>CM070575.1:47247363-47847363 GCA_036346355.1 Rhipidocladum racemiflorum
ATTACAAAGCACCATAGAACAACAAGTTCAACAAAAAGTACAAGAAGCCATGAGCCGCCGCAAGGACACAACATCGTTTCGCCGGCCCTCTACGAATCGCCAGATGTGGCGATTCTGGGCGTCCACACCATTGGTACAACCGGATAACACGCATTATCCTCGTGGGCGACATACAAGACCCCACACCTGCCAGCTCAATGTGCCTGTCATGAACATATTTTTACAAAGCCGCTACAGGGATAGCTTATCCATACCTACAAGGGGATGTTTTGCACAACTCTCCGATAGCTCCAGTGTTATGCAAAGGTCCAGGTGGACACGGTGCTTCCACAGCTTGCTGAGGTTGGACTGGAAATGCCTTGCAATGATGAGGTCACAACTCTAGGAAGTGCCGCTCACACTTTCATCCAGTGGGCGTAAGCGTGACATCGTCTTGGATCATGAACCGCCAGCCTCTCCTGCAAGATAACCGCCAGCCTCTCCTGCAGTACAACTCGCCCATTCATCACCAACACTGAAAGGCCAAATGGCTAGTGCGCCCACTATAAAGGAGCCTGCTCTAGGAGCCCATTCGTCACAGCGCCTCAACATCAAAAGCTTAGTGTGACCACTTCAAAAGACGAAGGTACAACACTCGATCCGAAGAAATGGCCCGTTAGACAAGCCATATCGCTTAGATCAAAGTGGCGAAGCTGCAGTATGATGTCATCGGAGGAAAAGGAAAGGGCAAAGCGAAATCTCAAGTACAAGATAATCACGAAAGGCTGAAATACGAGCTTGGAAAGCCATTAGTCACCGAATCGAAGTTGAAGAGCCTAACACTCATGATGCAGCGACTACATGATCGGTACATGATGCGATCCAATCAACATTTACTCCGAAGATGATCACCGCCATTTACGGAGAGGAACATTTTCACCATGAGGGGTTGGCTACTTCATGATAGAATTCGATAACTTGCACAACTTGTTCTATCACGACGCCCTCGACGTGTCTTTTTGCGATCTTTGGACCTAATGTAAGTGTCTACTATATAAATCATGGTTTACATTCACGTAATACCGATAAATGTGTTGTCTAACTTTTTCCTTATCTAGATACGAGACTATTGAATTGAGAAGAACCAAGGGCCCAAAGTGGGATTCCTCGACCGAGAACGGTGTGCCGATCAAAATCTTAAGAGCACCAAATGAGGTTGAGGAATACATATACAGTATGCGTTGCTAAAACTACAAGACAAGGAATTCATACTTGTTCCATACAATTTTAAGTAAGTTTCTCACCGGCTAGTTAAATCACTTGTTGAATTCGCTCATTTCTCTTATCCTAGGGCTAATGACTATAGCATCATACATGTATATGTAGGTTCCATCGATTCTTGTAGTAGTGACCCCGAGAAAAGAGCAAGTTCTTTGGTCATGGATTCGATGGACAAAGATAAAAAGACTACGAAGAGTTGCTAAGTGTAATGAATGCGGCGCTCAAAAGATATTGTACAAAGAGCTTGAGATACCGCCCATTCCAGAAATCCTTTCAGTCCGAACTAAATTTCGATGCACGCAAGAAATATTCTTATATCGCATTTCATAGTAAATAACTCCTTCCATGACATTTTAGTTTATTCAATTTTTGTAGTGTCACAAGCAATGCAAGGCACAAATTTATGTGGGTACTTAGGTATTGCCAATACATGCATGAAATCTTATCTTCTACAATAATAGACAATGACGTAGAGGTTTGTCATGCTAACATTACACATTTATTCGCACCACTCAATTTCTATATATACTCTTAGATTTATTTTTCAGACTTGTAGCGCCTCAAATTGCCTACGACAGGACTACATCCTCTTGACATCCAAGCCATTCAGGGACAGCTCGCTTACTTCCTCATGAAGGAAGTCATCAACAAAAAGGGCGAGTTTTATGATGAAGACAACAATGATCAATTGCTCCATGCTGCTGCTAAACGTCGTTAAGTCGCTTCCAAAGAATCCCTAAAGGCTCAGAGGCTTAAGATTGTGTGAGAAGATACTAGGTCTTGGATGTGGACTTGTAAATTGTAAACGAGAGCATGACAAACTTTAGAAACGAGAAGATACTCTACTGGTCAATATGACTAATCTTATTTATTATCGATCTATTACAATGTGTGTGATATAATAGTTTTGCTTGTGATATAATTATCGATCTATTACACCGGAATGTTGTAATGCTGATTGGTTTTGTGATATAATTATTCTCTCGTCTCATCGTGGAACTCCTCCTTCACAGCATCATCGCATCACGAACTCCTCGCATGAGCGCCATCGTGTGCCTCCCTCTCAGAAATGTGGTTAGGATGTAGTGATGATGGTGCTCATCTTTGAATTCCCGAAGATGACCATCAATGTTGGTTTATCATTTGTAATGTGTTGAATGGGTTGCCACTTATAGTTCACTTCAAAGCTGTCCAAAATGGATATGAGAGCATGCATTATGTGGGTGGCCATGGCTAGCAATTCCTGCTTGCACATTTTTGTTAACTGTTCTCACAATGTTGGCCTATGTTTGCATGTGCTTTTGGCCATATTTCTTTTTGAGTTACTTAATTGGTGAATTAATATGTTCTCTATTAGCATATGAAAGATACAGGTGAAGTGCTTGTTGGGTCACATTAGATTGTGGTCAAGACTTAATATGTGGTAAAGTTACTTGTAATTATCATATTATCAAACTATAATCACTTGGTTAGTGTAATTTTGACATGTTTTGACTCAATGTAGTTATAACTATGGAACTGTTGAGGCATATGATCAAAGCAAAATGGCTTTCTACAAGGTACTTGTTATTACTTTCTCTTGTGCAATGTCATATTAGTACGATTATTTTTATTTGTTGTTTTATTGCAATACTAAAAAAATCATAAAGTTTATATTAAAAAAATCATAAAGTTTGTCCTCGCTTTGTTGTTTTATTGCCCAATATTAATAACTTGGAAGTTTATATCATACAAAAAGGCTTATAAAGTAAAATGTAGTGTCAATGACTTCATAGCTTCATATGTATCTCCCTGCAGTCTGGGAATGGGGGATCATCCGACCTTACAAGCGGTCAGAGACCGGGTAATATGGTACTTCTAGTTTCAAGATGTCCAAATGGTTATCTGAGCAAAACCTTTAGCTGCAGCATTTTTGCATTAATGTTATTGTGTTTCTCAAATTCCGACTATAATTTGGAACTTACAATTATTTTATCCCTTATGGATCCTACTTCAAGATATGAAAATAATAGATCGTTTGATGTCATTGGTTCATTGTTGATGAAAATTCATTTGGCAATACTTGTTGAAAATGCTTGAAATCTCTCGATGAATTTGGATCACAATGTTTAGTGGTTGGTGATTGTTGTGTTTTTGGTTTCATGAATATGATAAGATGCTTTTCCGGACATTGCGGAGAAATAGGCTGGTGAAGGTTCTTGAGCATGCAAGTACAAGACAAGATCTCAGATGGTATTAGGGATGAAATTTGTTAGCACAATAATCGATCAAGTTCATAGCAGTCTAGATGACTCTATTGGTAAGGACCACAAGAGCATTAACAATGATATCCTGTCAAAACTTGATAGGACTATAGCTACCCTTAATAAGGAAAAAGTGTTGAGGCTAAAGAAGGTAATACATATCTTCGATTCAGACTTGCAACCAACAAATTATTCTCTTCCTACATTATAGTTCCATTTATTTTCAATTTAATTGCAACAAATATGAGAAGGGGTGCACAGCTTTTGAGTATATATATTGTTGTGTGACTTGTATATCTGTCCATGATATATTGTCATGATCATTAAGCTAGCCATATTTTGTTAGAATGGACTATTAAAATAATGCATTTCAAAGATTCATGCTGTTTCTTCATATGTGATTTTGTATGGTTTTGTAAACTACAAGCTCTATTTCCTAACAATAACTTTGGATATTTCAGTGCAACTATTGAGGAAGGTGTTGTAGTTGGTGGTGGATGTAGCCTATTAAGATTATGTAAGAAGATCGATGTGCTCAAGGAGTCAATGGATAATATAGAGCAAAAGGTACCTCACGCCTTGTCGTTGTCGATAAAAGGGTAACATGTGGCGGTTTGGATATGTGTAGCTTGCAACGCTTGATTCCACAAGCGATTATTTAAGTGTTTGGTTTTTGTCCTTCGGCATGTATCATCTTGTGGTTCTTTTGTAATTCTGTGTAATGGTGAAATGGATGGATGCACGATAGCTATATAGTTCTTTCTGTATCTTGTTTCAGAGGGCATGGCTAGCAATTCCTGAGTCTAGCCAAAAATACGTATTTTTTTTATACTGGACGGGGATTATCAGTGGCGGTTTGATCCACAAACCGCCATCGAGCATAATACCAAGCCGTTTTACTTTTAAAACCGCCAGCGATAAGTCAATAACGATTCACGGTTTTACCCACAAACCGCCACTGAAAAGGCAATACCAGTGGCGGTTTTACCCACAAACCGCCACTGATAATGGCAATATCAGTGGCGGTTTTGACCACAAACCGCCACTGATAATGGCAATATCAGTGGCGGTTTTGACCACAAACCGTCACTGATAATAATATTTGTGGCGGTTCTAAAACCGCCACTGATAATCGCCGAATATTAGTGGCGCTTAATCTGTGGCGGTTCAAAAACCGCCACTAATGTCAGTTTAGAACCGCCACTAATGTGCTTCTCTATAGCAGTGTATTCTCTAGTTTCACCTTCTATAACGTCACACCAAACCATAGTGTCACATTCTTCCCCCCTTCAACAGGATTCGACCTCGAATCCGAAGGACGCTAAAAACAGCAACAAAGTCCCCAAGGGACAAAAGGCTTCTCTGCAGCACAAAACATTCGCACAACGACTAGAACCGGAAACAAACGACAAACGAGTTCCCAAAACCAACACTTAAAGAAAAAGTGTTGATCTAGCTCAACTAAGGGCAACCGCTCACAGTTCAACTTTCAATTCAAATCCCAAACAGAATATGCGTTTCAACCTCGAAGGGCTTCAACAACCCAAAACGCTCGAATCCTCACGACAAACACCTCACCCTTCTATCACAACCTACCTGACTACACACTGCAATAAACTCAACATGACAAAGTCAAAGGAAGTCACAATTCCTTTAACGACCTCTCTTCATTCCTGAAAGTTTCCATCGAGGGGAAAACTCATTAAGGCACACTAGCCCTTCCGATACACGATCATACTAACATTTTATTCCATCCTTTCCCAGGCAAGACTCAAACCCAAAAACAACTAGTGAAGACAACTGCTCACGGCAGGGCAATTATCACCAATCTACCGTCAACTTCACTTCCACCCATCGCTACTCTTAGTAAAGGTTAAACCCATACATCATCAACCTCCATCACAAACCACCCTTATACCACTAAGGTTCGACACCTAGCCCAAGCTAGGATCGAAAACCTTACCAAACCACAATTGGTTCCTTTCTTAAGAGGGTCTCGCCCTCACACAAAAACACTTAGCTATCAAGCCCAAGTGTACACACAACAACTCAAACCCAAAGCGTTAACAACCATTTTGGAAAGAATTTGGCAACATCCAAGCAAAACACAAAGGAAGCATAAATCCCCTACATCACAACCAACATACCAGAAATTGTTCATTGCTTCTTTTCATACTAGAAAGCAAGGGAAATCTCGTTTCATGACATAAATGCACACTCTTCAGGAGCACTCCGGATTAGTCATATCTCCATATATGACTTTCTCACCGACACAGCTCAACGACTCTTTTATCATTTAACATGTAAAACGATGTCATGTTTACTTTTCACCATTCCTCATCATGTAACCACACTACCGAATAGTCATTCACATGATGACTTACGCCTCGGTATCATATGAATAAATCTCGAATAACATCGAGAGTTGCGCTTAATTCATATAAACTATGGCGGCAACATCGTTAATCAACAAAACACCACATCGTGGTGAAAACCCATCTTCGATTTAACACTAGCTTTGCAACACCTCGCAAAATCAAACTCAACCCTTTGGAACAGAACATCGACTCCAAAATCAAACATCTGCAGACACAAGCGCCATAAATTTTTATCAAAAGAGAGGGAAACTCAATCCAAAAAGAAAACTCTCCACTAACCAAATTCACTTATGAAACATTCATAAAAATCCAGACTTGTAAAACATCCGCACACCAGACACATTTTCCAAATGACTCCAACTCTAGTCAAATAGAGTTACACATCAAGTGCTTAACTCAAAAGTTTCCAACACAACCCTTTATGACCATCTGCTTCCTTTTAAAATTAATTCCAAAGATAAATCAGTGCGAACGCGAAAGGGCGCGATCCACTCAAAAACTTTTGGTTGTAAACTCAAACTCACAACACGAACTAAACAAATTCGCCAAAACCAAAGGTCGACACCAACCACTACGAGTTTTGGGGAAACTCTGAAACTCAACATAAGGAACACCTCAACCGAAAGCATTCAACCGAGATGGCAAACAACCAAACCAGTTTCAAAGGTTTTTAGACAACATTTCAAAGCATGAAAGGAACCATCTCTAGTACTCCACTACGCTTTCCATTAAAGACTTCAATAATCACTATTTACTATCTGAGGAGCCCCAACACAATTCAACCGAAAGTTTCACAACAAATTCTTCCTCTAGTTACCATTCCCAACATTTTTAATAAGGGTTTATGATGCTTATCAAAAAGGCACCCAACCAAAACTATAATGACATGATCCCCACGGATCACCGAATCATAATACTTCTTATTCTAAATTTGAAACATAGTACTTCCACAAATCTTTCAGCAAGATCAACCTATAAGTTTCATACCACCTATATATTCACGTCTCGACAACCGAACCTTATTCAGTTAAACAACGACTTCAACATGTAAATATTATCTCTACAAGACAAAGTTCATAACTAGGATTCCAAGGCATACAGTCATTAAGGATGATATCCAAAGTTCACTCCATCGCAACATGTTAAAATTTTCCTCTATTTTAACCATGGTTTTCCAACGAATAATCTAAACAGTTACCACAACTACTTAGTCATCAATAACAACAAATGGGCATAATCATCAACCAACAACATTACTTTTAGCTACCCTATACATAGGTGATAACAAAATTACCACCACACAACATACTCCCACTATTTAAAATAGACTGAATACTAGCATTAACACTACCATTAACAACATCATTAACAATAAGTCTTATGTTTTCTCCATTGATATCAATACTAGCATCGTAGCGACACAACCGCATACTTCCAAAGATACTAGTAGTTTGCAACAACATAAATAGCAACTCTAATCAACATCCAAATTAAAGTCACTAGTCAACACGATTAAATTTCTCTATTAATCCATTAGATTAGAACATCTTTAACAACCAACAAAGTTTCTTTCACAATAACATGAGTCTACATCATCTTAATGTTTTAACTATGCATCAAAGTTTAAACTTTTAACATTAACAAGGATCATAAGCACTTTTAAAGCAAGGCAACAGATTCTAAGCATGTACATTAACACATTTAATCATTCTCGCTAAGAGTAAATTGCAACACTAGTAGTCTATTTATTCTCAAGCTAGAGATATTAATCACATGGAATTGATTCAACTCAAAATTTAACTTAGCAACACATCAATCCATAAACCACATTGTTACATACTACATAACATGCTAAACATCAATTCTTACTAGGGACAAACGATTTCAGTCAAAAGACTACTTTGTTTACAGCATTTTAGTTTTAAAACTCATCCTAAGTTCATAAGGAAAAATTGACTCTCAAAATTGCGATGAGACAAACCCAAACTTGGTCATGCAAAGGAATTCTCCAAAACACTTTTCAATCTCCAAGACTCCCACTGGAGGGAACCAACCGATCAAATAAACCTTTGCAAATAAAACCTTAGCACCAAACCCCAATCTTTCACGAAACAAGAAGGGTTTTTCAAAGATGATTTCTTAAACCAGTAAAATAACGAAATCAAACACCACGTACTACTACAAAGCCACGTAACTTCAGCCCCGACAGCCAGTGTCGGCACAACTCATAATAACTCCTTTAACCTCAGAGAAAGACAAACACAGGGATAAATTGAATGCTTGTTCCCCATAATGCAATCAACAGGCATCAAAACTGGAAAGGCGCCCAAAAGAAGCGCAACACTAGTCTCCTCTTCTTCGTCTTCAACCAAGGAAGAGAAAACCACACACCGCATACGGAACGATCATGAAAACCCAACACTTTTCATTTGATTCAAATCTACTAAAGCCAAGAAAAGCAAAGAACACCGACCGTCAGAACGGCAAAGAACATACGAAGGAAACCACCATTAACTCTTCTATTTGACTCCAGTCAACTACCCGATCAACGACAGAAAGGATAAGCACTCTTCTCCTACAGGGGTCAATAGTTCTTCGGTGGTGGCGCTAACCGGCCACACCGTCAAACCTCACCCTTACTATGAAATAAGAGAGGTGGCCGAAACCCTTCGGCACCAAAACCCCACTTTTACCACCACAACAGGAATAATTCAATCATTTATCTCATAGACATAGCAACGTGCTTTATCAAAGGAAGCATTCAACATCATAACTTAAATACAACATTTAAGCATAAAGAAACGATACCCATACCCTTTCCTACTGTGCATCCATTGTGTGTCAAATTTTAGATTAGTTATACCACTTTTGCAAGTTTTAATGTTGCTATCCTATAACAAAATTTTAGTTAAGACCTAAGCCATGTTTCTAAGTTATTCCACATCATATTTTAGTTTTTCCCTATAGCATGACACTAAAAATTCACATTCCAAGGACCTACAGCCCGCTCTGATACCAACTGTAACACCCCGGCATTTAATATGCCCGAATGCTACCAAACATAAGCTAAACAACAACTAAAAATCACATTTAAACATAAATTCCAGCAAAGGTACATATGCTAAAAACCGATATTTCGGCAGCATCTCCTATGTTTTTCATGAATTAACACAATATCAATATCATGGCAAGATATATCATAGCACACGATATCTAAAACATCAACATAAATGGATGTATCATCAAACTACGCCAATAATACCACGCTCAACCACTTCATAAACTATAACGAAGCTAAATAAGGGATCACAAGCATGCTAGATTAAACCATACATTAACTTTATGGCACAACTCTTAAAATCATGTCTCCAAGTGATTAATCATAGACTATGATGGTGGAGCTACGTGTAGAAGTGTAGCTAAACCCCTTTTCCCGCATGCCGATCTCAAAGTACCTAAAAACAACATAAAACACAAGCGTGAGTTCGAAACTCGGCAAGCATATTGTAATGGACAACAATAACAATATCATAGAAAATAACATCTCACATCATGTATATCATCTCAATCATGAACACTTTAACAAAATCATCATCATTGTGTATGCAATGCAATGCAATGCTCATATCTCCTTGGAAACTCATACCGGTATGGTTGAGTACAAAACCGTCGGTGTGCACACTCTCCCCTTCCATCCCGAAGATGGAGGGTGCCTACTCCTCGCTTCCACAACCCACGGTAGATGGAATCACGATGTAGGACTTACTCTATTGGCTCTCCGGATTAGTCATAACTTTCTCACCGACCTTCCCGGATTAGTTAATGACTTTCTCACCGCCCGGGCCATGTAACATGTCATGTATGCAAGCATGCCAACATCATATAAAACTCATATTTTAACACATGGCGTCATAACATCTTAAACATGCTCATCATATCATAGCAATCATTAACACATGGCAAGTGGACATATATCATGTAAAAAATTCCATCTAATCTCAACATGCAACCTACAACTCGCTATCCATCACAACACACTTGCCTCAACCACGTGCAACGGATTGGCGGGAAGTAGAAGGCACTCCCGGGGTCACACCTCCTGCACAGTGGTATCACACAATCACAATCATAACCACAAAATAGTACGCAAACCCCCATCTAACCCGACATTGCTCCCTACTCGCAAAACCTAAAACAGAGGTTCTGTCCCGTCGGGGCAGCAGCCTTGCAAAAGGCAAAACTTGAGTTCTGGGACTCCGAATGAATTAAACGAGTACACCCTCGCGTAGCTTAGGAAATTTCCCAACTTTCTCTAGGTATATGGAAAGACTGATTCGGAATCTAAAGTCGTCTAATCTACAGATTACCGAGATCTGTTCCAATCGCGTCACAGATTTTAACACGCTCGGTAAAACGGCCATAACTTTCAAACGGCTGATCGGATTTTAACGTGCTTTATGTCCACGGAAAGATAATTAAATTATATACAACTTCTTTTAAGTCTGTACGGACATATTCGGATTCTAAATCGACGAAAACTCGAACCCTAGCCTGACTGCTCAATCTGCCCGACAACAGAAACGTGGCAACGTCTAGATCTAACCCAAAGAACTCCAATCCAGCACCACCAATTGATCTAAAAACTTGATAATCACCCTAAGAACAGTACCTAGATCAATTCCAAGGATCCCCATGATCATACCTTTGCCCAACGAACGAATCTCCAATAGATCTCCTCGCGGATCGCTCCTCGCTCCACGCTCCTCGCTCCTCGCTCCAACGGATGGATCCACAAGGTGCAGAGGTGTGGAGACCACCCTAGGGCAGCAAGGGGGTGGAGGAGAGGTGGTGGAGAGGTGGGGAGCAATGGGGCAAAGGGGGAGGTGGAGGCGCACAAGAGGGAGAGGGAGAGGGGGGTGGCGGCTAGGGCTTAGGAGGGGGAGGTGGGGGCGCCCAAGGGCAGGGGGAGAACGCCCAAAAGGCTGGTGGGGAGCCCTTTTACCAGCCCCCACACCCAATCCTAGTCCGTTACGGAGACCTACTCCATCCCTAGGGCTTAGGAGGGGGAGGTGGGGGCGCCCAAGGGCAGGGGGAGAACGCCCAAAAGGCTGGTGGGGAGCCCTTTTACCAGCCCCCACACCCAATCCTAGTCCGTTACGGAGACCTACTCCATGCCACCAAAGCCCACCAAGGCCCAAACTCCCCCGGGAAGACCCAAAACCCCGGAAACGCCCCGGAAAAGCTATTAACCTCCATATCCTATAGTTTTAACCTTAATTCCACATCTCATAATGTTATTGACCTTATCATGCACGTTAAATAAGGTTACAACACTCCGTGGCGACATAACACTTCAACCGGCCCAAAAACGCGAGAAAACCCTAAGCCGAAAGGTTTTATTCTCTAGTTTCACCTTCTATAACGTCACACCAAACCATAGTGTCACAAGTAGCATTCCTAATCTTTTCGTTTTCAGACAAATCATACTTGCCAAATTCTTTGTCTACTGTTATCTCCCAATTAATGTAGGCATCAGAATCATATTGACCATTAAAAGGTGGAATGGTGAATTTAACCTTATCTAGGGAATCATCATCAACATGTACCTGAGCATGTAGTATGCCATTTTTGTTGCTTAGAAGATGAGGTTGAGGATTGGAAGTTCCGGGAGCAGTACCTGCAAGCGTATCAAGTCTAGACAAAATAGTAGCAAGATTAATGTTAGCAACTCCCTGAGCGGTCTCGATAGACCGGAGGCGGTCTTCTTGCAGCAACATTCTAGCAACAATTCCCTTTGCGCGTGGAGAGTGATGCATCGAATCCTAATCACCTAACATGGTTAGTAGATGACAAGAAAACAATACAACAAGTATAATGTTCCTATCAACTACAAGGAGGTGGTAGCAATTCTCTCAACATTCAAGCCTATAACCAAAGCTCTTACAAGTTCTTACATGCAGCAGGTGTTGACGGCCGTTGGCGTGGTCAAAAGTTCTCCGAAGCTTGGATAAAGCGATTGCCAAGGGACCGAACAAAAGTACGAGGTTGGATGTGGAGCTTGGATAGGCAATATTTATTTCCTATGCAATCTGATAATTCTAGTTATTGTAATGATAAGTAATGATCCAAACTAGAATTTACAAGCCCTAGTTGCCGTTCTCAAAGATATAAGTGAATTTGAAGGCAACACACAGGCAAAGATAATGGCACTTATGCAATCAAGGAATGAGCTATTAAATATAAGTGATGCACCCAAAGCTCTATTGCACAAGTAGTAGAGAGACGCTAACTTATTGCTTTGAGAATGTAAAAAGGGCACAAGATTGCTCACTAATTAATAAATTACAAAATATAAAAAGTAACGAACACAAATTAGGGCTTTGCTCAATGTAGTGCGACCGGCCACAATTTTCTTTTTCTTTTCCTTTTTTTTGTTTTTGGCCCTTTGGCTCTTTCTCTTTTCTTTCTTTTGCTGACTTTCGGCCAACACTAGTATGAACAAAGTTTTGGAATCCCTAACTCGGTGTCACAAGATAATATGATAAATGAAGATTATGCAATGTATCAAGTAGAGCAGCCCTAAGCAATATCAACAAGCTAGTCTCAAATAGGATCAAAGTGTTCACAAAGGATGAATTGATCCCAAAGGTAGGTGTACTGTTATTTTTTGGAACTTTATGGTTTGTGGATGCTATTGCACACAAAGACTCAAAGGAACAGGCTCACATTCAAAAATGCTTCAAGAAACCCTAATTCGGTTTTTCTAGGGCAGCAGACTTGTCGCCAAGATTAAAGTTTGAAGATCACCGAATTTGATTGGTTGACTGTGGAAAGAATTGAAGCTTATATCTATAGCTTTCAATAGAGTACAAGAACATGCAATTTGGAGTTCGGGTGTGAAAGTTATGCACAAAATACCGAACTAGAGGGGATTGAAGGATTGAAGCGACGCGAAGAAAGAAAAAGATCAGCAACTAAAACAAGGACTCTAATGGATCAAAACCTACCAAAACTCACTAAAATAACAGATTGAAACTAAAGGTTGAATTTTTGTGGAGTAGTTTTCAATTTAGGACAGAAATCAAAAACCAACCTAAGGCACTGATATTCTCACCGATTAACTGAAGCTCTGATAATACTTGATGTAACAGTGGGTGTCCCGATCTTTCGATGAGAATGATAACCTTCGATTTGGGTGGAGACGACTTTGACGATCCGACTACAACGTACAACGACGATGCACCTTAGCAATCGCTAAACCAACTCCAAAGGGTTATTGACCTTGCCGTGGGCACGATCAACCTGATCACGAAGATCAATTCCTGCAAGCAATCAAAGAACAAGCAAGAACAAGGCAAAAGCAATCTAAAATTGCAAATATAGATGAAGTATAGAAAAAGTTGTGGTTCCGATACAAGGAGCTTGTTAGGCGGCCGTTGAGCACGTCTAAAAGACTCAAAATAGTAGCAAAAGGCTAAACTATCAAATAACCAAAACCCAAGTTATTTTAGCAGACTTCCTAGCTATATATAGGAGAAATAGGAGGCCAAAACTAGGCTAGGGGCGTCCAAACCACATCCATGGCTGAGTAGGACTCCTATTCCTAGTTTGACTAGAATTTGGAAAGATCACCGAACTTGTTTTGCAAATTCCTGTTGACTCGTAAGGAATTTGGCGGTGGGGCTAGATCCATTGGAAAGAGGACGTCGAAACCTTTCAAACCAGTACTCATAGACCCCAAACACCCTTGTGGATCAAAAGTTATGGTCGTTTTAAGTTAGTGCTGTCCCGGAGGCCGAATCCGAGTTGAACTTGTGCACCGGAAGAATTGTCTTCATGCTTGATGTTTGGGAGTCCTTCTCCTTGGTTGCTAAGGACAATAAAATCATCACAAGGATTAAATAGCATTCCATTCATTAAATTATTTGTTTGCAACCCGAGGAACGCATTCACCTGGCAATTGAATTGATGTGCGCGAGCTCGTGTAATTGGCCCTTGTATTACATTGTAGGCTTCAGTTGGGTTTGTAGGCATGGCCACATCCATGGTAGTGATGTCCTCATCATCCTCCCCTTCTTGCATTTGAGTCGTCCTCGACTCAAGCTCATCATCTTTTCTCAAGTATGTCTTTAAATCTGGCCAAGGATGTGGTTTGTTTTACTTATGAAATAACTATGAAATCTATTACTATTATTACTTGTTTTACTGCTTTACAATCTATTATGTTATTTGTGAATGTTGCTTTTTCGCAAAATAACCATTCAGCCTGTCACTTGGAATAAGCCGTGCATATAGTTATTAGACTTGCATTCTGTGCATGACTTGCTGAGTGCTTTATGTACTCACTCCTTGCAACAAACAATCACCAGTTGAGAAGAAGACTACATCGTCGAAGAAGAGGAAGTTCCGTGAGAAGGCGAATATCTAGGAGTCGAACCCTGTCAGTTGCCTATGGCGTATTGATGGGATTCACCGGTGTTCTTTGTTCCACTGCTGCTTATTTGGAGTTGAAGCCGTTAAGGCCTCGCAAGTGTAAGGTTGACTTTAAGTTGTACACTAGTTTATATTTTATAGTTGAGTTATTTTTATTATTCCATTGTGTATGATTGTGATATTCATCTATGTTGAGACTATGTGCACTAGCGTGATCCTGGACTAATGCAGAATACACAGAGGGTCCGGATTTGCATATTCCGGTCCCTACAGAGGTGGTATCAGAGCCATACTGACTGTAGGTCTTGACCCTAGATAGATTGGCCGTCTTTAGGAGCTTCAAAATTATTTTCTAAAAGAGAATTTAACTTGAAAGAATAATATGTTCTTGACTTATCTTATTCTTCTATTCTTTCCCCTTTGTTGAAATTTCTACCCTTCCCACTGGTTTAAATGGAAATCTTACCTAGGTCGTTCTGAATAGTCAACGATGTTTCACACTTATGGACGAAGTATTGGATGTCGCTGTCAACCCTGAAGATCGTGAAGTAGGGAATCATTGATATCAAAGAGAAGTGGAGTGATGAAGTGTTCCAGAGGCTAGAAGAACCAGTGCTTTAGTCTCAACTGGCTACTAAAGATGTGCGAGAGTCGCATTAGTCTAAAATAGGTGTGTTAGTTGAGACTCATGTGTGAGAGTCGCGTCTCTTAAGATATGAGTGTTACCCCTTTTAGATGGTAGATTATTGTGTGCTTAGGAAATTCGGTTATTCCTTGATTGCTGAGTGTGCAGTATGTGTTGCATAGCTTTTAGGCTTGGATAAGCAACCATACCAAGTTATTATTAGTGTTTGTTTGAGTTTTTGGGTTAAACCTGCTCCCTGCACTAGGATTCTCGAACCTTATCTTTGCGTTTCCCTCTTAACTAAACCCTGGAGTGGTCAATAGATGGAAAGGACCGACCACAGAAGTGACTTCGAGGCAGTTCAAGTCAGTTCAATTGCTACTACTGGAGTCAGTGTTAAAGCATATAGTGACCAGCTGCTGTCCACTGTTCCAACGATGACAATTCAGCACTTGGATCAGTTTGTAACCGCCCAAACTCAGCTCATGTAGATGATGATGCAACATATGAATGTTATCAGTGCCAAAATCAACCCCTCCACCACTGAAGTCGCAACCTCCTGTTCACAGTCAAAGTTTGCCTTGTTCATGAAGACTAAACCGCCCACGTTTGATGGATCAACCACTCTCAAAGATGCAGAAATCTGGCTTCGTGTCATAGAAGAGCAGCTGGCTTTGGTGTAATGTGAAGATGAAGAGAAGGTCCCCTACGCTACTTGCCAGTTAGAAGGAGATGCATTAGTCTGGTGGAAAGGTTTCTATGCCACTTCTGAGGATGGACATACCATCACTTGGTTAGAGTTTACCACTGCTCTTCGTCAGAAGACAGTGGAACCACAGTAAAACCAAGGAAGAATGGTACCCCTGCACCTAATACCATACCGAGACATTCTTCTTTGAAGTGCTGTCAACCAAACAAATCAGAAGATCGTGCATGCATCCGTTGCAAAGAAATAGGACACTGCTGATGAACATGCAATCAATTGTTCCAACTGTGAAGGAAGCCATTTACCTGGAGAATGTCCTATGCACAACATCACATGCTATCTATGTGAAGGTTGGGATCATTGCCCATCTCAATGTCCCCTGGATCCAATAGTAACCGCTATGACTCAACATCAGCGAGAGGATCTGCGAGCCGCCATTGCTCAAAAGTTAGCGAGAGGAGAAGGACTGTCATCCGCATTTGCTGTGCCACGTGAAGAAATAAAGAAGAAACATATCAACCCTATCCGTCTACCTCAGGAAATCAGTGATACTTGGTCACCATAGAATTGTTTCTTGTGTGATAAACGAGGTCACTAGGCTAGAGAATGCCCCATCAATCCAGCACAACAACCTAAACATTCATGTTACAACTGTGGTAAGTTAGGTCATTTTGTTAAAGAGTGCCCACAGAAAGATCAAGCAATTTCTGAAGCCATGATCATTCCAGAAATTATTTCAGTAAAGATTATAACATAGAAAGTGAATGGTAAGAATATGGAAGCAACTTGCTCAAGGAGTCAGTTGAAGCAAGAAGAGTTGATTAACAAGATCCTTGATCTAGAAGATGAGTGCAAGGAATTGAAGGACAACCGCAAGCGTCAGAAAGTTCATTAAGAAGGACCATTGCAACAGCGAATGAAGAGTGCCCTCAACAACTCAGCTACCATACTACTCAGACTTTGTTCGAGACATCTTCACATGTGCTTCGCCTGGATGGTCAGAGTTTCCATAACACCAACCTGGTGAAAAGTTTTCAAGGAGGAAGATTATTGCCTAGAATTTGCTTTGCTTGTCGTCAGCTAGGACATTTTGCTAACCACTGCTCTCAGAAAAAAGTGATCACTGAGGATCGCATTAATCTTAGCTCTACCCCTACCAATACCAGCGCTACGTCATGTGGAAGCCCGCTGTAACAGCCCTAAATTTAATTACGAGTAATATTATGCATGGCATGCTCATATCATTCATATTAGTGGCACAATTAACACTTACTTAAGGTTATATAAATGTTAACATCAATTTAGTTAAATGAGTATGAATTTACAATGTCCATGACCCCTTTTTAAAGTTTCTACCCTTTTATACCTAAACTTCATCCACCTTAGCCAATGACAAGTGGACCCCAAATGTAAGTGGGAGAATAAAATTCTGCATCCCTAACCTACTTTTTCCACCTTACCTACTCCATACCCACTCCCTTACCTCTCTATGACATGTGGGACCTAGCCCCACATGTAAGCAATGGTTGGGCAGCCATATAAAAGGGTTCCTTCCCCTTGGGTTCTCCTTGACACCCCCATTTTCAGCTCACCTCATTTCTGAAAATAGCAAAAGGGAGGAGAGCAAGCACCCCCATTGACCCTTCCATTCATCCCCATAAAAACCATCCAAGGATTTAGCTTGAGCTTATGCATGCTACACCATTGGATTCTCCTCATCAAGAGCTTCAATTCCATCCAAGTGGATTGTTGATGCATCAAGTATTGGGTGAGTTCCAATCCATTCTTTACTCATCCATTTTCTGAAATTTTGGTGGCATTAAGCTCATTCCATTCCTCTTCTTTGAAATCATCTCCAAGTTGAGGATCAGACCATGCATGTCGCATTGCTAACTTGAGGAGAAGGAGAAGTCATTGCAAGCACTAGGAGGAGAAGGGGTCATCTCCAAGCACTAGGAGGAAGAGTTGACACCGGGAGAAACGACGAAGATCGCCATCTTAACGTCATTCTTGATCTCTTCATCGAACCAACCTTCCATCAAGTGCAAGAGTATCCCCATAGTGGTAAGGTTATACCCTAGTTGTCATTTTTGAAGTATAGGAGCATATGCACCATACCCATTTTTCGGGCAGAGCAGTCAACCCGGATACTCCGGGGTTTTAGTCCGGACACTCCGGATTCGATAGGGCATACGAGTAAACTGGGACCAAGCAACCCGGTCCGGAGGGTCCAGGAAGTTATTCGGACACTGTGATGCCTTAGAATTTGGGAGATTACCGTAGGGGGGTTTTCTCCCTTGTTTCGATTTTGGAAGGAATGAGGGAAATGTTGGGAGATGAAATAATTGAGTTTTATGCTGCAATTAATATTAGAAATTGGAGTTTTGGGCTAGTTTTAGCTGGGCTGAGGCAACCTGGGCCTGGGCCGGGAATTCCCTTCCCACCCCCTCCCTCCCCACGCCCTAGTGGGCCGGCCCACCTTTCCCTCAAGAGGGGTGGCGCCCCCACCCTTTGCAACCCTAGGGCATCTCCCCCTTCCTCCCCCTAGCAGCCGCCACCCCCTCCTCTTCCTCCCCCTGCGTGGTGGCTCAAGATCCGCCGCGAAACGCGAAGGAGAAAACGAGAAGAGGAGGACGAGCAGATTTCCGTTTCGGGGATCGTCGCGCATTCTTCGTGGGTTCTCAAGGGAGAACTCTAGGTAAAATTCCCAAAATTTTACCCCTGTTCTACCTAGGGATTAGGAGTGTATTAGATCTGGTGGTGTGTGGTTTGGATGGATCTTGATGGGGCAGAAGGGTAGTTGTTCACGTGGTGCTGTTTCTGGAAAGGGAGATTGTGCAGCGCGGATTGTTTCGCGTTTTACGTGGTATAGATCATTTTGCCTGCAAAAGCCTATAACTAGAAAGTTGTAGATAACGTTGAGACCCAGCTTCTGTAATTGTTTCAGAATTTTTGGGGCGTCGGTCTGAGAGTTATCGCTGTTGGAAGATGACGAACAGAATCTGGAAACAGATTTCGTCCACTGTGTTGGACGGTTGTTTAGGCATATTTAACTGTGGAATTGAAATTTTTGAACTTCATGAAAGTTGTAGATCTCGTCAATATCTAGCTACTGTAATTTTTTTGTATTTTTATGAATAGTAGAGAAAAAGATACGAAATTGGGAAGAGAGGGTGTTGCTGTTCGATCCGGACAGATCGGGGGTTTCGGTGTTTAAAAGGGGAACGGGTTGTAGGAAACGCGTGTTTGAATTGTGTGATCAATTGTGATGTTATTATATACTGAAAGTATGCTTGTTCAGGTGGTGCCCCTTCTGGACGCAACTAGATTCGTCATCTACGTCGGTAAAGGCAAGTGGAAGTAGTTGTATTGTTAAGCTATACATCGTTGTTTGCTTCGCCTTCATTATAAACTCCAATTACAGCAATCATACATGGTTTAATCACTTGCTTTGAGGATTGCAATATCTTGACTGGCATTGTGATGTTGTGGTTTGGCTATGAATCATGAGTAAGGTGAAGAATGATGTTGTTTACGATGAATTGTCTAAACATTTCATCTCAATGATATTTGCTTTCTATCCATGCTATATGATGATATGCAAACATGTGGACTCAGTGGGGAAGGTTATGAATGAATTCATGCATGAAGCATTAACTGCATAATCATGCATTGGAAGTTTTGTCGACGCCTTGCGGCGCGATCAGACCGGTACAACACCGTGTGTTCACGAGAAAGGGCACAGTGAGGAGGATCATGGCATAAGCATGTGCACAATCATATGCATTTTACTGAGGTTGTGTGGACTCTATGATGTGGTATTGGATATGAGGAATGTGGTATGCTAGTTTTATGGTGGATGTGTTATTTGTATTAGTTGTTCCGCTTACTGAGATTTACCCAATCTCACTACTTGCTGTTTTGGTGTTTTCAGGTAGCGCTTGTGAGTCGTAAGCATGAAGGGTGGGCTAGCAACACAATAAATCTTCTGGGGTCATCACGACTCACTTGAACTAGTGCTTTAATTAATTCATTAGTTGTTTGAAATATTATTACACCTAGACCCATTGTTGCCCCCTTTAAACTTGATTTCGTTTATGGTTGTCCCTTTAGAGATGTGTTATGTTTATGGTTGATTCCTGTTTGAATTAGACTTGTTGTCTCTAGTTTTGATATCGTGA
The DNA here is from genome assembly GCA_036346355.1 of Rhipidocladum racemiflorum. NCBI lineage: Eukaryota > Viridiplantae > Streptophyta > Magnoliopsida > Poales > Poaceae > Rhipidocladum > Rhipidocladum racemiflorum. Next base: position 47,267,190 of record CM070575.1, read on the forward strand.
TGTTATTCCCATTTGAATTGCTTCCGTATTGTCCTGTTTTTAGGAAACGCTGTTGAATTTTTCTTGTACAACAGTTTAGTTTTTTTGGGGTGTTACAGTTGGTATCAGAGCGGGCTGTAGGTCCTTGGAATGTGTATTTTTAGTGTCATACTATAGGATACAACTAAAATGTGATGTGGAATAACTTAGAAACATGGCCTAGGTTTTAACTAAAATTTTGTCATAGGATAGCAACATTAAAACTTGTGTAAGTGGAATCACTAATTTAAAATTTGACACACATGGATGCACAGTAGGAAAGGGTATGGGTACCGTTGCTTTCCGTTTAATTATTGTATCTAAGCTTTGATGTTGAATGCTTCTTTTGATGATGTATAATGCTATATTTATGATGGATTTGATTGAGTTGCTTCATTTGTGATGAAGTGGGGTTGTGGTGCCGAAAGGTTTTGGTCACCTCTTTTTGTTCATAGTAAGGGTGTGGTTTGACGGTGTGGCGGTTAACACCATCACCGAAGAATTATTAACCCCTGTAGGAGGAGTGCTTACCCTTTACGCCGTGGATCGGGTAGTTGACTGGAGTCAAATAGAAGAGGTTGGTGGTAGATTCCTTCGGATGTTCTTTGTCGTTCTGACGGTCGGTCTTGGTTGGTTCTCTTGGTTTTAGTTGATTGAAATCAGAAGAAAAGTGTTTGGAATTTGGATTTTCGCGGAGTGTGCCTTCGGTGTTTCTTGGTTTTGTCTTCTTTGGGTGAAGACAAAGAAGGGGAGTTTTGTGTTGCGCGTCTTTGGTCGCCTTTTGACCTTGACACCTGTTTAGTTGGTTGCCTTGCAAAGAAAGGTTTAGTTTTTGGTTCTTGTGTGTCTTGCTCTGAGTTTAAAAGAAGTTATTGAAGCGTGTGTAAAAAGTTAAGTTGTGTCGATTTATGTCTTGTGCCTATGTTCGTAAAGGTTTACTTGATCACTTGGTTCCCTCCTGTGGGAGTCTTTAAGATTGAAATGTGTTTTGGAGTCATGTCCTATTGCAACTTTGAGAGTCAAGCTTCTTTGTGAGTTTTGGTTGAGTATTAAAAGAAAAATGCTGCAAATAAAGTAAGTATTCGTTTGACTGAAATTACTTGTTAAAAGTGAAAATTGTTGTTTAGCATGTTATGTAGTGTGTAACAATGTGGTTTATAGAAATGATGTACTCTTTAGTTAATTTGCGAGTTGAATCAATTAAGTGTAATTGTTACCTTTAGCTTAAGATTAAATGAACCTCTAGTGATGACCCCATAGTGGGAATGATTAAATGTGTTAATGTACATGCTTATAATCCGTTGCTTTGCTTTAAAAGTGCTTATGACCCCCGATAATGTTTAAGGTTTTAAACCCTGATGCATGGTTAGAACATTAAGATGAGGTAGACTGCTGTTATTGTTAAAGAAACTTTGCTGGTTGTTTAAAGATGTTCTAATCTAACGGATTAATAGAGAAAATTTAACCGTGTTGACTAGCGACTTTAATTTGGAAGTTGATTAGAGTTGCTATTTACGTTGCTGCAATCTACTAGTATATTTCGAAGTATGCAGTTGTGTCTCTACAATGCTAGTATTGATATCAATTGAGAAGACATAAGACTTATTGTTAATGATGTTGTTAAGGGCAGTGTTAATGCTAGTATTCAATCTATTTTAAATAGTTGGAGTATGTTGTGTGGTGGTAATTTTGTTATCATCTCTGTATAGGGTAGCTAAAAGTAATGTTGTTGGTTGATGATTATGCCCATTTGTTGTTATTGATGACTTGGTAGGGTTGTTAATTGTTGGAAACCATTGATGCAATAGAGAAAAGTGTCAAACTGTAGAATTATGTCGAGTACATGTTGTGATGGGATGAACATTGGATAACAATCATGATGCAAGATTTTAACCTTAATGAATGCATGTCTTAGAATCCTGTTTACAAATTTTATCTTGTAGAGATAATACTTATTGGTTGAAGTCATTTTATTGATTGAACAAGAGTTTTAATTGTCAAGATGTTGATGTATGGATGGTATAAAATTGATACGTTGATCATGCTTAAGTATTTGTTGAAGTACTATGTTTGAAATATAGAATACATTGTTATATGATGTGTTGGTACGTGGGGATCATGATGAGGTAGTATAGAATGGAAGACGTTTTGTTAATCATCATAAACTGTATTTATAAATGTTGGGAAAGGTAACTAGAGAAAGAATTGGTTATGTAGCTTTTGGGTGAATTATATTGAGGCTTCTCGATGAGAAAATAGTGTATATTGAATGCTTAAATGGTAAGTATAGTGGAATACTAGATATGGTGGCTTTCATTACGAGCCTATGTCTAAAACCTTTTGGGTGGTTTGGTTGGTTGCTATTTTGGTTGAATACTTTTGGTCGAAGTGTTTCTTCTGTTGTGTTTCAGAGTTTCCCTAAAACTCGTAGTAATTAATGCCAACCTTTGGATTTGGCTAACTTGTTTAGTTTGCACTATGAGTATGGATTTACACCCAAAAGTCTTTGAGTGGATCGCGCCTTCGCGTTCAGACCGAATTATCTTTGGAATTAATTTTAAAGTAAGCGAGATGGACATAGTGGGTTGTGTTGGAAACTCTTGAGATTTAATTTGTAACTCTTTTTGACTAGAGTTGGATTTATTTGCATGATGTGTGTGACGTTTGTAGTGCTTCAAAAGGTGGATTATATGAGGGTTTCATAAGTGAATTTGGTTAGTGAAGAGTTCTCTTTTGGGAATGAGTTTCCCTTTCTTTGAAAAAAAAAATTTGTGGCGGTTGTGTGTGCGGATGTTTGACTTTGGAGTCAATGTTCTTTTCCAAAATGTTGATTTTGGTTAAAATGCGATGTTTTGCAAGTTTAGCTTTCTATCATTGGTGGGTTTTGATACGATGTGGTGCCTTCTTTGTTAACTATCTTTGCCGACATAGTTTATATGAATTAAGCGCAATCCTCGATGTTATTCGAGTTTCATTCATGTGTTACTGAGGAAGAAGTCGTCTTGTAAATGACTATTCGATAGTGTTGTTACATGATGAATGAATGGTGAAGAGTAAACATGACATTGTCTATAGATGTTAAATGATAAAAGAGTCGTTGAGCCAGTCGGTGAGAAAGTCATATATGGATATATGATTAATCAGAGTGCTCTTGGAAAGCTGCATGCATGTCTCGAATCGAGATTTCAATTGCCTTCTAGTACGGGAAGTAAGAGCAATTTACGATATGTTGGTTGTGGTGTAAGAGATCTGAGCTTTCTTTGCATCTTGGCTTAGAAAAATAAAATAAAATAAAAAATGAGTACTCTTGGGTTGTTGCCGAATTCTTTCCAAAGTGGCTTTTAGCGCTTTGGAGTTCGAGTTGTTGGATGTGAATCATTTGGGGATCATGGGTCTTGGTTGAGCTTCCACAATGATTCTACCCTTGGTTCTAATTCTTTGAAAGGAAGAATGCGAGGGCGAAACCTTCTAAGAAAGAGGAATTTAGTGTGGGTTGGCAATGACCTAAGCTATTAGATGTTGCTGGTAGATGATCGTAAACAGTTTAAAAGTGAAGAGTAAAGGAAGGTTGTGTATGACTTAATCCAAACCTTCTTGGAGAATTGGGTCATTGATGTGTACCTAGGTGGGGCTGTTTAAATTATTAGCGGACCACTTGGTGGTTGCTAGTAATTGTTTTTCCTTTTCAGAGTGTATTGGGCCTTTCTGTCGCTGAGGTTGAGCGAGGTTGTGTCAACCATAGCGATTTTGTTCGGTTGATCTGCTTTCTTGCGGGTTTAAGGACTCTGGTTGTAAAGTAGGCCTTTTGTTTTGGTGGTAGTGTTGGGTATTGGTTTTTTGTAGAAGATCAATCTTTTGCAAGGTTCTAACCTCGTTTGTTCAAATAGCTGGTGGTCTTGGAGTGTATGTCTCACCTGGTTTGTCGTCGTCTTGAATACGGCAAACCACAGTAGAGGGGTTGTGGTGTGAAAACACGTTTGTGCGTGGGAGATGAAGAGGGTTCTAGAGGCTGGTACCGTTTTCTTCTGGAAGAGTAGTTGGAATAAGGAGTGCGAGACCGTTTTCTTTTGTGGTCTATTTGGGAATTGAAGTGAAGGTGGAACCGTAAGAGGTTGCACTCTGTTGAGCTAAATCAACATTTTCTCGCTAGTGTTGGTTTTGAGAACTCGTTTGTCGTTTGTTCTGGTTTGAGTCTTTGTGTGAATGTTTTGTGTTGCAAAGAAGTCTTTTGTCCCTTGGAGACTTTGTTGTTGATTTTGGTGTGTCTTCGATTCGGGGACGAATCCTTTTAAGGAGGGGAGAATGTGATGCCTTAGAATTTGGGAGATTACCGTAGGGGGGTTTTCTCCCTTGTTTCGATTTTGGAAGGAATGAGGGAAATGTTGGGAGATGAAATAATTGAGTTTTATGCTGCAATTAATATTAGAAATTGGAGTTTTGGGCTAGTTTTAGCTGGGCTGAGGCAACCTGGGCCTGGGCCGGGAATTCCCTTCCCACCCCTCCCTCCCCACGCCCTAGTGGGCCGGCCCACCTTTCCCTCAAGAGGGGTGGCGCCCCCACCCTTTGCAACCCTAGGGCGTCTCCCCCTTCCTCCCCCTAGCAGCCGCCACCCCCTCCTCTTCCTCCCCCTGCGTGGTGGCTCAAGATCCGCCGTGAAACGCGAAGGAGAAAACGAGAAGAGGATCCGTGGAGGCGTGGAGGACGAGCAGATTTCCGTTTCGGGGATCGTCGCGCATTCTTCGTGGGTTCTCAAGGGAGAACTCTAGGTAAAATTCCCAAAATTTTACCCCTGTTCTACCTAGGGATTAGGAGTGTATTAGATCTGGTGGTGTGTGGTTTGGATGGATCTTGATGGGGCAGAAGGGTAGTTGTTCACGTGGTGCTGTTTCTGGAAAGGGAGATTGTGCAGCGCGGATTGTTTCGCGTTTTACGTGGTATAGATGATTTTTCCTGCAAAAGCCTATAACTAGAAAGTTGTAGATAACGTTGATACCTAGCTTCTGTAATTGTTTCAGAATTTTTGGGGCGTCGGTCTGAGAGTTATCGCTGTTGGAAGATGACGAATAGAATCTGGAAACAGATTTCGTCCACTGTGTTGGACGGTTGTTTAGGCATATTTAACTATGGAATTGAAATTTTTGAACTTCATGAAAGTTGTAGATCTCGTCAATATCTAGCTACTGTAATTTTTTTGTATTTTTATGAACAGTAGAGAAAAAGATACGAAATTGGGAAGAGAGGGTGTTGCTGTTCGATCCGGACAGATCGGGGGTTTCGGTGTTTAAAAGGGGAACGGGTTGTAGGAAACGCGTGTTTGAATTGTGTGATCAATTGTGATGTTATTATATACTGAAAGTATGCTTGTTCAGGTGGTGCCCCTTCTGGACGCAACTAGATTAAGTCATCACGTCGGTAAAGGCAAGTGGAAGTAGTTGTATTGTTAAGCTATACATCGTTGTTTGCTTCGCCTTCATTATAAACTCCAATTACAGCAATCATACATGGTTTAATCACTTGCTTTGAGGATTGCAATATCTTGACTGGCATTGTGATGTTGTGGTTTGGCTATGAATCATGAGTAAGGTGAAGAATGATGTTGTTTACCTGATGAATTGTCTAAACATTTCATCTCAATGATATTTGCTTTCTATCCATGCTATATGATGATATGCAAACATGTGGACTCAGTGGGGAAGGTTATGAATGAATTCATGCATGAAGCATTAACTGCATAATCATGCATTGGAAGTTTTGTCGACGCCTTGCGTGGCGCGATCTGCAGATACAACACCGTGTGTTCCTGAGAAAGGGCACGGTGAGGAGGATCATGGCATAAGCATGTGCACAATCATATGCATTTTACTGAGGTTGTGTGGACTCTATGATGTGGTATTGGATATGAGGAATGTGGTATGCTAGTTTTATGGTGGATGTGTTATTTGTATTAGTTGTTCCGCTTGCTGAGATTTACCCAATCTCACTACTTGCTATTTTGGTGTTTTCAGGTAGCGCTTGTGAGTCGTAAGCATGAAGGGTGGGCTAGCAACACAATAAATCTTCTGGGGTCATCACGACTCACTTAAACTAGCGCTTTAATTAATTCATTAGTTGTTTGAAATATTATTACACCTAGACCCATTGTTGCCCCCTTTAAACTTGATTTCGTTTATGGTTGTCCCTTTAGAGATGTGTTATGTTTATGGTTGATTCCTGTTTGAATTAGACTTGTTGTCTCTAGTTTTGATATCGTGATGTTATTCCCATTTGAATTGCTTCCGTATTGTCCTATTTTAGGGGAAACGCTGTTGAATTTTTCTTGTACAACAGTTTAGTTTTATGGGGTGTTACAGACACTTTGAACGGGTTGGAAACATTGAAACCGAGAGTGCCAACCCGGACACTCCGGGTCATGTCCGGACACTCCAGACGTGTCCGGTGAAACCAGAAAAGTAATAGAGAGACCCAACCCGGATGCTCCGGGTATTTAACCCGGATAGTCCGGTTTACCTGGACACTCCGGATACATAACCCGGATACTCCGGTTTAGTCAGCAATCGAGTAACCGAGTAGGTCAACCCTGATACTCCGGGTTAGGACCCGGATACTCCGGACGTATAGGGATGGATTACTTCTCATATGCATGCTAGGATTTGGAATATAACCCTGATGCATTTCATGCATGATTGTGCATGTTCTTGCGTTGCTTATGGTTGGTTTCTTGATTTGTATTCCTTTGGAATTGGATTTCTCGTTAGGTGTCGACGCTTCGGAAGACAACCCCGAGTATGACTACGCCTACGACATCAAGAGCGAGCAGCAAGGCACTACCTTACTCCTTGAACATACTTGATCCTATTAATTGCAAATTATGTTGAAGTTATTTTGTCAATTGTATGCTTACTTTCAATTACAAATATATCTGGGGTAGAATGTTTAGTTACTACCTTGTTGACATGTTATCTTATTACCCCGTTCCTGTCGTATACCATTGTCGCCCTAGGTGGTTGGCTTATTATTATGTATGGGTTCGTACGAGTTGCTTAGCCATGCTTAGAACATCGTTAGGAACCGCGATAGATGGACTTAGTCCATCGGTCGCGATGATCAAAGCTGATGATGATAATGATGGTTCAATTGTGGTTATTTTGTAGCAATGTTAGTTAAGGATCTTAAGGATCAAATCCTGGTGACGTCTCTTGAAGTAACTATCGTGCGAACCACACGCCGTTTATGGGGCCGGCTTAGCCAAGTACTTGTGTATGGCTAGGGCATTTGAACCACGTGCACTCGGAATTCCTTGAACTTTGGAGAGTGTCAAGGAATGTCAGCGAGATCTCCTCGAACTTTGTGGAGTGTCGAGAGTATCCTTCGAAATCCCTCGAACTTTGTGGAGTTAGGGATGTTCAATAACGGGTGTACTCCTTGATCCACATACACAGGGCACTGGGCACGCGGGATCGAGGGCCACAGTCACCCGGGTGGTTTAGATGCACTACCATGCATACTGGAAAATGGTTTTGTCACGTTTACCTCGGCCGGCACATCAAAGGGAATGTGCTCATAGCTTGGCTTACGAATGTGGCGTGTCGTGTGGGTAAAGTCGTACCTCTGCAGAGTATAAACTATTCGAATAGCCGTGTCCATGGTTAAGGACGATCACTTAAGTTGTCAGTCACTGGGCGAGTGTTAAGGACCGGGTAAGAATGGATGATTTGGGAAAAACCTAGTCTCATGAGTATTGGAGTACTCATGAGGAGACTTCAGGAGTATTGGAGTACTCGTGGAAGGAACTTCACGGATATTGGAGTATCCGTGGGCGTAAGCGAACATGAGCGTCGAACTCATGGTTCGGAGAATGCTTTGAGGCATGAGATGAAGATGATTATGATGATGCTCTATTATGTATTAGACTTTGTAAATGTTTAGCAAACCGCAATTTCAATCTATACGTGTCTATGTTTTTACTCCAAATATTGCTTTATGCCAAAATTAACCTGGTGCCTTCCTTGTGAAGAAGCCACCACATGTAGTTAGAACTCAAAGTACCACTTATATTATTGTGCGAGTACACTCTTTGTACTCAAACGGATTGTCCACTTGCTGCAGGTGAGGATGAGGCACTGTCCGGAGATCTTTATCGGGCAGATTTCGGTGATGCTAACGCTTAGGGGCACGTTCTTACTTCCAGTTGGTTGCCTGAGAGTCTATGGCATACTACGCTGGCCTTTTGTCGTTCATTTATGTTTTCCGCTGCTACTTTGATGTAAAACTACTATGTATGTCGTTTTGGACAACAGTCCTGCTTTTGTATGTAAATATGCTTATGCTTCCGTTAATTGTGTATTAGTTGTGATACAAACTGTTATGCATTGCCGCGCGTGTTGGTGAACTTTCCTGGGGCCAACACGGGCATAATTGCGGGACGCCCGAGGTTCCCTTGATTCACTCGAGTTGTGTGGTGCAATGGGGTGGTTTAGTGGAGTCCCGGGGACGGTTCCTCACACCCGCAGACGTCAGTCAAGCGTTGCTTCAAATGCAATGAGCCAGGACACTATGCTAATAGTTGTCATAGGAGAAAAGGTGTTATACTTGTCCACTTCAATCCTAGTCCCCCACCTACCGAGGCACTTGCGCCAGAAAGTGAATTGTGAAGCAGCTCAAGATGAAGCCATGCCGCAAGCGCTAGTAAAAGTCAGGACAACCATATTATGACTGTTGAAGCTTAGAAAGTATCAGATGTTGTACTGATCAAAAGTCATATGTAATGAAGGATGTTGAGAGTTAATTTGTCCCTTATTAAGACTAAGTTTTTAATAAAGCTTATCATGTTGGAAACCATGCTTGAGATGTTTATCACTGGGATTGAATTAGTTACCCAAGAGGAAGCTAGTTTTGGTCTATGGTTCGAGATGTAATCCGTTAAGAGTAGTTAGAGAGTTTCTGAGATAAAGTGCATTCAGGTTGACTTTAGTATACCTGAGACAGCTGAGAACCATCTATTCCGTTATAGTTGAGTCAAGAAGATGGGTGTGCCATCACATCGGAAGAAAGAGTTGCTGCGTGTGCTTAATAACTACAAAGGATAATTATCTTCCTGAAGAATTACTCTAGCCACCGCAGTGTACGCTAGCAAGCCAATACCATTACCCCAATAATAGTTGAAGCTTGAGTTCAATGTGAGGGAGTAATCAGTTGATATGGAGTTCAAGTCAATACTTGAGAGCCAAATCAATAAAGATAGTACAAGACAAACCAGAATGTCGTTCGAGACTTGTTCAAGACCATAGAACTTCAAGTAGGTTTCGTCGTCGGATGCAACTTGTTCAATTTCTCCAAGAAGCAGAAAATCAAGAGTTCAGGAACAAAAGCAAGGGAGCCTGCCACTGGAGTTGCTGGAGACGTCAGCATGAGTGCATGAGATGTTCAAGATTTCCCGACAAAGGAGGTATCAAGATTTCCCGCAAAAAAGCAAACACTGTTGAAGTCGGTGGAGTTGCAAGAGGATCTCATCCCCACAGAGTAGTCCACAAATTTTGGATGTTACCAAGCATTTGTTCAAAAGCGAACATGTCCAGTGTGCAGTTGCTTGGAAGTTTGAAGCAGCCTCAAGTGTTGAGTCCCCTGAACCTATTTCTATAGTTAGCCTTGAATCTCGGGGACGAGATTTTGTTAAGGGGGAAGGTTTGTAACATCCCAAAATTTGGGTTTTCAAAATTTTTTGGTTTAGTTTAGCTTCCCAAAAATTTTCGTTGATTTTCTCGCATTTATAAAGCTTGATTTGAATTTTCTAAAAGCTAAAACAATTTAATTTGATTATTTTATACTTCAAATAAAATAAATTTAGTTTTATTTGGGTTTCTTGTGCTTCAAGAAATTCTTCTGTAATTTTTGAGATTTTTCGGAGCTCGTTTGCTATTTATTGGATTTATTCATAATTGATTTGTATTAAGCCCTTTTATTTAAATTAATTAATTATTTGGAAAATTCAACTTCCAAATTAAAGTCACTAGGCAACACGATTAAATTTCTCTATTAATCCATTAGATTAGAGCATCTTTAAACAACCAGCAAAGTTTCTTTAACAATAACAGCAGTCTACATCATCTTAATGTTTCAACTATGCATCAGGGTTTAAAACTTTAAACATAATCGGGGGTCATAAGCATTTTTTTATAACAAAGCAACAGATTCTAAGCATGTACATTAACACATTTAATCATTCTCGCTAAGAGCAAACTACAACACTAGTAGTATATTTATTTTCAAGCTAGAAGTAATAACCGCATTGAATTGTTTCAACTCACAAATTAACTTAGCAATACGTCATCCCATAAACCACATTGGTACATGCTACATAACATGCTAAACAACAATTCTTACTAGGGACAAACGATTTCAGTAAAAAAACTACTTACTTTGTTTGCAGCATTTTAGTTTTAAAGCTCATCACAAAATTCATAAGGAAACTTGACTCTCAAAATTGCAATGAGACAAACCCAAACTTGGTCATGCAAGAGGAATTCTCCAAAACACTTTTTAAATCTCAAGGACTCCCATAGAAGAAAATGGTTGAAAGAGAATTTTTCTCGATAGGGAACCAAGCGCTCAATTAAACCTTTGCAAATAAAACCTTAACACCAAACCCCAAACTTTCACGAAACAAGAAGGGTTCTTCAAAGATGATTTCTTAAACCAGTAAAATAACGAAATCAAACACCACTTACTCCTACAAAGCCACAGAACTTTAGCCCTGACAGCCAGGTCTGGCATAACACCGCAAAAACTCCTTTAACCTCGGAGAAAGACAAACACAGGAATAAATTGAATGCTTCTTCCCCATAAAGCAATCAACAAACTAAGCATCAAAACTGGAAAGGCGCCCAAAAGAAGCGCAACACTAGACTCCTCTTCTTCGTCTTCAACCAAGGAAGATAAAACCACACACCGCATACGGAACAATCCGCGAAAATCCAATACCAAACACTTTTCTTTTGATTTCAATCACCTAAAATCAAGAAAAACAACCAAAACCGACCGTCAGAACGGTAAAGAACATACGAAGGAATCCACCACCAAACTCTTCTATTTGACTCCAATCAACTACCCGATCTACAACAGAAAGGGTAAGCACTCTTCTCCTACAGGGGTTAATAGTTCTTTGGTGATGGCTTTAACAGGCCACACCGTCAAACCACACCCTTACTATGAACAAAAAGAGGTGACCGAAACCCTTTGACACCACAACCCCACTTTAACACAACCACAAGAACAATTCAATCATTTATCTCATAGACATAGCAACATGCATTATGAAGCATTCAACATCAAAGCTTAAATACAACATTTAAGCGTAAGGAAACGATACCCATACCCTTTTCCTACTGTGCATCCATGTGTGTCAAATTTTAGATTAGTTATACCACTTTTGCAAGTTTTAATGTTGCTATCCTATGACAAAATTTTAGTTAAAACCTAAGCCATGTTTCTAAGTTATTCCACATCACATTTTAGTTGTAACCTAAGGTATGACACTAAAAATACACATTCCAGGGACCTACAGCCCGCTTTGATACCAAACATAGACTAAGCAACCTCTAAATACCACAATTACAAGTAAATTACAGCAAAGGAACAAATCCTAATACCGAAAATTTCGGCAGCATCTCCTTTGTTTTTCCATGATTCGGAGCAACAACAAAGTATCACAAGTTATATCATAATGGAAAGCATCTAAAACAGTAATAACATGTGACATAGCAACAATATAAGTCCAGGATAAAGCATTCAACCACTTCATGAGCTAAACGAATCAAATAGTAAGACCGAGCACACAGTTAAGCAATTCTCCAAGTTTCATGGCAATACTTTCATTATCATGACTCCAAATGATAACACTGTCTAATTCGTGTGAAGCTGCGTGTAGATGTGTAGCTAACCCCTTTTTCCCGCATGCCGGTTTCAAGGTACCTAAGAAAAACAACATAAACACAAGCGTGAGTTCATCACTCAGCAAGTATATTGCAATGGAACAAGAAAATACATTCCAATACCTTCATCACCACTTTTTACATACAACATCATACACATCTCATATTCATAGTGTAAGCATATCATTGACATCATCATAAATCATCCTCATATAACATCCTCATATAATGCAATGCAATGTAATGCAATGCGATGCACATATCTCATGGAAACTCATACCGGTATGGTTGAGTATACACCCGTCGGCGTGCACCCTCTCCCCCCTTCCATCCCGAAGATGGAGGGTGCCTACTCCTCGCTTCCCCACACCGCGGTGGATGGAATCACAATGTAGGACTTACTCATTGGCTCTCCGGAATAGTCATAACTTTCTCACCGACCTTCCCCGGACTAGTTATGACTTTCTCACCGCCCGGGCCATGTATCATGCCATGTATGCAAATATGCCAACATCATAAATAACTTTGTACATTAACACATGGCATCATAACATAATAAACATATTCATCATATCATTTGCAATCATTAAGGCATGGCATGTGAACATATCATGTATTCAATTTTAATCTCAACCAATCAAACAAATATCAACTCGCTACCCATTCCAATACACTTGCCTCAACCACGGGCAACGGATTGGCGAGAAGTAGAAGGCACTCCCGGGGTCACACCACCTGCACATAGGCACCACACACTCACAATCATGTCCACAAAATAGTACACAAACCCTCTTCTACCCCGACATCGCAAACTACTCGCAAAACACAAAAACAGATGTTATGTCCTGTCGGGACAGCAGCCTTCCAAAAGGCACAACTTGAGTTCTGGGACTCCGAATCAATTAAACGAGTACACCCTCGCGTAGCTTAGGAAATTTCCTAACTTTTTCTAAGTATACAGAAAGACTGATTCGGACTCTAAAGTTGTTTAATCTACAAAATACCGTGATCTGTTCCAATCACATCACAGATTTTAATACGCTTGGTAAAACAAGCATAACTTTCAAACGGCTGGGCGGAATTTAAAGTTCTTTATACCCACTGAAAGGTATTAAAATTACCTACAACTTCTTCAACAGCCGTACGACCAAATTCCGATTCTAAATTGGCGAAAACCCAAACCCTAGGTCGACTGCTCATGCTGCCCGAAACAGAGAACGTGGCAACTTCAAGATCTAATCTAATCTACTCAATTGCAGCACCACCAATTGATCTAAAATCATGATAATGACCCTTATAACAGTACCTAGATCAACCCCAAGGATTCCCATGGCCATACCTTCGCCCGACGAACGAAAACCTAATGGATCTCCTCCCGGTTCGCGCGATCTCCTTCCGGTTCGCGCGATCTCCTTCCTCGCTCCAAATCCACCGGATCTCCTCGTCGCGGAGCGCTCCAATGGATGGATCTTCGAGGTGCAGGGGTGGAGAGGCTACCCTAGGGCAGCAAGGGGTGGAGGAGAGGTGGTGGAGAGGTGGGGAGCAATGGGGGGCGCACGGCAAGAGGGAGAGGGGAGGTGGGGGCGCACAAGGGCACTATGGGAGGTGGGGGGCGCACAAGGGGGGTTTGGGGCGCAAGCTAGGGCAGGGGAAAACCCTATTTACAAGCCCAAATAGGATTCCTACTGCTAAATGGACTCATACTCCATCCCACCAAAGCCTACAACCCTTTCCCCTAGGCCCAAAACTCCCCAGAAAGGCCCAAACTCCCGGAAACGGCCCGGAAACGCTATTAACCTCCATACCCTATGGTTTTAACCTTAATTCCACACTTCATAATGTTTTTGACCTCATCAAGCAGACTAAATAAGGTTACGACACTCCATGGTGTCACAAGAATCAGCCACGTCACCCAGTCCGGGTCACGCACGCCAAGTGCTCGATAAAATGCCTGTGAGACCCGTTTTTGCGTTTTTCTTAATTATTTTTTACCTAGCTGCCACCCTAACCTTATGTAGACCTCTCATGGCCTCTCCCACACATCCCCAACCACAACTTAATTTTCCAAACCATAGAATCTATCCCTCATTGTCGGGACCCCGAATTTGCAAATCCGGACCCTCTGTGTATTCAACACTAGTCCAGGAACGCGCTAGTGCACACAGTCTTAACATCGGTAAATATCACAATCATACCACTTGATACTAATAAAGTACTTTTATTTAAATAACCAAACTGGTTACTCAACCTTATGGTCAAGTTACAATATACGCCTCACAGGGCGAATCTTATTAAGAGAGAAATAGTAGCAGCGAAAAATAAGATAACTTCGTGGCGCCATCCAGTATACCACAGGCAACTGACTGGGCTCGCTCCCTAAGTAGACGGATCCTCTTGGAGCTCCTCCTCCAAAGCGGGTGTAGTCTCCTCTTCAACTGGTGTTGTAGGGTGGCAAGGGTGAGTACTTGGTACTCAGCAAGTCATGCACAGAATGCAGGCTAATATACTATATGCATGGCTTGGTACAAAGGAATAGCTCAAGGTATATTTGGCAAAGAAACAAGATTTGACAAGTAGTATAAGTAGATTCGGAAAGCAAAGAGAAACAAGTAAAGCATAAATAACTTTTCAAGAAGTTTAGTAAACATTTTTCCCATCCTAAACCACATTTCTAACATCATTGTCAATCCAACCCAACCTTTCAAGTCCAAGTTATTTTTGAGAAAATCTAACCCTTGACTGTAATTCCCGAGCGATGTCCAATACCGCGGACACGGCTATTCGAATAGATTCTACACTCTGCAGAGGTTATGCACTTTACCCACAAGATAGTCAAACACCACAAAGGCGAGTTCCCGTAACAAAGTCTTTCGGAAACTTCTAACAATACAAGTGGTCCTCCCCGGTTATTGCACACTAACCCTTCCCTTAGCTAAGGCGAAGTCTAGGCCAATCAACCGTTAGATGGGTACCTGGCCTCGGCTGACGCCCCCCGCATAACTTACACAAAGGGTGTAGTTGACCTCCCGAGGTCCCACAGTGCGTTATTAGCAACTTAGTCAACTAGGTCCGTCCCATTCTGAGACATGTGGTTGCACGTTAGACCCAGTTCAAAGGCTTGCAAGGTTAAGTCCTTAGGGTGACCAGGGCAAGACTACCCGAAGAACCAAATCAACATCCCCAATGCCACAACTGGCCCACCTGATTACTCTTGCCACATGCCCCGGTCGAAAACTATTTATCAAACCCCAGTTGATTACCATGCACCACGTGCCATCAACATCACATGATACCTTTCCAAAATAGGTTCAATATATCATTAAGTCAATATTAGCATTTGATTGTCCAAAATCATGTCATGAGCACGTAGCAGGTCTAAGCAGTATACTACAACGGTCTAAAACCCATGTTGGCAATCTAATAATGTCCAACTAGTAATCCACAACTAGGGTGACAAGGGGTTATGGCACATACTTAAATAATCAAGGTGTCATACAAAGAAATTGGTATTTATCTAATCCCCCATATTTGAATAAAGTATTTTCTAATTGAACTAGCATGCAATAGGTTAAATCAAAATAGATTTCAAAATAGGATCAACATGGTCAAAGCACAACTTGCCTTCAAAAAGTACTTGTTCTTGGTCTTGAGTTGGATCCTGAGTCAATACTTCTCCTTCGAATCCTTCCTAAGACTTCAACGTCTACTCGTAAAGCGTGCAAATAGCAAATACACAAATAAACAATATGCAAAAAGTGTCCAAACATCCAAATAAAATCCATAAACAGAGAGAACATAATTTTATGAATTTTTAGAAACTGGAATCGTCAAATTCGGAGTTAAAACGCAAAAGTTATGATTATTTAAAGTTTAAATAATCAATTAAATAATTTTACAGAGAAAAACTTTAGTCCAAAAATTAAATAAAATTCATATTTAAGTAGATCTCAATTTTATATGAATTTAGAAATTTGAATCACTCAAATCGGAGTTGAAACGCAAAAGTTATAAGCGTTTGAAAATTTGAAATTCAAATCAATTATTAAACCGAATTATTAAATCATTTTCTTTTTCGGAAAATCATTTATTGCGTCAGCAGGGACACGTGGACTAATCGGGTGACGACGCGTGGCCTCGGGTCCACGGACCCGGCCTTGCGGTCTCGGCTCGGTCCGCAGTGGGCTCGGCCACGGCTCACGGTTCGGCGGTGGGCCCCTACGACACGCTGGGCCTCAGCGTGTCGGCGTCACACTGACGCCAACGTGGGACGGCGTGACGCGGCGGTCAGGCTTCCTAACACGTGGCGCAATCTCGGTTGATTTGAAAATCAACGGCCAGATTAGATCTCGGCTAACGGCGCTTGGAAAACAACTCCATCGATTCGGACCGTTCGATCTTGATCGGACGGCCAAGATCCAATCTATTGCTATGAACGTGGTTCAATCTAAGCCGTTGGATCTAGATCTAGCGGTTGAGATTAGATCTGGAGATTAACACGTGATTCTTTACTGCGGTGACGTGGGACGAATGCGGACCGTGCGATGATGAAGATCCGACGGTGGAGAAGCTTCGGTCAGTGCGATGTCCACGGCGAGCTCCGGCGGGCCGGCGTTGAGAACGAAGACCACACCGACGGCGTCGGGCACGCCGGCGAAGTGGGTGGTCTCTTGGTGCGCGTCGAAGCGGGGACTCGGATCTGGGCTCCTTCGGCGGAAAGACGACGGACGGCGGAAGCCAGCGCAAACCGCGGCGGACACCTCCTCCAACTACGGCGAGCTAAATGCGGGCAAGCGGCGGCGGCTCAGGCGAGATGGCTCGGGACACAGGTGCGCATGGAGGAGGGCAACCTCGGGCGTGACCGGGCTTTAAATAGCCTCGGCGTTCGTGCAGAGCGGAAACCTAATTCTCCATGGCGCGGCGGGGCGGAGTCGGCTTCGGACTCGGCGGAGAACGACGGTCGGCCGACCGCCCACGTGGCGCGATCAGCGCCACGATCGCCTGGGCGCGATCGGGTCCGTCCGGTCTCGGCTCGAACCGATGCGATCCAATCAGGACCGTTGGATCTCGATCCTACGGTCGGAATCAACAGGTTAGGGTTGGGTTCGACCGACTTCGGTGGCTCGAGTCGGACTCGAGTCCGACTTCGGGTGCGGCTCGATCGGATGAACAGTGCAAACCCATTCGCATTTTCCAGCGATTTAATAATTAAAATAATTCCCAGTAATTCATTTAATTCATTAAAAATAGCAAAATACTCGAAAAAATTCCAAAAAAATTCTGGAAAATACTTTGGATCATTTTGGACTCAAATAAAATATTTCCAACAAAATTTTATTTGCAAAATTAAATTCTTTAATTATTTCAAAATGGAATAAATTCAAATAAATTCAAAATAAATACAAATAAATTCAATAAAATTCCAAAAATTAAACAAATAGAAAAATCACAATTGAATTTAAGAAAAAAAAAATTTTGTTGTGTTACAATACTACCACCTTAAGAGAATCTCGTCCCCTAGATTCAGGGCTAACTACAGTATAGGTTTTGAAACTCTTTCTTCAGATCCTCTTCAAGGCTCCCAAGTCGCTTCGCTCTCTGCATGGTTGCTCCACTGAATTCTACAGAAATGGGTTGACTTGTTTCTAGTCTCTCGATCCATGGTGTCTAAAATCTTTACGGGATGCTCCTTGTAAGTCAAATCTTCTTGCAACTCGAGTGACTCTAGCGGCGTCTGTCCCTCAGGTACTCGGAGACACTTCTTCAACTGGGACACATGGAATACGTCATGTACTCCTCGCTTAACGATCGTGGCAACTCCGGTGATAAGCAACTTCGCCTCTGCGGCTCAAAATCTTAAATGGTCCAACATAACGAGTGCGAAGTTTCCCTTTGGCATGGAACCTCTTAACTCCCTCGAGGCGTAACTCTGAGGTATACAAAGTCTTACGGTTCAAAACTCAAATCTGGCGACGGTTGTCAAGATAACTCTTCCGCCGTGATTGGGCTATTTTCAACCTTTCCCTAATCATGGCAATCGCTTCTTCACCTCTTGAAGAATATCAGGCTCAAGACACGGCGCTCGCGGTCTCATTCCAATTCAATGGCGTCGGCGTGGTCGACCATAAAGTGCCTCAAAAGGTGACATTTGTAAACTAGCCTGATAACTATTGTTGTAATTGAACTCGGCATACGGCAAACTCTTATCCCAAGAGGTAGCATAAGCCAATGCATAAGCTCTTAACATATCCTCCAGAATCTGGTTGACTCTTTCTGCCTGTCCATCCGTCTGCGTGGATGATAGGCTATACTAAAGTTCAAACGGGTTCCCATGGCTTCATGCAACTTATTCCAAAACCTTGAGGTAAATTGGGTACCTTCGTCCGATACAATCCTCTTTGGCACACCGCAAACAGACGATCTTGATCATGTACAACTCTGCCAATTTATCCCCCGAGTAAGTGGTCTTCACGGGGATAAAATGGGCTACTTTGGTCAAGCGATCCACTATAACCCATATGGAGTCATAACCTCCTTGAGTCTTAGGCAATCCGGTAATGAAATCCATCCCGATTTCCTCCCACTTCCACTCAGGTATTTTCAGCGGCTGTAGTAATCCTGCTGGTCTCTGATGCATTGCCTTGACTTTCTGGCATACATCGCACAATGCAACATGCTCGGCAACTTCACGCTTCATGCTTGGCCACCGTAATCTTTCCTTGAGATCCTCGATACATCTTGGCGCTTGTGGATGAATTGAATACTTGGAGTCATGGGCTTCTTCCAAAATCGCTTGCTTTAACTCCTCCTTGTTAGGCACACAAATCCGATCCTTCATCCATAACGCGTGCCTTGCTCATCCAACTTGAATTCCTCTGCCTTGCCTTCTTCCTTGATGGACTTAATCCTGCGGATTTTGTCATCATCCTTCTGTCCTTCTCGGATCTGGTCCTCTAGGGTAGGCTTTACTTCTAATGCGGCCAAGAATCCGCTAGGTACCACCTCAATCTTCATTCTATGGAAATCCTCACATAACTCATCCTGACTTGTGGCTAGCAACGTACTCACGGTATGGCTTTTCCGACTCAGAGCATCGGCTACTACGTTGGCCTTCCCGGGATGGTAATGGATTCCAACATTGTAGTCCTTGATTAACTCTAACCATCTCCTTTGCCTCATATTCAGATCCGACTGGGTGAATATGTACTTAAGGCTCTTATGATCCGTATATACTTCACATCTGTTTCCAATCGATAGTAGCGCCATATCTTCAAAGCATGCACTACGGCAGCTAACTCTAGGTCATGTGTCGGATAATTTTCCTCATGCGGCCTCAATCAGCTTTGATGCATAAGCGGCGACCTTTCCGCTCGTGACAAAGACACATCCGAGTCCTTGGCGCGATGCGTCACAATAAATATCAAAGCTTTGATTAACATCCGGTAGAACTAACACCGGTCTTGATGTCAATCGCTTCTTCACTCTTGAAATCCTTTCTCACATTCTCAAGCGTCCATGCAAACTTCTTCTCCTTTTTCAAAGCAATTGCGTAAGAGGTTTCGCAATTGTCGAAAAGCCTTCAATGAAACGGCGGTAGTACCCTGCCATTCCAAGGAAACTCCGGATCTGGGTCACAGTCTTCGGCTGCTCCCAATGTAACACAGCTTCTACCTTGCTTGGATCTACGGTGACTCCTTCTGCGGTCATTACATGTCCGAGGAATTCTACCTTATCCTTCCAAAAATCACACTTGCTGAACTTGGCGAAAAGTTGCTGTTCCCTCAGCTTTTCTAAAACTCGCCTTAAGTGTTCGGCATGTTCATCCTCCGTCTTGGAGTAGATTAGGATGTCATCTATGAACACGATTTAATAAACTTGTCCAAATACTCCATGAACACCTTATTCATCATATTCATGAAATATCTTTGGCGCATTCGTTACCCAAAGGACATAATCAGAAACTCGTAATGTCCATATCTTGACGAGAATGCGATCTTCGGGATATCTTCTCGATCGGATCTTCAATCGATGGTATCCCGATCTTAGATCAATCTTGGAGAAAACTCCGGCTCCTCTCGGCTGATCAAACAAATCATCAATCACTGGTAGCGGATACTTATTCTTCACGGTGACTTCATTGAGTGCACGGTAGTCAATGCACATCCCGAAACTCCCGTCCTTTTTCTTGACAAACAAAGCGGGTGCTCCCCATGGCGATTTAACTCTGGCCTGATAAATCCTTTCTCCATTAACTCTTCTATTTGTTTCTTCATCTCTACCAACTCCTCGGTGGACATCCGATAGGGTCTCTTTGCTATCGGTCTTTGTGCAGTACAAACTCTATCACAAACTCTACGTCCCTATCCGGCGACATACCAGGTAGATCTTCGTGAAAAACATCTGGGTACTCATTCACTATCGAGACATCCTCTATGCATTGCCTTGGTACTGTTAACCATCAACTGTCCATCTCTAATCTGTAGTGGCTTGAAATTCCACTTTCTTCCCACACGGGCTCTCAATCGAGATAGTCCTTCGTCCACAATCCAATACGGCCTTGTGCTTGGATAACCAGTCCATTCCCAAAATAACGTCTAAGGTGCAGGTCTCCAAAATTATAAGGTTTGCTAGGAACTCTATTCCATCTATTAGTATTCTCACCGGAACATCCTACTTTCGCTCGGAGTTCGGAACCAGGGTTTGAACTAAAAGCATGCACTTAAGTCTTGCAATCCCCAAATCATTTCTAGTAGCAAAGCCTTGCGAAACAAACGAATCTGAAGCTCCAGAGTCAAACAAAGCGTTGCAGTCTTGAGTTAACAAGTAACTTACCAAGACGACGCCTCGTAGCATTCTGCAGGCATCGGCGGTGACATGGTTGACTCGGCCTCTCACCACGATGCAGGGTGTGACTCGTGTCTTTGGCGTCCTAGCTGGGGTAGTTCCTAGATTGAAGCGAATCGGGGTCACTCCTGCTGTCTTCTTTGGACAAGCTGTTGGCAAAGTGTCTGGCTCGTTGCGGTTGTAGCGTCTCACTTGTTCCTTGCTAGCTGCACGGAGCGGCGTTTCTAGCGGGGCTGGGAGTGCAGTAGTTCGATTGATGTGTCTTGGTGCTGGTGACGGTGTCCTTGTAGCATTCTGTGGCTGGAATCTGAAAAATTGATTTGGTGCAACTCTCAAACGCTGTTGCGTTCCCTGGCGTGATCCTTGCTGTTGCATCCTGCGCTTCCTGTTCTCATCCAGTTCCTTGCGCCATCTATTCTTCTCTGTCGTGATCTCCTTGCGGGCCTTCTGTAGCTCTTTGCTTGTATCATCGAGTACATCCTCCTGGGCGACAACAAATCGTGCCAACTGTGTAACCATGGCATCCTCATCCTGAATCGCCTTCGGGTCAAGAAGGTTATTGCTGTGCGGGTGATAACGGAACACCGTGCTCTCCAACTCTCTAGCGTAGATACGGGTAATGTGCCGCATTGCTCGTCGTGATACTTCTTGGATACCCATCTGCATTGTAGACCTCCTGGCAGTGCAGTGTATCGGGCGATTGCCTAGGCCCTTCTTCCTAGCAGGTACCTCAATCTTCACGTCACAAGCCTTGATCAATCCCGCTTGTCTGATCACTTCCACTTGGTATTGGGGTTCTCAAAATCTCCGAGAGTTTGTAGCATATGCCAAAGTTCTGCAGCGTGACCAACTCCTAGATCAACGTACTTGAACTCTTCCTCCATCTGTCACAAGAGTGCTTACGTAAGAACTCGAAATTTTCAAATCGTGACAAGGTAAGGAAAAATTCAGCAAGAGACAAGAAAAGAGAGAAGGGGATAAGTCGAGATGTCATTTCTTGTCTTGACAAATTTTTAGCTTTAGAAAATAGGTTTTATCCTCACTACGACCATTCTAGCTTAGGGTTGAGCCTCACGGTCGGTATGGCTCGATACCACCTCTGTCGGGACCCGAATTTGCAAATCCGGACCCTCTGTGTATTCAACACTAGTCCAGAACGCAGCTAGTGCACACAGTCTTAACATCGGTAAATATCACAATCATACCACTCGATACTAATAAAGTACTTTTATTTAAATAACCAAACTGGTTACTCAACCTTATGGTCAAGTTACAATATACGCCTCACAGGGCGAATCTTATTAAGAGAGAAATAGTAGCAGCGGAAAATAAGATAACTCGTGGCGCCATCCAGTATACCACAGGCAACTGACTGGGCTCGCTCCCTAAGTAGACGGATCCTCTTGGAGCTCCTCCTCCAAAGCGGGTGTAGTCTCCTCTTCAACTAGTGTTGTAGGGTGGCAAGGGTGAGTACTTGGTACTCAGCAAGTCATGCACAGAATGCAGGCTAATATACTATATGCATGGCTTGGTACAAAGGAATAGCTCAAGGTATATTTGCAGTAAACAGCATTTGACAAGTAGTATAAGTAGATTCGAAAGCAGTAGAAACAAGTAAAGCATAAATAACTTTTCAAGAAGTTTAGTAAACATTTTTCCCATCCTAAACCACATTTCTAACATCATTGTCAATCCAACCCAACCTTTCAAGTCCAAGTTATTTTTGAGAAAATCTAACCCTTGACTGTAATTCCCGAGCGATGTCCAATACCGCGGACACGGCTATTCGAATAGATTCTACACTCTGCAGAGGTTATGCACTTTACCCACAAGATACAGTCAAACACCACAAAGGCGAGTTCCCGTAACAAAGTCTTTCGGAAACTTCTAACAATACAAGTGGTCCTCCCCGGTTATTGCACACTAACCCTTCCCTTAGCTAAGGCGAAGTCTAGGCCAATCAACCGTTAGATGGGTACCTGGCCTCAGCCCCGGTACGCTCCCCCGTACAACTTACACAAAGGGTGTAGTTGACTTCCTGAGGTCCCACAGTGCGTTATTAGCAACTTAGTCAACTAGGTCCGTCCCATTCTGGACATGTGGTTGCACGTTAGACCCACTTCAAATGCTTGCAAGGTTTAGTCGTTAGGTGTACCAGGGCAATAATACACGAAGAACCAAATCAACATCCCCAATGCCACAACTGGCCCACCTGATTACTCTTGCCACATGCCCCGGTCGAAAACTGTTTATCAAACCCCAGTTGATTACCATGCACCACGTGCCATCAACATCACATGATACCTTTCCAAAACAGGTTCAATATATCATTAAGTCAATATTAGCATTTGATTGTCCAAAATCATGTCCTGAGCACGAAAGGTGTCTAAGCAAAGATACTACAACGGTCTAAAACCCATGTTGGCAATCTAATAATGTCCAACTAGTAATCCACAACTAGGGTGACAAGGGGTTATGGCACATACTTAAATAATCAAGGTGTCATACAAACAAATTGGTATTTATCTAATCCCCATATTTGAATAAAGTATTTTCTTATTGTAGTAGCATGCTATATGTTAAATCAAAATAGATTTCAAAATAGGATCAACATGGTCAAAGCACAACTTGCCTTCAAAAAGTACTTGTTCTTGGTCTTGAGTTGGATCCCGAGTCAATACTTCTCCTTCGAATCCTTCCCAAGCACTTCAACGTCTACTCGTAAAAGCGTGCAAATAGCAAATACACAAATAAACAATATGCAAAAAGTGTCCAAACATCCAAATAAAATCCATAAACAGAGAGAACATAATTTTATGAATTTTTAGAAACTGGAATCGTCAAATTCGAGTTAAACGCATAAAAGTTATGATTATTTAAAGTTTAAATAATCAATTAAATAATTTTACAGAGAAAAACTTTAGTCCAAAAATTAAATAAAATTCATATTTAAGTAGATCTCAATTTTATACGAATTTAGAAATTTGAATCACTCAAATCGGAGTTGAAACGCAAAAGTTATAAGCGTTTGAAGTTTTGAAATTCAAATCAATTATTAAACCGAATTATTAAATCATTTTCTTTTGAAAAATCATTTATTGCGTCGGCAGGACACGTGGACCAATCGGGTGACGACGCGTGGCCTCGGGTCCATGGACCCGGCGCGACGGTCTCGGCTTTCGGTCCGTGGGCTCGCCCACGGCCACGGTCGCCGACGGTGGGCCCCTCGACACGCTGGCCCGCGTGTCGGCGTCCTGCCACACGAGCGCCGCTGGATGGCGCCGACGCGACGGTCCAGGCTTCCCGACCGCGTGGCACAATCTCGGCCGTTGATTTGAAAATCAACGGCCCAGATTAGATCTGGCTAACGCGCTTGGAAAACAACTCCACTGATCTGGACCGTTCGATCTTGATCGGACGGTCAAGATCCAATCTATTGCTATGAACGTGGTTCAATCTAAGCCGTTGGATCTAGATCTAACGGTTGAGATTAGATCTGGAGATTAACACGTGATTCTTTACCGTGGGTGACGTGGACGAATCTGGACCGTGCGATGAAGATCCGACGGTGGAGAAGCTTCGCGGGTCTGCGATGTCCACGGCGGAGCTCCGGCGGCCGGCGTTGAGAACGAAGACCACACCGACGGCGTTTTCGGGCACGCTTCGGCGAAGTGGGTGGTCTCTTCGGGTGCGTCTCGAAGCGGGGACTCCGGATCTGGGCTCCTTCTCGGCGGAAGACGACGGACGGCGGCGGAAAACGGCGCAAACCGCGGCGGACACCTCCTCCAACTACGGCGAGCTCGTACGGGCAAACGGCGACGGCTCAGGCGAGATGGCTCGGGGACACGGGTGCGCACGGAGGAGGGCAACCTCGGGGCATGACCCGGGCTTTAAATAGCCTCGGCATTCGTGCCCGAGACGAAAACCTCATTCTCCATGGCGGCGGCGCGGCGGCGGAGTCCGGCTCGGACTCGGGCGGAGACGACGACGGTCGACCGTCCACGTGGCGCGATCAACGGCCACGATCGCACGGGCGCGATCGGGTCCGGTCCGGTCTCGGCTCGAACCGATGCGATCCAATCCGGACCGTTGGATCTCGATCCGACGGTCGGAATCAACTTGGGTTAGGGTTGGGTTCGACCGACTCGGCTGGCTCGGGTCGGACTCGAGTCTGACTCGGGTGCGGCTCGGTCGGATGAACAGTGCAAACCCATTCGCATTTTCCAGTGATTTAATAATTAAAATAATTCCCAGAAATTCATTTAATTCATTAAAAATAGCAAAATACTCAGAAAAATTCCAGAAAAATTCTGGAAAATATTTTGGAACATTTTGGACTCAAATAAAATATTTCCAACAAAATTTTATTTGCAAAATTAAATTCTTTAATTATTTCAAAATGGAATAAATTCAAATAAATTCCAAATAAATCCAAATAAATTCCAGAAAATTCCAAAAATTCACCAAAGTGCCAAATCACACATGAATTTAAGAAAAGCAAAATTTTGGGGTGTTACACTCATCCTCTGAAATGCCCCGAACGTCGGCCTGTTTTGGCATCGCGTTCCTCGTCGGTTCATCGTGAATTTTGGCGAGCCACCTGCATAACGGTGTGCCCCAAGGTACTATCTATCTCCCCTCCAAATTTCATCCAATTTGGCTAAGGAATCAAAAGTTACGGCTGTTTCAATCTCGAATCTTGCCGAGGCCATATCTCCATCAATTTTTTTGATTTTATTCATGAAATTTTTACTGTAGACTCTCCTTAATGTCCTCTACATGATGCACATCCTAACCCATGGTTTTGCTCTCTGGATTTTATGCAGAAAATTATTTTCTCCGATCAGACTGCGTTTCAGACAGCGACAATCATCCTCGCGCGTTCCCCACTGATCAAGAAGGTAAAACTCTGAGCCACCTACGTCACAATGTTCCTCTAGGTCATATCTAGCTCTCGGTCAAATTTGGTTAAGTTTCGATCATTACTATAAAAGTTATGACTGTTTGAAGTTTGGCTCCGAAACCCGTTAATCGGCAGTTTGTGATCAATCCGTTGGGACGCCGCAAAATCCGCTTATATCATTGAGTTCGTCTCATTGTGTTCTACGTGATGGACAATCTCTCTTTGCTGCCCCATCCACTGAATTTTTTTTATATATTTAAGCCGTCTTTGTGCCGCGCACCGTCCTTTGACGTCGGTTCTTTTAGTTCACTGAGCCCGTGTTGTCACATCCGGTGGGTCATCCCTTCCTGTTTTGGACCATCCTTAGAATTCGTTTGGCTTCCGTTCGCCGACGAAGCCCGGTTCCGGCTTAAAACTGTCGTCTTTCAACCTAGCCGTTGTTACCGATTCGCTTTTCGGTTAGCCGTCCTTGGTAGCGTTTTGTCGCGGCCATGTCGTTGCACTGACGATCGATACCTTGTTTCGTGAGCATCCCACCGTCGCTTCGCTCCGCCGTTAACGTTTTACCGTTAACTTTCCGCCGTTAACGTTCCACCGTTAACGTTCCGCCATTAACGCTCCACCGTTAACGTTCCGCCGTTAACGTCCCGCTGTTAACGTTCTGTCATTAACGTTCCACCGTTAACGCTTCACTGTTAACGTTCCGTCGTTAACGTCCCACCGTTAACGTTTCGCCGTTAACGTTCCGTCGTTAACATTTCGCCGTTAACGCTTCACCGTTAACGTTCCGCCGTTAATGTTTCGACATTAACACCACCGTTAACGCTCCGCCGTCAACATTCCGTCGTTAACGTTCCACCATGAACGCTCCGTCGTTAACGTTTCCCCGTTAACGTTTCGCCATTAACGTTCCGCCGTTAACGCTTGGCTCTTATCGCTTCGTTGTCATCGCATGTGTGCATTCATGCAAGAGCCCTAGTGCGATGTCCTCATCTGTTCTATCATCATGATGAGAGCCTAGCCTCATTGTCATATCATCTTCAAAGCCGAATCAAAAACCTAACATAAGACCGGTTCGATGGACTAAGTTCATCGCGAGCCGCGTTGTTATCTTTGCAATCTTTCTCGTTGTTTCAATCGTGGTAAGACACTTGTCTTTGTCTTAACCCTGAAAATCTAATCTGCCTTTGATCTAGAATTCATTCGTGGACTTGGTTGATAGACCATTGGCCACGTGTCATGTCCGTGTACCCAGATCTTATCTATCAGTCTATCCCTCTTTTGTTTGACCGTGTATCTGTTTAGTCAACAAAAGTCAACATCGAGAATCAGTTTAGTTCATTATAAACTAACATATCCTTATGAACCCTAATGGCACTGTAGGTGTCCCGATCTTTCGATGAGAAACACACGATCGATTTTGTTGAAGTCGACTTTGACGATCCGACTACACCGTACGACGACGATGCGCCTTAGCAATCGCTAAACCAACTCCGGCGGGTTATTGATCTTGCCGTAGGCACGAACAACCTGAACACGAGGTTCAATTCCTGCAAGCAACCGAAGAACAAGCAAGAACAATAGAATAAGCAATCTGAAATTGCGGATAAAAGTGGAAGCGAAACAAAGTGGAGTCTTATTGACAATCTTGACAAGGTGGCTATCCAGCACAACTCGCAGGATCAAGTTTGCACTTGGCTAAACTAATCAAATAAAACCCAAAACCCTAAGGAGCCGATGTCTGGCTATTTATGAAAGCTAGGGACGTGGGAATCACGTCCAAAGCAGTAGGATACCAACTACAACTCTATTACAAGGCCCAAAGCCCAAGTCTTCTCGGTTTGGAAAAGTGACGCCAATTGTTTTGCTGATTCCTATCGACTCGGACGGTATTTGGGGATGGGGTTAGATCCGTTGGAAAGAGGACGTCGAAACCTTTCAAACCAGTACTCATAGACCCCGAACACCCTTGTGGATCAAAAGTTATGGTCGTTTTAAATTGGAACAGTCCCGGAGGCCGAATCCTAGTTGATCTTGTGCACCGAAAGAATTGGCTTCATGCTTGATGCTTGGGAGTCCTTCTCCTTGGTTCCTAAGGATAATAAAATTATCACAAGGATTAAATAGTATTCCATCCATTAAAATATTTGTATGCAACCCAAGGAACGCATTCACCTGGTAATTGAATTGACGTGTGCGAGCTCGAGTAATTGGTCCTTGAATTACATTGTTGGTTTCAATTGGGTTCGTAGGCATGGCCGTATTCATGATAGTGATGTCCTCATCATCCTCCCCTTCTTGCATTTGAGTCATCCTCGACTCAAGCTCATCATCTTCTCCTAAGTATGGTTTTAAATCGGCAATGTTGAATGTGGGACTAACCCCAAAATCTGCAGGCAATTCAAGCTTATATGCAATATCATTAATTTTTGACAATACTTTGAAAGGACCATCAGCTCGAGGCATCAACTTAGATTTTCTCAATTCAGGGAAACGATCTTTCCGCAAATGCAACCAAACTAAAAATCCTGGTTCAAAAGTTACATGTTTCCTTCCCTTACTACCAGCAAGTTTATATTTAGCATTCATGCGCTCTATGTTTTCTTTAGTTGTCTCATGCATTTTCACAATCAAATCATCACATTGTTTAGCATCAAGATTCAATTTCTCCGAAGATGGAAGAGGTAACAAATCAATTGGAGCATGAGGCACAAATCCATAAACAATCTCAAAAGGGCACATCTTAGTAGTAGAATGCATTGATCGGTTATAAGCAAATTCAATATGAGGCAAGCATTCTTCCCATAATTTAATGTTCTTTTTCAAAACAGCCCTAAGCATGGTAGATAAACTACGATCAACAACCTCAGTTTGTCCATCAGTTTGGGGATGACAAGTAGTAGAAAATATAAGCTTAGTCCCCAATTTAGCCCACAAAGTTCTCCAAAAGTGGCTTAAGAATTTAGTGTCACGATCTGAAACTATTGTGTTTGGCACACCATGTAAGCGAACAATTTCACGAAAGAATAAGTCAGCAATGTTGGTAGCGTCATCGCTTTTGTGACAAGGTATGAAGTGTGCCATTTTAGAAAATCTATCCACAACGACAAAGATACTATCCCTCCCCTTCTTTGTTCTAGGAAGGCCTAAAACAAAGTCCATAGAAATATCCACCCACGGCACGCTAGGAACAGACAGAGGCATGTATAAACCATGTGGATTAAGTCGTGACTTAGCTTTTTGACATGTAGTGCAGCGAGCGATGAAACGTTCCACGTCTCATCTCATCTTGGGCCAAAAGAAATAGCTAGCGATATGTCCTCCGTCTTCTTCACACCAAAGTGTCCTATCAATCCTCCTCCATGCGCTTCCTGTAGCAATAACAAATGAACAGAACTAGCTGGAATACACAGTTTGTTTGCTGTAAACACAAACCCATTATTGAGGACAAATTTGTTCCAAGTTTTTCCCTCTTTACAATTGAGCAACACATTTTTAAAATCATCATCATGCACATATTGCTCTTTAATCGTTTCCAAACCAAAAATTTTGAAGTCAAGTTGTGAGAGCATGTTATATCTCCTAGACAAGGCATCAGCAATGACATTATCCTTTCCCTTTTTGTGTTTGATGACATAAGGAAATGACTCAATGAATTCAACCCACTTTGCATGTCTATGGTTCAGTTTAGCTTGACTTCTAATATGTTTTAACGATTCATGATCAGAATGTTTAACAAATTCCTTGGGCCATAAATAATGTTGCCATGTTTCTAAAGTTCGAACTAGCGCATATAACTCCTTATCATAAGTAGAATAATTCAAACTTGGCCCACTCAACTTCTCACTAAAATAAGCAACATGTTTTCCTTCTTGTAACAGAACACCACCCAAACCAATTCCACTAGCATCACATTCTAGTTCAAAAGTCTTAGAAAAGTCTGGAAGTTGGAGTAAGGGTGCATGGGTTAATTAGCTTTCAGAATGCTGAAGGCATCTTCCTACGACTTGCCCCAAATAAAAGGTACACCCTTCTTGGTGAGCTCATTCAAGGGTGCAGCGATGGTGCTGAAGTCCTTCACAAAACGACGATAGAATCCAGCAAGTCCTAGAAAACTTCGCACCTGTATGACCGTGTTAGGAGTTGGCCAACTCTGTATCGCTTCAACCTTGGCTTGGTCAACTTCAATTCCCTGTGGAGTAACAACATAGCCAAGAAAAGATACTCGATCCGTGCAAAAGGTGCACTTATCAAGGTTACCAAATAAGCGTGCATCGCGTAAAGCGTTAAAAACAACACGTAAATGTTCAAGATGACCTCTAAAGATTTGCTATAAATCAAGATATCATCGAAGTAAACTACCACAAATTTTCCAATGAAAGCACGTAAAACCTCGTTCATTAGTCTCATGAAAGTGCTAGGAGCATTACTCAACCCAAAAGGCATTACTAACCACTCATATAACCCGAACTTAGTTTTAAATGATGTTTTCCATTCATCTCCTAACTTCATGCGAATCTGGTGATATACACTACGCAAATCCACTTTAGAGAACATAGTAGAGCCACTTAATTCATCAAGCATATCGTCTAACCGAGGAATAGGATGGCGATATCTAATGGTGATATTATTAATTGCTCTACAATCCACACACATGCGCCATATTCCATCTTTCTTAGGTACTAAAATGACTGGTACAGCACAAGGACTAAGAGATTCACATACGTACCCTTTATCAAGCAATTCTTGAACTTGGCGTTGTATCTCTTGTGTCTCTTCAGGGTTGGTTCTGTAAGGTGCTCGGTTGGGCAAGGATGCCCCTGAAATGAGATCAATTTGATGCTCAATCCCTCTAATTGGCGGCAGCCCTAAGGGGATGTCCTTTGGAAAGATGTCAGTGTATTCCTGCAAAAGATTAGCGACAACAGGAGGCAAAGAGAGAGACATCTCCTCTAGTGAAAACAAAGTTTCTTTGCAGACCAAAGCATAGCATGTATACCTACAAACATCCAACTCATTCAAATAAGATTTTGTCGCAAGAAAACAAGCACCTTTCAATTTAATCTCATTCGGCTTGGCACAATCAAGGTTAGATTCTCTCTGTTTATGTTGTTCAAGTCCTTTGGCGACAATCTGATTTTCACTCTTAGAATTCTCTCGATAATCAACCTACTTGTTATTGCCACCTTGTCTATAATGATTGTATGCCATGATTCATTTGTCACCCTAGGTTGCTGATTATTAGTTGGACATATTTGTATTTGGCAACATGGGTTATTTAGTCCGTCAGTAGTTTGCTTAGCCATGCAACGTACCACTGACATCGTTTTGGAAATACAAAGGCCAATATCGATTAATGGAATATGCAATGTATTTTGAAATGGTGTGACTTGTTGCCGACATGATGATGTTGATATGTGGAGGCATTCGTGCTTCTATAAGGATGTTGAGTTGTTGTTGGCATTGTGTTGCGCAATAATCAACTGGGGTGATAAAATAATTTAGACTAGGGCAAGTGGCAAGATTTATGGTGGGCCAGTTTGGCGGTTGGGATTGTATGAAACATGATATATGTATGAGAGATGGTGAGGTGGATTTCTTGAGAGTATTGATGAAAGTCTTGCCCTGGTCACTCTAAGGACTTAACCTTGCATGCCTTTGAACTGAGTCAAACATACAACCACAAGTCTGGAATGGGACAGACCTAGCTGACTAATTTGTGATGTCTAGATTTCGGTACTATCGTGGTGGTGTGAGGCCTGGGTGTGCGGTTTGGCTCACATGGCGCAAGAGGGGGCCCTGAGTGTGGTAACCAGTCCCTTCAGTGTTGAAACCTTAGCGGGCAGTACGTGGTGAGTTGATTATATCTTGTGGGTAAAGTGTATAACCTCTGCAGAGTGTAAAATCTATTCGAATAGCCGTGTCCGCGGTACTGGACAATGCTCGGGGATTACAGTCAAGGGTTAGCTTTTCTTAAAATGGAACTTGGGCTTGGAGGCGTTCTTGCCTATGGAAAGTGATAATTGGTTAAGGATGCGGTTTGTTTTACTTTTGAAATAACTGTGCAATCTATTACTGTTATTACTTATTTTACTGCTTTACAATCTATTATGTTATTTGTGAATGTTGCTTTTCCGCAAAATAACCATTCAGCCTGTCACTTGGAATAAGCCGTGCATATAGTTATTAGACTTGCATTCTGTGCATGACTTGCTGGGTGCTTTATGTACTCACCC
Source organism: Rhipidocladum racemiflorum (assembly GCA_036346355.1). Taxonomy (NCBI): domain Eukaryota; kingdom Viridiplantae; phylum Streptophyta; class Magnoliopsida; order Poales; family Poaceae; genus Rhipidocladum; species Rhipidocladum racemiflorum. The sequence continues at coordinate 47,299,115 of CM070575.1, forward strand.
CTTGCAACAAACAATCCCAAGTTGAGAAGAAGACTACATCGTCGAAGAAGAGGAAGTTCCGTGAGAAGGAGAATATCTTGGAGTCGAACCCTGTCAATTGCTTGTGGCGTATTAATGGGATTCACCGGTGTTCTTCATTCCACTGCTGCTTATTTGGAGTTGAAGCCGTCAAGGCCTCGCAAGTGTAAGGTTGACTTTAAGGTCGTACACTAGTTTATATTTTATAGTTGAGTTATTTTTATTTTTCCGCTGTGTATGATTGTGATATTCATCTATGTTGAGACTGTGTGCACTAGCGTGATCCTGGACCAGTGCAGAATACACAGAGGGTCCGGATTTGCAACCCGCATAATCCAAATCTGCATAACCAATTAAATTAAATTTTGCAACTTTATGATACCACAAGCCTATATTAGAGGAATGCTTTAAATATCTTAGAATTCTCTTAACGGCAACTAAATGGTACTCTTTTGGAGATGCTTGAAAACGTGCACACATGCAAACACTAAACATGATATCAGGCCTAGATGCGGTAACATAAAGCAAACACCAATCATTGAATGATAAAGCTTTAAATCTACCGGTTTACCTCCCTCATTGAGGTCTAGATGCCCGTTGGATGCCATAGGAGTCTTGATGGGCTTCGCGTCCTCCATACCAAACCTTTTGAGTAAATCCTTCACATACTTTGTTTGGCTCACAAAGGTTCCATTCTTGAGCTGCTTGAGTTGAAGTCTAAGGAAGTACTTGAACTCCCCGATCATGGATATCTCAAATTCCCTAGACATCATATCACCGAATTCTTTGCAAAAATATTCATTGGTAGAACCAAATATTATATCATCAACATAAATTTGGCATACAAAGAATTCTCCGTCAATAATTTTAGTAAAAAGTGTTGTATCAACCTTTCCAATTTTGAATCCTTTTGAAATTAGAAAATCTCTAAGTCGCTCATACCATGCTCTAGGAGCTTGTTTGAGACCATATAGCACTTTAAAGAGTTTGTAGACATGATCAGGATTTTTAGAATCTTCAAAACTAGGAGGTTGTTCTACAAATACAAACTCGGGTATTTATCCGTTCAAGAATGCACTCTTCACATACATTTGAAATAATTTAATGTCAAAGCAAGATGTGAATGTCTTCTAATCTTGCTACGGGTGCAAAGGTTTCACCAAAATCCAAACCTTCGATTTGGGCAAAAACTTGTGCAACTAACCTTGCTTTGTTTCTTACCACAATACAATTTTCATCTTGCTTGTTTCGAAAAACCCATTTTGTGCCGATAATATTGTGCTCCTTGTGTCTTTCAACAAGCGTCCAAACATTATTTTGGGTGAAGTTGTTGAGTTCTTCGTGCATTGAGTTCACCCAATCCGGATCATTTAAAGCTTCATCTACATGAGTTGATTCAAAAGAAGAAACAAAAGAGTAATGCTCACAAAATGAAGTGATATGAGAATGAGTTTGAACTCTCTTACTAACGTCATCCAAGATTTGACCAATTGGGTGATCCTTGGATATTTGGTTGTGAATCCTTGGAGGTATAGCTTGAGCTTGATCATTCACTTCATAGTTCACTTCAATAGCTTAAACTTGACTTGGCGCGGCGGATGTGGACGGTTCAACTTGAATGGAAGAGGGTTGATTGTCTTGATCATCCTCCTTTGGTTTGATGTCTCCAATTGTCATATTCTTCATTGGTTGTCTCAAGGGTTCATCATCTACATCATCCAAATTCTCTTACTCTTCTTAAGAGCCATTAGTTTTATTAAACTCAACACCGCACGTCTCTTCAACCAAACCGGAGTTTTTTTTGTTGAAAACATGATACACTTTACTATTATAAGAATAGCCAAGAAGAAAACCTTCATTGTAATTGCTTTGAAATTTAGAGAGACGAACACCCTTTTTTTCAAAATAAAATAATTGCAATCAAAAAATCAAAATAAAAAATGTTCGGTCTCCGACCAACAAGAAGCTCATAAGAGGTCTTTTTCAAGAGCCGATGCAATAGAGAAGTTTGTGGCATGACAAGCAGTATTAATAGCTTTCGCCCAAAAATTATCGTAAGTATTATATTCATCAAGCATTGTCCTTGCCATTCTAATTAATGCTCGATTATTTCTTTCTACTACCCCATTTTGTTCCAGAGTATAGGTCATAGAAAATTCGTGTTTTATTCCAAGTTCATCACAAAAATCCTCAATTTTTGTATTCTTAAACTTGGAACCATTATCACTACAGATTTTCTTGGTTTTGAAATCAAATTCACTTTGAGCCCTTTTTGCAAAACTTTTAAAAATATCGGGGGCTTTGGATTTTTTATGTAGAAAGAAAACCTAAGTAAATCTCGAGTAGTCATGCACAATCACTAAACAATAAGAATTTCTCCCGATGCTATTATAAATTGTTGGGCCAAACAAATCCATATGTAAGAACTTTGATAGTCTAGAAATGGACAAGATATTTTTTGAAGGATGAGAGCTAGCAACTTGTTTGTTGGCTTGACAATTGCTACAAAGCTTATTTTTCTCAAACTTCACATCTTTTAAGCTCACAACTAAATCATTTTTTAAAAGCTTTTTGAGTTGACTTACCCCAACATGAGCTAGTCTTCTATGCCATAACCATCCCAAAGATGTCTTTGCAATTAAGCAAGTTTGAAGACAAGACTCATTTGAGGGGAAATCAGTTAAATAGATATTTCCAAATCGAAAACCTTTGAAAACCAAGGAATTTTTGTTTTCTTTGAAAATTTCAACTCCATTTCGAGAGAAGGTGCAAATAAGACCAAGTGATTAAAGAAAGATTGGGTTTTGTAACTTATGTTCAAACCTGTTGGGCTTCCCACCGTACGAAAGGGATTAACTTTGGAGTTAATATGTGAAGGAAATAGATAGACATAATGGAATATGTTGAAAGCTCTTGAGTTGAGAATATTTGTAACTCTATTTTGACTAGAGCTGGATTTGACTAAAGTTGTGTGAGGTGTTGGCTAGTATTTCAAGGTGTGAACCTGGTGAATATTTCGTAAGTGATTTTGTTGGTGAAGTGGTTTTTGTTGGAAATGAGTTTCCTTTTATCTTGAGAGAAAATGTGTTGAGTGATGTTTGGCTTGAGAATTGGTTCTCTTCTAAAACATTTGTCTTGGTTAGGTGTGAGAGTTTTTGCTTCGGTTTATAATGAGCTAACCTGTTTTTGGTTGTTTTGAGAGCTTTGCCAAGGATTCGTGTGGACACTCTCCTTTAATTTGAGTTACTCCCGGTGCAAATTTTATCGTATAAATTTGAAAATGATAGAAGTGCTTTATATGATGTAAGACACTTGAGTTTTTCCTTTGTAATTTGGCTTTGGAAAAGAAAATGAGTGATGTTTGGGTTCTATCAAGTTTCTTTCCAAAGTGAATTGTAGCGCTTTGGGTTTAGGTTGATGCATGTGGTTCAATTGGTTCAAAAGAATTGTACTTCTTTTGCATCCTAGATGGAATTAAGAATATGAATGTTTATGATATATCGTTGAGTATACTAAAAAGTTGTGCCTCTGAGCTTGGTTGTGTGAGTGAAAGGATTTGGGGGTGAGACCCTCTTGGGGAAACAACCGATTAGGGTTGGCAATGATTTCCGGTCCTAGTTTGGGCTAGGTGTTGGACATTTGTGGTATAAGGGTGGATCATGATGGAGGTTGTTGATGTCTTGGCTCAAATTTTGTTAAGAGTGTCGGTTGGTGGTAGTGAAGGTGATAGTGACTTTGATGTAAAATGTTCGGTCGTGAACATTTGTCCTAGCTAATTGTCTCTGGGTGTGAGATATGCCTGTGAGAGGATAGAATGAAAATATAACGTGGGTTGTGATTGAAAAGGGAAAATTATGCCACGGGATTTTGTGTACTTAATTCTTTGAGGGTTCAAGTTTGGGATGGTATGAGTGGTTTATGAAGATATGGTATAGAGGTATATTAGAAGGAAAAGCCCCGTGTCATCTTTGTTGTCATGAATAAGATGAATTATAGTAAAAAGATCAAGACGAGAGATTAGATTGGAGTTGAAGAGGGAATTGGAGTTGAGTTTTAGAGGTTGGCACACTGTTCTTTTCAGTAGAATCATTGGTTAAAAGGTATAGTATGCTTACAGGGTAAAAGAAAGCTTGGATCTGAGTTATATCAAATTATTTTGCGATAGCGGGATGATATGGGAAGTTGGCATACCAATTATTACGATTGAGCCTTAAGTGGGTGAAATTGAGGATGTAGGTTGAGAAGGTTTTTGTGAGATTCCTTGTTCCGAAAGCCATTTGGATCAGTTTGAGTTCTTGTGTGGGTATTTGAGTTGCAAAGAAGTTTAAGTCCCTTGTGGGCTTTGTTTTGTGCCGTCGACGTTCTTTGAATTCGGGGTCGAATTCCTTTAACGGGGGAGAGTGTAATATCGCGAATGGTTATCCAAGTTTTGGGGCTTCCTGGTTCGGGCGTTTAGTTGTCCTGCTTGGGATCGGTGGGAGTCAAGAGTAGGTGGGAAGTGAAGTCTTTTATTCATTATAATTTTTCCCCACCTACTTTATCTCTCTCTCTCTTCACTCCCTCCCCAACTCAGCCGATTTCTCCCCCCAACTCGACACCTTCCTCTCTTCTCTCCCTCCCCGACCGGCTGCTCCTCCCCAACCCTATATCGCCGCCGCCTTTGGCTCCAACCCAGCCGGCCGACAGTGCCACCTATTCCTCCCTCGCTCCCGAGTCGGCGCTGCTCCTCCCTTCCCTAGCCCGGCCGGCGCGCCTGTTCTTCCCCCGATTTAGCGCCACTGCCCCTGGCTCCCTACTCCCTGAGCCGGTGCTGCCTGCTCCCCCTCGGCTCGGCGCCACCCCTGGCTGTCCTCCCCGGGCCGGCGAACCCCTATGCTGCGCCCCTGAGCCGGCACTGTTCTTCCCTTCCCCAGCCCAGCCGGCGCCACCACCCCTCCCGAGCTCGTCGCCGCCCCCTGCTGCTCCTCCCTCCAGGCCGGCGAGCCTCCTCCCTACAGTAGTCGATGTCTTCCTCCCTGCAGCAGGCCGGCCGAGCCCTCTCCCTCGCCTCCTCTTCTTGGTAAGTGGAGTTTAGCCCTAGTTTTTCTTGTGTGCTAAACATTCTCCTTTGAACTCATGATGTCATGGTATTGGCTGGGATTGCAAGTTATGTTGTGTACCCTGTATTGCCGTGATAGTTTAGCTTATAGTCATCGTTCTTCTACCAATCAAATGTATTAGCATATGGTGATTACGAATTTGAAGGTCTCCATGTGAAGGGTCTATGCTTGTTGCGTATTGCTTACATGGGGATGAATTCCACTAGATTTGATGGTTTGAGGGTTGTGATAAATGGTGTCATGAAGTGAATTTCAAGAGTGGGTTTTATCAAGACGTTAAATTGGGGATGAAAGGAATATGTTGTGTACTCAGTGCTTAATATTTTAGTTGAGCCTGCAGTTCCGGTTGCCTAAATGATCATGCATGGTTTTGGTGAATGGGCATGGGGTAATTATAGATTAGTCCAGTAATAGTCGTGTTACTTGAGGTTATTTGAGAGCAAACTGAGAGTGAACTAGAAATATTCCGTCTCAGGTTTCATGTCTTTATGTTCCAAATCTCTTGTAACTAGGTTTATACTAGAAATTTATAGAGGCATGTTTACTTAGCTCATGGGAGGAATTGCTGTCGACAATTGATGGTGTCATCTGATATTTTTGAATGTGTTGATTTATGCATGTTGCTTGACCCACAATATTGGTGAATGAAATGGAAATGCTATTTTCTTCAACAGAGGTATATGTATTTGCTTGTAGTTGTGGGAGGGTCACTTTTGTGCATGGGTCGATTTGCATTTTAATTATTAGTTCATAAGTATTTGAATGCATTGTGCCAAACTACCGTTTAATCAATTGCTCCATCTGTTGCAACCATGACACTAGGATAACCTTGTAGTCTTTCACTTTTAAGCATATTCTCTAATTATTTAGTGATGTTTTATGCTTTTAATCAAAGTGTGAGACTAGCTTTTACTACTATAGAATGGTAGCGAAGGGGGGGTAATGTAATACTTTGGATCTTTGATCGTTTTGCGACTACTGTCCGGAGTTGCATTAGTTGAAAAGAAATATAGTTATTTCAGGGTTGATCGTCGTTGTATTAAATAAAGTAAAGTTGTGGTTAATCGTTTGGTCAGTAAGTTGTGTTTATTATTATTTCTGTCTTTAGGGGGAGTGGCCTCTTCTTCGCACGCCACTCCACTTCCCACGGTTAAAGGCAAGTACATCGTGTTTTGCTTTGAGGATGGTTGTGTGTTGATAGGTGGTTTAAACATTTAAGTTGCTTTCTAATAATTGTGAATATGAGAATTATTGACGTTGTCGTGCTATGACCATAATTGTTATATTTTGTTATCATACTATTTTCTATGGATTAGTTGCTCTTGTGGGTGTGGAATGTGCTCCATACCTTTGACGATAAGGATGGAATCTTGTGGCAAATGATCATTTGGTAAGGATGAATAGCGGTAAATGAAAAGTAAATATGTAAGTTGTTTCCTTTGGAAGTGTGTTATCGATTGCATCGGTTGCATTCATGTCCTGCATGAGACATAGGCCAAGTCGGTGAGAAAGTTATGACTAATCCGGAGCGCCACTAGGAAGTCCTACCTCATAGTCCCATCCATCGTGGTGGATGGGGGCGAGTCATTAAGAGTAGGCCCCTCCACGGGATGGAAGGGAATGAGAGGGTGCACTTCGACGGGTGTGCACTCATTATACCAGTATAATTGATGGAAAGGTGCATGAGCATGAATGCATTCATCATTGCATTGCATTGCTAATGATAGATTCCTGAGTAATGTGGCAAAGGGGTTAAGATGTTGAGTTGTGGACTTAATTAAAGATGAGTAAGGATCATGATATTACCGGTTTTTCTTCCATTTCTACTTGCTGAATTCAATTAGGAGTTGTTAGTATATTACTGCTTAAGAAATTCTATTTGGCTATGTTTTTATCCCTTTGATGTACTTTGTTGAGTCTTCGACTCATACTTGTGGTCTGTGTGGTTTTAGGTACTCGAAGCGCCTCAAGCCGGGATGGGAAGTAGCTTCACCTGCACTCACCTTCATATCATGATAAAGGAACACTTGTGATTTTTAGTTCGTATTGCTATCTAGTGTGAGAGCATTGTAATAATTGTGTGGTGGTTATTATGATCTACGTGTTGTTAAGGCTAATAGTTGCTAGAAGTTAATGCTGGAATGTCTTGTTTAGATTCCTAGATGCTTATGCGTGAATTGTTGTTATCTCTTTGCCTACTGAGTGGATGTCCACTATTTTTAGGGTAGGTGCTGCCGAAATTTTTAGTCCATTTCGGAGAACTATTAGAGTTTCATCTTCTTTGCCTAGTTTTTATTATAGGTTTTACCTGCTATTGTTCATTTGCCTTACTAGGGTTTGGTAATTGTCGGTGTTGGAGAGTGTAACATTCGGGGCATGGGGTGCTGGGGTGTTATAGTACTCACTTAAATCTTCAAGCATGTCAAGGGGTTCATCATAAGAGGGATCATCATCATCATCATTAGATTTTACCTTATCTCATTTTGCCATAAGACATAAAGGAGTGATGAAGGGTGATGATGCTTCCTTGATGGTGACTCTGGTAAGACCCTTCTTTTTTGAAGGAGTGTCCTCATCGTAGGAGTCGGAATCCGAATACTCCTCTTCGGAATCCCACTCCCTGATGTGGGCCTCGCCCTTACCATCCTTGTGAAGTTTCTTGAAAAGTTTCTTCTTGCCATAGAATTGTTTCTTCTTGGATGACTTACCCTTGTCATCCTTCTCCTTCTTCTTTGGGCACTTAGAGGTAATGTACCCCTTCTCATCGCACTCAAAGCACCGAATATTTATGAATCGATTGTTACTTGAGTGTTGCCCTTTTTTGTACTTTTGAGGAGCGCTTGAGATAGAGCGTCTCTTCAAGAATCTACTCATTCTTCTTATGAGGAGGCCATCTCCTCCATGGTGTCATTTTTGGAGTCATCAAACGTCTCCTTGCTTGACTCCGCCTTTGCCTTGAATGCAATGTTCTTCTTCTTGGAAGAATTTTGCTCCAAGAGCTCCTCATTGTCCTTCTTGTACAACTCATTTGTAATGAGGATGCCCAAGAGAGCGATTGGCGTCATTTTTTTCAACTCGGGAGGGTTGAGGAAGAGTGTCACCAACGTCTCGTATTTGTCCAATAGAGCCTCTTACAAACAATATCAAGATCGGTTAGTGAACCCCCAAAGCCCTTGAGCTCATTCATTATGTTGTTCAACCATGAATACATTTCGGTAATGTTTTCATGGGGAAACATAATGAAACTCTCATATTGATCCTTAGCATATACAATTTGGCCTCCATGACCACATATGTGCCTTCATAAATTTTGGAGAGGGTTGTCCAAATCTTTTGAGCCAATTCAAGGTTACTCACGCAATTGAACTCATCTATGTTCAAGGCTCCAAAAAAAGCGTTCATCGCTTGAGCATTGAGATGGGAGTTTCGCTTATCTTGATCAATGGTGGAAGTGGGATCAAGTGACATAGCGACACCCTCACCTACAATCCTCCATATACTAGGACTCATGGCCTTGAGATATACCGTCAAAAGTATTTTCCAATACGCATAATTTGTGCCATCAAAAAATGGTGCCTTACCTATGGAAACACCCTCACTAGCCATCCTTTTCTCTCTAGACGGTGAAGTCTAAATTGAGAGACCAAACTTTGATACCACTTGTGGGATCAAGTGACATAGCAAAACCTCACCTCAACTCTCCTTGATCAGATTTGGGAACAACATCCCACATACCCTTCATCATCGAGGAAATTAAAAGAATCAAATCAGGTCAATCTTCAAATTTAAACTCGATGAGAATAGAAATCTCAAGCTACATAGCCGCATATGTATCCCCAATGACCCATAACTAAAGATGACCATTCCTATAGAGGCCCATAATACTATATGCAAACAATCCATCTGGGCAGTACAAAAATGTATAGTAACCTAAAAGGAAAACTACGTCCGTATTATGTTGAACCATTCCGAATTCTAGGATAGAAAGAAACTTCGATTTACCAACTTGAATTACCTCTACAATTAACCCAAAACCCATAATATTTTCCATATTTCCCAACTTTGAACCTCTCTCTAGAATTCATTTATCATACACTATATCTCAACATTTCCTTATAACCTGATCTTACCTACGAGAAGTGCTCGATCCAAAATCTTAGCCACTAAGGATCGTCAATTTAGGAGATCTATCTGATTTTGTAGCATCCAATGAACAAAACTAATCCATATCCTTTAGGCGAGCTAGATTTTGGGGACGAAATCCCTTTTAAGGGGGATATGATGAAATAACCCTATCAATTAACCAACTAAGTGAAACAGTAAAAGTGATCAATGGAACAATTAATAGAGTAATTAAGAGATAATATCAATAAATCAAATCATTGGATTAACTTAAATTAATCATCAAAGAATTAACCTTACAAATTAATTAATACAAATTGTGTATAGAAAATTTAATTACAACATCAATGAGTATCAGTTACAATTTAAATTACAATTACATGAATGATTAGTACATCCGTCGTCCATTGATCATATTGCAAATCTTTGTAAATATTAAGTCTGTGGCACATTAGACTATTTTATTATGTCATTCTGACAAAGTCCAACGGCTAGTAAATGCCTGTAACGGTCATTTCCTATTTAAGGGCTATATAAGTTGCGCCAGGACCTTCTTTGAAGTGAACTTTTGCATCTCTTTGACATTTAGCACTCTTGAGCTCAAAAATCTTCAAAGAGACTAAATTTTCACTGTTCAATCAGAATTCAGAAGTGATTTCACTCCAAGCTTAGTCTAAGACAGCTGTGAGCTAGTGAACCAAGGGTTAGGACTTGTGCTTAGTCTATTACTCTTGGGACTTTGTGTTCCTAGACAGCTTGGGAGTAATTGGTGTGACCTGTCCAAGTGTTTGTGGAAGGCCACCACAAATTGTGAGAGGTTAGGGACTCACCTCACCGGTGTGGTGAAAGAGTCACTCCAGTGGATACCAAAGCAATTGAGAATAGCTATTGGTGGAGCAATACTTCTGGTGAAGTGCTCTAACAGGGACGTTGTGACACCACGGAATGCCGAGACACCGTAAACAAATGTGAATTAGAGAATGTGACCTTATAAAGTATGAAATCGGAGATTAAAACTTTACGTTATGCAGTTTAATCGCGTTTCCGGGCCGATTTCGGAAGTTTGGGCCTTCCCGGAGGAGTTTGGGCCTTAGGGGGGTGAGTCGTGGGCCTTGGTGGGAGAGAGTTAGGGCCCATGAGGGAGAAGAGGCAGAATTTTGGGGGCTAGGGGCGTCCCTCCCTGCCCTAGCCGCCCCTCCCCCAATCCCCATCTCTCTTGGGTGCCTCCTCCTCTCCCTCTTGGGCGCCTCCTCCTCCCCTTGGGTGCGCCCCCAATTCCTCCTCTCCACCTCTTTTGCTGCAAAGAGGAGATCCCCCACCACACAACCTCGCTGTCCCCTCCAACGGGAAGCCCCGCGATGAGGAGATCCGGCGATTCTAGCGCGAGGAGGACGTTCGGGAGGCTCGGGAGGATAGATCTCGGCGTTCGTCGTTCGTCGGGAGGAGGTAAGGCATGGTTGATCCTTGGGTTTGGGTCTAGGTACTGTTATAGGGATGAATTTCATGTTTTTAGATCAAGGGAGGTGCTGCCATGGGGTAGGATTGATGAAATCTAGAGTTGTGTTCATGTTCTGGTTCGGGCAGATTGGGAACCCGAACTAGGGCAGGCGTTTTCGCCAATTTCGAGTTTAAATCTGACCATACGGACTTTTAGGAAGTTGTAGATAATTTCCTTATCTTTCCGTGCATATAAAGAAATTGAAATTCCGCCCAGCCGTTTAGAAGTTATGGCTGTTTTACCGAGCGCTGTCAAATCTGTGACGAGATTGGGACAGTTCGTGTTCAACGTTAGATTAAACAACATTAGAGTCCGAATTAGTCTTTCCCTATAACTAGAAAAAGTTGGGAAATTTCCTAAGCTATGCGGGGATGTACTTGTTTATTCAATTTGGAGTCCTAGAACAGAAGTTATGCCCATTGGAAGTCCGCTGTCCCGAAGGGACAGATTTGCTGTTTTCTGATTTTAGGAGTTGTATGCGAAGTCGGGTAGTGGGATTTATTTGTGTACTGTATTGTGGACCCAATTTGAGTGAGTGGCACGTGTTTGCAGGTGGTGTGCTCTCGGGAGTGCCCTCAACCTCTCGTCACTCCGTTACTCGTGGGTGAAGGCAAGTGTTTTGGCGTGGTTTTTATGTTATACGTGCTGCTAGAATTGATTGATGGTATTTGGAATAGTTAACATGTTGTCTTGCCATGCCATGGAATTACATGTTATAATGGATAGGATGTCCTTAGGCCATGATTGAAATAATGTCGATGATATGGGGTCCTCATGCTATGATTAAAATGCTTGTCGTTGATAAAGGATTCATGCCATGTCTTTGAAAGGTTACCGTTGATTGTTGATCACGGTCTTACATGTTGAGAGGCCATACGTTGATATGCAATATTCTATTTATGAATACGTTACTGTCCATTTTGCATGCATGGCATATTTTCATGGCTGGCCGGTGAGTTAAGTCATAACTATTCCGGTAGGGGCGGTGAGAACCGTTATGACTAGTCCGGGGCCATTCGTTTGAGTAAGTCCTACCTCGTGATTCCATCACCGAGGTGACTGTAAGCGAGTGATAGGCACCCTCCATCTTCGGGATGGAAGGGGGAAAAGGGTGCATGCCGACGGGTGTGCACTCAACCATACCGGTATGAGTATTCCAGAAGACATGTGCATTGCATTGCATGAATGAAACTATGAATGAGAATGTTGTTGAATTGTTCATGAGTTCATGAGACGAACACCATATTGATCAAGAGATGATTATGATGTTTTTACCATGTCGTTTACGTGACAATGGTAATGATGTGATATGTAATGCTTATGAAGATTGAAGTTGATGGTTTGTTGTCTTGCACTCTGTTTTCCATTGTATTACACTTCGCTGAGTTATGAACTCACGCTTGTATTTTCGTTGTTTGTTTTCTTTAGGTACCATGAAATCGACGCGCGGGAAAGGGTTTTAGCTACACTACTCCACGTAGTATCATAATCTAGCAAATTCACCTGTTGTGGAGACATGACAATAAGCATTACAATAATCTTTAGTGTATGGTCTGTATGTTTGGTTGTCTCCCTCATGTGTATCATGTGGGGCTATGGAGGGAGTTGTTTTAACTTCCTAGATTTAAATTGATGCTTATTATTTTGCTATCGATGCTTATTGATGTTTTAGTTGATGTTTAGCTATCCTTATAGCTGAGTATGGATATCTCTTTTGTCCTACATATTGATATGATGCTATGTCATAAGTTTCATGCAAAAACAAAGGAGATGCTGCCAAAATTTCCAATTATTCCAAATGATTACTTGCTGTAATTTACCTTAAATTATGGTATTAAATGTGTTAGGGTCTATGTTTGGTGACATTCGGGCTTAGTAAAAGCTGGGGTGTTACTGATTGGTATCGAGCGGGCTGTAGGTCCCTGGAATGTGTATTTAGTGTCATACTATAGGTTCAACTAAAATATGAAGTGGTATAACCTAGAAACATGGCTTAGGTTTTACTTAAAACTTTGCCATAGGATAGCAACATTAAAACTTGTGTAAGTGGAATAACTAATTTAAAACTTGACACACTCAAGGTACAAGAGGAATGGGTATGGGTACCGTTGCTTTACGCTTAAATGTTGTATTTAAGCTTTTATGTGGAATGTTACATTTGGTAATATATGTTGCTATGTTTATGAAAGAATCGATTGTGTTGATACATTTGAGATTTTGTGGTTGTGGTGCGAAAGGGGTTTCGGTCACCTTCTGTTGTTTGTAGTATTGTTGGGTTTGACGGTGTGGCCGGTTAGTGCCATCACCGATGGACTTTTAACCTCCTGTTGGGAGAGTGCTTATCCTTTCTGTCGTAGATTGGGTAGTTGGTTGGAGCTCGAGTAGTAGAGTTGTGGATTGACCCTCCGACTTTCCTTTGCCGTTTTGACGAACGGTTTTGGTTGGTTTTTGGTTGGTTGAAATAAAAGAAAAAGTGTTCGGTTTTGGATACTCACCAATAGTTCTTTTGGTGGTTTTGGTTTTGTCTTCTTTTGTTGAAGACAAGAGAAGAATTTAGGGTTGCGCCTCTTTTGGTCGCCTTGCCGCCTTTGACGCCGATTTGTTGTTTGCCTTATAGAGAAACTTATAGATTGATTCTTGGGTTACCATTCTCCAATTTGAAAGGAAGTTATTGAAGTTCCGATGGAAAAAAAAAATCTAAGTCCGCTTGGTTTAGGTTTAAAGGTTTTTTAGGAAGGGATGTGGTTTAAATTTATTTTTGTTTTTGTATTTCTCCGAGGTTTAAAAGAGTTATATATGTGTTGTGACAGATCTTGTTGTTGGGTCATAAGTGGTGTTTGATTGCAATGATGACTTGCATGGGAATTCATCATTGAAAAAACCGTTTGTTTCATGAAAGTTTGAAGTTTGGGGTTATGGCCTTATCTGAAAAAAAAAGATTTGGTTAATCGCTTGGTTTTCCCTCTTGCAACCATTTTCCTTCGCGAAGTTGTTGATATAGAGAGTTGTTAAGTAGTTTCGTGTCTGAATTTGGTAATTTAATATTTTACTTCTATTTTGATTTATGTTTTAGATTTAAGTAAGTAAAGGTGTTTTTGGTTTTGTTCTTTCTGGAGCAATTATGGTTTCCTTAAGAGTTGGGTGCGTGATTCACGCGGATGTTTAAGAAGTTAAGTGTATGACGAGAAGTTAGAGTTTTCGGTTGATATGAGCTAGTGGTCCGGTTAAAGTAAACTTGTTGTTTGTTTAAAGATAAACTAAAATATTGTGTTGATAAGAGATGATTAAACGAGACGTCAGGTGATCCAAAGTGAAAGTTGATTAGTGGTGTGTGCAAAGTGATGCGGGTTATGGAATCTAATGGATGTTTGAGATTAGTTAGCATAGAATGTCTCGGTTGATGAACTTGTTATAGCAAGAAGAGGGTGTGAAAGTCCGCCTATTGTAGCTGGTGGGTCGATTAGTATTGTGGGTAGACAATATGACTTAAAATACGTGTAATCAATTAATGAGGATATATGGAATGATTGTAGGAAAGGTTGAATTATTCTTGACAGATGTCTGTCTGGGATCCGTATTTATGAGGGATGTCTAGTGGAGATCGTGTCGCGTGGTTAGTATTAATTATTGGTGGAATGAATCGGTGATATGGAATATGTGACTTAGGGTTATACCTGTGGTAATTGTTGATTACGCGGAATAATTGTAAAGAGATGTGTGCTACGCTTGGGGATAATAAGTTGCATGAATAATGGTTCGTCATGGTTAGTAGATCAAAAGAAGTTGTTGATATGCGCCTTATGTTGGATTAACTGATAAGATAATTGTCTTTGGAGTTGTGAGAACGTGGTTCTCCTTGTTGATTGTCATACGGTAGATATGGTCTATGGTTCGTTGGTAATATAATCAATTGTAGTTATATGAACAGTGGAAAAGTGATTTTATTAAGAGCAGATGTTGTAGCTTGTGTGCAACAAAGTGTTTGACTTCTCGGGATTTGGGTGATTATGACATCCGTATTGGCTAAGAGTATTGGAATGCGAGTAATGGTGGGATTTGAGTCGAACTTTCTTTTGAAGGTTTATGATTCAAATGAATGTATAAATTTTCGGGAGTGCTGCCTCTTTGTTTAGGCGTCTTGATTAGGGTGCAATAAAATCTCCTCGATTAAGTGGCATTTTGTCAAGTTACAAACTTGACTCCGATGATTGGAAATATGGATGAAAGAGTAGTATTTGAAGTAACCGGCTTATGGGTTCCAAATGTGGTGTGGTATTGAACCATGCCAATCTTTGGTTTTGGGCTAATCTGTTTAGTCTATGCTATGAGTATGGTTTAACACCCAAAGCGTTGGGGTGGGACGCTCTCTTTAGCGTTCAACTGATTTATCTTTGGTAACCCTGGTGTTAAGCGCTTAAATTGTAATTCTATCGTGACTAGAGTTGGATTTATTTGGGAAACGTGTGTGGTGTTTGCGAGCGTTTCAAAAAGGTGAATCTTATGATTGTTTCATAAGTGATTTTGTTGGTAAGGTGTTCCCTCTTTGGGAATGTGTTTCCTTTCTCTTTAAGAGAATTGGTAGCGGTTATTAGGCGTAGACGTTTGATTTGAGAGTTGATGCTATCTTACATTTATTGGCTTGGGTTAAATGCGATGTTTTGCACGCATTGCGTCTGATGGTTGTTGGGTTGTGATGCGATATGGTATTTTTTTCTGCTAACGCCCGTCGTAGTTTATGCGACTGTGACCAACCATCGCTGTTGTTGGGTGTCAATCATGTGACAAAGAGCATGCCGTCTCTTTGTGAATGGTTAATGGGTATCGTGGTTACATGACGAATAAATGGTGAAAAAGATTCATGACATCGCTTTTATAAGCATAAAAGAGTTGTTGAGCCAGGACGGTGAGAAAGTCATATAGAGATATATGACTAATCCGAGTGCTCTTGAAGAATTCGCATTCGTGTTATGAATCGAGATTTTCATTGCTCTCTAGCATGAAAAGGAATGAATGGATAAATGCTGGCATTTTGGCTATGTTATGCAAGGGATTTGAGTTTCTCTTTCTCTCGAGAGTTTTTGTGGCAGTTCTCTTCCAAGATGTTGATTTTGGTTAAAGTGAAAAGTTTGGCTGTGGTGAAAGCGAGTCGAGTTGTCTCTAGTTGTTGAGAACTTCTGTCAAGAGAATTGTGTGGAGTCTCTAGTTGTTTGAGTGCTCCCCAATGAGAATTGTATCGCGTTGATTGGAGATTTGATTTTTTCTTTGTCGCTTGATTTAGGAAAAGCAAAAAGGGTGGTCTTTCAATGTTATCGGGTTCTTTCCAAAGTGATTTGTGGCGCTTTGAGGTTCGAGTTGTTGTATGTGGTCTACTTGGATTCAAAAGAATTGTACTTCTTTTGCACTATTGATAGGAGCGAGAATAAGAAGGGCCTCGGATTATTATTGAGCATAATCTAAGAGCTATACTCGTGGTCCTCGTTGTTTGTGTGATTTGGTTGTGAGGGCGACATCCTCTTGGGGAAAAGTGCCAATTGAGAGTTAGTAGTGAGTTACGATCCTAGCTGGGGCTAGGTGATGGACATTAGTGGTATGAGGGTGGATGATGATGGAGGTTGTTGGCGTCGTGGTTTGAATTTGGTTGAAAGTATCATTGGGTGGAAGCAAATGTTATAGAAATTGTGATGTAAAATGCTTTCTCGTGGTTATTGTCTTAGCTAGACGTCCCTGGGTGTGCGTTATGCCTGGGAGAGGATAGAATGAAAAGTGTAATGTGGTTGGCAGTCGAAAGGAAAGTATGGTCGATGTAGGCTATGAGCGAAGATGACATTAGTAAATTTTGATTCCTTGAAAAAGGGGTCAAATAATTGGAAGGAAAGGTGGAACCGTGAGAGGTTGTACTTAGCTGGGCTAAGTCAACTCTTTCTCGATTAAGTGTTGGTTTGGTAGGTTGCTTGTCGATGATTCGGTTTGAGTGTTGTGTGGTTGCCTTACATTGGTACGTAAGTTTTTGTCCTGTAGGGGCTTTGTTGTGGTTCTTAAGCGTTCGTTCGGATTCGAGGCCTAATCCTGTTTAAGGGGAGAATGTGACACCACGGAATGCCGAGACACCGTAAACAAATGTGAATTAGAGAATGTGACCTTATAAAGTATGAAATCGGAGATTAAAACTTTACGTTATGCAGTTTAATCGCGTTTCCGGGCCGATTTCGAAGTTTGGGCCTTCCCGAGGAGTTTGGGCCTTAGGGGTGAGTCGTGGGCCTTGGTGGGAGAGAGTTAGGGCCCATGAGGGAGAAGAGGCAGAATTTTGGGGGCTAGGGGCGTCCCTCCTGCCCTAGCCGCCCCTCCCCCAATCCCCATCTCTCTTGGGTGCCTCCTCCTCTCCCTCTTGGGCGCCTCCTCCCCTCCCCCTTGGGTGCGCCCCCAATTCCTCCTCTCCACCTCTTTTGCTGCAAAGAGGAGATCCCCCACCACACAACCTCGCTGTCCCCTCCAACGGGAAGCCTCGCGACGAGGAGATCCGGCGATTCTAGCGAGGAGGACGCTCGGGAGGCTCGGGAGGATAGATCTCGGCGTTCGCTGCTCGTTGGGAGGAGGTAAGGCATGGGTGATCCTTGGGTTTGGGTCTAGGTACTGTTATAGGGATGAATTTCATGTTTTTAGATCAAGGGAGGTGCTGCCATGGGGTAGGATTGATGAAATCTAGAGTTGTGTTCATGTTCTGGTTCGGGCAGATTGGGAACCCGAACTAGGGCAGGCGTTTTCGCCAATTTCGAGTTTGAATCTGACCGTACGGACTTTTAGGAAGTTGTAGATAATTTCCTTATCTTTCCGTGCATATAAAGAAATTGAAATTCCGCCCAGCCGTTTAGAAGTTATGGCTGTTTTACCGAGCGCTGTCAAATCTGTGACGAGATTGGGACAGTTCGTGTTCAACGTTAGATTAAACAACATTAGAATCCGAATTAGTCTTTCCCTATAACTAGAAAAAGTTGGGAAATTTCCTAAGCTATGCGGGGATGTACTTGTTTATTCAATTTGGAGTCCTAGAACAGAAGTTATGCCCATTGGAAGTCCGCTGTCCCGAAGGGACAGATTTGCTGTTTTCTGATTTTAGGAGTTGTATGCGAAGTCGGGTAGTGGGATTTATTTGTGTACTGTATTGTGGACCCAATTTGAGTGAGTGGCACGTGTTTGCAGGTGGTGTGCCTCGGGAGTGCCCTCAACCTCTCGTCACTCCGTTACTCGTGGGTGAAGGCAAGTGTTTTGCGTGGTTTTTATGTTATACGTGCTGCTAGAATTGATTGATGGTATTTGGAATAGTTAACATGTTGTCTTGCCATGCCATGGAATTACATGTTATAATGGATAGGATGTCCTTAGGCCATGATTGAAATAATGTCGATGATATGGGGTCCTCATGCTATGATTAAAATGCTTGTCGTTGATAAAGGATTCATGCCATGTCTTTGAAAGGTTACCGTTGATTGTTGATCACGGTCTTACATGTTGAGAGGCCATACGTTGATATGC
Organism: Rhipidocladum racemiflorum; assembly: GCA_036346355.1. Lineage (NCBI taxonomy): Eukaryota > Viridiplantae > Streptophyta > Magnoliopsida > Poales > Poaceae > Rhipidocladum > Rhipidocladum racemiflorum. The sequence continues at coordinate 47,317,382 of CM070575.1, forward strand.
AATATTCTATTTATGAATACGTTATTGTCCATTTTGCATGCATGGCATATTTTCATGGCTGGCCGGTGAGTTAAGTCATAACTATTTCGGTAGGGGCGGTGAGAACCGTTATGACTAGTCCGGGCCATTCGCTTGAGTAAGTCCTACTCGTGATTCCATCACCGAGGTGACTGGAAGCGAGTGATAGGCACCCTCCATCTTCGGGATGGAAGGGGAAAAGGGTGCATGCCGACGGGTGTGCACTCAACCATACCGGTATGAGTATTCCGAAGACATGTGCATTGCATTGCATGAATGAAACTATGAATGAGAATGTTGTTGAATTGTTCATGAGTTCATGAGACGAACACCATATTGATCAAGAGATGATTATGATGTTTTTACCATGTCGTGGTAATGCGTGAGAATGGTAATGATGTGACATGTAATGCTTATGACGATTGCAGTTGAGGGTTTGGTGTCGTGCACTCGCGTTCCCTTGTATAACACGTCGCTGAGTTATGAACTCACGCTTGTATTTTCGTTGTGTTTTTTCATTAGGTACCATGAAATCGGCGCGGGAAAGGGTTTTAGCTACACTACTCCACGTAGTATCATAATCTAGCAAATTCACCTGTTGTGGAGACATGACAATAAGCATTACAATAATCTTTAGTGTATGGTCTGTATGTTTGGTTGTCTCCCTCATGTGTATCATGTGGGGCTATGGAGGGAGTTGTTTTAACTTCCTAAATTTAAATTGATGCTTATTATTTTGCTATCGATGCTTATTGATGTTTTAGTTGATGTTTAGCTATCCTTATCGCTGCGTATGGATATCTCGTTTGTCTTACATATTGATATGATGCTATGTCATAAGTTTCATGCAAAAACAAAGGAGATGCTGCCAAAATTTCCAATTATTCCAAATGATTACTTGCTGTAATTTACCTTAAATTATGGTATTAAATGTGTTAGGGTCTATGTTTGGTGACATTCTGGGCTTAGTAAAAGCTGGGGTGTTACAGACGTAGGAGATTTTCTCTGAACCTCGGTGAAAAATAACTATGTATCCTATAATTTTATCTCTGTATTTACTTTCCCGTTTTACTTCACTTGCTTGTCAATTCCTGTTTTTACACAAGCGTGAGTTCGAAAACTCAGCAAGCATATTGTAATGGACAACAAGATCATTTACAAGACAATAATACCTTACATCACATATAACATCTCATACTTGAGCACATAACAACATCATCATCATTAAATATGTATTGCAATGCAATGCAATGCAATGTTATGCTCATATCTCCTTGGAAACTCATACCGGTATGGTTGAGTACACACCCGTCGGTGTGCACCCTCTCCCCCCTTCCATCCCGAAGATGGAGGGTGCCTACTCCTCGCTTCCATTCACCACGTGAATGGAATCACGATGTAGGTCTTACTCAATGGCGTTCCGGACTAGTCATAACTTTCTCACCGGCCTTTCCCGGATTAGTTAATGACTTTCTCACCGCCCTCGCCCCATCTCATGTCATGCATGCAACTATGCCAATTATCATATTTCACATGTACATAAACATATGGCATCTCATCATGACAAATATTACACATGGCATCGAATCATGATAAGTATAGACACATAGCATCATATCATGATAATCATACTCAATATATCATTGGAAAACAGCAAGCAAGGCAAGTGATCATAACAAATATTCAATCTTTCATCCAATATCAACAAGCAACCTACAATCCGCTATACATTACAACACACTTGCCTCAACATGGCGACGGATTTGTGGGAAGTCGAGGGCACTCCCGGTGTCACACCACCTGCACATAGGCATCACACACTCTCAATAATGCCCACAAAACAGTACACAAATCCCCAACTCACCCGACATTGCGCACTACTCGCAAAACCTAACAACAGAGGTTCTGTCCCGGCGGGACAGCAGCCTTGCAAAGGCCATAACTTGAGTTCTGGGACTCCAAATCGATTAAACGAGTACACTGTCGCGAAGCTTAGGAAATTTCCCAACTTTTTCTAGTTATAGGGAAAGACTGATTCGGACTCTAATGTTGTTTAATCTAACGTTGAACACGAACTGTCTCAATCTCGTCACAGATTTGACAACGCTCGGTAAAACAGCCATAACTTCCAAACGGCTAGGCGGAATTTCAATTTCTTTATATGCACTGAAATATAATGAAATTATCTACAACTTCCTAGAAGTCCGTACGACTAGATTGCAATTCTAAATTGGCGAAAACGCCTGCCCTAGCTCGGGTCCCCAATCTGCCCGAACCAGAAACGTGGCAACATCTAGATCTAACCCAAATTACTCAAATCCAGCGCCTCCAATTGATCAAAAAACTTGATAAAACTCCCTAATAACAGTACCTAGCTCATCCCCGAGGAGCCCCATGATCATACCTTTGCCCGACGCACGAAAACTCCAATCGATCTCCTCGCTCCTCGCTCCTTGCACCTCGCTCCTCGCTCCTCGCTCCTCGGATGGATCCATGAGGATGCAGGGGTGGGGAGGTCACCCTAGGGCAGCAAGGGGGGTGGAGGAGAGGTGGTGTGCAATGGGGAGCAATGGGGGCGCCATGGGGGCAAGAGATGGGGCGGCTAGGAGGTGGAGGGAGGAGGAAGGGTGGCGGCTAGGGTTAGGGGCGCATGGGGCAGGGGTGGACGCCCCAAGGGCTGGTGGGGAGCCCTTTTAACAGCCCCCACACCCAAACCTAGTCCGTTACGGAGACCTACTCCATCCCACCAAAGCCCACCAAGGCCCAAACTCCCCCGGGAAGGCCCAAAACCCCGGAAACGGCCCGGAAAAGCTATTAACCTCCATATCCTATAGTTTTAACCTTAATTCCACATCTCATAATGTTATTAACCTTATCATACACGTTAAATAATGTTACGACACTCCGTGGTGTCACAACACTTCAAAAGGCCCAAAAATGCGAGTAAACCTCTAGCCGTAAGATTTTCTTCTCTAATTTCACAATCTGTAATGTCACACCAAAACGTAGTGTCACATGCTAGCAGTCACCATAATAAGTCAACTAGGAGAAATAATACTTTAAATGAGTAAGAAAAATTGGCAGATTAACTTGCAACACAAATCAATTGTATGGTTATATACAGTATGCAATTACCAGAAATCAAAATAGAAGCTAAATTAGGTAGAAGATCCAATGAGAAATTTAAACATTGTCATTAGCCATTATAATAAATAAAATTGGATAATCACAGCTAGGCCGATGCATTAAACTAAAGTATGCTAAATTACAATACGCTAAAATAGAACACACCGACTTAAAGTACTGCAAATTGTAATGCTTGGAAGAAAAACACGCCAGGTAAAAAGGCAACAAATTAATATATATCGAAGTTAAATAAACAACATATATGCATCAACTTAAATCGAGTTAAAGAAAAGATAAGATTTGACCAGTAGAAGAAAAGAACAAAAAGAAGATAAAATAATAATAATAATAATAATAATAATAATAATAATAATAACAAGCATAATAAATAGTAGTAATAACAAGGATGTTACGATTAGGGTTAATAATTTAATAAATTGAGGTATGATGAGGACATCACTACCATGGATACGGCCATACTTACAAACCCAATGGAAACCAACAATATCATACAAGGGCCAATTACTCGAGCTCGGGCACGACAATTCAATTACCAGGTGAATGCGTTCCTCGGGTTGCATACAGATAATTTAATGAATGGAATGCTATTTAATCCTCGTGATAATTTTATTGTCCTTAGGAACCAAGGAGAAGGACTTCCAAACATCAAGCATGAAGCCAGTTCTTCCGGTGCACAAGTTATACTCGGATTCGGCCTCCGGGACAGCACCAACTTAAAATGACCATAACTTTTGATCCACAAGGGTGTTTGGGGTCTATGAGTACTGGTTTGAAAGGTTTCGACGTCCTCTTTCCAACGGATCCGACCCCATCCCTAAATTCCGTCCGAGTCGACGGGAATCTGCAAAACAATTGGCGTCACTTTTCCAAATCGAGAAGACGTGGGCTTTGGGCCTTGTAATAGAGTTGTAGTTGGTATCCTACTACTTTGGACGTGTTTCCCACGCCCCTACCTCTTATAAATAGCCAGACATCGGCTCCTTAGGGTTTTGGGTTTTATTTGATTAGTTTAGCCAAGTGCAAACTTGATCCTGCGAGTTGCCGACTGACCACCTTGTCAAGATCGTCAATAAGACTCCACTTTGTTTCGCTTCGCTTTTATCCGCATAATTTCAGATTGCTTATCCTATTGTTCTTGCTTGTTCTTGATTTGCTTGCAGGAATTGAACCTCGTGTTCAGGTTGATCGTGCCCACGGCAAGATCAATAACCAGCTGGAGGTGGTTTAGCGATTGCTAAGGCGCATCGTCGTCGTACGGTGTAGTCGGATCGTCAAAGTCGACTCTCACAAATCGATCGTGGTGTTTCTCATCGAAAGATCGGGACACCCATAGTGCCATCACGGCGCCATCAAGTGGTATCGAGCAAACCAGGTTGCTCGGTGAGAATTCTTTACCCTAGATTAGTAGATTGATATCTTTCCTATAGTCCGTAGAAGCGCCATCAGTTGGATCTCCCCATACCAAAACAATTTGAGCCTCGCATTTTCCTTTCCAAAGGCATTGGCGTTATTGAATTTTTGGTTGCATCGCCGTGTCGAGTTGCTGAATTCTAGTCTAGTTCCAGGTCAGAAGAAAATTTTGTCTCCCACAGCGGTTTCGAGTTGTGTTCCGCTTTGAGTTGTGTTCGTGTCGGTCCCGAACTGTTAAAAAAAAAAAAAAGAAAAGGTGTTCTGACCGAAGCTTTCTTCTCATCCAATCGGTCGATCGTCGCCCACTTGGTTGTCCGACGGCTGCCTCCTCTGTTAGCCACAGTTGCCGCTTCCCGATCGTCGCCGCTGACCGGCCGCCCATCTGTTAGCCGAGTTACCTCCGACTGGTTGCCTCTCCGATCGTCGCTGCCGATCGTCGCCCACTGTTAGCCGTGGTTGCCTCCGACCGGAGTCGCCTCCGACCGTCGCCTGACCGGTCGCCCACTGTTAGCCGATCGGTTGCTCTCCTCGACCGTCGCCTCGACCGTCGCCGCCGATCGCCCACCTGGCCGCCTCGATCGTCACACGATCGTCTTCCGCCGCATAGCACTTGAAAGAAAACGAATCGGATCGTTCGTAAAAAAAAAAAAAAAAAAAAAAAAAAGAGTGGAACAGATCCGAAAATTTTTATGTGCTAAACTGTTTCACAAGATTCGAGTCTTTTGAGATAGTTCCCTTCTTTCGCGAATTTTTTTGCTTTTTTTTTTCATCTGGTTGTGGAACTGATCGCCGCCCGACCACGCTTTTGAGTCACGATCCTTGCTAGCCTCGAGTCAAAGAACTAGTGACTAGACGTTGAACAATTCTTCAATTTTGCATTCACCGATTGGATTATTGCTAACCTTTTGCTACTAAATTAAGCCTGTCCAAGCTCCACTTTCTACCCGTGCAGGCGTTCGATCCCTTGGCAATCGCTCTACACAAACTTCGGAGAACCTTTGACAACGCTAACGGCCGACAACGCCTGCATTGTAAGAACTTGTAAGAACTTGGGTCATAGGCTTGAGCGCTTGAGAGACTTGCTACCTAGTAGTTGATAGGAACATTATACTTGTGGTTTTTGTTTCCTTGTCATCAACTAACCATGTCGGTGTGACGAGTTCACTTCATCACTCTCCACGAACCAAGGGCATCATTGCTCACTTCCAAAAGATGACGAGGAAGCCACCGATGGTCTTAGCGAGGATGTACGGCTCACTAATGAGCGTATGTCAATGCAAGAAGACCGTCTCAGATCCATCGAGGCCGCACAAGGGATTGCTAACACTACTCTTGCTACTATTTTGGCTAGACTTGATACTTTTGCAATTGCTGCATCTGGTGCTTCCAATCCACCTCCCCGTCGCCCAAGCAACAATTCGGCTCCACAGGGAGGCCCCAACAGATTTAGAAGAAACGAGCGAAGAGCACGAATATGATGACACCAGCGATGCGGAGGAGGTCAACCCCATCCATTACGATAATGATCGTAACCATCAACGGCCACGCTTCAATCAGCAAGGTATGCGACGTGATCCTCCACGACCAAGGAGCGAGAACGAGATGATGTTTTCCTAAGGTAAATTTCAACATGCCACCGTTTGAAGGTAAATATGACCCCGATGGTTACCTTAGTTGGGAATTACTTGTGGATCAAAAATTTGCGTGCCATGATTTCCCGAGAATAGAAGAGTTAGAGCTGCCACAAGTGAGTTCACTGATTTTGCTTGTTTGGTGGAGAGAACATTGCCGTGCTCATCCAAATAATATACCCACCACTTGGGAAGCCTTGAAATTGCTAATGAGGCATAGATTTGTTCCTTCATACTATGCTAGAGATTTATTAAATAAATTGCAGCTACTGACAAAGAAGGTAAGAATTCGGTGGAAGAATATTACCAAGAATTGCAAATTGGCATGTTGCGTTGTGGATTAATTGAGAATGAGGAAGCTTCTATGGCTCGTTTCTTAGGTGGTTTAACTCGAGAAATCCAGGATATTCTAGACTATAAGGATTATAATTCGATGACTCGGTTGTTCCATCTTGCTTGCAAAGTGAACGTGAAGTGCAGGGTCGTCAATCGAGGGCCAAGACTAACTTTTCTGCAGTCGAACTACTGCGTGGACACCGCGCACCCTGCTGCCCCTGGCCGGCCGTACTACCACGCCGACCTCTTCCATCAACGAGCGGCGTCCACCACCGCAAATTCGGCACCACAACCAACGCCGACGAAAAGTGCCACACAAGCTACTACAAATAGTTCGTAGGTAAATTGGTCGCATCAACGGGGCGCACTAAAGATGTTCGGTGCCATCGCTGCAAGGGTTTCGGTCACATGATGAAGGAGTGTCCGAACAAGCGTGTGCTAATAATCCGTGAAGGCGGCGAGTATGACTCAGCAAGTGATCTTGATGAAGAAACATATGCTTTGCTCGCTGAACATGAAGACGGCGATCCAAATGCCGAGCACGCACGAAGTGCACGTGAGCGCTGGTGATCTTGACCAATATTTGAGTATTATTGCACAACGTGTGCTTAGTGCTCAGATTGCTCGCGCCGATCCAAATCAACGCCACAACTTGTTTTACACAAAAGGCGTCATCAAGGAGCGATCCATTCGAATAATCATTGATGGGGAGTTGCAATAATCTAGCCGGCATGGACATGGTGGAGAAGCTAGCACTCTCCACTAGACCACACCCTCAGCCCTACCACATTCAATGGTTCAACAACAGCGGCAAACTCAAGGTAACTCGCATGGTAAGAGTACATTTCGCTTTAGGTTCCTATCATGATTATGTTGATTGCGATGTCGTACCTATGCAAGCATGTTCTATGTTATTAGGTAGACCGTGGCAATATGATAAGGATTGTTTACATCATGGTAGAACAAATCAATACTCTTTTGTGCATAAAGAAAAGAAAATTGTGCTACACCCAATGTCGCTTTGATGCCATTGTAAAGGATGAAATCGCTTAGATCTAGCAAAGAGAAAAATCGAGAGAATTCTAAGAGTGAAAATCAGATTGTCACCAAAGGACTTGAACAACATAAACAGAGAGAATCTAACATTGATTGTGCTGTCGAATGAGATTAAATTGAAAGGTGCTTGTTTTCTTGCAACAAAATCTGATTTGAATGAGTTGGCTATTTGTAGGTCTACATGCTATGCTTTGGTCTGCAAAGAAACTTTGTTTTCTCTAGAGGAGATGTCCCTCTCTGTGCCTCTGTTGTCACTAACCTTTGCAGAATACATCGACATCTTTCCAAAGGACATCCCTCAGGGCTGCCGCCAATTAGAGGGATTGAGCATCAAATTGATCTCATTCCAGGGCATCCTTGCCCAACCGAGCACCTTACGTAACCAACCTGAAGAGACACAAGAGATACAACGCCAAGTTCACGAATTGCTTGATAAAGGGTACGTACGTGAATCTCTTAGTCCTTGTGCTGTACCAGTCATTTTAGTACCTAAGAAAGATGGAACATGGCGCATGTGTGTGGATTGTAGAGCAATTAATAATATCACCATTAGATATCGCCATCCTATTCCTCGGTTAGACGATATGCTTGATGAACTAAGTGGCTCTACTATGTTCTCTAAAGTGGATTTGCGTAGTGGCTATCACCAGATTCGCATGAAGTTAGGAGATGAATGGAAAACAGCATTTAAAACTAAGTTCGGGTTATATGAGTGGTTAGTAATGCCTTTCGGGTTGACTAATGCTCCTAGCACATTCATGAGGCCTGATGAACGAGGTTTTACGTGTTTTCATTGGAAAATTTGTGGTAGTTTACTTCGATGATATCTTGATTTATAGCAAATCTTTAGAGGATCATCTTGAACATCTACGTGCTGTTTTTAATGCTTTACGCGATGCACGCTTATTTGGTAACCTTGAGAAGTGCACCTTTTGCACGGATCGAGTATCTTTTCTTGGCTATGTTGTTACTCCATAGGGAATTGAAGTTGACCAAGCCAAGGTTGAAGCAATACAGAGTTGGCCGACTCTAACACGGTCACACAGTGCGAAGTTTTCTAGGACTTGCTGGATTCTATCGTCGTTTTGTGAAGGACTTCAGCACCATCGCTGCACCCATGAATGAGCTCACCAAGAAGGGTGTACCTTTTGCTTGGGGCAAGCCGCAGAAGATGCCTTCAACATTCTGAAAGCTAAGTTAACCCATGCACCCTTACTCCGACTTCAGACTTTTCTAAGACTTTTGAACTAGAATGTGATGCTAGTGGAATTGGTTTGGGTGGTGTTCATTACAAGAAGGAAAACACATTTGCTTATTTTAGTGAAAATTGAGTGGGCCAAGTTTGAATTATTCTACTTATGATAAGGAGTTATATGCGCTAGTTCGAACTTTAGAAACATGGCAACATTATTTATGGCCCGAGGAATTTGTTATACATTCGGATCATGAATCGTTAAAACATATTAGAAGTCAAGCTAAACTGAACCGTAGACATGCAAAGTGGGTTGAATTCATTGAGTCATTTCCTTATGTCATCAAACACAAACAGGGAAAGGATAATGTCATTGCTGATGCCTTGTCTAGGAGATATACCATGCTCTCACAACTTGACTTCAAAATTTTTGGTTTAGAAACGATTAAAGAGCAATATGTGCATGATGATGATTTCAAAAATGTGTTGCTCAATTGTAAAGAGGAAAAACTTGGAACAAATTTGTCCTCAATAATGGGTTTGTGTTTAGAGCAAACAAACTATGTATTCCAGCTAGTTACACATTCGTTTGTTATTGCTACAGAAGCGCATGGAGGAGGATTGATGGGACACTTTGGTGTGAAAAGGACGGAGGACATACTCGCTAGCCATTTCTTTTGGCCCAGAATGAGACGAGACGTGGAGCGTTTCATCGCCGCTGTTCTACATGTCAACAAGCTAAGTCACGACTTAATCCCCATGGTTTATACATGCCTCGCACTGCTCCTAACGTGCCTTGGGAGGATATTTCTATGGACTTTGTTTTAGGACTCCCTAGAACAAAGAAGGGGAGGATAGTATCTTTGTCGTTGTGGATAGATTTTCTAAAATGGCACACTTCATACCTTGTCACAAAAGCGATGACGCTACCAACATTGCTGACTTATTCTTTCGTGAAATTGTTCGCTACATGGTGTGCCTAACACAATAGTTTCAGATCGTGACACTAAATTCTTAAGCCACTTTTGGAGAACTTTGTGGGCTAAATTGGGGACTAAACTTTTATTTTCTACTACTTGTCATCCCCAAACTGATGGACAAACTGAGGTCGTTAATCGAACTTTATCTACTATGCTTAGGGCTGTTTTGAAAAAGAACATTAAATTGTGGGGAGAATGTTTGCCTCATATTGAGTTTGCTTATAATCGGTCTATGCATTCTACTACTAAGATGTGCCCTTTTGAGATTGTATATGGATTTGTACCTCATGCTCCAATTGATTTGTTACCTCTACCATCTTCGGAGAAATTGAATCTTGATGCTAAACAACGTCTTGATTTGATTATGAAACTGCATGAGACAACTAAAGAAAACATAGAACGATGAATGCTAAATATAAACTTACTTGGTAGTAAGGGAAGGAAACATGTAACTTTTGAACCAGGCGATTTAGTTTGGTTGCATTTGCGAAAAGATCGATTCAATTAAGAAAATCTAAGTTGATGCATGAGCTGATGGTCCTTTCAAAGTATTGGCAAAGATTAATGATAATGCATACAAGCTTGAATTGCCTGCAGATTTTGGGGTTAGTCCCACATTCAACATTACCGATTTGAAACCATACTTGGGAGAGGATGATGAATTTGAGTCGAGGACGACTCAAATGCAAGAAGGGGAGGATGATGAGGACATCACTACCATGGATACGGCCATACTTACAAACCCAATGGAAACCAACAATATCATACAAGGGCCAATTACTCGAGCTCGGGCACGATAATTCAATTACCAGGTGAATGCGTTCCTCGGGTTGCATACAGATAATTTAATGAATGGAATGCTATTTAATCCTCGTGATAATTTTATTGTCCTTAGGAACCAAGGAGAAGGACTTCCAAACATCAAGCATGAAGCCAGTTCTTCCGGTGCACAAGTTATACTCGGATTCGGCCTCCGGGACAGCACCAACTTAAAATGACCATAACTTTTGATCCACAAGGGTGTTTGGGGTCTATGAGTACTGGTTTGAAAGGTTTCGACGTCCTCTTTCCAACGGATCCGACCCCATCCCTAAATTCCGTCCGAGTCGACGGGAATCTGCAAAACAATTGGCGTCACTTTTCCAAATCGAGAAGACGTGGGCTTTGGGCCTTGTAATAGAGTTGTAGTTGGTATCCTACTGCTTTGGACGTGTTTCCCATGCCCCTACCTCTTATAAATAGCCAGACATCGGCTCCTTAGGGTTTTGGGTTTTATTTGATTAGTTTAGCCAAGTGCAAACTTGATCCTGCGAGTTGTGGGCCGACCACCTTGTCAAGATCGTCAATAAGACTCCACTTTGTTTCGCTTCCAGTTTTATCCGCAATTTCAGATTGCTTATCCTATTGTTCTTGCTTGTTCTTCGGTTGCTTGCAGGAATTGAACCTCGTGTTCAGGTTGATCGTGCCCACGGCAAGATCAATAACCCGCTGGAGTTGGTTTAGCGATTGCTAAGGCGCATCGTCGTCGTACGGTGTAGTCGGATCGTCAAAGTCGACTCTAACAAATCGATCGTGTGTTTCTCATCGAAAGATCGGGACACCCATAGTGCCATCACGGCGCCATCAAGGTACATCAAGACCTTCAAATAATATTCATAATATTGTAGTTAAAATTTTGTATAAGGATAAATAGGTGTACATACACAAGAAGTAAATGATGCTAGAAAACCTCCTTCCAGTTAAATAAATAGATAACACAATGGATTAAGTAAGCTTGTCTTATTAATCAAGAAAATAAAGCTAAGCAAACAAATATAACCTCCTATAATTCAGAAAAGAATCAGATTATGTAAATTACTTAATAAATCAACCATAAACTGAATTGGCAATGTTAAAATTATTTAAGAAAACAAATAAACCAAGTAAGAAGGAATGAACTCGATAAGATAAAGAAATTAAGGACTAACCAAAATTTAGCAATTGTCATCTGATTGAAGCAATCAAGTCCTACATAGGCTAAAGTATAATTCAAATCAAATTACATTAGATTAAAATATAATGAATCAAACCATCCCAGCCTAAAATACACCTAGTTAAAATATGTCAATTTAAAGAACCTCAAAACAGAAATGCACAGTAAACATACAATAATTTTATAGAAAATAAAGAAAAGGTTGGATACCCTAAAATCTGTCAAAATCCATTAGCCACTAAAATATGGCGTCTTTATAATTTCAGGAATTAAATTGAACCTGACCGGTGGTCATCTTCTGCAACCGTGTGAGGACATATATTTCCATCAAAATCCAGGCAAGCTTCCTTGTCCATATTTTTGAAATAATTTTTAAATGTTTTTAACTGCATGGGAAAATATCTTTTGAAGAAAAACCCTAAATTAGATGAGATTGGAAAGATTGAAATTGTGAACTACTGTGACAGTATTTGAGTATTGATAAGTTGCTCTTGAGGATAAATTTTGAAGGCAGTAAGTTGAGGTGAAGTATGCTTATTTATATATGTGTGTGTGGGTGGTGGGTAGAGGGTCCATTGCGAGGAGGACTGCCGGAGGGACCCTCTACATTGGAGGTTAAATAAGGATAAACCACTACACTCGGGCAATGGGTTGTATATTCGTATCAACCATAGTGTGTGGAAACTATCAGAAAAGGTTGTCCTATGATGGTGTTACGATCTCCACATTGGGTAAGAGTAGATAACTAGGGCTGTGAAGCTGGGTATACCGAAGCCCTAGTGAAGAAAACATTTTGATAAGCAGTTGCGTGTTGATTCCTTTAGAATTTTGGCCCAAGGGAGTTTGGGCCTTGGTGGGCTTTGGTGGGATGGAGTAGGTCTCCGTAACGGACTAGGATTGGGTGTGGGGGCTGGTAAAAGGGCTCCCCACCAGCCTTTTGGGCGTGCTCCCCCTGCCCTTGGGCGCCCCAACCTCCCTCCTAAGCTCCTAGCCGCCACCCCCTCTCCCTCTCCCTCTTGTGCGCCTCCACCTCCCCCTTTGCCCCATTGCTCCCCACCTCTCCACCACCTCTCCTCCACCCCCTTGCTGCCCTAGGGTGGTCTCCACACCTCTGCACCTTGTGGATCCATCCGTTGGAGCGAGGAGCGAGGAGCGAGGAGCGTGGAGCGAGGAGCGATCCGCGAGGAGATCTATTGGAGATTCGTTCGTTGGGCAAAGGTATGATCATGGGGATCCTTGGAATTGATCTAGGTACTGTTCTTAGGGTGATTATAAAGTTTTTAGATCAATTGGTGGTGCTGGATTGGAGTTCTTTGGGTTAGATCTAGACGTTGCCACGTTTCTGTTTTCGGGCAGATTGAGCAGTCGGGCTAGGGTTCGAGTTTTCGTCGATTTAGAATCCGAATCTGTCCGTACGGACTTAAAAGAAGTTGTATATAATTTAATTATCTTTCCGTGGACATAAAGCACGTTAAAATCCGATCAGCTGTTTGAAAGTTATGGCCGTTTTACCGAGCGTGTTAAAATCTGTGACGCGATTGGAACAGATCTCGGTAATCTGTAGATTAGATGACTTTAGAGTCCGAATCAGTCTTTCCATATACCTAGAGAAAGTTGGGAAATTTCCTAAGCTACGCGAGGGTGTACTCATTTAATTCATTCGGAGTCCCAGAACTCAAGTTATGCCTTTTGCAAGGCTGCTGTCCCGACGGGACAGAACCTCTGTTTTAGGTTTTGCGAGTAGGGAGCAATGTCGGGTTAGATGGGGGTTTGCGTACTGTTTTGTGGTTATGATTGTGATTGTGTGATACCCCTGTGCAGGAGGTGTGACCCTGGGAGTGCCTTCTACTTCCCGCCAATCCGTTGCACGTGGTTGAGGCAAGTGTGTTGTGATGGATAGCGAGTTGTAGGTTGCATGTTGAGATTAGATGGAGTTGTTTACATGATATATGTCCACTTGCCATGTGTTAATGATTGCTATGATATGATGAGCATGTTTAAGATGTTATGACGCCATGTGTTAAAATATGAGTTTTATATGATGTTGGCATGCTTGCATACATGACATGTTACATGGCCCGGGCGGTGAGAAAGTCATTAACTAATCCGGGAAGGTCGGTGAGAAAGTTATGACTAATCCGGAGAGCCAATAGTGTAAGTCCTACATCGTGATTCCATTTACCGTGGGTTGTGGAAGCGAGGAGTAGGCACGCTCCATCTTCGGGATGGAAGGGGGGAGAGGGTGCACACCGACGGGTGTGTACTCAACCATACCGGTATGAGTTTCCAAGGAGATATGAGCATTGCATTGCATTGCATACACAATGATGATGATTTTGTTAAAGTGTTCATGATTGAGATGATATACATGATGTGAGATGTTATTTTCTATGATATTGTTATTGTTGTCCATTACAATATGCTTGCTGAGTTTCGAACTCACGCTTGTGTTTTATGTTGTTTTTAGGTACTTTGAGATCGGCATGCGGGAAAAAGGGGTTTAGCTACACTTCTACACGTAGCTCCACCATCATAGTCTATGATTAATCACTTGGAGACATGATTTTAAGAGTTGTGCCATAAAGTTAATGTATGGTTTAATCTAGCATGCTTGTGATTCCTTATTTGCTTCGTTATAGTTTATGAAGTGGTTGAGCGTGGTATTATTGGCGTAGTTTGATGATACATCCATTTATGTTGATGTTTTAGATGTCGTGTGCTATGATATATCTTACCATGATATTGATATTGTGTTAATTCATGAAAAAACAAAGGAGATGCTGCCGAAATATCGGTTTTTAGCATATGAACCTTTGCTGGAATTTATGTTTAATTGTGGTACTTAGATGTTGTTTAGCTTATGTTTGGTAGCATTCGGGCATATTAAATGCCGGGTGTTATTCTGATTGGTATCGAGTAAGAATTTGTAGGTCCTTGGAATGTGAATTTTTAGTGTCATGCTATAGGGAAAAACTAAAATATGATGTGGAATAACTTAGAAACATGGCTTAGGTCTTAACTAAAATTTTGTTATAGGATAGCAACATTAAAACTTGCAAAAGTGGTATAACTAATCTAAAATTTGACACACAATGGATGCACTGTAGGAAAGGGTATGGGTATCGTTTCATTATGCTTAAATGTTGTATTTAAGTTATGATGTTGAATGCTTCCTTTGATAAAGCATGTTGCTATGTCTATGAGATAAATGACTGAATTGCTCTTGTTGTTGTGATAGAGTGGAATTGTGGTACCGAAGGGTTTCGGTCACCTCTTTTTGTTCATAGTAAGGGCGAGGTTTGACGGTATGGCCGGTTAGCGCCATCACCGAAGAACTATTAACCCCTGTAGGAGAAGAGTGCTTACCCTCTCTGTTGTATATCGGGTAGTTGACTGGAGTCAAATAGAAGAGTTTGGTGGTGGATTCCTTCGTACGTTCTTTGCCGTTACGGCCGATCGATTTTCGTTGCTTTTCTTGGCTTTAGTTGATTTGAATCAAATGAAAAATGTTGGGTTTTGCGGATCGTTCATTATGCGGTGTGTGGTTTTGTCTTCCTTGGTTGAAGACGAAGAAGAGGAGTCTAGTGTTGCGCTTCTTTTGGGCGCCTTTCCAGCTTTTAATGATTAGTTTGTTGATGGCTTTATGGGAAGAAGCATTCAAATTTATCCTGTGTTTGTCTTTCTCCGAGGTTAACGGAGTTATTGCGGAGTTATGCCGCACTGGCTGTCCAGGGCTGAAGTTACGTGTGTCTTTGTAGAAGTAAGTGGTGTTTGATTCGTTATTTCTTTGGTTTAAGAAAATCATCTTTGAAGAACCCTTCCTATTTTGTGAAAGTTTGGAGTTAGGGTTTATTTGCAAAGGTATATTTGATCGATTGGTTCCCTCATTAGGAGTCTTTGAGATTTAAAAAGTGTTTTGGAGAATTCCTTTGCATGACCAAGTTTGGGTTTGTCTCATCGCAATTTTGAGAGTCAAATTTTCCTTATGAACTTGGGATGAGTTTTAAAACTAAAATGCTGTAAACAAAGTAGTCTTTTGACTGAAATCGTTTGTCCCTAGTAAGAATTGATGTTTAGCATGTTATGTAGTAGGTAACAATGTGGTTTATGGATTGATGTGTTGCTAAGTTAAATTTTGAGTTGAATCAATTCAATGTGATTAATATCTCTAGCTTGAGAATAAATAGACTACTAGTGTTGCAGTTTACTCTTAGCGAGAATGATTAAATGTGTTAATGTACATGCTTAGAATCTGTTGCCTTGCTTTAAATGTGCTTATGATCCTTGTTAATGTTAAAAGTTTAAACTTTGATGCATAGTTAAAACATTAAGATGATGTAGACTGCTGTTATTGTAAAAGAAACTTTGCTAGTTGTTAAAGATGTTCTAATCTAATGGATTAATAGAGAAATTTAATCGTGTTGACTAGTGACTTTAATTTGGATGTTGATTAGAGTTGCTATTTATGTTGTTGCAAACTACTAGTATCTTTGGAAGTATGCAGTTGTGTCGCTACAATGCTAGTATTGATATCAATGGAGAAGACATAAGACTTATTGTTAATGATGTTGTTAATGGTAGTGTTAATGCTAGTATTCAGTCTATTTTAAATAGTGGGGGTATGTTGTGTGGTGGTAATTTTGTTATCACCTATGTATAGGGTAGCTAAAAGTAATGTTGTTGGTTGATGGTTATGCCCATTTGTTGTTATTGATGACTAAGTAGTTGTGGTAACTGTTTAGATTATTCGTTGGAAAACCATGGTTAAAATAGAGGAAAATTTTAACATGTTGCGATGGAGTGAGCTTTGGATAATTAACATGATGTACAATTTTATCCTTAATGAATGTATGCCTTGGAATCCTAGTTATGAACTTTGTCTTGTAGAGATAATATTTACATGTTGAAGTCGTTGTTTAACTGAATAAGGTTCGGTTGTCGAGACGTGAATATATAGGTGGTATGAAATTTATAGGTTGATCTTGCTTTGAAAGATTTGTGGAAGTACTATGTTTCAAATTTAGAATAAGATGTATTATGATTCGGTGAGCCGTGGGGATCATGTCATTATAGTCTTGGTTGGGTGCCTTTTGATAAGCATCATAAACCCTTATTAAAAATGTTGGGAATGGTAACTAGAGGAAGAATTTGTTGTGAAACTTTCGGTTGAATTGTGTTGGGGCTCCTCGGATAGTAAATAGTGATTATTGAAGTCTTTAATGGAAAGCGAGTGGAGTACTAGAGATGGTTCCTTTCATCTTTGGCTGTTGTCTAAAAACCTTTGAAACTGGTTTGGTTGTTTGCCATCTCGGTTGAATGCTTTCGGTTGAGGTGTTCCTTATGTTGAGTTTGAGTTTCCCCAAAACTCGTAGTGGTTGGTGTCGACCTTTGGTTTTGGCGAATTTGTTTAGTTCGTGTTGTGAGTTTGAGTTTACATCCAAAAGTTTTTGAGTGGATCGCGCCCTTCGCGTCAGACCGATTTATCTTTGGAATTAATTTTAAAAGAAGCAGATGGTCATAAAGGGTTGTGTTGGAAACTTTTGAGTTAAGCCCTTGATGTGTAATTCTATTTGACTAGAGTTGGAGTCATTTGGAAAATGTGTGCGGTGTCGCGGGTGTTTTACAAGTCCGGATTTTTATGAATGTTTCATAAGTGAATTTGGTTAGTGAAGAGTTTTCTTTTTGGATTGAGTTTCCCTCTCTTTTGATAAAAATTTATGGCGCTTGTGTCTGCAGATGTTTGATTTTGGAGTCGATGTTCTGTTCCAAAGGGTTGAGTTTGATTTTGCGAGGTGTTGCAAAGCTGGTGTTAAATCGAAGATGGGTTTTCACACGATGTGGTGTTTTGTTGATTAACGATGTTGCCGTCATAGTTTATATGAATTAGCGCAACTCTCGATGTTATTCGAGATTTATTCATATGATACCGAGGCGTAAGTCATCATGTGAATGACTATTGATAGTGTGGTTACATGATGAGGGAATGGTGAAAAGTAAACATGACATCGCTTTTACATGTTAAATGATAAAAGAGTCGTTGAGCAGTCGGTGAGAAAGTCATATATGGAGATATGACTAATCCGGAGTGCTCTGAAGAGTGTGCATTTATGTCATGAAACGAGATTTCCCTTGTTTTCTAGTATGAAAAGAAGCAATGAACAATTTACAGTATGTTGGTTGTGATGTAGGGGATTTATGCTTCCTTTGTGTTTTGGCTTGGATGTTGCCGAATTCTTTCCAAAATGGTTGTTAATGCTTTGGGTTTGAGTTGTTGTGTACACTTGGGCTTGATAGCTAAGTGTTTTTGTGTGAGGCGAGACCCTCTTAAGAAAGGAACCAATTGTGGTTTGGTAAGGTTTTCGATCCTAGCTTGGGCTAGGTGTCGAACCTTAGTGGTATAAGGGTGGTTTGTGATGGAGGTTGATGATGTATGGGTTTAACCTTTACTAAGAGTAGCGATGGGTGGAAGTGAAGTTGACGGTAGATCGGTGATAATTGCCCTGCCGTGAGCAGTTGTCTTCACTAGTTGTTTTTGGGTTTGAGTCTTGCCTGGAAAGGATGGAATAAAATGTTAGTATGATCGTGTATCGGAAGGGCTAGTGTGCCTTAATGAGTTATTCCCTCGATGGAAACTTTCGGGAATGAAGAGAGGTCGTTAAAGGAATTGTGACTTCCTTTGATTATGTCATGTTGAGTTTATTGCGGTGTGTAGTCAGGTAGGTTGTGATAGAAGTGTGAGGTGTTTGTCGTTGAGGATTCGGCGTTTTGGGTTGTTGAAGCCCTTCGAGGTTGAAACGCAGATTCTGTTGGGATTTGAATTGAAAGTTGAGCGTGAGCGGTTGCCCTTAGTTGAGCTAGATCAACACTTTTTATTTAAGTGTTGGTTTTGGGAACTCGTTTGTCGTTTGTTTCGGTTCTAGTCGTTGTGCGAATGTTTTGTGCTGCAGAGAAGCCTTTTGTCCCTTAGGGACTTTGTTCTTTATTTTTGGCGTCCTTCGGATTCGAGGTCGAATCCTGTTGAAGGGAAGAATGTGACACTATGGTTTGGTGTGACGTTATAGAAGGTGAAACTAGAGAATAAAACCTTTCTGGCTTAGGGTTTTCTCGCGTTTTGGGCGGTTGAAGTGTTATGTCACCACAGTGTCGTGAACCTTATTTAACGTGCATGATAAGGTTAATAACATTATGAGATGTGGAATTAAGGTTAAAACTATAGGATATGGAGGTTAATAGCTTTTCCGGGCCGTTTAGGGTTTTGGGCCTTCAGGGAGTTTGGGCCTTGGTGGGCTTTGGTGGGATGGAGTAGGTCTCCGTAACGGACTAGGATTGGGTGTGGGGGCTGGTAAAAGGGCTCCCCACCAGCCTTTGGGCGTGCTCCCCTGCCCTTGGGCGCCCCAACCTCCCCTCCTAAGCCCTAGCCGCCACCCCCTCTCCCTCTCCCTCTTGTGCGCCTCCACCTCCCCCTTTGCCCCATTGCTCCCCACCTCTCCACCACCTCTCCTCCACCCCCTTGCTGCCCTAGGGTGGTCTCCACACCTCAGCACCTTGTGGATCCATCCGTTGGAGCGAGGAGCGAGGAGCGAGGAGCGTGGAGCGAAGAGCGATCCGCGAGGAGATCTATTGGAGATTCGTTCGTTGGGCAAAGGTATGATCATGGGGATCCTTGGAATTGATCTAGGTACTATTCTTAGGGTGATTATCAAGTTTTTAGATCAATTGGTGGTGCTGGATTGGAGTTCTTTGGGTTAGATCTAGACGTTGCCACGTTTCTGTTTTCGGGCAGATTGAGCAGTCGGGCTAGGGTTCGAGTTTTCGTCGATTTAGAATCCGAATCTGTCCGTACAGACTTAAAAGAAGTTGTAGATAATTTAATTATATTTCCGTGGACATAAAGAACGTTAAAATCCGATCAGCCGTTTGAAAGTTATGGCCATTTTACCGAGCGTGTTAAAATCTGTGACGCGATTGGAACAGATCTCGGTAATCTGTAGATTAGACGACTTTAGAGTCCGAATCAGTCTTTCCATATACCTAGATAAAGTTGGGAAATTTCCTAAGCTACGCAAGGGTGTACTCGCTTAATTCATTCGGAGTCCCAGAACTCAAGTTATGCCTTTTGCAAAGCTGCTGTCCCGACGGGACAGAACCTCTGTTTTAGGTTTTGCGAGTAGGGAGCAATGTCGGGTTAGATGGGGGTTTGCGTACTGTTTTGTGGTTATGATTGTGATTTTGTGATACCCCTGTGCAGGAGGTGTGACCCCGGGAGTGCCTTCTACTTCCCGCCAATCCGTTGCACGTGGTTGAGGCTAGTGTGTTGTGATGGATAGCGAGTTGTAGGTTGCATGTTGAGATTAGATGGAATTGTTTACATGATATATGTCCACTTGCCATGTGTTAATGATTGCTATGATATGATGAGCATGTTTAAGATGTTATGACGCCATGTGTTAAAATATGAGTTTTATATGATGTTGGCATGCTTGCATACATGACTTGTTACATTGCCCGGGCGGTGAGAAAGTCATTAACTATGTACCTAAAAACAACATAAAACACAAGCGTGAGTTCGAAATCTCAGCAAGCATATTGTAATGGACAACAAGATCATTTACAAGACAATAATACCTTACATCACATATAACATCTCATACTTGAGCACATAACAACATCATCATCATTAAATATGTATTGCAATGCAATGCAATGCAATGTTATGCTCATATCTCCTTGGAAACTCATACCGGTATGGTTGAGTACACACCCGTCGGTGTGCACCCTCTCCCCCCTTCCATCCCGAAGATGGAGGGTGCCTACTCCTCGCTTCCATTCACCACGTGAATGGAATCACGATGTAGGTCTTACTCAATGGCGTTCCGGACTAGTCATAACTTTCTCACCGGCCTTTCCCGGATTAGTTAATGACTTTCTCACCGCCCTCGCCCCATCTCATGTCATGCATGCAACTATGCCAATTATCATATTTCACATGTACATAAACATATGGCATCTCATCATGACAAATATTACACATGGCATCGAATCATGATAAGTATAGACACATAGCATCATATCATGATAATCATACTCAATATATCATTGAAAAACAGCAAGCAAGGCAAGTGATCATAACAAATATTCAATCTTTCATCCAATATCAACAAGCAACCTACAATCCGCTATACATTACAACACACTTGCCTCAACCGCGGGCGACGGATTTGTGGGAAGTCGAGGGCACTCCCGGTGTCACACCACCTGCACATAGGCATCACACACTCTCAATAATGCCCACAAAACAGTACACAAATCCCCAACTCACCCGACATTGCCCACTACTCGCAAAACCTAACAACAGAGGTTCTGTCCCGGCGGGACAGCAGCCTTGCAAAGGCCATAACTTGAGTTCTGGGACTCCAAATCGATTAAACGAGTACACCGTCGCGAAGCTTAGGAAATTTCCCAACTTTTTCTAGTTATAGGGAAAGACTGATTCGGACTCTAATGTTGTTTAATCTAACGTTGAACACGAACTGTCTCAATCTCGTCACAGATTTGACAACGCTCGGTAAAACAGCCATAACTTCCAAACGGCTGGGCGGAATTTCAATTTCTTTATATGAACAGAAAGATAATAAAATTATCTACAACTTCCTAGAAGTCCGTACGACCAGATTCCAAATCTAAATTGGCGAAAACGCCTGCCCTAGCTCGGGTCCCCAATCTGCCCGAACCAGAAACGTGGCAACATCTAGATCTAACCCAAATTACTCAAATCCAGCTCCTCCAATTGATCAAAAAACTTGATAAACTCCCTAATAACAGTACCTAGCTCATCCCCGAGGAGCCCCATGATCATACCTTTGCCCGGCCTTGCGAAAACTCCAATCGATCTCCTCGCTCCTCGCTCCTCGCTCCTTGCACCTCGCTCCTCGGATGGATCCATGAGGATGCAGGGGTGGGGAGGTCACCCTAGGGCAGCAAGGGGGGTGGAGGAGAGGTGGTGTGCAATGGGGAGCAATGGGGGCGCCATGGGGGCAAGAGATGGGGCGGCTAGGAGGTGGAGGGAGGAGGAAGTGTGGCGGCTAGGGTTAGGGGCGCATGGGGCAGGGGTGGACGCCCCAAGGGCTGGTGGGGAGCCCTTTTACCAGCCCCCACACCCAAACCTAGTCCGTTACGGAGACCTACTCCATCCCACCAAAGCCCACCAAGGCCCAAACTCCCCCGGGAAGGCCCAAAACCCTGGAAACGGCCTGGAAAAGCTATTAACCTCCATATCCTATAGTTTTAACCTTAATTCCACATCTCATAATGTTATTAACCTTATCATGCACGTTAAATAAGGTTACGACACTCCGTGGTGTCACAACACTTCAAAAGGCCCAAAAACGCGAGTAAACCTCTAGCCGTAAGATTTTCTTCTCTAATTTCACAATCTGTAATGTCACACCAAAACGTAGTGTCACATTCTTCCCCCCTTCAACAGGATTCGACCTCGAATCCGAAGGACACCAAAAACAACTACCAAGTCCCCAAGGGACAAAAGGCTTCTCAGCCGCACAAAACAATCGCACAACGACTAAAAAAAATCGGAACAAACGACAAACGCTTCGCACTTCTATCACAACCAACCTGACTACCACACTCCATCAAACTCAATCATGACACATAATCCCATCTCTTCCAATTATTTGACCCTTTTCACAAAGAATCAAAATTAACTAATGTCGACTACATTACATAGCCTTCATCGACAAAACTTTTCTTTTCTTCCACAAACCACGCTACACTTTCATTCTACCCTCCCGGGCATAACACACACCCAGGGGACAACTAGCTACGACAAAGTTCACGACAGATCACTATATTTCAAATTATCATCACTTTTTAACAATCCAACCATATTCTCAACAAGGTTTGGACCGACATCACCAACTTCCAACATGACCACCCTTCGAACCACAACCAAAGTTCTACGCCTAGCCCAAGGTAGAGCTGTAAATTATTACCAAACCTCAACTGGTTCTTTTCCTATGAGGGTCTCGCCCTCACACTTTCTCACTCAAAAACTACCAAACCCATGAGTATAATCCTCCATTATGCTCAACAATTCCATAGACATTTCTATTCACATCTCAAACGAGAATGCCAACAAAGAGCAACTCCCTTAGTCGGATGAACCACATTCATCAACTCGAACCCAAAACACAACAAATCACTTGGAATAAAGGTTTGACAACCTCGAAAGATCACTCGATCTTTTCCTAGAATCAAGTCGCAAATGAAAAACTCCAATCTCAAATCAATGCGATACATCTCGCATCGGGGACCACTCAAACAAAAAAAGAGAGACTCCACACAATTCTTTGTCAGAAATTCTCAACAATCAATGACAACTCGACTCACTTTCACCACAGCCAAGCATCTCATAAAAACAACATTGTGGAAGAGAAAACCGATTCTCAAACCAATCGAAAGAATCCACAACCGCCATAATAACTCAAGGAAACAAGGAAACCCAATCCTCTTACAACATAGCCAAATGCCAGGAACTCTTCACTCTTTCTTTTCATGCTAAAGAGCAAATGGAAATCTAGATTCATGACATGAATCCAAGCTTTTCGAGAGCACACCGGATTAGTCATATTTCCCTATATGACTTACTCACCGACCTGGCTCAACGACTCTTTTATCAATAGACATCTATAAATGATGTCATGTTTCCTTTTCACCATTCATTCATCATGTACAACGCTACCAAATAGTCATTCACAAGACAACTTCTTCCTCTGCATCACATGATTAAAACTTGGATAGCATCGATGATTGCGCCAAATCATAAAACTATGAGTAGAACACCATTAACAGGAAAACACCACGTTATACATAACCCATCGACAATTGAAAGCCAAATTTGTAAAGCATCGCGTTTTAACCAAAATCAACATTTTGAAAGAG
Source organism: Rhipidocladum racemiflorum (assembly GCA_036346355.1). Classification (NCBI taxonomy): domain Eukaryota; kingdom Viridiplantae; phylum Streptophyta; class Magnoliopsida; order Poales; family Poaceae; genus Rhipidocladum; species Rhipidocladum racemiflorum. The sequence goes on from CM070575.1 coordinate 47,341,079, forward strand.
AACATCAATTCTCAAAGAGAAATGGGAGACTCATTTTCCCAAAATGAGAACACTTCACCAACCCGAATCACTTATAAACATTCATAAAATCCACCCTTTTGAAACACTCGCAAACACCACATGACCTTTTCCAAATAAATCCAGTTCCAATCAAATAGACTTAAAAATTAAATCTCAAGAATTTTCAACACAGCCCACTATGTCCATCGGCTTCCTTTTTAAGATTTACTCCAAGTATGCTTCAGTGCGAACGCGAAGGAGCGTGATCCACTCAAAGGCTTTTGGGTGCAAAATCAAACTCATAGCATAAACTTAACAACTTAGCCAAAACCAAAGATGGGCACCAACCTCTACGAGTTTTAGGGAAACTCGAAAATGCAACATAAAGAACACCTTGACCAAAAAACACATTTAACCAAGATAGCAAACCACCAACCCAGACCAAAAGGTTTTATACACAAGCTCGGCATGAGACTCACCATAACCAGTGTCCCACTATCCTTAACATTTAAGCATTCCATAATCACTATTTACTTATCGAGAAAACCCATCTTAAATCAATCCATACTACCTCCTCAAGAACCCCACAAACCAACACATCATAAAACAACATATTCTATATTTCAAACGTAGTACTTCATGAGATACTTAAGCATGATCATCCTATCAATTTTTATACCATAAATACGTCAACATCTTGATAATCAAAACTTATTCCATTAACAAATGACTTCAACATACAAATAGTATCTCCATAAGACAAAGTCGAAAATTATGATCCTAAGATACACCTTCTTTAGGATACAATTCTATATCATGCTAAAATATCCATGGTTCACTTCATCGCCACATGTTATAATAATCTCTATTTTACAATGGCTTCCAAAAAGTAATCCAAACAATTACCACCACTACTAAATCATCAATATCCATAAATAGGCATAATCATAAAAACAACTACATTGTTTTTAGTTACACTATCCATATACCATAACAAATTGTCACTACACAACATACTCCAACTATTAAAACAAATTTAATAGATTAGACCATCCCAATGCTTTAGCAATATCATAAACAGCAAAGCCTATGTCTTCACAATTGACATCGATACTAGCATCGTAGGAACACAACTGCATACTTCCAATTATACTAATGGTTTGCGACAACATAAATAGCAACTCTAATCAACTTCCAAATTAAAGTCACTAGTCAACACGATTAAATCTCTCTATTAATCCATTAGATTAGAACATCTTTAGACAACCAGCAAAGTTTCTTTAACAATATCTAGATCTACATCATCTTAATGTTTTAACTATGCATTAGGGTTTAAAACTTTAAACATATTCGAGGGTCATAAGCAATTTCAAAGCAAGGCAACAGATTCTAAGCATGTACATTAACATATTTATTCATTCTCATTATAGGGTAATCTGCAACACTAGAAGTTCATTTAATCTTAAGCTAAGCACAAATATTACTTTTAACTGATTCAGCTCACCAATTAACTTAAGAACAAATCATTTCCAAAAACCACATTTTTACATACTACATGACATGCTAAACAACCATTGTCACTTTTGACAAATAGGATGCAACTCCACTTTTAAGGACAACCACAACTCAAGAACCAGAACGAACACCGATAGACAATTTCTCCTTTTCCAGGCAAGGAAGAAAACAAAACTCTAACAGAAATGCAGGAGAGTTCCACTCTCAAGTTCCCAAATTTGCCCACAAAACTCTTTAAGAAATCTCAAGATCCATACTTCCAAGAAGGAAGAAGGATGCACTAGGGAAAACAAAATGTTCAACCAAACCTTTTCCGATAAAGTTACAAAACTTAGCTCCACCCAACCTAAGGTCGGCACTAGGATAACTTCAACTCTTTTCTCAGATAGGGAGGACAACAACCACATATGTTTCCTCCCTAAGACAATCCACAATAACCAGCAAAACCGGGTGTCAAAGCAAAGGCGACTAAAAAGGCGCAACTCTAAACTCTTCTTCTTCGTTTCCAACCAAGGAAGACCAAAAGCCACAAATCGCATACGGAATGATCCGCGAAAAATCCAATACCAAACATTTTTCTTTTAGTTACCATAAAATAAAACCAACAAAACCAACCAACACCAACCGTCGAGCGGTGAAGAACATCTGAAGGAACCCACCACCAAACTCTTCTATTTGACTCCGTCAACTACCCGATCTACGACGTAAAGGGTAAGCACTCTTCTCCTACAGGGTTAATAGTTCTTCGGTGATGGCGCTAACCGGCCACACCGTCACACTTCACCCTTACAATGAATAAAGAGAGGTGACCAAAACCCTTCGGCACCACAACCCCACTTTAACATAATAACATGAACAATTCCATTCAATTCTTTCATAAACATAGCAACATACATAAACAAATGTAGCATTCAACATCAAGGCTCAAATACAACATTTAAGCGTAAAGCAACGATTCCCATACCCTTTCCTACTGTGCATCCATGTGTGTCAAATTTTAAATTAGTTATACCACTTTTGCAAGTTTTAATGTTGCTATCCTATAACAAAGTTTTAGTTAAGACCTAAGCCATGTTTCTAAGTTATTCCACATCACATTTTAGTTGTACCCTATAGCATGATACTAAAAATTCACATTCCAAGGACCTACAGCCCGCTCTGATACCAACTGTAACACCCCGGCATTTAATATGCCTGAATGCTACCAAACATAAGCTAAACAACATCTAAATACCACAATTAAACATAAATTCCAGCAAAGGCGCACATGCTACAAACCGAGATTTCGGCAGCATCTCCTTTGTTTTAACATGAATTAACACAATATCAATATCATGGCAAGATATGTCATAGCACACGACAAATAAAACATCAACATAAATGGATATATCATCAAATTACGCCAATAAAAGCATGCTCAACCACTTCATAAGCTATAACCAAGCAAATAAGGAATCACAAGCATGCTAAATTAAACCCTACATTAAGTTTATGGCACAACTCTTAATATCATGTCTCCAAGTGATTAATTATGGACTATGATGGTGGAGCTACGTGTAGAAGTGTAGCTAGACCCCTTTTTCCCGCATGCCGATCTCAAAGTACCTAAAAACAACATAAAACACAAGCGTGAGTTCGAAAACTCAGCAAGCATATTGTAATGGACAACAAGATCATTTACAAGACAATAATACCTTACATCACATATAACATCTCATACTTGAGCACATAACAACATCATCATCATTAAATATGTATTGCAATGCAATGCAATGCAATGTTATGCTCATATCTCCTTGGAAACTCATACCGGTATGGTTGAGTACACACCCGTCGGTGTGCACCCTCTCCCCCCTTCCATCCCGAAGATGGAGGGTGCCTACTCCTCGCTTCCATTCACCACGTGAATGGAATCACGATGTAGGTCTTACTCAATGGCGTTCCGGACTAGTCATAACTTTCTCACCGGCCTTTCCCGAATTAGTTAATGACTTTCTCACCGCCCTCGCCCCATCTCATGTCATGCATGCAACTATGCCAATTATCATATTTCACATGTACATAAACATATGGCATCTCATCATGACAAATATTACACATGGCATCAAATCATGATAAGTATAGACACATAGCATCATATCATGATAATCATACTCAATATATCATTGAAAAACAGCAAGCAAGGCAAGTGATCATAACAAATATTCAATCTTTCATCCAATATCAACAAGCAACCTACAATCCGCTATACATTACAACACACTTGCCTCAACCGCGGGCGACGGATTTGTGGGAAGTCGAGGGCACTCCCGGTGTCACACCACCTGCACATAGGCATCACACACTCTCAATAATGCCCACAAAACAGTACACAAATCCCCAACTCACCCGACATTGCCCACTACTCGCAAAACCTAACAACAGAGGTTCTGTCCCGGCGGGACAGCAGCCTTGCAAAGGCCATAACTTGAGTTCTGGGACTCCAAATCGATTAAACGAGTACACCGTCGCGAAGCTTAGGAAATTTCCCAACTTTTTCTAGTTATAGGGAAAGACTGATTCGAACTCTAATGTTGTTTAATCTAACGTTGAACACGAACTGTCTCAATCTCGTCACAGATTTGACAACGCTCGGTAAAACAGCCATAACTTCCAAACGGCTGGGCGGAATTTCAATTTCTTTATATGAACAGAAAGATAATAAAATTATCTACAACTTCCTAGAAGTCCGTACGACCAGATTCCAAATCTAAATTGGCGAAAACGCCTGCCCTAGCTCGGGTCCCCAATCTGCCCGAACCAGAAACGTGGCAACATCTAGATCTAACCCAAATTACTCAAATCCAGCTCCTCCAATTGATCAAAAAACTTGATAAACTCCCTAATAACAGTACCTAGCTCATCCCCGAGGAGCCCCATGATCATACCTTTGCCCGACGCACGAAAACTCCAATCGATCTCCTCGCTCCTCGCTCCTCGCTCCTTGCACCTCGCTCCTCGGATGGATCCATGAGGATGCAGGGGTGGGGAGGTCACCCTAGGGCAGCAAGGGGGGTGGAGGAGAGGTGGTTTGCAATGGGGAGCAATGGGGGCGCCATGGGGGCAAGAGATGGGGCGGCTAGGAGGTGGAGGGAGGAGGAAGTGTGGTGGCTAGGGTTAGGGGCGCATGGGGCAGGGGTGGACGCCCCAAGGGCTGGTGGGGAGCCCTTTTACCAGCCCCCACACCCAAACCTAGTCCGTTACGGAGACCTACTCCATCCCACCAAAGCCCACCAAGGCCCAAACTCCCCCGGGAAGGCCCGAAACCAGGAACGGCCGGAAAAGCTATTAACCTCCATATCCTATAGTTTTAAACTTAATTCAACATCTCATAATTTTATTAACCTTATCATGCACTTTATATAAGGTTACGACACTCAGTGGTTTAACAACACTTCAAAAGGCCCAAAAACGCGAGTAAACCTCTAGCCGTAAGATTTTCTTCTCTAATTTCACAATCTGTAATGTCACACCAAAACGTAGTGTCACATTCTTCCCCCCTTCAACAGGATTGGACCTCGAATCCGAAGGACACCAAAAACAACTACCAAGTCCCCAAGGGACAAAAGGCTTCTCAGCCGCACAAAACAATCGCATAACGACTAAAAAAAAATCGGAACAAACGACAAACGCTTCGCACTTCTATCACAACCAACCTGACTACCACACTCCATCAAACTTAATCATGACACATAATCCCATCTCTTCCAATTATTTGACCCTTTTCACAAAGAATCAAAATTAACTAATGTCAGCTACGTACATAGCCTTCATCGACAAAACTTTTCTTTTCTTCCACAAACCACGCTACACTTTCATTCTACCCCCTCCCAGGCATAACACACACCCAGGGACAACTAGCTACGACAAAGTTCACGACAGATCACTATATTTCAAATTATCATCACTTTTTAACAATCCAACCATATTCTCAACAAGGTTTGGACCGACATCACCAACTTCCAACATGACCACCCTTCGAACCACAACCAAAGTTCTACGCCTAGCCCAAGGTAGAGCTGTCAATTATTACCAAACCTCAAGCTGGTTCTTTTCCTATGAGGGTCTCGCCCTCACACTTTCTCACTCAAAAACTACCAAACCCATGAGTATAATCCTCCATTATGCTCAACAATTCCATAGACATTTCTATTTACATCTCAAACGAGAATGCCAACAAAGAGCAACTCCCTTAGTCGGATGAACCACATTCATCAACTCGAACCCAAAACACAACAAATCACTTGGAACAAAGGTTTGACAACCTCGAAAGATCACTCGATCTTTTTTCCTAAGTCAAGTCGCAAAGGAAAAACTCCAATCTCAAATCAATGCGATACATCTCGCATCGGGGACCACTCAAACAAAAAAAGAGAGACTCCACACAATTCTTTGTCAGAAATTCTCAACAATCAATGACAACTCGACTCACTTTCACCACAGCCAAGCATCTTATAAAAACAACATTGTGGAAGAGAAAACCGATTCTCAAACCAATCGAAAGAATCCACAACCGCCATAATAACTCTCAAGGAAACAAGGAAACCCAATCCTCTTACAACAAAGCCAAATGCCAGGAACTCTTCACTCTTTCTTTTCATGCTAAAGAGCAAATGGAAATCTAGATTCATGACATGAATCCAAGCTTTTCGAGAGCACACCGGATTAGTCATATTTCCCTATATGACTTACTCACCACCTGGCTCAACGACTCTTTTATCAATAGACATCTATAAATGATGTCATGTTTCCTTTTCACCATTCATTCATCATGTACAACGGTACCAAATAGTCATTCACAAGACAACTTCTTCCTCTGCATCACATGATTAAAACTTGGATAGCATCGATGATTGCGCCCAATCATAAAACTATGAGGGGAACACCATTAACAGGAAAACACCACGTCATACATAACCCGTCGACAATTGAAAGCCAAATTTGTAAAGCATCGCGTTTTAACCAAAATCAACATTTTGAAAGAGAACATCAATTCTCAAAGAGAAATGGGAGACTCATTTTCCCAAAATGAGAACACTTCACCAACCCGAATCACTTATAAACATTCATAAAATCCACCCTTTTGAAACACTCGCAAACACCACATGACCTTTTCCAAATAAATCCAGTTCCAATCAAATAGACTTAAAAATTAAATCTCAAGAATTTTCAACACAGCCCACTATGTCCATCGGCTTCCTTTTTAAGATTTACTCCAAGTATGCTTGGTCTGAAACGCGAAGGAGCGCGATCCACTCAAAGGCTTTTGGGTGCAAAATCAAACTCATAGCATAAACTGAACAACTTAGCCAAAACCAAAGATGGGCACCAACCTCTACGAGTTTTAGGGAAACTCGAAAATGCAACATAAAGAACACCTTGACCAAAAAAAACATTTACCAAGATAGCAAACCACCAACCCAGACCAAAAGGTTTTATACACAAGCTCGGCATGAGACTCACCATAACCAGTGTCCCACTATCCTTAACATTTAAGCATTCCATAATCACTATTTACTTATCGAGAAAACCCATCTTAAATCAATCCATACTACCTCCTCAAGAACCCCACAAACCAACACATCATAAAACAACATATTCTATATTTCAAACGTAGTACTTCAACAGATACTTAAGCATGATCATCCTATCAATTTTTATACCATAAATACGTCAACATCTTGATAATCAAAACTTATTCCATTAACAAATGACTTCAACATACAAATAGTATCTCCATAAGACAAAGTCGAAAATTATGATCCTAAGATACACCTTCTTTAGGATACAATTCTATATCATGCTAAAATATCCATGGTTCACTTCATCGCCACATGTTATAATAATCTCTATTTTACAATGGCTTCCAAAAAGTAATCCAAACAATTACCACCACTACTAAATCATCAATATCCATAAATAGGCATAATCATAAAAACAACTACATTGTTTTTAGTTACACTATCCATATACCATAACAAATTGTCACTACACAACATACTCCAACTATTAAAACAAATTTAATAGATTAGACCATCCCAATGCTTTAGCAATATCATAAACAGCAAAGCCTATGTCTTCACAATTGACATCGATACTAGCATCGTAGGAACACAACTGCATACTTCCAATTATACTAATGGTTTGCGACAACATAAATAGCAACTCTAATCAACTTCCAAATTAAAGTCACTAGTCAACACGATTAAATCTCTCTATTAATCCATTAGATTAGAACATCTTTAGACAACCTGCAAAGTTTCTTTAACAATATCAAGTCTACATCATCTTAATGTTTTAACTATGCATTAGGGTTTAAAACTTTAAACATATTCGAGGGTCATAAGCACTTTCAAAGCAAGGCAACAGATTCTAAGCATGTACATTAACATATTTATTCATTCTCATTATAGGGTAATCTGCAACACTAGAAGTTCATTTAATCTTAAGCTAAGCACAAATATTACTTTTAAGCGATTCAGCTCACCAATTAACTTAAGAACAAATCATTTCCAATAACCACATTTTTACATACTACATGACATGCTAAACAACCATTTTCACTTTTGACAAACAGGATGCAACTCCACTTTTAAGGACAACCACAACTCAAGAACCAGAACGAACACCGATAGACAATTTCTCCTTTTCCAGGCAAGGAAGAAAACAAAACTCTAACAGAAATGCAGGAGAGTTCCACTCTCAAGTTCCCAAATTTGCCCACAAAACTCTTCAAGAAATCTCAAGATCCATACTTCCAACAAGGAAGAAGGATGCACTAGTGTCGACGATCTGTTTCGCCGGCAATGAGATTTGTGATTCTAGGGGATTTGTGCGGGATCTGAGCTTGATGGTAACACAGGATGCGAGGGCAATCTGTTTTAGACAGGTTCGGGCTCTCTCGGAGGAGATAATACCCTAGTCCTGTGTTCTTGGATGTATTGTCTCTCTTTTTCTTGTTTCTCCCTCCTCCCTTATATACCGGGGAGAATACATGATAGTTGGGCGCCACCGGGCCTGAACATGGTGGCACGAACGACATGTCCCTTGTCCTTATCCGCCTTCACGCTCTACGTCTGGAGAGGTGGTTATGCTTTCTCCGACCCACGCCGCGCCGCCTTGTCGTTCCGGCTTCCGCAGGCTCGGGCGATGTCGGACCGCATGCCTCGCCCCTGGCGGGTTGTTAGGGCGGGGCACGAAGCTTCCGTGAAGGATCGGGAGTTGTCTTGGGGAGCAAGTCGAAGGTTCCCTCTGGGCCCGTTGCGCTTCGGGCTTTGGGCTTTACATTTCCGCTGTCGAGGCCCGGTCAGTGTAGGCCCCTCTTGTGGGGCCCTGTCTCTGACATCCCACAAGAGCCCCCAAGTGCTTTAGGATCGACTTTCCATCCCTTGCCTGTCATGAGGGTTATGCGGGAGAGATCATAAAGAACTTGTAGTATGAAGCCACCGTGGTTAGTTAGCTCGTGGCCGAGTGGTACCGCCCGTTCACGGTCTTGTGCAACCGGCTGTCGCTGGTGACCCTCATGGGGCGTACCTTGGTCTTTGGCTCGTGGTCGAGTGGTACCCGCGCTTGGATTACGGTCTTGTGCAACCGGCTTGTCGCTCAGCTGACCCTCATGGGGCGTACCTTGGTCTTTTGGCTCGTGGCCGAGTGGTACCCGCGCCCGTTTACGGTCTTGCGCAACCGCTTGTCGCTTCGGTGACCCTCATGGGGCGTACCTTGGTCTTTGGCTCGTGGGTCGAGTGGTACCCGCGCTCGCTTCACGGCGCGCAACGGCTTGTCGCCGGTGACCCTCATGGGGCATACCTTGTTCTTTTTGGCTCGGGGCCGAGTCGTACCCGCCGGATTTACGGTCTTGGCAGCGCCAGAAGCTGTCGCCGGTGACCCTCATGGGGCATACCTTGGTCTTTGGCTCGGGGCGAGGCGGTACCGCGCTTGGATTAGCGGCAAGAACGGCTTGTCGCTTCGGTTGACCCTCATGGGGCATACCTTGGTCATACAGAGTAATGCTGTGTTCGCATTTACAAGACCGCTTTAGACCCTCATGGGCGCGATTCTCAAGACCGTGTTGGTTGTAGATCCTCCGCGACACCCAATCGCATTGTGAGACAATGACCAGCAATTGACCCCAAATTATGGGGTGTGCCGTCAGAGGATGTTCGGAAAGTGCCCAGCCCCAAGCTTCCGTGGCGGCCGGCGTTCAGGCCCGTCATGGGGCGCACTTTTTCCCAAACTTCGGACCAGATTTGACACTGGCTGCGTTTTGCGCGACGCAGCCTATTGGCCGTCATGGGGCGTGCCCTGGATCGGCCCAGGTGAACAGAGGGCCCTCGTTTCTTCCCACCGTAGGTGGAAATTGGAGCCCATTTCTTATAAGTCGGAAGGACCCTCGTTGGAGCAACGGCCTCCTCGCACCTTCTCCACCACGGTGCGAAACCTTCAAACCTTCCTTGGCGATTTAGGGTTTCGATTTCGCGCCCTTGGCTTGCGGCGGTTCTTTCCTCCAGGTCTTCTTCTTCGCCATGTCGTCTTCCTCGTCATCGGAGGGTAGCACCAACCACTGCGACGGTAGGGTGGGAGACTTCCATCACGACGATGTCCCGCTTGGAGAGGAATGGTTGCCGCCGGCGTCCTCCCTCATTGGAGTTGATCTCACTTCGCCGCGCGGTGACCCTTACCCCACACCTCTAGAGAATGAGATTGTGGTGTTTGAGTCCTTCTTCCGGCGAGGACTTAGCATTCTGGGAGCGCCTTCTTAGGGGCTCCTCCACTTCTACGAAATTGAGTTGATCAATTTGAACCCCAACTCGATTCTTCACATTGCCATCTTCGTCCAGCTCTGCGGCGTATCTTGGGATACGTCCTCATTTGGATTTGTTCCGCTCCTTCTTACGCTGAAGCCTCATCCGAACCGGGCCGCTCCCAATGTCGTTGGGGCGCCAGGTCTCAAGTGAGGAGGGCTCGAAGAAACAAAGATTTTGTCGTTCCTCTCAAGACCTCCTCAAAGGTTGGAGGCGGGAGTGGTTCTATTGTGCCAACGTTGATCCTTTCCTCGCCCCTTTGCATTTGTGCTCCTAAAGCTTCCCGATCTTTGGAGGCGACACCGGACGGAGGAGGTTTGGCGCAAGTCCCCGAGCTTCGGCATTGATTGACGATCTGAAGAATCGAGGGTCGACGGGCCCCGGATCATGATCGCTTTTGTGAAGCGCCGAGTGCAGCCCTTGAAGGAGAGAGTCCATTTGGGGTTCCAATACAACGGGCCTCTGGACCCCACGGGAGTCGGAAGTGGACTGTCGATGGAGGCTGGCAGCACGGGTAGTTGATTTCTTCGTGCCTGGCACAATAATCACCAACAGGGCTGCCCTCGTAAATTTTCGATGGCAAGGCCTCCCTCCTGTGAGTGCACTATTCTCTCGAAAGGCTGTTCCATGATTTCTTTGATCGATGTGTGATTCAAACAGGTGCGATCGTTCCTTTTTTCAGAGCTGCGACCTTCCTTTCGATGCTCCGGTTGTCGGCCTCTCTCGGCGAGACACGCCAGCGGCGAGCGGCTGACACCTCGGGCCGACGAGCTGCACCGGAGTCGGCGGAGGAGGTCGCCCGGTCTTTCGTCGGCCCGGACCTTCGACCTCTGGTGCACCGGATCGCAAAGCGGGGCCACGACCTTCGTCTCGATGGCAGCCCAGCTGCAGGCGCCAACTTCCCTCCGAGTGGTGCTTGGGCCTCGGATGAAACACAGGATGAAATTCAAGAAATCCAAGAGGTATTCTTTTGGGTGATCCTTGACTTTTATTCTTGCTGTCTTGAGGTGTCTTCCCTTTGCCGATTCAGACCCTCGCTATGGACGTCCCTGTGGAGGGGTCTCCTGAAAAGGAGCCCCAGGCGGAGGCTAGGTCGCCGTTGCGGCCGACTGCCGGGGCGTCGCCACCGGGCGCCGGTGGGCCAACGGTCGAACCGTCGGATGGTCCGTCTGTCGACGAGATCGACCCGGCACCGTCTCCCGTCGTGGAGGAAGTGCTTCGAGAGCCACCGCCGCTCGGCCCTCTGCCGAAGCCCCCAAATCGGACCGTATGGTGGGAAGGGGGTTCCGACTGGAAGGGGATGGAAGAGGACGACGAGATGGAGAGAGCGGCTCGGACGGAGCTTTATGAGCTCACCGTCAAGTGTAGCACGCTCGTCAGGGTGAGCTTCTTGTCCTCAATCACATTTGCCGACTTCTCCACTGAGATTCTCGCCCTGTTACCTAGGACATGGGGCGCTCGGAGCAAAGGTCGCGGTTTTTCGGAAGGTGCTCCCGAAGCTCAAGGAGCCAAGCGATGCAGGACAAGCTCAACGAGATCGCGGACAGGTGGAAGGAAGTCCACGAGCTTGAGGCGAGTGTATGACGATCCGGGAGGAGAAGACGAAGCTTGAGCATATGCTTGAAGGTGAGATTCTCCCACGAATACGGTTCGGATGCTTTTGGATGGTGGTTGGAGAGGATGATGACACACTCGTGTTTGAGCGCGACTTCGACCGTTCTTGGTGAGGAGGCCATTTGGAGGCTTGAGAAAATTTTGGCCTTGAAGCTCGAGTCACTGGAAAGGATGCATGGGAGCTGAAGGGTAAATTTATTTGACTTAGGTTGAACATACTTGGCGTCGGGTGTGCTCTTGATGGCTGTTTGACTTTGTGGCAGAGTGCAAGGAGAAGATGGCGGCCGCCCGAGCGAGCGGACTGAGCTGCGCGTCGCTGCGAGCCGATCCTGCACCTTCGCGCATTGAAGGAGCCACGCCGGGCCAGGGGCGATGTTGTTCCACTTCTCTCGGAGGAGCCGACAGATCAGAGCTTACGCCAAAGAGTCCGCAGCGATGAGCGCGAACCAGGCATTGGCGGTGGTCAAGTCTCATTATCCGAGAGTTGACCTCGAAGCCGTGAAAGAAGGCTTTGCTCGTGATGAAGACAAGGCCAACGCGCTCCTCAAAGAGGTGTCAGGTGCATCGCAGCCCTGTTGGAAAATCTGGAATTCGACTTTGACGTGGGCCTTGATGCCGAGTGCTCGCCCTCCTTGTTTGAAATCTTGTCTTCTTACTTCAAGATAATTCGCTTGTATTGTCTTTCACGAGTGGTCTTGGACCTCTTCCACTTTCTTCTCTGGTGAGTTGTTAGAATATATGCCCGCAGCCTTTTGGATCTGTCGCGCCTTTCCGGTGAGTTTCACTGACCGGGTATGGCTCCCAAACGCTAGGGCCTTGGCCCTTGGCTTTCTTGCCCCAGACACGCTTTTCCAAGAGGCTGGCGTGCAGCTCTCGAGCGTCGGGACTTACGTTGTGGCCACCTGGCTGAGTGGTTTAGCCCCCAGGCTTGCATCACTTGCTAGCTCTCCAGCCCCCGGGCTTTTGCGCTTAATCTGGTGTAATTAAGCGAGGAAGCCGAATGGGCTTGAACTGCTTACAACACGTGTCTGGTGAAATTCTCCTTGATTTTGTTCAATGCGCCGATCTTCTTCGGTATTTGCACTGTCGCTTCGTTTTTCGCGCTTCATTGATTGTGAGGTGGCGCGTTTTGATTGCCTTTGAGATGCTTCAATTTCCGAGGCTGGGGTGGCTTATAAATGGGGCGTCACCGCTAATGAGCGATCGCCCGTTTCTTCTTGCCTTGTCCTTCGTCTTCCTCTTCCAGTTTCCTTCCATGTCTATTACGGGGAGGTTCGTTGGTCCCTACGCGGCGTTGTTTCGCCATCGATTCTTCGGGATGTTGCACAACTGGGAGGAGGCGGAAGCATGGGAAGACCTTGACTTTTTCACACTGGAGGCGGAGGCGGAGGACGGAGCGGCGAGGGACGCCGCCGCCGTGGCCACCTTGTTGGAGGTCGCGACCGGGCTCCACGAGGTGGCGGAGATCATCCTCGAGATGGTTGGTCGCGATCGTCGCAACGACCTTGCCGTCGGGGCCCTCGTCCGCCTTGTACCCCTTGTGGGTGGTTGACGAGAGATTCAGCGCTTTGGGTCGCGTGGGTCGCGACTAACCTCAGCCGATCTCGCCTCGGTCTCCCAATGGCCAAGATCAAAGAAGACTAAAGACAAGACCAGCTGGCGCAGAGTACCAACAAAGACCAAAGAAGACCAGCTTTTTTTTTTTTTTTTTTTTTTTTTTTTTTTAGCGAGAAAAAGAAAAAGAAAATTAGCAATGTAAATTATTAACATTATGGAATGAAATGCGAAATTTTATCGATTCGTGTCTATCACATTTAACCCGAACTTGGTGGTTCCTTTGATCAACTCATTCTAGTCGATTGCTCGATTGCCCGACAAAGAGGGTGGGGCTCGAGCTTTTGGCGGTTAGAAATTCGCGACCAGGCAAATCTTGGTTAAATTCAGGCGCTGCGAATTGCAGTCCGAGTGGTTAGTGCTTTCTACCCGTTCCATGCGCTGGCCGGTATAAACCGCCGAGGCTTGTGCTCATCGCGGCTTGTTATTTCCGTGCATTCTATATCGGCACGACCAGGGTTAGGCGCCATGGCGATCGGGTAATAACCACTCGGGGCTAGCATTACACGTAACTTCGAAAAATAAGACGAACCACTATTTTATTTAATGTGTAAGAGTGGGATACATAACTCATGCGTAGAAGCCGACTTCCGAGCTGTTCGGCTGCTCCAAGTATTTGCCAGAACCTCGCCGTCTTCTCGTCTGAGTCGATAAGCACCCGGCCGGGTTGTCTTCTGGACGATGTATGGACCTTCCCAAATTGGAGAGAGCTTGTGCTCGCTTTTCTGGTTCCTCCTCAGGACCAGATCTCCTTCTGAAAAGGTTCTGCTTCTGACGTTGCGAGAGTGGTAGCGCCGAAGTCCCTGGAGGTACTTAGCCGACTGGAGGGCGGCAACGTTCCGAGCCTCCTCGAGTTGATCAAGCTCCACCATTCGGCTTCCCTCGGACTCGGCTTCGTTGTAGTTCCGAACCCTCGGGGATTCGAATCCCAGCTCGATCAGCGTAATCCGCCTCTGCGCCATAGACCAGAAAAAAGGGGGTTTGGCCAGTCGCTCGGCTGGGGGTGGTTCTGAGTCCCCAGAGTACTGACGGTAGCTCCTTCACCCATCGGGCGGCGTATGGTTTGAGGCGGTCGAAGATCCTGGCCTTGAGGCCTTGAAGGACCAGACCGTTAGCTCGCTCGACCTGCCCATTGCTTCGTGGGTGAGCCACCGAGGCGAAGCAGATCTTGATCCCGACGCCTTCGCACCATTCTTGGAATTCTTCACTCTGAACTGGGTGCCGTTGTCCGTGATGATCCGGTTGGGCACTCGAATCGACTACAATATCTGGAAGAACTCCTTGGCCTTAAGCTGCGGTGATAGTTACGGCGGCTTGGCCCGATCCACTTGGTGAACTTGTCAATGGCCACGAAGAGGTAGTTTAAACCGCCTTGAGCCTTCTTGAGCGGGCCCACTATGTCGAGCCCCTGCATCGCGAAAGGCCAAGAAATGGGTATAGTCTGTAGCTCCTGTGCGGCAAGTGTGTGCATCTTGCATAAAATTGGCAGCCCTCGCAGGTTCGAACTATCTCCTTGGCATCCGTTATCGCCGTTGGCGGAAGAAACCCTGTCGGTAGGCTTTCCCAACAAAGGCGCTTGATGCCGCGTGATGGCCGCACATCCCCGAATGGATTTCTTGGAGCAGCTCTCTTCCCACTTGTCCCGAAATGCACCGCCTGAGGACACCCGAGGCACTTTTTTGGAAGAGCTCGTCGCCCACCACCACGTAGGATTTGGCTTGTCGGGAGATGCGCCCGCCAGAGTGGTTGCTTCCGGAGTTTGTCCTTCAGAGATAATCAAGGTACAGGGTAGTCGGCCTGGATCGATGAGCAGGACCCGGTTCCAGGACCCTCGCTTGGCTTTTGCCGTTTTGTAACAGCTTGGCTCGTGAAGATCCTTGACGAAGATATCACTTGGGACATCCGCCGAGTGGCTCCCATCTTAGCCAACTCGTCTGCTGCCTCATTATTGCGGCGGAGGACATGAACCAGCTCCGGACCGTCAAACTTGCCTTCCAATTCTCGGACTTCTTTGGCGGTATGCCGCCATATTACGATCCACGCACAACCAGTCCTTCAGACTTGATTCACCACCAATCGAGTCGCCTCGAACCGCCCGACCATCGGATTCCGAGTGATGTGGCGTCTGAAGCCCATGGATGAGGGCCTCATACTCCGCGGCATTGTTTGAGGCCGGAAGTGAATCCGAAGGACATACTTCACTGTCACCCTTAGGCGAGATAAGGAGGATTCCCGCCCTGCTCCTCCAAGCATGAGAGATCCGTCGAAGTGCATGACCCAATATTCGGCTCTTCTTGGTGCGAGGAGTCCGGGATTGATCCACTCGGCCGTAAAGTCAGCCAAAGCCTGGGATTTGACGGCGGTGCGGCTTGAATGAGATGTCGAAAGCTCCAAGCTCAGCTGCCCACTTTGAAATTCTTCGGTAGCTTCCCGATTGCGGAGGACCTCTCCCACGGGAAAGAAGTGACTACCGAAATCGAATGTCCTTGGAAATAATGCTTCACTTAGTGACGAGATCAAAATGGCGCATGCCAGGCTTACGGATTGGAGGATATCTTGTCTTGGATTCGCCAAGATGCCGATGAAATAAATCTGGCGTTGCACGCCGTAGCGGTGTCCAGATTCCTCCCGCTCCACAACTATCACGGCACTTACTACATGAGATGTTGCCGCTATGTAGAGCAGAAGAGGTTCACCTGGCGCCAGCGATACTAAGACTGGGGGAGTGGAGAGAAACACCTTGAGTTCTTGAAGGCCTCTGTGCCTCTGCCGTCCAATCAAAGCGATCTTGCTTCTTAAGGAGCTTGAAGAAAGGCATTCCCCGGACCCCCAGTCGTGAGATAAACTTGCCAAGCGCTACCATGCATCCGGTGAGCTTTTGGACCTCCTTTTGGCTGGTAGGCGGGGCCATTTTCATAATGGCTCCAATTTTCTCCGGGTTCGGCTCGATCCCACGACGGGAGACGATGAACCCGAGTACTTTCGGGAAGACACTCAAACGCACTTCTCGGGGTTTAGCCTCATCCTAACGCCCTTAGACTCTCGAACGTCTCGGCCAGGTCGGAGATAAGGCTATCTTGTGTCTGCGTTTTAACTACCACATCATCCACATAAGCTTCCACGTTGCCGAGCCGATGGTGAAAACACGACGGGCGCTACCGGGCACGCTGGCGCCGGCATTCTTGAGCCCGAACGACATGGTGATATAGCAATATGCTCCGAATGGAGTGATAAACGAAGTCTTCTCATGATCTTCCTCTCGGCCGAATTTGATGATAGCCTGAATAGGCGCCGAAGTTGAGTAGCCGAGATCCGGCGATGGAGTCTACCACCCGATCAATACGAGGGAGACCAAAGGGATCTTTCGGACAAGCCTTGTTGAGGTCGGTGTAATCAACACACATGCGCCCGACTTTTATTCTTCTTACGGGCGAGTGCAGGGTTCGCCAACGATCGGGATGATACACTTCTTTGATGAAGCCTGCAGCTAGCGACTTTGTGATCTCCTCTCGATGGCTTCTCGGCGATCTTGAGCAAACCGTCGTAACCTTTGCTTGACGGGCCTGGCGGATTGGTTTACATTCGGTGCGTGCTCGATCACCTCCTGGGGACCCGGGCATATCGACGGCTTCCAGGCAAAGACGCCTTGGTTTGCCCGCAGAAGGTGACGAGCGCGTTTTCCTATTCATCCTCGAGCCTTGTCCCGATCGAGACGGCTCGCGCCGGATCGGACGGGTCGAGGAGAATCCTCTTGGTGCCCTCCTCGGGCCGATCCGGAGTTCTCGCGGCTTGCGGGTAGGGACATCGCCTTCCGGCTTATCGAAATCCGCCTCTTGACGAATCCTTTCCCGTCCCGGCGCCTCCAGAGACTCGGTCATTTCGCAACTCTCTCTGTCGCAAGAGAAAGACGCTTAACATCGCGCGTAGAGTGATAATACCACTCGGACCGGCATCTTCAAAGATCGATACGCGTAGTGGGGCACCGCCATGAACTTGGCTGGCCAGCTGGTCTCCCCAAGATGGCGTGATACTGTTGTCGCGAAGTCCGCCACCTCGAAGCTAAGGCTCGGTCCGGTAGTTGTCCCTTGCGCCGAACGTGGTGGTAGAGTGATTTGTCCGAGTGGTACCGCCGACGTTCGGGTATCACTCCATGAAAAGGCGACGACCGCGCTTGAGGTCAGACCGCGGGATTCCCATATCGCCGAGTGTCTTCACGAAGAGGACGTTGAGCCCACTCCCACCGTCAATCAACACCCTTTTGAGCTTGATGTCGCGGACAACCGGCGCCAAGACCACGGGTATCTGCCAGGGAATGGGGCGCGATCTGGGTGATCCGTGTGGTCGTAAGTTATTGCGACCTCGGACCACCGGACATATCGGGGGTCTCGGCTCTCGCATAGATGTCCCGAGCGGTGAGCTTTGCTTCCGCTTGGACTCATATCTTGGTGAACCCGAATATGTAGTTAAGCTCGAGGTCGACTTCACGATAGTCTTCCTCGCCAGGGGAGGCGGTTTGCCGGCGGCATGACCGCTCGGACCTTGTCCACTGCCTCTTGCTCTCGCGGCGAACCTCTTTAGGGTGAAACAATCCTTGGCGGCATGCCTCCCTTTGGATGGAAAGGGCGAGTGAGTTCATGACCTTATCATATCCATCCTCTTTGAGAGCGAGGATGAGTTGGCGCAGCGATCGCCACTAGCTCTTCGCCCTTGCGCTTCTTTTCTTTCGCCGAGGGGTTCAGATCGATCCTTCCCTTCATCACGCGTCGTTCGCCGAGCCTCGGAGGTGAAGCGTAACGGTCCGCTAGGGCGAACAGCTCCTGACCGACGTGGGTGGCTTCCGGACATCTTCTTGATGAGGTCGGGTCGCCGACTCCTTTACGGAAGGCAGCTATCACAACCGCATCTCGTGACGCCCCGAATCCGGTGCTTTTCCTGCTCATGAAGCGCTGACGAACTCCGGAGGGATTCGTTCCTCCTTCGTGTAGCTGATATAGGTCCCAAGGGTGCCTGGGTGCTCGTAAGTGCCTTGGAAATTTGAGATGAGCTGCTCACACAGATCTCCCAGGAATCTATAGAGTTCACTGGAAGTCCGGTGAGCCATGCTTGGGCCGGGCGAGAGGGTAACCGGCAAGTAGTTTGCCATTACTGATCCCCTGCTGCCCCGATCGCCAGAGCGTATACTTGTAGCCAAGCCTGCAGGTCTCTCTCACCGTCAAACCTAGTGATGCCTTTAGGATTAAATCCATCGTGCCAAACCACTCGGCGTAGGTGAGGAGTAAACGCACGGACCCCTTCGATGACTCCGCGATACCCCCCGGGAGGTGATCGACGCGGAGGGGATCGCACTTGGCGTATTTCGCGGCCTCGCGGAAGGATGCCGTAGCGCTCATATTAAATCGGCTTGACGGCGTTGTTCCTCCCTTTCTCGGTCGCGGCGCCTGGCGTCGAGGTCTGAGCGGAGGTCGCGGCTGATGCTGTGTCGCAAGTCGTCTCCGCGGGGTAGAACATGATGTATCTGACGGGCTTCCCGACCTGGCCATTCTTGGTATGCGGGTCCTCGCCGGACCACGTGATGCTCCTTCGCCGGCTGGTCGGTTTGAGTATGCCGGATAGCCGCCGCTACCATGGCCTTTACTTGGGCCATGATCGGGCAATCGATCATCTGCCTCAAAGATAGGGTCGTGGTATCCAGGAGTGTCTTGGAGGCGACGATATTCTGGCGTGAAGTGAAAAACGGCTGGTCCCCATCTTGGCTTGCAGAATGTCTTCATTGACAGCCCGGCGCGGTCCCGAGAGTACTGGCTAGCGTCAGGCTCGATCACTCGGCCTCCTTCCAAATCGGCGGCGGCGAGGTGTCGAGCGCTGCTGAATCTGCCGCATGAGCCTTCGATCACACAGACTTCACGGAAATTCCAGCACTCTCTAGGCTTTCTTCGACTCGGCCGGCCGAGGTGGGTGAGTCCGAGAAGACAAACCTAGGCGCTGGGGTGCCGAGTGGCTTGGCGGTGAGAACTCCCACCCTTCGTGCCTCGGCGTCCTCGAGCGACTCGCGGTGGAACGGGTCTTGGATCCCGCTCGGTACTTTAGAGTACGAGATAGGGGACCTTCCGATCGGGCGGAAGTCGTGACGATGGATCGCCGGAAACCTCACCGCTACCGTAGCGCGTTCCTTAGAGAGAGAGGCTTCCGAGGTCGTTGGAGATGAAGGTCAAGCTCAAAGCGGAAGACCTGGCCCGGGCGAAGATCGTGGAGACTTCGCTCGTCGCGACCATCAAGCTTGACGAAGATGTTGACACAAGTCCCCTACTGGCGCCAACTGGCCGACGATCTGCTTTCGCCGCAATGAGATTTGTGATTTTAGGGATTTGTGCGGGATCTCGAGCTTGATGGTAACACAGATGCGAGGGCAATCTGCTTTAGACAGGTTCGGCTCTCTCGGAGGAGATAATACCTAGTCCTGTGTTCTTGGATGTATTGTCTCTCTTTTTCTTGTTTCTCCCTCCTCCCTTATATCTTGGGGAGAATACATGATAGTTGGGCGCCACGGGCCCCGAACATGGTGGCCTCGAACGACATGTCCCTTGTCCTTATCCGCCTTCACGCTCTACGTCTGGAGAGGTGGTTATGCTTTCTCCGACTCCACGCTGCCGCCTTGTCGTTCCAGCCTTCCGCAGTTCTGGCAAAGGTCGCACCGCATGCCTCGTCCCTGGCGGGTTGTTAGGCGGGGCACGGCTTCCGTGAAGGATCGGGAGTTGTCTTGGGAGCAAGTCAAAGGTTCCCTCTGGCCCGCCCGTTGCGCCACGGGCTTTGGCTTTCTGTTCCGCCTGTCAGGCCCAGTCGGGTGTAGGCCCCTCTTGTGGGGCCCCTGTCTCTGACATCCCACAGCAGCCCCCAAGTGCTTTAGGATCGACTTTCCGTCCCTTGCCCTGTCATGAGGATTATGCGGGAGAGAGATCATAAAGAACTTGTAGTATGAAGCCACCGTGGTTAGTTAGCTCGTGGCCGAGTGGTACCCGCGCCCGTTTACGGTGCGCGGCAACCGGCCTGTCGCTCGGCTGACCCTCATGGGGCGTACCTTGGTCTTTTTGGCTCGTGGCCGAGTGGTACCCGCGCCCGTTTACGGTGCGCGGCAACCGGCTTGTCGCTCGGCTGACCCTCATGGGGCGTACCTTGGTCTTTTTGGCTCGTGGCCGAGTGGTACCCGCGCCCGTTTACGGTCTTGCGCAACCGCTTGTCGCTCGGCTGACCCTCATGGGGCGTACCTTGGTCTTTTTGGCTCGTGGCCGAGTGGTACCCGCGCCCGTTTACGGTGCGCGGCAACCGGCTTGTCGCCCGGCTGACCCTCCGACAATTGAAAGCCAAATTTGTAAAGCATCGCGTTTTAACCAAAATCAACATTTTGAAAGAGAACATCAATTCTCAAAGAGAAATGGGAGACTCATTTTCCCAAAATGAGAACACTTCACCAACCCGAATCACTTATAAACATTCATAAAATCCACCCTTTTGAAACACTCGCAAACACCACATGACCTTTTCCAAATAAATCCAGTTCCAATCAAATAGACTTAAAAATTAAATCTCAAGAATTTTCAACACAGCCCACTATGTCCATCGGCTTCCTTTTAAGATTTACTCCAAGTATGCTTCAGCTGAACGCCGAAGGAGCGCGATCCACTCAAAGGCTTTTGGGTGCAAAATCAAACTCATAGCATAAACCGAACAACTTAGCCAAAACCAAAGATGGGCACCAACCTCTACGAGTTTTAGGAAACTCGAAAATGCAACATAAAGAACACCTTGACCAAAAACATTTACCAAGATAGCAAACCACCAACCTGCACCAAAAGGTGTTATACACAAGCTCGGCATGAGACTCACCATAACCTGTCCCACTTATCCTTAACATTTAAGCATTCCATAATCACTATTTACTTATCGAGAAAACCCATCTTAAATCAATCCATACTACCTCCTCAAGAACCCCACAAACCAACACATCATAAAACAACATATTCTATATTTCAAACGTAGTACTTCAACAGATACTTAAGCATGATCATCCTATCAATTTTTATACCATAAATACGTCAACATCTTGATAATCAAAACTTATTCCATTAACAAATGACTTCAACATACAAATAGTATCTCCATAAGACAAAGTCGAAAATTATGATCTTAAGATACACCTTCTTTAGGATACAATTCTATATCATGCTAAAATATCCATGGTTCACTTCATCGCCACATGTTATAATAATCTCTATTTTACAATGGCTTCCAAAAAGTAATCCAAACAATTACCACCACTACTAAATCATCAATATCCATAAATAGGCATAATCATAAAAACAACTACATTGTTTTTAGTTACACTATCCATATACCATAACAAATTGTCACTACACAACATACTCCAACTATTAAAACAAATTTAATAGATTAGACCATCCCAATGCTTTAGCAATATCATAAACAGCAAAGCCTATGTCTTCACAATTGACATCGATACTAGCATCGTAGGAACACAACTGCATACTTCCAATTATACTAATGGTTTGCGACAACATAAATAGCAACTCTAATCAACTTCCAAATTAAAGTCACTAGTCAACACGATTAAATCTCTCTATTAATCCATTAGATTAGAACATCTTTAGACAACCAAAGAAAGTTTCTTTAACAATATCAATGAGTCTACATCATCTTAATGTTTTAACTATGCATTAGGGTTTAAAACTTTAAACATATTCGAGGGTCATAAGCACTTTCAAAGCAAGGCAATGATTCTAAGCATGTACATTAACATATTTATTCATTCTCATTATAGGGTAATCTGCAACACTAGAAGTTCATTTAATCTTAAGCTAAGCACAAATATTACTTTTAACTGATTCAGCTCACCAATTAACTTAAGAACAAATCATTTCCAATAACCACATTTTTACATACTACATGACATGCTAAACAACCATTTTCACTTTTGACAAACAGGATGCAACTCCACTTTTAAGGACAACCACAACTCAAGAACCATAACGAACACCGATAGACAATTTCTCCTTTTCCAGGCAAGGAAGAAAACAAAACTCTAACAGAAATGCAGGAGAGTTCCACTCTCAAGTTCCCAAATTTGCCCACAAAACTCTTCAAGAAATCTCAAGATCCATACTTCCAACAAGGAAGAAGGATGCACTAGGGAAAACAAAATGTTCAACCAAACCTTTTCCGATAAAGTTACAAAACTTAGCTCCACCCAACCTAAGGTCGGCACTAGGATAACTTCAACTCTTTTCTCAGATAGGGAGGACAACAACCACATATGTTTCCTCCCTAAGACAATCCACAATAACCAAAGAAACCGGTGTCAAAGCAAAGGCGACTAAAAAGGCGCAACTCTAAACTCTTCTTCTTCGTTTCCAACCAAGGAAGACCAAAAGCCACAAATCGCATACGGAATGATCCGCGAAAAATCCAATACCAAACATTTTTCTTTTAGTTTCCATCAACTAAAACCAAGAAAACCAACCAAAACCAACCGTCAGAACGGTGAAGAACATACGAAGGAACCCACCACCAAACTCTTCTATTTGACTCCCGTCAACTACCCGATCTACGACAGAAAGGGTAAGCACTCTTCTCCTACAGGGGTTAATAGTTCTTCGGTGATGGCGCTAACCAGCCACACCGTCACACTTCACCCTTACAATGAATAAAGAGAGGTGACCGAAACCCTTCGGCACCACAACCCCACTTTAACATAATAACATAAACAATTCCATTCAATTCTTTCATAAACATAGCAACATACATAAACAAATGTAGCATTCAACATTAAGGCTCAAATACAACATTTAAGCGTAAAGCAACGATTCCCATACCCTTTCCTACTGTGCATCCATGTGTGTCAAATTTTAAATTAGTTATACCACTTTTGCAAGTTTTAATGTTGCTATCCTATAACAAAGTTTTAGTTAAGACCTAAGCCATGTTTCTAAGTTATTCCACATCACATTTTAGTTGTACCCTATAGCATGATACTAAAAATTCACATTCCAAGGACCTACTGACCCGCTCGATACCAAATATAACACCCTGCATTTAATATGCCTGAATGCTACCAAACATAAGCTAAACAACATCTAAATACCACAATTAAACATAAATTCCAGCAAAGGCGCACATGCTAAAAACCGAGATTTCGGCAGCATCTCCTTTGTTTTAACATGAATTAACACAATATCAATATCATGGCAAGACATGTCATAGCACACGACAAATAAAACATCAACATAAATGGATATATCATCAAATTACGCCAATAAAAGCATGCTCAACCACTTCATAAGCTATAACCAAGCAAATAAGGAATCACAAGCATGCTAAATTAAACCCTACATTAAGTTTATGGCACAACTCTTAATATCATGTCTCAAAGTGATTAATTATGGACTATGATGGTGGAGCTACGTGTAGAAGTGTAGCTAGACCCCTTTTTCCCGCATGCCGATCTCAAAGTACCTAAAAACAACATAAAACACAAGCGTGAGTTCGAAAACTCAGCAAGCATATTGTAATGGACAACAAGATCATTTACAAGACAATAATACCTTACATCACATATAACATCTCATACTTGAGCACATAACAACATCATCATCATTAAATATGTATTGCAATGCAATGCAATGCAATGTTATGCTCATATCTCCTTGGAAACTCATACCGGTATGGTTGAGTACACACCCGTCGGTGTGCACCCTCTCCCCCCTTCCATCCCGAAGATGGAGGGTGCCTACTCCTCGCTTCCATTCACCACGTGAATGGAATCACGATGTAGGTCTTACTCAATGGCGTTCCGGACTAGTCATAACTTTCTCACCGGCCTTTCCCGGATTAGTTAATGACTTTCTCACCGCCCTCGCCCCATCTCATGTCATGCATGCAACTATGCCAATTATCATATTTCACATGTACATAAACATATGGCATCTCATCATGACAAATATTACACATGGCATCGAATCATGATAAGTATAGACACATAGCATCATATCATGATAATCATGCTCAATATATCATTGGAAAACAGCAAGCAAGGCAAGTGATCATAACAAATATTCAATCTTTCATCCAATATCAACAAGCAACCTACAATCTGCTATACATTACAACACACTTGCCTCAACCGCGGGCGACGGATTTGTGGGAAGTCGAGGGCACTCCCGGTGTCACACCACCTGCACATAGGCATCACACACTCTCAATAATGCCCACAAAATAGTACACAAATCCCCAACTCACCCGACATTGCCCACTACTCGCAAAACCTAACAACAGAGGTTCTGTCCCGGCGGGACAGCAGCCTTGCAAAGGCCATAACTTGAGTTCTGGGACTCCAAATCGATTAAACGAGTACACTGTCGCGAAGCTTAGGAAATTTCCCAACTTTTTCTAGTTATAGGGAAAGACTGATTCGGACACTAATGTTGTTTAATCTAACGTTGAACACGAACTGTCTCAATCTCGTCGTAGATTTGGCAACGCTCGGTAAAACAGCCATAACTTTCAAACGGCTGGGCGGAATTTCAATTTCTTTATATACACGGAAAGATAATGAAATTATCTACAACTTCCTAGAAGTCCGTACGACCAGATTCCAAATATAAATTGGCGAAAACGCCTGCCCTAGCTCGGGTCCCCAATCTGCCCGAACCAGAAACGTGGCAACATCTAGATCTAACCCAAATTACTCAAATCCAGCGCCTCCAATTGATCAAAAAACTTGATAAACTCCCTAATGACAGTACCTAGCTCATCCCCGAGGAGCCCCATGATCATACCTTTGCCCGACGCACGAAAACTCCAATCGATCTCCTCGCTCCTCGCTCCTCGCTCCTCGCTCCTCGGATGGATCCATGAGGATGCAGGGGTGGGGAGGTCACCCTAGGGTAGCAAGGGGGGTGGAGGAGAGGTGGTGTGCAATGGGGAGCAATGGGGGCGCCATGGGGGCAAGAGATGGGGCGGCTAGGAGGTGGAGGGAGGAGGAAGGGTGGCGGCTAGGGTTAGGGCGCATGGGGCAGGGGTGGGCGCCCAAGGGCTGGTGGGGAGCCCTTTAACAGCCCCACACCCAAACCTAGTCCGTTACGGAGACCTACTCCATCCCACCAAAGCCCACCAAGGCCCAAACTCCCCCGGGAAGGCCCAAAACCCCGGAAACGGCCCGGAAAAGCTATTAACCTCCATATCCTATAGTTTTAACCTTAATTCCACATCTCATAATGTTATTAACCTTATCATACACGTTAAATAATGTTACGACACTCCGTGGTGTCACAACACTTCAAAAGGCCCAAAAACGCGAGTAAACCTCTAGCCGTAAGATTTTCTTCTCTAATTTCACAATCTGTAATGTCACACCAAAACGTAGTGTCACATGCTAGCAGTCACCATAATAAGTCAACTAGGAGAAATAATACTTTAAATGAGTAAGAAAAATTGGCAGATTAACTTGCAACACAAATCAATTGTATGGTTATATACAGTATGCAATTACCAGAAATCAAAATAGAAGCTAAATTAGGTAGAAGATCCAATGAGAAATTTAAACATTGTCATTAGCCATTATAATAAATAAAATTGGATAATCACAGCTAGGCCGATGCATTAAACTAAAGTATGCTAAATTACAATACGCTAAAATAGAACACACCGACTTAAAGTACTGCAAATTGTAATGCTTGGAAGAAAAACACGCCAGGTAAAAAGGCAACAAATTAATATATATCGAAGTTAAATAAACAACATATATGCATCAACTTAAATCGAGTTAAAGAAAAGATAAGAATTGACCAGTAGAAGAAAAGAACAAAAAGAAGATAAAATAATAATAATAATAATAATAATAATAATAATAATAATAATAATAATAATAACAAGCATAATAAATAGTAATAATAACAAGGATGTTTCGATTAGGGTTAATAATTTAATAAATTGAGGTACATCAAGACCTTCAAATAATATTCATAATATTGTAGTTAAAATTTTGTATAAGGATAAATAGGTGTACATACACAAGAAGTAAATGATGCTAGAAAACCTCCTTCCAGTTAAATAAATAGATAACACAATGGATTAAGTAAGCTTGTCTTATTAATCAAGAAAATAAAGCTAAGCAAACAAATATAACCTCCTATAATTCAGAAAAGAATCAGATTATGTAAATTACTTAATAAATCAACCATAAACTGAATTGGCAATGTTAAAATTATTTAAGAAAACAAATAAACCAAGTAAGAAGGAATGAACTCGATAAGATAAAGAAATTAAGGACTAACCAAAATTTAGCAATTGTCATCTGATTGAAGCAATCAAGTCCTACATAGGCTAAAGTATAATTCAAATCAAATTACATTAGATTAAAATATAATGAATCAAACCATCCCAGCCTAAAATACACCTAGTTAAAATATGTCAATTTAAAGAACCTCAAAACAGAAATGCACAGTAAACATACAATAATTTTATAGAAAATAAAGAAAAGGTTGGATACCCTAAAATCTGTCAAAATCCATTAGCCACTAAAATATGGCGTCTTTATAATTTCAGGAATTAAATTGAACCTGACCGGTGGTCATCTTCTGCAACCGTGTGAGGACATATATTTCCATCAAAATCCAGGCAAGCTTCCTTGTCCATATTTTTGAAATAATTTTTAAATGTTTTTAACTGCATGGGAAAATATCTTTTGAAGAAAAACCCTAAATTAGATGAGATTGGAAAGCTTGAAATTGTGAACTACTGTGACAGTATTTGAGTATTGATAAGTTGCTCTTGAGGATAAGTTTTGAAGGCAGTAAGTTGAGGTGAAGTATGCTTATTTATATATGTGTGTGTGGGTGGTGGGTAGAGGGTCCATTGCGAGGAGGACTGCCGGAGGGACCCTCTACATTGGAGGTTAAATAAGGATAAACCACTACACTCGGGCAATGGGTTGTATATTCGTATCAACCATAGTGTGTGGAAACTATCAGAAAAGGTTGTCCTATGATGGTGTTACGATCTCCACATTGGGTAAGAGTAGATAACTAGGGCTGTGAAGCTGGGTATACCGAAGCCCTAGTGAAGAAAACATTTTGATAAGCAGTTGCGTGTTGATTCCTTTAGAATTTTGATAATCAGCTGCGGTTGATTCCCCTCAGGCTATATATGTGCAACCTCGATTGAGCATCTCCGATTTCAAGTGGAGTACAACTGGCACGCTGAGAGTAGGTGGGTAACAGTCGAGGGCACAACTACTCGTTGGCTACCAGGATTGGAGATCTAATACCGGATTAGCGATACATTCTAGGTTCTCAACTGCGGTTGGGTTCACTATGGGTAAAGTGGTATAAACTTGCGCAGGTTTAAATCATGAATTCATGCCTGTAGAATTTTCATATATTTCATATACGGAAGCTAAGTCTGCCTCATATACGAGTGCTAGTAGAATTTTCATAATTAAAAATCAGGATAGATCTTCCTAAGAAAACCCTATCTTTGGAAAATGATTTGAGGAGGGATTATGGTGATTGGAAATGGATTGAGGAAAATTGAGATGATTTTGGGAAAAGACTCATATATAGTGCATTTTGTTATTAACGCTTGCTAAGTACATCTTTGTACTCACCCTTTATAACTCCTTTGCTATATAATGGATCTGGAGGTCAAGCATCTGGTCGGGTTGTGGATCCCTGAGGAGGGCATTAGCTATTGGCGGCTTTTGGGAAATTAGTATTATATTTTCATTGTACTTGGATCGTAAGCACTATTATATACTAAACATGTAGCCTACGTGGCAAAGGAATGTAATAAAGTTTCATTTCCAGTTTCTAATTATTGTTCTAATGCAACACTTTGAATTCGGCGTATTAACTGATAAGTGTCGGGTCCGCTCAATGTTTATTAGCTAATATGCCTAGATAAGTGTAATTAACTCGAGATTAATGGCAGAGCTGTAGTCATTATCTGGGGTTAACTATGCGGGTCGCCACAAATCGCCAACTACGGTTAACTCTTTAATCGTGAGTAGCGTGATCATGCATTTCTAGAATTCGACTACTAGAAAGGCCTAGAGATATCTCTCACATTGTATGGAGGGGCAAATCCTATCTCTATCGACCATGCCTCACAGCATGTTTCATCAGTAGTACCGGCACCAGGAGAAAACTAGGGTTTGCAAAATGGGATTTTGCGCAAATGGGTTCGGAACTTGACGACGTTCACATGGTTAGGTTCCTAGCGACGCCAGGGACCCATCCACGCAGGTCACGCCAAGTTTCCAGTTCGTTTGACCTAACTTTCACGTTTTCGAACTCGATAGCCCTAATTACCGCCATATTTCGATTTTCGGCCCGAATCAAATTCAAATTTGATTCTTTTTGCGAGAATCGACTCTAACAATATTGGATATATTCTAAGGTCGTTTCCTTGGCTTTTGGAGCTAGCGGATCAAGGAAAACTCCAAAATCTCAGAATTGACCCTTTGGCGAATAATTCCGACAAAACTCGAATTAGGACTTTCGATTCAAAACTTTTTGCGAGAATGGAACCTCCGCGGCATGAAGAGATAATATGAGGCATTCTTGTGATTTTTGGAACCTCAGAACTCAGAGTCATTCCAAAAAGCACAAATGCACTTTTTGCAAATCGAGACGAAACGAAGGATTTGCAACTAGCATATTAATTATTTTCGCATAAAAGGTTCCACACAACCTAAATCGCAACTAAAGGCCCAACACCCGACGACAGGACTCTTCGTACGATGATCGGACCCTTTGAACACGAAAACCCCAATTAGTGCCAAATTCGATTCCAACCAAGAATTGAACTCAAATTCAATTCTTTTGCGGGAATCGAACTTCGACAGGGTTGGATATACTCGAGGGTCATTCTCTCGACTTTTTGGAGCCGGGGTTCAAAGGATACTCCAAAATTTTGGGAAAATGACTTTCGGGCGAATAAATCCAACAGGAAGCCGATTAAGGTTTTCGGATCGAATCAATCGCGCCAACTAAATCTTCTGAGCTTGACCTAGGGCTAGCAACCAAGGCAATCGAAGATTGACCTCACAAACTAGGGTTTCTAGGGTTAGAACAACCGAGAAAAGAAAAGAGAAAAAGGAAAATCTAAGTTTTTGAGATCAAAACTTGACGGATTAATCTCGAAGTTGGTTCCACCGGTTGAGAGGCTTGATTAGGGTTTCACAAACTCGATAAACACCTCAAGATTCAACTTTTAGAACTAGAAATTGAAACAAAAGGAAGAAATAGAGAGGAGAGGAGTAAGGGTTTGCATCAAACCTCAAGGATTGAGCTCAAAATCAAAATCCACCGGTTGAGGGACTTGCTAGGGGCTTGATGAAGCTTGCTAACACCTTGGGTTGCCTCCACCTTGCTCCACTTGAGCTCCACCGGCCGGAGAAGAGAGGAGAAAAGGGGGAGCTCGGGTGTGAGGGAGAGAAACTGAGAGGAAGAGGGAGGGAGAGTGAGGGAGCTGAGGAGGGAGTGGAGAGGCTAGGGAAAGCCTCTAGAGACTGGGACACGGCGACGTGGGCGCATAGTCGCCGGAATGGGCGCCGCTGTGCCCGAGCTGACCGACTCTGCCGGCAGTTCCGCCCGAAGGGCACGGTAGTGCCGCCCGATCGGTACTACCGCCCTCAGACCGGTGGTAGTGCCGCTCTGGCTGCAAAACTCTGGGTTCCTTCGCGACTTTTGCTCCAAAGCTTGGAGTTGATTTCAAAGGATTTCAAGGGAAGGTTTTAGGGTTCCAAAGGAAAGTTTTTGGGATTAGGGTTACTAACGACTTTGAAGTATTTCGATCGGACTCGAAACTCAGGGTTTCGGGTCAAAATCAATTGAATCGGCTCGAACAAAACGACAAAACACTCCGAAAACAAATAACTCCAAATTAAGATCCAAATAACAAATCAAGACACTAACAAACACTCAATTAGCCTAATTAAGCGTAATTAATCTTAATTAAAAATCCAGGGTGTTAAAGTGGAGAATATTGGTATGGTCTTGCGTTGACTGGTATGGACCCTAGAATTAAGGGTATGCCGTGGTCATATTCCCTCCTTGGTGGCAACCCCTTTGGTTCACCGAATACTTCTTCATTCTGTGCTATCATATTTGCAATTTATGCTGGCAATTGTTCTTCAGTATTTGATTCATCTTGTTCCAGTATAGCCATTGCCCAGATATCATTTCCTCTCCTTGACTTTTTCAGTTGATCCATGGTCAGTAACTGAATTTCGATTTGCTCCACCTCCTTGATTCCTTGTAATAGGATTTTTGAGCCTTTGTGACTGAATTCAACTGTTTTGTTTTTCCAATCACACGTCATAGGGCTGTGAGTCTTCAACCAGTCCATTCCCAGTATTGCATCATAAGCTCCTGGCTCCAAAACACTTAAATTGGTTTGGAAAGTGTGACCTTGTGACCACCACTCCATCTTGGGTACCCAACTCTCACACTGTAGCTTTTCTCCATTTGCCACCTTAACTTCAATTGGTTTAGTCTTTTGGGGTACACAACCAATCCGATGCAAGAATCCTGCATTTACAAAGCTATGCGTACCTCCTGAATCAAGAAGTAATAACATTACTTGATTTCGGACTAACACCAAAATTCTCACAGTTTCTACTTCTTCTGCTCCCGACAAAGCATTGAGGGACAGACTGAAGTCCTCTTTCTTGTCAATTTCAGCTGCTTCTAACATGTCTAACACAGTGTCAAACAGCACTTCACCCTGGTCGTTCACTGTGATAACTTGCAACTGTGCTTGAATCTTCTTCTTACAATGCATATGATGATTGGGTTCATATTTTTCTCCACATTGGAAACACAAACCATTGGCTCGTCGGTACTCACATATTTGTCTTGACCTCCACGGTTCACCCTGCCCAATTTTCAGACTAACTTGCAACCCATTGGTCTTGGTTAAACCCCCACTCTCCTTAATGCCTCCACTCCCAAGTTTTGACTTCCATGTCTTACTTCTGTCGACGACTTCTTGTTGAACTCGAGCCAACAAAGCAGCTCGATCGACAGTCTCAGGAACGTGGCACTGAACAACATTTATCAATTCTGGCTTCAAACCCTTCACAAAGTGAGAAACAAATATTCCTCACCATAATGGGGATTATGCATTAGAATCTCATACATCAACTCATCAAATTGCTACTTAAATTCGGCCACTGTTCCATTCTGTTTGATTTCCACCAATTCTCCCAACAACTTCCTATGATCGAACGATCCGAACTTTTGTTCCACGGCCTGCATGAAGTGATCCCAATTTCCCAACTCATTTCTAACCTTATGCATCTGTAGCCAACGTGCAACATTTCCTTCCATATGCATGGTTGCTGCCATCTCCCATAATGATTCTGGTATGTTAAATAGCATGAAGTAATCTAGGCACTTGTCTCTCCAGAGTCGGGGACTCTCACCCACAAAATTGGGGAATGACAACTTGGGCAAATGTGTCTTCATTTGACCCCCATACTCTCTCATCAATTGGTTATTCGACCCTGTTGCTTCTTGAGAGGCTCCACTCGAACATCTAGTCTGCAAGCCGTTGGAAGTGTAACACCCCGGCACCGCCGTGCCCTGAATGTTACACCCTCAAACAACAAATGGCACAAGACACTATAATAAAACTAGCCAAGCAATCTAACATCCTAGAAAGTTGTCGAATTTACTAAAAATTTCGGCAGCACCTCCCCTAAAACTAGGAATCCACTCAACAGACAAAAGATAGCAATTAATATATATATATATACTAACAACATCAACAACATAAGGAACTAGGATAGCTAACCAAGCACAGACATGGGTCATGGTATCAACTAGCCGCCATGACCCAAACAAGCACAAAAACAACTACAACAAAATTAATACAAGTCAAGAACTCATTAAGGTTGGAAGCAACAAAACAAATATGCAACTAATATCCAAGTCCTTGTTTTGAAGCATCACAGTAAACTCAAAATCTTTATGAATCTCCGGCAAGACGAGTACTGGCTCTGAAGTTAACCTCTTCTTCAATTCCTGAAAGCTCTGTTCACAAGACTTTGTCCATTCAAACTTCTTTTCCTTCTTTAACAGTTGGGTTAACGGTCTTGCAATCTTGGAAAAACCTTCGATGAATCTCCAATAGTACCCTGCTAACCCAAGAAAACTTCTAATATCCGGAATTGACTTCGGTTGCTTCCAATCCAGAACATCCTTCACTTTTGCAGGATCGACTGCTACTCCTCCAGCAGAAATAACATGCCCCAAGAAGGAAACTTCTTTCAACCAAAAGTCACATTTACTGAACTTGGCATATAACTGATGCTCTCTCAACTTTTCCAAGACTATCCTCAGATGGTCTTCATGTTCTTTCCAACTCTTGGAATAGACAAGAGTGTCGTCAATGAAGACTACTACGAACTTGTCCAGGTATTCCATGAATACTTTATTCATCAGATTCATGAAGTAAGAGGGTGCATTTGTCAAACCAAATGACATCACTGTAAACTCGTATAGTCCATATCGGGTAGTGAAAGCTGTCTTCGGGATATCCTCTTTCCTTATCTTGAGCTGATGATACCCTGATCTCAAATCAATTTTTGAGAATACTTGAGCTCCTTTCAACTGATCGAATAGATCATCTATCCTTGGCAACGGGTACTTATTCTTTATTGTGATCTCATTTAAGGATCGGTAATCTATGCACATCCTCAGACTACCATCCTTCTTCTTGACAAAGATGACGGGTGAACCCCACGGTGACGAATTTGGCCTAATAAATCCTTTCTCCTGCAGTTCTTCAATCTTCTTCTTCATTTCTGCTAACTCGTTAGCAGGTAACCGATAGGGTCTTTTTGAGATAGGAGTTGTACCAGGTACAAGCTTGATTATGAACTCGATGTCCCGGTCTGGTGGCATACCAGGCAACTCTTCCAGGTACTACCCCCTTAGAGGAAAGATTTGATAAGAATTCCACTCGAATTCCCTCACGGCTGGTAAGGAAGATAGTTCTACTAGCACAATTTATCTGACCCTTGTACTTGGTTAACCAATCCATTTCAAGGATTACTTCTATACCCTTAGTATCCAACAAGATTAAGTTCGCTAGGAACTTTACCCCTTTTATAATTATACCCATTTTTGGGCAAACAGAAGTTGTTCTTAGTTCTTTACCAGGGGATTGAACTAATAAGAGATTTTTGAGCTAAACTGTATCCCAACCATGCTTTCTAACCAAGTATTCTGATATGAAGGAATGTGTTGCACCAGAATCAAATAGAACTGAAGCAGGTACCGAGTTGACAAAGAACTTACCATGCACCACATCTGGTACGTCCTGGACTTCTTCAGCTATGACGTGGTTAACACGTCCTCTTCCGACGGTACAAGGGGTACGCGGAGTCTGCCACATTCCTCTTCCTTGAGCTGGTGCTGGAGCGCGAGCTGGTGTGATCCCTAGGTTGAACCGGACTGTAGTCACCGCTTGACGTTTCTGAGGACAGTTACTAGCGTAATGTCCCATCTCTATGCAGTTGAAGCACTGAACTCCTGCAGTTGCTGTATTGCTCTTCTGAACTTGATTTCCTGTATTGCCAGCAGGGCTTGAGCAATCTGACGAGGGGTTGGTGGGGTTCGGCGACATTAGATGCAACGGCCTTTCTGGTGAGGCCCGAAAGAAATGGGGCCTAGTACTGCTAGCGCCTCGCTAGGATTGAAACATCATCTTCCTCTTCCTGGACTCGAAAAGTTCAGGTATTCTGACACTGAGAGATTCCCTTGCTGCAGTTTGTGGAACTCTCTCCTCTTCATCTCCATGATCCCCTTAGGGATGTGAGTAGCATGGAAGGCTGCAACGAACTCACCCCTATGAATATTCTGGGCATCTTCATGGGCAGCAAGATAATTTTCCCACCAACTAGCTGCTATTCCTTTCAGCTGATGAGATGCAAACAAGACACTCTCAGTTTCATCACATTGAGCCAGGTATAGTTTCCTTTCGACCTCCTTGAGCCAGTCATCGGCTTCCAAAGGATCGACTGATCCAGCGATACTCGGGGGTCTGGTTCTCATGAATTCCCCAAACTTAGACTGGGGTGGCTGAACTGCTGCTGGAGCCGCGGCGGCTTGAGGTGGATTCAGTGCGTTTTGAGCCAACGCTTAAAGAATCTGCAGCTGCATGGCCATCATCTGCTCCAGCGTTGGCGGCTGGTTCGGGGGTGGAGGTGGCACTTACTGGTTCTGCTCTGGAGGTGGTGGCACTGGATCATTTGCCAGATACTGCTGCTCCTCATGAACTTCCTCATTTGGGAACTGAACTCTTCCTCGTCCACGACCACGGCCTCTACCGTGGCCTCCTCTTCTTCCTCTTCCACGTCCTCTGCCAGAGTTCTCCATCTGAAACCAGGAACAGGGAAAAGCACAAGTGTTAAATCATGTGCTGAAAAATTGGCTTAGAATTGAATTTGCAAATGTGTGTCCATGTGGTTCTTTTAGCGCCAGACTGAATTTCAGAAAACAGTATGTTTCGCATTGGCGCCGGACCAAACCTGAAAAAACAGTAAGTTTCCCATCTGCGCCGGACCGTTTCTCGCATCTATGCCAGACTAAATATTCGGTCCACTGTGAACATGCTTTTGAGGCCAGATTTCGCTTTAGCGCCGGACCAGTTTTTGTGTTTGCATCGGACCAAACTTTTGGTCTGCCGTGAACGTGAAATCTAGGGTTTTATGCTGGACCATTTTACATGTACGCCGGATCGATTTTTCTTTAGTCCGCCATGAACGTGGTTTAAATGATTTTGTGCCGGACCAAATTCTTCAAAAACAATAAGCTTCTATGTTACGCCGGACCATGCACGCCAGACCAAATTCTTGGTCCATCGTGAACGCATTTTTGAGCGTTATTTTTGCATGTACGCCGGACCAAAAATTTGGTCTGTCGTGAACGTGTTTTTTGAACAAGTTTTCTCTGATTTGAACTGAGAGTTTCACATGTACGTCGGACCGGGTTTTTGGTCCGTCGAGAGCTGCGCCGGACCGATGTTTGGTCCGGCGTGAATGGTCTTTTGGTCGAAGTTTATTTTTTATGATTTTGAAAATTGTTTGGTGATTGATCTGTGGTTATGAAATTTGTTTGAATTTCATAATGCATGTTTTGAACTTATGCAATGCTCATGTGAGTATTTGCATGGACTAATGTTGAGTCATATCGCGGACTTGTGCTCGGAATCGTTTTGTGGTTTATTCATGTGCAGGTGTTGCTCGGGGGCGAACGTGGTCGATGACGGGACCGGAACTAGGTTCATGGAAGAACTGAGGTTCGGGACTAGGTTCAGGGAGGAACTGAGGTCTTGGTGGTCAAGGATGTCATGCGGGACGTTCGGGCTAAGAGAATGGTGCACATGAAGAATGGTTAGTCACGTTAGTATGGCGGGTGGGCCATACGCATCCAGAGTTATTAGTCACGTGAATATGGCAGGGTTGCCATACGCGTGCAAGAGTTGTACTCGGCCAGGTTGGGCCAAGTGGAGTTGTGTTGAATACATACTCCTTCTAGGATTAGGAGTAGGAATTGTGTTCAGGACTCTATGTGTTTGCTCTGTATAAATAGGGGGAGGCGCCTCCTGTTTATGCAATCAAGCATAGAGCAGAACTTTAGGGTTTGTACTCTTTTGATTGGAGTACTTTAGACAAAAAGAAATAAAGATCAATTCTTCTAGATTCTTTGCGTGCTACAGTAACTTCGTAGCTACAGTACACGCGTGCTACAATAATCTCTATTTTGGGGTTCTCTTCTTGCACATCTTCTGGTTCTAGATTGGATCTTTGATTCCTTGAGTTTTTCTTTATTTTGATCCATCCAAAAGCTTTCTAGGGCATCAATTTTGTGTTCCTCAAAGTTTTGTTGATTAATATTTTGTCATTCTTGATTAATCTACAAGTTTTGATTAGATTGATTCTCGTTATCTTTTGTCATAGCAAGCTTGCGAGTTTCATAACTTTTGATCCGTAAGTCTGATCATGTTAATTCTTTTTGGGTTCGATTCGTATTAGAATCTAGTTTCTTGTGTCTAAATTTCAGATTGATCCAACGGTTGGATCTTTGGGAAATCACGTTTTACCGAACCTTTGTCAATCTGTTTTTGTCGAATAGGAGGCAATTATTTGTTTCCGTTTTGGGGTGAATTTTTATAGATAAAAAATTTGGTTTTAGCTTTCGCACAATCATTCACCCCCTCTGATTGCTATATTCGTATACTTCGATATTACAAATGGTATTATAGCTCGGTTTTTCTAATCAATTGCTTTGACATCTCAATCTAGCATATCTCATAATGGTGATGCTTCAAGTTTTGCTCTATCTTTCTTGTCTTCACTAACCGATGAACAAATTGAGCAATTCCCAGAAGAAGACTTATCACTACTCTCTTCTCGCCATAACAAAGCTTTGCATAATGTAAGAATGAGGAAGAGAGGTGGTGTTGGTCCTCCAAGATGCTATGAGTGTGGAGATCTCGACCATATTCGTCCAAATTGTCCTAAACTTACAAGTAAAGCATCAAAGGAGGAGAAGGACAATGATAAAAGAAAAGAGAAGAATAAGTTCTCATCAAATGATAAAAAGAAAAAGAGCTTCATCAATAGTAAAGTTGTCCACCGAGTTCTTTCCGCTCTTGAACAAGTCAATTTGAGCGATGTGGATTCGGAGAGCAGTGAGGACGATGCAACTCTAAGCAAGCATGAGTTGACGGGATTGTGTCTCATGGCAAGTAGCAAGGATAGCTTCACCGAGGACAGCAACGACAACGACTTCAATGAGGTAAACCCTTCTTATGATGAATTAGCCAATGCTGTTGCCCGTCTTGGAAAATTGCTTGACAAACATGATAGAAAAATTAAGAAACATGATACTCTTGTGGAGTCATTGAATGCTGAAATTGCTAGACTTAAGACCTTGATTCCTGATGATTATACTTGCAAATCATATGACTTAATTTACAATGAGCTCACATTGCTTAGTAAAGAACATGCTCTTCTGTTACATCTAAATGAGAAAAATGATAAACATGTTAAAAATGCTAGCTGTTCCACTGATGAATTGCATGGTTCAACTTCTTGTTCTAAATGCTCAACTCTTGAATTGAAGTTAAAAGATTCAAATACTAGGGTTCCTCAAATGACTGATAATCTGCTCTCACATGAGGTTCTTTCATGCTCTACTTGTCGTAAGCAAAAAGGGTATGTTGATATTCCTTGCAACAATTGTTTAACTCTTGCTAAGAAAGTTGATTACTTGTAAAGTTCTTTGGAATGATTCACTAATGGAAAGAAAAGGTTGAACATGATTTTGGATCAATCTAAGGTTAGCTCAAACAAGAAAGGTTTAGGTTTTGATTTTCATGCTTCATGTGAAACTAAACCTCGCACTGTTGTTCAAACTCCTTGCAAAATTGAGTTTCCTAATGAGCCTAAGAAAATTGTTTTTCAATCTGCTGGTTTTTTATCTTCTACTATGATAAATGCAAAATGTGCTTCTATTGTTAAAGCTAAACATCATGTCAAGTACACTTGCACTCATTGTGGTAGACATGGACACTTAGTAGATTTTTGCTTTAGACTAGCCAAACAACAAAAGAAAGAAAAAGCTAAGGCTAGGTCTATTTTCAGGTAGGCACACTTTGCTTCTCATTATGTGCCTAGGGTGAAACAAGCACCTTTTGTTGCTAAAAACACGGGAAAAGACAAATCTATTTTTGTGCGTAAGAATGATCGTGTTGTGTCTACTGTTGTGCGTCGTGTGTCTCAGTACTGGATTCCTAAACATCTTATTTCTAACCTCAGTACCGAGACCTCGACATTTTCTGCTTCTATGTAGGCTTCTCACGCGAAGAAGGAGAACATATGGCTAGTGGATTCTGGATGCTCACGCCACATGTTTGGTGATAAGTTTTGGTTCTCCTTCACTCGTGCATCTCGTGCTGAAAGTGTTACTTTTGGAGATGCTTCTTCCACCTCTGTTTTCGTAAAAGGCACTAGTCCAAATGGTGCAGGTACATGTGCATATGTTCAGGGGGAGAGTATCTTTGTTCATGAAGAAGATGATGATGCTGTTGAGGATGAATTGGAGTTTGCTGTGTGCTTGTGTGTTCGTTTTTAATCTTCCCCGTGTGCTTCACATCGATAAGCTATCAAGCGAATTTTCAGGTATCTCCATGGTACTCATGATTTTGGCATTTGGCTTTTTGCTTCTTCATGCATTAGTTTAAGAGCTTTCTCTGATGCTGAATTTGGAGGATGTAGAATTGATATAAAAAGTACTTCTGGTTCATGCCACTTCTTGAGTAATTCTCTTTCTTAGGCATATTGACATTAGATTTCACTTTCTCAGAGATCATGTTGAAAAAGAAAACATTGTGCTTCATCATGTGGATACTGAACATCAATTGGCAAACATTTTCACAAAACCTTTGTCTTTTTTTCGTTTTGCTTTTATTCGGGGAGAACTTGGGATTGTTCATCCAATGGATTTGTTTTGAGGGGGAGTTTCCTTGCCAAGTTCTTTCACTTGATGAGCTTACTTCATCATATTTCTTTATATATTATGTAATTGAGCTAATATATGATAATCTAAATTGTCTCACTTGAACTAAAAATTACATTGCAGAATTCTTTGGATTGATTGCCTATAGCTAAATACTTTGTGATATCGTACTCTTCTAGGCTTGATATTGAATCTTCTTAACAAATTTGGGCTATGAAGCAAGTGTGTTTTCAGCTTTACTCTTTCAAAAGACCTTTTAATCTCTTTGAATGTTTACAATCAAAGAAAAAGAAAAGAAAAGGGAATCAGTAAAAAAAGGGTTGTTAAAAGCAAAAGCCTCAAGTTATGTGCTTCAGGCATGCTTTCCCTAAAAAAAAAG
Source organism: Rhipidocladum racemiflorum (assembly GCA_036346355.1). Taxonomy (NCBI): domain Eukaryota; kingdom Viridiplantae; phylum Streptophyta; class Magnoliopsida; order Poales; family Poaceae; genus Rhipidocladum; species Rhipidocladum racemiflorum. The sequence goes on from CM070575.1 coordinate 47,380,642, forward strand.
TTAAGATGTATGCTTCAAGCATGCCATTCCCTCAAGATAAGATGTATGCTTCAAGCATGCCACTCCAAGGAAATAAAAGAAGTATGCTTCAAGCATGCCACATGCAATTTATTGTTTAAAGATTAAATTGGTCTACTAGATTGGAGTTGAAACTACTTGCTCGCCCTGAGTTGTTAGTTGCTTCAGTTTTGAGCCTTGCTTTTTCCTGCTAAGGTCTTGCTTAGTACTTGGCTATAGTTGACTGAACTAAGGTTGAGATGCATGTCATTCCCTAACTTGTTAAAATCACATTGAGTTCATGTATTTTGCATATTATGTGATATGTAGGGTTATATGATCAAATGAGCTCATCTTTTCCTATCTTGGCACTCCTTTGTTTCTCCTTGTGAAATCATTGCTACAGGGAAAATTCTAAACTTGTTTTTCTCTCTTTTGTACTCTTGATGAATCAATTGTCAAAGGGGGAGAAGTTTAAGAAAAAAGGGGGAGAAGTTTTTGGAATTTTGAGAATTTTGGGAGAAGTTCAGAGTTTTTTGGAATTTTTGGGCACATTTCACATTCACACACATTTTCCTTCTTAGGGGGAGATTTTTCATATTTTCACCCAGGGAGAGTTTGCTACTTTGAATTTTGGTCAAAGGGGGAGTTTTTGTGTTTTTCATTCTGGTCTGTTCAAAAACCTTCCTATGAAGTGAATGCCAATATTCAATTCTAAGTGGTGTTGCCAATATTTTCATCAAGGGGGAGATTGTGAAATCATGTGCTGAAAAATTGGCTTAGAATTGAATTTGCAAATGTGTGTGCATGTGGTTCTTTTAGCGCCAGACTGAATTTCAGAAAATAGTATGTTTCGCATTGGCGCCGGACCAAACCTGAAAAAACAGTAAGTTTCCCATCTGCGCTGGACCGTTTCTCGCATCTACGCCGGACTAAATATTCGGTCCGCCGTGAACATGCTTTTGAGGCCCGATTTCGCTTTAGCGCCGGACCAGTTTTTGTGTTTGCGTCGGACCAAACTTTTGGTCCGCCGTGAACGTGAAATCTAGGGTTTTACGCTGGACCATTTTACATGTACGCTGGACCGATTTTTCTTTGGTCTGTCGTGAACGTTGTTTAAATGATTTTGTCCCGGACCAAATTCTTCAAAAACAATAAGCTTCTATGTTACGTCGGACCATGCATGCCGGACCAAAATCTTGGTCTGTCGTGAACGCATTCTTTAGCGTTGTTTTTGCTTGTACGCCGGACCAAAAATTTGGTTCGTCGTGGACGTGTTTTTTGAACTTGTTTTCTCTGATTTGAACTGAGAGTGTCACATGTACGCTGGACCGGGTTTTTGGTCCGTCGTGAGCTGCGCCGAACCGATGTTTGGTCCGGCGTGAATGTTTTTTTTGCTCGAAGTTGATTTTTTGTGATTTTAAAAATTGTTTGGTGATTGATCTGTGGTTATGAAATTTGTTTGAATTTCATAAAGCATGTTTTGAACTTATGCAATGCTTGTGTGAGTATTTGCATGGACTAATGTTGAGTCATGTCGCAGACTTGTGCTCGGAATCGATTTGTGGTTTGTTCATGTGCAGGTGTTGCTCGAGGGCGAACGTGGTCGATGACGCGACCGGAACTAGGTTCATGGAGGAACTGAGGTTTGGGACTAGGTTAAGGGAGGAACTAAGGTCTTGGTGGTCAAGGATGTCATGCGGGACGTTCGGGCTAAGAGAATGGTGTACATGAAGAATGGTTAGTCACGTTAGTATGGCGGGTGGGCCATACGCGTCCAGAGTTGTTAGTCACGTGAGTATGGCAGGGTTGCCATACGCATGCAAGAGTTGTACTCGGCCAGGTTGGGCCAAGTGGAGTTGTGTTGAATACATAATCCTTCTAGTATTAGGAGTGTGACTCCTTCTAGGATTAGGAGTAGGAATTGTATTCAGGACTCTATGTGTTTGCTCTGTATAAATAGGGGGAGGCGCCTCCTGTTTATGCAATCAAGCATAGAGCAGAGCTTTAGGGATTGTACTCTTTTGATTGGAGTACTTTATACAAAAAGAAATAAAGATCAATTCTTCTAGATTCTTTGCGTGCTACAGTAACTTCGTACCTACAGTACACGCGTGCTACAGTAATCTCTGTTTTGGGGTTCTCTTCTTGCACATCTTCTGTTTCTAGATTGGATCTTTGATTCCTTGAGTTTTTCTTTGTTTGGATCCATCCAAAAGCTTTCTATGGCATCAATTTAGTGCTCCTCAAAGTTTTGTTGATTAATCTTTTGTCGTTCTTGATTAATCTACAAGTTTTGATTAGATTGATTCTCGTCATCTTCTATCATAGCAAGCTTGCGAGGTTAATAACTTTTGATCCGTAAGTCCGATCGAGTTGATTCTTTTTGAGTTCGATTCATATTGGAATCTAGTTTCTTCTGTCCAAATTTCAAATCGATCCGACAATTGGATCTCTAGTAATTCACATTTTACCAAACCTCTATCAATCTATTTTTGTCGAATACGAGGCAATTATTTGGTTCCGTTTTGGGGTGAATTTTTAATAGATCAAAAATTTGGATTTAGCTTTGACACAATCATTTACCCCCCTCTGATTGCTATATTCGTATACTTCGATCCTACAACAAGGGAAGAGGGAATAGCAAAGATAAGAAGACAGGAGGGACTAAACAACACCCACCACAAAACAACAACAACAGCACTGAAAGAACCACCACAAAAATCTTAATAAAAACAAAATAGTTTTGATAAGATGGCTGTATCACTAGCGCATAAAGCACGATACGAGCCATCACACACAAATTTAACCGTTCTAGTGTGGACAAAAGATAGGTGCTACAGGCAAAGACTAAACTAACTACTCCCTTCACCTTCCTCAGGGACACGAGAGAACGGATCCACCTTGCTGGGCTGATCGCTGCTGAAGTAGACTCCTCCTTCTCGACAATCGAAGTAAAGGAAAGCATCAAGAAATTTTGAGATAAGACAAGGTTGACAAAATATTTTAAATAAAAGACGAGACAAAAGCAAGATGCTAAGATAGGAAAGATAGAAGCAAAGGAACCTAAAGTTTTATAATTAGATTTTTATAAAAATAATAATCCTTAAGGCTTGCCATTCTAACTAAGTCACATCCTATAGTTGTCCTGGCTCTGATACCACCACTGTGAGACCCCGGATCGGCTATCTGAAATCTCCTATGTATCTCTGTACTTGTCCCAGATCAGTTGCTAGTACACACAGTCAGACAACGATGAATCATTACCGAACAAAATGAAATAATATAATCAACATAAAGTACGAGCCACATGGCTATTTATTACATCTCTCGGTCACACGACCAGAGTTCACGGCAGCGGAAATAAAAAAACAAGAGATAAAACCCAAATGACTCCACAGGCGACGACTTGGAGCGCGCGCTCAGTTATCTTGGCGACCTTCATAAAACTCCTCAGCATAGAACTCTTCATCTTCAATTGCATCATGGTAGTTTTCTGAAGACAACATTTTTGTAGCATGTGAGTACAAAAGTACTCAGCAAGTCTGAAAAAGTATGCACATGTAGGGCTTTCCAAGGAAGGCTTATTAGGGTTCTTTTGCATAAAGCCAAGTTTCATCAAACCATACTTAATAATCATTTCCACAAAGCACATTTTAACAATTATTTTAACAATTGAATTATTTAATAGTCTAATGAGGGTTCTTTCCACCAACACAAGTATAAAGGCTATATCCACCTCATTTCAAAAGATTAAGGTAAACCAACTCATGACTCTATCCGCCAGGATCAAAACAGGTTCCATCTACCTGATTGTCTCAATCTACCAACAAAACATCTGAGAGTTCTAACCACTTCCAAATCCCAAAACAAAACATCAGTTATTTTTAAAACCAAAACCAAGTCTACCAGTATGAAAACATTCTTCACTTTGTGCTTGACCGTAGGCATGGCTATTCGAATAGTTTTAACTCTGCAGAGGTGTACAGCTTTACCCACAAGACATGATATTCTCTTGATGCCAAGCTATTAGCACACTTCCTTAGGTGTGCCGACAGAGATACCATGACAAGGCCTTTACAATGTATACGCCTAACCCGACCCACCCGCTGAGGTTTCACCGCTGTTAGGGTTCCATCTGCCCAGTACAGAAGCCCCCTCTTGCGCCGTGTGGGAAGTACGACTTGCCTCTATCTGGCACCCACATTCCACCATCAAGTGAGTCTAAGTTAGGTTTCTACAAATTATTCAGCCAGGTCGTACCCATTATAGACATGTGGTTGTATGGTAATGCTTAGAATGAGAACAGTCATAAGCGTCGGTCCTTAATTGACTTGGGACGGTGCTTGCACAATAAAACTAGTGCTCTATCTGCCCCCACCCGACATTCCATTCCGCCCAAGTCCAAATCATGTTTCACTTTATTTTTATTTTGTAAAAAACAATGGCAAATACTTTGCTATAATCCTCAAAACACACTTTAAATCATATCTTTGATATAATCCCACCCGTCGGTCATTTTAATCAATTTTGCACTAAGCATAACTATCGTTCTAATCATCAAATGTCACCATATAACTTAGGCATGACATAACAAAGTGTCCTAAGGTTACAAGTAAGCATGGATAGCAACAATCAAGGAGATGATAGATATTCGGTATAACTAACAGTCTATATTTGACATACAGTTATATAGATAGCGATGCTTGTTATAGAACATTGTAAAATATTTGCAGACATGGTACCGAATTGTGTCAAGGGACTTGCCTTCAGTCGTAGCGAGGGCGTCGAAGTCTTGCGGGTCGACGGCGGCGTCAATGGCTTCAACGAACTCTTCCACTACGCGCACAACGATACAACCAAATAAATAACTAAAATAAAATAAAATCTAAAAATTATAAAATTTATACTGGCAGAAAGTTCATGATTTTAGATGAATTTAGAAATTTTTACGGAGAGATTCGGAGTTACGACGAAAGAGAACGAGCGTTTCGAACCTCCCGCCGGACTTGGGGAAGAAATGGCTTTCGGTGGAGCTCTGGCAATCAAATTGAAAATATTATTTTACTAGAGGTATAGGACACCGAGAGGGATCTCCAATAAAAATTTGAAACCGAACGGAGGTCGGGTGTGACCGGGAGAGCTCGCCGAAAGTTCGAACAGAACGGATTCTACACGGAGATCTGTAGGTTGGATTGGAGAAATTCCAATTGGGTTGTGTGGGAAACGATGAGAGTATTCTGGGGTTCCATTTGTAGGACAATCAGACCAGCGAATCATCGGGAAACGCTTGCCGAAGTTATGATTGGAGGCGCCCGCGATGGCACTCGTGCTGCAGGCGGCGTCGGCGATGGGAGGGGTTGGCGCACGGTCGGGGAAAGGGTGGAGAAGGTGTGGCCAGGGTGGAGAAGGTGGTGCTCACGCCGGTGGTGGTCGGGGACGTCCAGAGTTGGCACGGCCACGGCGAAGCCAACGGCGGCGACACCCGAAAAAATTAAAAAAAATCGGAGATCGTATTTGCGAAAAGGAGATGAACACCGTGTAGGGCTCGACGAGACGAATCCAATGGTTTGGTCGGATTCACGAGGAACTCACCGGATTGAAAGTAATTGGCAAAGATCAGAGCTCCAATCGTCAACTTTGACAACGAAATTCGTCGCCATCCTGCAACGAAAAGTGAAATATGTTGAGGGCTTTTGCTCGTGGTGACGGCGTGAACACGATGACGCGATCGGATTTGAGTTTGGCTCACCGGAACAAAAGATGACACGGCGACATCACCGGAGGACACTCGGCGTCGGTTTTTGCACTATTCCGACGAGATGGAGTGGGGTGGCTACGAATGGAAGTGAGCATAGGGTGGAGGGCTCCAGGACGAAGGTTTGAGAGGTGGAAGCACGCGATTTGGAGTTGAAACGGCCAAGTTATGGGCAAATGAATGCATTTCGGTTTTTCTTTGATTAAATTGCCTCCAGCGTGATTGAATACAAACGGTCATGGGGGATGGAAGCTCCTCGTCTTCCTCTTCGCAACGGATCCAGCCGTTCTCGTTTTGGAGCATTATTGAGGAAGTTATGATTGTTTAAAGAGGGAGACTCCATTAAAGGAGTTGAGGAGTTCTTCTGTAACTGAACAGATCGAGGGAAGAAGATGGTGAACAGTACAGGGTGACGTGGCGGCTTCCTATTGGTCGGAGGAATAAAGAAGCAAACGCGCGAGGGATAAAATAGCAAGAATGGTCTGAAAATCCCAAAAAAAGCCTAAAAATATTAGGGAATATTTGGAACACAACAAAATTGGCTTCATTGAATTTGGATGAGTTTTTGAATTTAGACAATTCCGGGACGAATAAAGGTCATTGGACGAAAGGCCGCGAGAGAAAAAATAACAGAGAACTTCTAAAAATCTTGGAAAAATTTCCAAAATCTTTTTAGAATATTTGGAACCTAATGAAATAGGTTTCGGGATTTTTGTAGCATTTTCGAACTCGGGTGAAATTTCGGATACGAACCGGAATTTGGAAATTTGACTTTTCGAACGATGAAGGATTGAACTCCAATTTTGGAAGGATAAGGATGCCAGGTTAAATAGAAGACCGAGGAAAATCCAAATTGCAAATTTAATTATTTTAAATTTACTTTTGGCTGAAATCGAAAGTTGGGGATGTTACGCTATCCCTCCCCATCTTTGTCCTAGGTAACTCTAAAACAATGTCCATAGAAATTTCCTTCTAAGGAACGCTAGGAACATCAAGAGGCATATAAAGACCATGCAGATTCGAGCGAGACTTTTATTTATTGCACGTAGTGCAGCGTGCTACGATGTGCTCGAAGTCACGTCTCATCTTGGGCCAAAAGAAATGTGCGGCCAGGACATCTTTAGTTTTCTTCACTCCAAAATGGCCCATCAAACCACCTCCATGCGCTTCCTGTAGAAACAAAAGGTGAATAGAGTTAGCTGGAACACAGAGCTTGTTAGCACGGTATAACAATCCATCGTTCAGCACATATTTATTTCATGTTCTTCCTTCTCTACAGTTTTCAAAAATCTTTAAAGTCCAAATCAGAAGCATATAACTCTTTTATTGTTTCTAAACCAAAAATTTTATGATCAAGTTGAGACAGCATAGTATATCGCCTAGACAATGCATCAACAATTACATTATCTTTACCGCTCTTGTGTTTAATAACATATGGAAATGACTCTATGAATTCAACCCATTTAGCATGTCATTTATTCAGTTTGGCTTGACTTCTAATATGCTTCAAAGATTCATGATCAGAATGAATAACAAATTCCTTAGGCCAAAGATAGTGTTGCCATGTTTCTAATACTTGCACTAAAGCATACAATTCTTTATCATAGGTGGAGTAATTCAAAGTTGGCCCATTCAATCTCACTAAAATAAGCAATAGGTTTACCTTTTTGTAGTAGCACACCTCCTATCCCAATTCTGCTAGCATCACATTCTAATTCAAATGTCTTAACAAAATATGGAAGTTGGAGTAGAGGTGCATGTGTAAGCTTCTCTTTCAGCGTGTTAAAAGCTTGTTCTTGTGCTGGTCCCCATCGAAAAGGTACACCCTTCTTTGTCAGCTCATTTAGCGGAGCAACAATGGTGTTGAAATCTTTCACAAAACCCCTATAGAATCCTACAAGACCATGAAAACTTCGCACCTGTGTGACTATCTCAGGAGTTGGCCAGCTTTTGATGGCTTCAATTTTTGCTTCATCCACTTTAATTCCTTGTGGAGTAACAACATAGCCAAGAAAAGAAACTCGATCCATGTAAAAGGTGCACTTCTCAATATTAGCAAACAAACGTGCACTTCTCAAATCATTAAAAACAACACGTAAATGTTCCATGTGTTCTTTATGTGACTTGCTATAGATCAAAATATCATCAAAATAAACCACCAAAAAAATTTCAATGAAAGCACGTAAAACTTCGTTCATCAAACGCATGAAAGTGCTAGGAGCATTAGTTAAACCAAAAGGCATGACTAGCTACTCAAATAAACTAAACATAGTTTTAAATGTTGTTTTCCATTCGTCTCCCAATTTCATTCTAATCTAGTGGTATCCACTACGCAAGTCATTTTTTGTGAAAATAATAGAACCACTCAACTCATCAAGCATATTGTCTAACCTAGGAATAGGATGACGATCCCTTATAGTTATATTATGAATGGCTCTACAATCAATACACATATGCCAACTACCGTCTTTCTTAGGAACCAAAAGAATAAGAACAACACATGGACTAAGATTTTCTCGTACGTACCCTCGGTCCAAAAGCACTTGGACTTGTTGCTGAATTTCCTTAGCCTCCTCCGAATTGGTCCTATACACAACATGGTTTGGCAAGGTCACTCCCGGGATCAAATCAATTTGGTGCTCAATACCTCTAATAGGTGGCAGCCCCGAGGGTATCTCAGCTGGAAACACATCCTCATACTCCTGCAAAAGGTCAATGACAGCAGGGGCAAAGAGCTAGGCATATCATTAATTGAAAATAAAGCCTCTTTGCACATTAAAGCATAGCAACGGTGCATCATTCTCATTAATTTCAGCAAGATCAGATTTTGTTGCAAGCATAACACCACCCTTCAAGGTAATTCCATCAGACTTAGAACTATGTTTTTTCTTGTCTTTCTTAGGTGGAAAAATATTTTTAGCTACTTACTGATTTTTAGATTCTAGCACACTCTATTTCCTCTCATTTTCAGCTCTCTATCTCTCTATCACATTGCACAATTTTAGCAGGAGTCATAGGGATCAAAGTGATTTTCTTTTCTTTGTGCATAAGAGTGTATTTATTACTTCTACCATGATGAGTTGCATCAGTATCAAATTGTCGAAGGTTAAGAAATCGATGGTAAACTTGTAACAGGTACCTTCGGGGTTCGCAGGATCAAGAGACACAGGCAAAGCAAGATTTAGACAGGTTCGGGTCTCTTAGAAGAGTAATACCCTACTCCTGTGGTTTTGCACTATCGAATCCACCAACACGAAGTACAGATCTGAGGGGGTATCTAACCTCTAATTATAAGGAAGATGGGAAAACTGTAGCTAGATCTAATCTGTCGACTATAGCCTAGCAGGTGCTCTCCTCGGGCTCCTTTTCGCGTGCACTCTGATTGCTCTCTCTCCCCCTCCCCCGTGCACCTCCCTCTATATTTTTAGTAGGGTGCACCATCTTCTGGAGACGTCACCGGGTGAGGACTCCGAGTCGTTCCCGACCTGGGGTCTATGTTCCGAGATCCTCACAGGGAACCTAAATTTCCTTCTTTATTCACCGTACTCTATTTGGTCTCCTCATTATGGGAGCAAGATCGAGTCCTTCCTAATATGAAGATATCCCTTCTATCAGCCTTCTCTCCAGTAGAGATAGGGCTCTGGGCGTCCGAGATATACGGCATGATTTTCATCTTTTCGGTGCGCGTGCATATCCCATATTTAGATATTCGACAGTAGCCCCCGGACTCTGTTCAGTGATGGGTCCGTGCCGAGCGTTAAGTCGATTATTGTCAGGTTTCGACTTGAACGAATAACACCATACATGCTCGTGGTCGACTGCATCAAGTAGGGTTGGACCGCTGGGATCGAGCAAGGAGATGTTGGGTCGACAGCCCGACCATCGACCTTTTTCGAGCTCCCAAAGGATCTGCCCACGGCTCGATATCGACCTTAAGAACTGACGCTGGATAGAGTTAAGACTTGATTTAGAATATCGCCGTATTGAGAATGCGCGGCATTAAATGTGGCAGTCTGCATAAAGTTGTGGCGTTTCGTGTGCTAGCTCAGCTTTCCAACCGCTGCTCCGTTCGATGCGCCGTGTAATGGGGGACGGAATCACCCACTACCAACAAAGGGAACTGTATATATTCCGTCTTCGAGAAGGTGATCGTCACCTGTATTTTTGGAAAAAAGAATCATTCCGTTTTCTTCGCCATTTTCTTCATTTCCTTCATCGGCCAGAAATCTTCTTGCCTTCGTGATGACGTTTGTATCCCGCGCAAGGGCTACTGGTGGCAGTGCTCCTTTGAAGGCAAGGGATACTGATGAGGCGGTATTCGAGGATGAGGTCCTCAAGAAATGCTAGCAGACCTCGATAATGTCCGAAGAGCACCTCGTGGACATGGAGAAGGAGGGCCTTCTTCCTTCCCGCGCGCTGGTCAACTGGTCTCCCTTTGCGGGTGAGCCGTACCTACTCCGCAGACTCAAGATGAAACTGTAGTCTTCGCATCTTTCTTCTATTGTGGTTTGAATTTTCCACCTTCTGCTTTTCTTCTTTCCGTCTTGGACTTCTACTCGGTCCAACTCTTTAACTTGACGCCCAACTCGATCACGATGTTGAGCGTGTTCGTGCATCTCTACGAGGCACTCCTGGGCATCCTTCCCAGCCTCATTCGCCACTTTTACATCTTGGTGAGGGTAAAGCAAGATGTGGTGGGGGTGCCGGATTTCGCCTTCGGTTCGGCAGATCCGATCCCTATATCTCGGTTCCCGTCGTTTCCTCTTTGCAGGCCAATTGGAAGAAAAGTGGTTCTACATCACTTCCCCGGACAACGTCCACTACCCGATCGCTTATCTCAGCCTTTTGATCAACCCCACCGAGCTGTGGTCCCGTCCTCCTCCTTCGACCGCCTGCCTATTTCTGTTCCGGCAGCATTGCGCTGATGCTTGATTTTTTCCTCACAATTTTGCTGCCTACAGGCATTGGTGCCGACCTGAGCAAACTTTTCGATGGTTCCCACCTGGGCCGCCCCGGTGTGGTGAGTTTTTCTAAAGTCCTCCCCCGTCGGCAGGTGAGTGTTGTCTTTGGGCTATGCAATGCATCCTTTGTGCATATGTTACCTGCTACTAACCAACATCACCCTTAGGAGCCGGAGTTCGGGGAGGAAGGCAGACTAGTGGAGGGAGCCATTGATCTAGTAGGTGATGGTCTGGATCCCGCAACCGTCGATCCCGGAAGGAACGAGGTTGCTCCAGAGGCTCACTTATGTGACCTTGGAAAATGTTTTAATTTGGATCTTTATTTGGGGTCAATCGGCTTGTGATCATGGTTTTGGTTGCTTGAGTGTTTGCTGATCACAAGTAGGGAGACGTCTAAGTGTTCACATGACATCTAGATCCAAGTCTCTCTCAGAGGCCAAATCAATTCATTCCTTTCTGCTAGAATTCTCAATGTATCAGAACATCCGATCATCACATCGGAACATCCGATTCCTATGCCTGTCTGTCGGGACCCCGAATTTGCAAATCCGGACCCTCTGTGTATTCAGCACTAGTCCAGGAACGCGCTAGTGCACACAGTCTTAACATCGGTAAATATCACAATCATACCAATCGATATTATCAAAGTACTTTATTTAAATAACCAAACTGGTTACTTGACCTCATGGTCAAGTTACAAATGTATGCCTCGTAGGGCGAAACTTATTCAGAGAGAAACAATAGCAATGGAAATCAAATAAACTTACGTGGGCGCCATCCAAGTATACCACAGGCAACTGGCTGGGCTCGCATCCCCTAAGTAGTCGGGTCCTCTTGGAATTCCTCCTCCAAAAGCGGCGTAGTCTCCTCTTCAACCGGTATTGTGTTGAGGCAAGGGTGAGTACTTGGTACTCGGCAAGTCATGCATGCAGAATGCAAGCTAATATACTATATGCATGGCTTGGTACAAAGGAATAGCTCAAGGTATATTTGCGAAGAAACAAAGATTCAAGAGTAATATAAGTAGATTCAAAGCAAGTAGAAATCGAAAGCGTAAATAACTTTTCAAGAAGTTTTAATAAACATTTCCCCATCCTAAACCACATTTTCATCATCTTCATTAGTAAACCAATCCAACCTTTCAAATCCAAGTTATTTTCAGAAAGTCTAACCCTTGACTGTAATTCCCGAGCATTGTCGATCACAGTGGACTCCTGGCTATTCAAATAGATTCTACACTCTGCAGAGGTTATACACTTTACCCACAAGATACAATCCACTCACCACGTCGGTAGTGAATCGCCATACAAGAGTAAGCGAATGAGCGATCATAACAAAGCCTTTCGGAAGCCTCAAACAACACAGGTGGTCCTCTCCGGTTCGTGCTCTACACCATCCCTTCCCTTAGCCAAGGCGAAGTATGGGACCAACACACCGTTAGATGGGTATCTGGCCACAGCCACGATACGCTCCCCCGTACAATCACACAAACGGTGTAATTGACACCCTGAGGCTCCACAAGCGAGTCCTTAGCAACTTAGTCAACTAGGGCCGTCCCATTCCAGCCATGTGGTTGTACGTATGGCCCAGTTCAAAGGCTTGCAAGGTTAAGTCCTTAGAGTGACCAGGGCAAGACTACCCGAAAAACCAAATCAACACTCCCAATGCCACACTGGCCCACCTGATTACTCTTGCCACATGCCCCGATAAAATCGTTTATCAAACCCCAGTTGATTACCATGCACCACGTGCCATCAACATCACATGATACTTTTCCAAAACAGGTTCAATATATCATTAAGTCAATATTAGCATTTGATTATCCAAAATCATGTCATGAGCACGTAGCAGGTCTAAGCAGTATACTACAACGATCTAAACCCATGTTGGCAATTTAATAATGTCCAACTAGTAAACCACAACTAGGGTGACAAGGGATCATGGCACATACTTAGATAATCAAGGTGTCATATAACAAATTGGTATTTATCTAACCCCATGTTTAAACAAAGTATCTTTCTAATTGAACTAGCATGCAATAGTTTAAATCAAAATAGATTTCGAAATAGGATCAATATGGTCAAAGCACAACTTGCCTTCAAAAAGTACTTGCTCTTGGTCTTGAGTTGGATACTGAGTCAACACTTCTCCTTCGAATCCTTAGGCACTTCAACGTCTACTCGTAAAAGCGTGCAAATAGCAAATACCCAATAAACAATAGGCAAAAACATCCCAAAACTCCAAATAAAATCCATAAACAGAGAGAATATAGTTTTCTTGATTTTTAGAAACTGGAATGTTCAATTTTGGAGTTAAAGCATAAAAGTTATGATTATTTAAAGTTTAAATAATCAATTAAATAATATTACAGAGAAAAACTTTAGTCCAAAAATTAAATAAAATTCATATTTAGGTAGATCTTAATTTTATACAAATTTAGAAATTTGAATCGCTCAAATCGGAGTTGAAACGCATAAAAGTTATAAGCGTTTGAAGTTTGAATCTAAATTTGAATCAATATTTCGAATTAATAAATCATTTTCTTTTGGAAATTAATTATTGCGTCAGCATGGACACGTGGCAGCCTCTGATTGGCCTCTTGACGCCGGGCTGATCCACGGACTCGGTTCGGGTCCACGGTGGATCCAGTCCCGCGGACCGATGCGGTGACATGCGGGTCCCACGTCGGTGGAGTCGTCGCGTCGCGGTGGCACGACTTCATTAGCACGATCCGAGCCGCTCGATTCGGATCGAGCGGTTGAGGTTGGATCCAATCCACCGCAACGTGGATTTCTGCGATGGCGTGGGCGAGCGAGGCCGTTGGATTTTGATCCAATCGCTTGAGATCTATCCTGGGTTCTCTGAGGTTAGGGCGCGCGTGGCTAACCTGGACCGTTGGATCTTGATCTCACGGTCGAGATCCAACCGTTTTCTACCGTTTCAAGAAGCGTGGACTCACCGTGATCGTCGGATGAAGATCGGACGGCGACGATCTTCGTGGGGTTGCGGCGGCGCTGGTTGTCGAGAATGCAGCGGACTTGAAGACGACGACACACGGGATGGCGCCACAGGGCAGATCCGGCGAAGTGAATGCCACTCCAGACGCGCCTCGTCCTTGCGGTCTCGGATCCGGCCACAACGCGACGGAGAAGCGGTGGGCGGCGGAGCGATGCCAAAACCCTAAACAACCCTAATCAACTCCGGCGAGGAATCGCGAGCACGGAGGAGCTCTTCAGTGGCGGCTAGAGCAAAAGGTGCGCCGCGGTGACGGCGATCCTCGGGCACGCACTCACGCCTTAAATACCAGACGCACGCCGAGATTCGCCGGTTTCCATGGCGAGGCTTTAAGATGCAAGTACGAGTCCGGCCGACACTTGGCGAGGCGACAGCGTCAATCCTAGCCGTCCACGCGGCACGACGGACGGCCCACGATCGCTGCGAACGCATCACGGGTTCGACTTCGGTCGGCTCGGGGTGACGTGGCGCCAATCACAACCGTTGGATCTTGATCCAACTGGCGTAACTAGGGTTTCGGGCAAGCGGGTTTGGCTCGACCACGTGGTTTCGGGTCGGACTCGAGTCCGACTGCACCGAGGAACGAGAACCGACCCGGTCGGTCCCTTTTCAATAATTAATCATTAAAATAATTCCCGATAATTCATTTAATTCATTAAAAATAGCAAATGACTCGAGAAAAATTCGGAAAAATTACGGAAAATACTTTGGATCATTTTGGACTCAAATAAAATATTTCCAACAAAATTTTATTTGCAAAATTAAATTCTTTAACTATTTCAAAATGGAATAAATTCAAATAAATTCCAATTAAATCCAAATAAATTCCAGAAAATTCCAAAAATTCACCAAAGTGCCAAATCACACATGAATTTAGGACAAGTAAAATTTTGGGGTGTTACAAACCTCCCCCCCCTTAATAGAATCTAGTCCCAGAGATTCAGGGCTTACTAAAGGAATAGGTTTGGAAATTCTTTCTTCAAATCATCTTCGGCTCCCAAGTCGCTTCACTTTCTTCATGGTTGCTCCATCGAACTCTCTGAAGCGGGTTGACTTGTTTCTAGTTTCTCGATCCATTGTGTCTAGAATCCCACGGGATACTCCTTATAAGTCAAATCCTCTTGCAACCCAATTGACTCTAGCGGTGCCTGTTCCTCGGGAACTCGGAGACACTTCTTTAATCGGGACACATGGAATACATCATGCACTCCTGTTAACGATTGTGGCAACTCCGGTGATAAGCAACCGCCTCTGCGGCTCAAAATCTTAAATGGTCCAACATAGCAGGGTGCAAGTTTCCCTTTGGCATGGAACCTCTTAACTCCCCCGAGAGGCGTAACTACGAGGTATACAAAGTCTTCGGTTCCAAAACTCAAATCCGCTGACGATTGTCAAGATAACTCTTTTGTCGAGATTGGGCTATCTTCAACCTTTCCCTAATCATGGCGTCTGTTCTTGACCTCTTGAAGAATATCAGGCCCAAAGACACGGCTCGCCGGTCTCATTCCAATTCAATGGCGTCGGCGAGTCGACCATACAAAGGCCTCAAAAGGTGACATCGTAAACTAGCCTGATAACTATTGTTGTAACTAAACTCGGCATACGGCAAACTCTTATCCCAAGAGGTAGCATAAGCCAATGCACAAGCTCTCAACATATCTTCGAATCTGGTTGACTCTTTTCGGTCTGTCCATCCGTGCGTGGATGATAAGTCACATCTTGAAGTTTAAACGGGTTCCCATGGCTTCATGCAACTTATTCGAGAATCTTGAGGTAAATTGGGTACCTCTGTCCGATACAATCCTCTTTGGCACTCCGTGCAAACAAACAATTACGATCATGTATAGTGCGCTAATTTATCTCCGAGTAAGTGGTCTTCACGGGGATAAAATGGGCTACTTTAGTCAAGCGATCCACTATAACCCATATGGAGTCATAACCTCCTTGAGTCTTGACAAACCGGTAATGAAATCCATTCCGATTTCCTCCCACTTCCACTCAGGTATTTTCAGCGGTTGTAGCAATCCTGCTGGTCTCTGATGCATTGCCTTGATTCTCTGGCATACGTCGCACAATGCAACATGCTCGGCAACTTCACGTTTCATACTCGGCCACCAGAATCTCTCCTTCAGATCCTGATACATCTTGGCGCTTCCAGGGTGAATTGAGTACTTGGAGTCATGGGCTTCTTCCAAAATCAGTTGCTTTAACTCCTTTTTGTTAGGCACACAAATGCGATCCTTCATCCACAACGTGCCTTGCTCATCCAACTTGAAGTCCTCTGCCTTGCCTTCCTCCTTTTTGGACTTAATCCTACGGATCTTGTCATCATCCTTCTGTCCTTCTCGGATCTGATTCTCTAGGGTAGGCTTTACTTCTAATGCGGCCAAGAATCCGCTAGGTACTACCTCAATCTTCATCTTCTGAAAATCCTCACATAACTCATCCTGACTTGTGGCTAGCAACGTACTCACGGTATGGCTTTTCCGACTCAGAGCATCGGCTACTACGTTGGCCTTCCCGGGATGGTAATGGATTCCAACATTATAGTCCTTGATCAACTCTAACCATCTCCTCTGCCTCATATTCAGATCCGACTGGGTGAATATGTACTTAAGGCTCTTATGATCCGTATACACTTCACATCTGTTTCCAATCAGATAGTGACGCCATAACTTCAAAGCATGCACTACGGCAGCTAACTCTAGGTCATGTGTCGGATAATTTTCCTCATGCGGCCTCAACTGCCTTGATGCATAAGCGACGACCTTTCCATTCTCGTGCATCAGACACCTCCAAGTCCTTGGCGCGATGCGTCACAATAAATATCGAAGCTTTGAGCAACATCAGGTAGAACTAACACCGGTGCTGATGTCAATCGCTTCTTCAGCCTGAAATCCTTTCTCACATTCTCAAGCGCCCATGCAAACTTCTTTTCCTTCTTCAGCAATTGCGTAAGAGGTTTCGCAATTGTCGAGAAGCCTTCAATGAAACGGCGGTAGTATCCTGCCATTCCAAGGAAACTCCGAATCTGGGTCACAGTCTTCGGCTGCTCCCAATGTAACACCGCTTCTACTTTGCTTGGATCCACAGCGACTCCCTCTGCGGTCATTACATGTCCAAGAAACTCCACCTTGTCCTTCCAAAAATCACACTTGCTGAACTTGGCGAAAAGTTGCTGTTCCCTCAGCTTTTCCAAAACTCGCCTTAAGTGTTCGGCATGTTCATCCTTTGTCTTGGAGTAGACTAGGATATCGTCTATGAACACGACGACAAACTTGTCCAAATATTCCATGAACACCTTATTCATCATATTCATGAAATAAGCTGGCGCATTCGTCAGCCCAAAGGACATAACTGTAAACTCGTAATGTCCATATCTTGACGAGAATGCAGTCTTCGGAATATCCTCTGATCGGATCTTCAACTGATGGTATCCCGATCTCAGATCAATCTTGGAGAAAACTCCGGCTCCTCTTAACTGATCAAACAAATCATCAATCACTGGTAGCGGATACTTATTCTTCACGGTGACTTCATTGAGTGCACGGTAGTCAATGCACATCCTGAAACTCCCGTCCTTCTTCTTGACAAACAAAACCGGTGCTCCTCACGGCCGACTAACTCGGCCTGATAAATCCTTTCTCCATTAACTCCTCTAGTTGTTTCTTCATTTCTACCAACTCCTCGGTGGACATCCGATAGGGTCTCTTTGCTATCGGTCTTTGCCGTACTGTACAAGCTCTATCACAAACTCTATGTCCCTGTCGGCGGCATACGGGTAGATCCTCGGGAAAAACATCTCGGGTACTCATTCACTACTTTGGGACATCCTCTATGCTGATTGCCTTGGTATCTGTTAACCATCAATCGTCCATCTCTAATCTGCAAAGTGGCTTGAAATTCCACTTTCTTCCCACACGGGCTCTCAATCGAGATAGTCCTTCGCCCACAATCCAATACAGCCTTTGTGCTTGGATAACCAATCCATTCCCAATATAACATCTAAGGTCCGGGTCTCCAAAATTATAAGGTTTGCCAGAACTCTATTCCATCTATTAGTATTCTCACCGGAACATCCTACTTCCGCTCGGAGTTCGGAACTGTGGGTTTGAACTAAAAGCATGCACTTAAGTCTTGCAATTCTCAAGTCATTTCTAGTAGCAAAGCCTTGCGAAACAAACGAATGCGAAGCTCGAGTCAAACAAAATTGCAGGTGTACTTGAGTTAACAAGTAACTTACCCAAGATGACGTCCGTAGCATTCCGCAAAGCTGCATCCATGGTGACATGGTTGACTCGGCCTCTCACCACGATGCAGGGTGTGGCTCCTGATCTTTGGCGTCCTAGCTGGGGTGGTTCCTAGATTGAAGCGGCCGGGGTCGCTCCTGCTGTCTTCTTCGGACAAGCTGTTGGCAAAGTGTCTGGCTCGTTGCGATTGTAGCAGCGCCTCCTTGTTCCTTCTTGTTGCACAGGGTAGCGTTTCTAAGCGGGGCTGGGTGCAGTAGTTATTTGGCGAGTCTTGGTCTTTGGGGATGGTGTCCTTGTTGCATTCGTGGTTGGAATCCCGAAGAATTGATTTGGTGCAACTCTCAAGCGCTGCGCGCTCCTCGACGTGATCCTTCTTTGTTGCATCCGCGCTTCCTGTTCTCATCCAGTTCCTTGCGCTTGTCCTCAAGAATAAGCGCCTTATTCACCAACTCTTGGAAATCTGGAAAGGTGTGGGTGATCAACCCAACTTGCAATCCCGAGTTAAGTCCCTTCATAAAACGAGCTATGCCTCGATTTATCTGTCGCTACATCCTCAAAAAGCGTAGCGTGCTAGCCGTGTGAACTTGTTCGTAGTCGGCCACCGGCTGATTACCTTGCTTCTTTGCTCGAACTCCTCCTTCTTAAGGTCCATGATTCCTTCAGGCACGTGATCTTGTCGGAATGCACCGTGAACTCTTCCCAAGTGATATCTTGAGGGTTCTCTGCGTGGCACGAAGTTCTCCCACCATTCGTAATTGTTCCTTCCGGTGATGAGAAGCGAGAGTACCTTCTCATTTCCTATGCACTGAGCTATGTGTAGCTTCCTCTCGATTGATCTTAACCAATCAACGGCCTCCAAAGGATTGGCATTCCCGAGAGAAAGTGGGTGGGTGAGTCCTCATGAACTCACACCTTGTATTACAAGCGTGGTCCCCGATTAACTTGATTAGCGATGGCCTGAGCAAAGGACGTGCTGCATTTGTTGCATCATAGCATGCATCAATCGAGTCTGAGCAGCAAGAAATGCTCCAAAATTCTGCATATCATCTGGCGGCCCGGTGCTCTATCATTGGGGTTTTCTGGCGAGAACCACTCCCATTGCTTCCAAAGTTTCCACGGGTGTTCACCATCCGCCGATTTGCTCTAGGTTTAGAGATGAGAGGGAAACAAGAATAGACAAGTAATATGGAACTTATGCGGGGCGAAAGGGGTAACTTTAAGGTCCATCTTTATTATTAATAACTTGGTATGGCTGCTTACATAATGCCTAAGGGCCTTGCAACACATAATGCACACTCGACAAACAAAGCAAATCCAAATCGAACTAACTCTGGAATCTAACGCCTAAAGGGTGACTCTTTCTTCTATGACGCGACTCGGCGAAGGAGTCTCACTATAGAACCTAAGCTCTCTCATCGAGAAAACCTCCACGGCCTGGGTACGCGGTATGGGCATAGGCGCGAAACGATTGCCATGTCCAAAGAATCGTGGTCCTCTGTGGTAGTCGAAGAAGCGGTGTCCTCATCGAGATCCGACTCCTCTGGATCTCGCTCGTGTAGCTCAATCTTGGTTCGGGTCTGGTCCGCATAAAGTCATCTCCAACTCGTCAATCCTTCGCAGAAGATGTGCCACATACTCTTGAGCTTCCCGCCATCTATTCTTCTCTGTCGTGATCTCCTTGCGGGCCTTCGTAGCTCCTTGCTTGTATTATCTAGTACATCCTCCTCGCGGCGACAAATCGTGCCAATCAGATAACCGCAGTGGCATCCTCATCCTGAATCGCGCCGGGTCGAAGGTTATCGCCGCGCGGATGGTAACGGAACACCGTACTCTCCAATTCTCTGGCGATACGGGTAATGTGCCGCATTGGCGCGTCGTGATACTTCTTGGATACCCATCCGCATTGTAGATCTCCGGCAAAGGTCAGTGTATCGGCGATTGCCTGGCCCTTTTTCCTAGCAGTACCTCAATCCTCACGTCACAAGCCTTGATCAATCCCGCTTGTCCGATCACTTCCACTTGGTATTGGGGCTTCTCAAAATCTCCGAGAGTCTGAGCATATGCCAAAGTTCCGCGGCGTGACTAACTCCCGCATCAACGTAGTTGAACTCTTCCTCCATCCTGTCACAAGAGTGCTTTACGTAAGAACTCGAATTTTTAAATTGTGACAAGGTAAGGGAAAATTTCAGCAAGAGACAAGAAAAGAGGGAAGGGATAAGTCGAGATGTCATTTCTTGTCTTCACAAATTTTTAGCTTTTAGAAAATAGGTTTTATCCTCACTACGACCATTCTAACTTAGGTTGAGCCTACAGTCAAGTATGGCTCGATACCACCTCTCCGGGACCCCGAATTTGCAAATCCGGACCCTCTGTGTATTCAGCACTAGTCCAGAACGCAGCTTAGTGCACACACAGTCTTAACATCGGTAAATATCACAATCATACCAATCGATATTATCAAAGTACTTTATTTAAATAACCAAACTGGTTACTTGACCTCATGGTCAAGTTACAAATGTATGCCTCGTAGGGCGAAACTTATTCAGAGAGAAACAATAGCAGCGGGAAATCAAATAAACTTCGTGGCGCCATCCAGTATACCACAGGCAACTGACTGGGCTCGCATCCCTAAGTAGTCGGGTCCTCTTGGAATTCCTCCTCCAAAATCGCGTAGTCTCCTCTTCAACTGGTATTGTGTTGAGGCAAGGGTGAGTACTTGGTACTCAGCAAGTCATGCACAGAATGCAAGCTAATATACTATATGCATGGCTTGGTACAAAGGAATAGCTCAAGGTATATTTGCAGTAAACAGCATTCGAAGAGTAATATAAGTAGATTCGAAAGCAGTAGAAATCAGTAAAGCGTAAATAACTTTTCAAGAAGTTTTAATAAACATTTTCCCCATCCTAAACCACATTTTCATCATCTTCATTAGTAAACCAATCCAACCTTTCAAATCCAAGTTATTTTCAGAAAGTCTAACCCTTGACTGTAATTCCCGAGCATTGTCCAGTACCGTGGACTCGGCTATTCAAATAGATTCTACACTCTGCAGAGGTTATACACTTTACCCACAAGATACAATCCACTCACCACGTCAGCCGTGAATCGCCATACAAGAGTATGCGAATGAGCGATCATAACAAAGCCTTTCGGAAGCCTCAAACAACACAGGTGGTCCTCTCCGGTTCGTGCTCTACACCATCCCTTCCCTTAGCCAAGGCGAAGTATGGGACCAACACACCGTTAGATGGGTATCTGGCCACAGCCACGATCGCTCCCCGTACAATCACACAAACGGTGTAATTGACACCTGAGGCTCCACAAGCGAGTCCTTAGCAACTTAGTCAACTAGGGCCGTCCCATTCCACCATGTGGTTATGCGTATGGCCCGATTCAAAGGCTTGCAAGGTTAAGTCCTTAGAGTGACCAGGCAAGACTACCCGAAAACCAAATCAACACTCCCAATGCCACACCGCCCACCTGATTACTCTTGCCACATGCCCCGCCGAAAATCGTTTATCAAACCCCAGTTGATTACCATGCACCACGTGCCATCAACATCACATGATACTTTTCCAAAACAGGTTCAATATATCATTAAGTCAATATTAGCATTTGATTATCCAAAATCATGTCATGAGCACGAAAGGTGTCTAAGCAGTATACTACAACGATCTAAACCCATGTTGGCAATTTAATAATGTCCAACTAGTAAACCACAACTAGGGTGACAAGGGATCATGGCACATACTTAGATAATCAAGGTGTCATATAACAAATTGGTATTTATCTAACCCCCATGTTTAAACAAAGTATCTTTCTAATTGAACTAGCATGCAATAGTTTAAATCAAAATAGATTTCGAAATAGGATCAATATGGTCAAAGCACAACTTGCCTTCAAAAAGTACTTGCTCTTGGTCTTGAGTTGGATCCTGAGTCAACACTTCTCCTTCGAATCCTTCCGGCACTTCAACGTCTACTCGTAAAGCGTGCAAATAGCAAATACCCAATAAACAATAGGCAAAAACATCCCAAAACTCCAAATAAAATCCATAAACAGAGAGAACATAATTTTCTGGATTTTTAGAAATCGAATCGTCAATTTTGGAGTTAAAACGCAAAAGTTATGATTATTTAAAGTTTAAATAATCAATTAAATAATATTACAGAGAAAAACTTTAGTCCAAAAATTAAATAAAATTCATATTTAGGTAGATCTTAATTTTATACAAATTTAGAAATTTGAATCGCTCAAATCGGAGTTGAAACGCAAAAGTTATAAGCGTTTGAAGTTTGAATCTAAATTTGAATCAATATTTCGAATTAATAAATCATTTTCTTTAGGAAATTAATTATTGCGTCAGCATGGACACGTGGCAGCCTCCGATTGGCCTTTCTTGACGCCGGGCGTCCACGGACTCGGTTCGGGTCCACGGTGGATCTCGTCCGGGCCGGTCTGCGGTGACATCGCGAGTCCCACCGTCGATGGAGTCGCGTCGCGGTGGCACGACTACGTGGCACGATCCGAGCCGTTCGATTCGGATCGAGCGGTTGAGGTTGGATCCAATCCACCGCAGCGTGGATTTCGCGATGGCGTAGAGCGAGCGAGGGCCGTTGGATTTTGATCCAGCGGTTGAGATCTATCCTGGGTTCTACTGAGGTTAGGGCGCACGTGGCTAACCTGGACCGTTGGATCTTGATCTCACGGTCCGCATCCAATCTGGTTTTCTACCGTTTCAAGGAAGCGTGGACTCACCGTGATCGTCGGATGAAGATCGGACGGGCGATCTTCGTGGGGTTGCGGCGGCGCTGGTTGTCGAGGTCTGGCCGGACTTGAAGACGACACACGGGGCCAGCGCCCACAGGGCAGATCCGGCGAAGTGAATACCACTCCCAGACGCGCCTCGTCCTTGCGGTCTCGGATCCGGCCACAAGCGCGACGGAGAAGCGGTGGGCGGCGGAGCGATGCCAAAACCTAAACAACCCTAATCAACTCCGGCGAGGAATCGCGAGCACGGAGGAGCTCTTCGAGTGGCGGCGCTTAGAGCAAAAGGTGCGCGACGGTGACGGCGATCCTCGGGCACGCACTCCACGCCTTAAATACCGCAGGCGCCGAGATTCGCTCGGTTTCCATGGCGCGAGGCCGATGCAGGCGGCGGAGTCCGGCCGGACCGCAGCGGCGGCAGCGGCTCAATCCTAGCCGTCCACGCGGCACGACGGACGGCCACGATCGCACGGGCACGTACGGGTTCGACTCGGTCTCGGCTCGGGGTGACGTGGCGCAATCACAACCGTTGGATCTTGATCCAACGGTCGCGTGGCTAGGGTTCGGGGCGAGCGGGTTCGACTCGACCACGTGGCTCGGGTCGGACTCGAGTCCGACTCAGACCCGAGGAACAGAAGAACGAATACTTAGGCGGTCGGTCCCTTTTCAATGAATTAATCATTAAAATAATTCCCGATAATTCATTTAATTCATTAAAAATAGCAAATGACTCAGAAAAATTCCAGAAAAATTCTGGAAAATACTTTGGATCATTTTGGACTCAAATAAAATATTTCCAACAAAATTTTATTTGCAAAATTAAATTCTTTAACTATTTCAAAATGGAATAAATTCAAATAAATTCCAATTAAATCCAAATAAATTCCAGAAAATTCCAAAAATTCACCAAAGTGCCAAATCACACATGAATTTAGGACAAGTAAAATTTTGGGGTGTTACACTGTCTGCGATTTTCTGGAAACTTTAACTCATCGGAATATCCGATCATAACATCGGAGGTTCCGATGTTCTGGAAATAACCTTATAACTCTAGAATCAAATCTAGAATCCTTTTGGCTTCGTTCTTCAAATTCCTTGGGTAGGGTTGTTAATCTACTTCTCTAGATTCTCGGTCTTCAATTTCATCAATTTCCCTTGGTTCATCTTGGAGAAATCTTGATTTTTGCTGCTATGCCGAAAACTTCGGTACATCTGAACTCTTGGATCGGAACTTTCGATATTGTATCGAAACTTTCGATCAAAAATTGAAATATCCGATGTTGACAGTACATAACCAAAATCAGTTTTCGTTCTCGATTCTGTTTTCTTATCGAGTCGTCCATTTGTCAGATCAACTTAATGGATCCCGGATAGGGAGATGATCAGTCCAAGAAGGGCAAGTCTAACGTCTCAATCACATTTGGACGTACAAGAAAAACTCCAACCGGGACCAGAACCAAGAGAGTCTTCACCAAAGGACGTTCGACAGGCGACATTTCAATCAATGAACCTGCTCACGCCGCCCAGACAGTCAACGTGCCTCATGGAGCTCCCCTGCCTTCAAAAAAAGGCAAGGAGATAGCTGGATCTTCTCAACCGGCCGCTGTCAACAGGATGCCAATTCTGAAAAACCCAGAACGATCACAACGGTTGGTTAGAAGACCAGTGAACTTCAAAGGGAAGGCAGCACAGGTCCGCAAGGCTAGGGAAGAGAACCCCAGGAGGGATGCTCAGTTCTCCACAGATCCCAGGTTCTGAACTTTCCTCCAGCAGGATTTCTATGAATCTGTTATCTTTCCTTGGAAGAATCCAGTAATTCCAATGCAGTGGGTTAATTGGGAATATATGGATGGAGACTTCCTTGGTGGCGACTAACATAAATTTCTGGTACGATGAGGATGCAGACTTTGAGGCTGGTAACACTAAGGGCATGAAGCCATTCTTTGTCTATTTGAACAAACTCTTCATGAAAACTCTGGCACCTAAGGAGGCAGATGCATCTCACGTAATATCCTACACAAGGAACCTTATGTGCAGAATGTAGGAAGGTTAGAGGATTTTCGATGTCTTTGATTTCATTTGGAATGAAATCAGACTCACCTCTATGGAGCCTAGGAGAAGCTATGGATATGCTCCATACATCATGCATATGATTGAGCAAGTCGCTAAACAGTAGTTTGAATGCGATGCCAAGCACACTGTAGTGCAGATTAGGGCAGTCAAAGCCCCAGGTCAGCAAGCCAGTCGTCCTACTACTAGGCACTGTGCCTCTTCATCAGCTGCTGCTCCAGTCGCTCCCTCGACTCTTGACACATCCTCCTCCTCGATGATTCTTCGTGCATTAAAGTCAATCTTTGGATTGTGTAAGAAAAATGCAGTGGAGGTCAAAAAAATGCCAAAAGACTTAAGGACTGTAACACCCCGACATTTAATATGCCTGAATGCTACCAAACATAAGCTAAACAACATCTAAATACCACAATTAAACATAAATTCCAGCAAAGGCGCACATGCTAAAAACCGAGATTTGTGACATCTCCTTTGTTTTAACATGAATTGAAGGAGCAACAACAGTAACACAAGTTATATCATAATGGAAAGCATCTAAAACAGCAATAATTAACGACTTAGCAACAATGTAAGTCTAGTTCCAAACATATAATGTCTCCAAGAGTCAAACGAACGAAAAGATTCTCATTTAGCAAAGCTAATCCTTAAAGCAATGATCATCACACGCAATTTATTATCAACACTAATTGAATGACTTGTGAAATCAAAAGAGTGAAGCTACGTGTGGAAGTGTGACTATTTCCCTTCCCCGCATGCTGGATTCATGGTACCTAAAAGAAAACAACAAAAACATAAGCGTGAGTTCATCACTCAGCAAGCATATTGCAATGGACAACAAGAACAATAACATGGCAATAATGTCTCACATCATGTATATCATCTCATTCATGAACACATAACATTATCATCATCATTACGTATGCAATGCAATGCAATGCTCATGTCTCCTTGGAAACTCATACCGGTATGGTTGAGTACACACCCGTCGGTGTACACCCTCTCCCCCCTTCCATCCCGAAGATAGAGGGTGCCTACTCCTCGCTTCCAAACATCACGTGGATGGAATCACGATGTAGGACTTACTCAATGGCTCTCCGGATTAGTCATAACTTTCTCACCGACCTTCCCCGGACTAGTTATGACTTTCTCACCGCCCGGGCCATGTAACATGCCATGTATGCAATTATGCCAACATCATATTTAACTCGTACATTAACACATGGCATCATAACATAATAAACATGCTCATCATATCATTGGCAATCATTAAAGCATGGCAAGTGATCATATATCATGTAGTCAATTCCATCTATTCTCAACAAGCAACCTACAAATCGGTATCCATTACAACACACTTGCCTCAACCACGGGCAACGGATTGGCGGGAAGTAGAAGGCACTCCCGGGGTTGCACCACCTACACATAGGTATCACACACTCACAATCATGTCCACAAAACAGTACGCAAACCCTCATCTACCCCGACATTGCCAACTACTCGCAAAACCTAAAAATAGAGGTTCTGTCCCATCGGGACAGCAGCTTTCCAAAAGGCATAAATCGGGTTCTAAGACTCTGAATCAATTAAACGAGTATATCCTCGCGTAGCTTAGGAAATTTCCCAACTTTTTCTAGGTATAGGGAAAGACTGATTCTGACTCTAAAGTTGTTTAATCTATAAAATACCGCGATCTGTTCCAATCACGTCACAGATTTTAACACGCTCGGTAAAACAGCCATAACTTTCAAACGGCTGGGCGGAATTTAACGTTCTTTATATCCACGGAAAGATAACGAAATTATCTACAACTTATTCAACGTCCGTATGACCAGATTCCGAATCTAATTTGGCGAAAAACCGAACCCTAGGTCGACTGCTCATGCTGCCCGAAACAGAGAACGTGGCAACTTCTAGATCTAATCCAATCTAGTCAATTCCAGTACCACCAATTGATCTAAAAACTTGATAAACACCCTTAGAACAGTACCTAGACCAACCCCAAGGATTCCCATGGCCATACCTTTGCCCAACGCACGAAAACCCAATAGATATCCTCCCGGTTCGCGCGATCTCCTTCCTCGCTCCAATCCCGCCGGATCTCCTCATCGCGGAGCGCTCGAACGGATGGATCTTTGAGGTGTGGAGGTGGAGAACTCCCCTAGGGGCAGCAAGGGAGGAGGATAGGTGGTGGAGAGGTGGTGGAGCAATGGGGGAGGTGGAGGCGCCACAAGGAGGAGGTGGGGAGGTGTGGGGGGGCGGCTAGGACTTGCGGGGGCGCAAGGGCAGGGGGGTGGACGCCTATAGGGGCTGGGGGAGGTCCACAACCAGGTCTCCTACTCCTATTAGGACTCAAACTCCATCCCACCAAAGCCCACGACCCTTTCCTTTAGGCCTAAACTCCCCCGGAAAGGCCCAAACTCCCGGAAACGGCTCGGAAACGCAAATTAACCTCATAACGTGTGGTTTCAACCTCCAATTCCATATTTTATAATGTTTTTTGACCTTAACATTCATATTTTGTAATGCCACAATCTCTAATTCCACATTTTATAAAGTCTCGGCATTCCGTAGTGTCACATTCTCCCCCCCTTCAACAGGATTCGACCCCGAATCCGAGACACGCCACTTCGCAAACAACCAAATCTAAGGGAGTTATGGTTCACGCCTCAGAACCCGCTTATAAGTCCCTACGATTTGCACCAGCCAGCACTCAGAGGCAAGGAGCTAAGGATCAAAGACTGACAGCTCTAACGATAACTCACAATCAAAAACTTACGAGAACTTTACTCAACATTGAAACACAAAGCACTCAAACAAGGCCTCGGCATGACCCAAGCGATAGGATAAAATCCCAAACAGACCACGAAAGAAAACGGTCTCATACTCCTCGTTCTAAGCATTCCTTGGCACTGAAGTGCCCGATCCCTTTAACTCAGGCTACTCTCCAGAAAAACACGGTATCAACCTCCCTTCTGTGGTTCCTTGTACTCAAGGCGGCCTTGAAGCGAGAGAGACACAACACTCTAAGATTACCACGAGCGAACAACCTACTTTAACCAGGATCAGTAAGACTCGCGTAACGAGAAGCGGCCGAAGCGTTCCTCTGCGGTTTGACACAACTCGCGTCTTGCCCAACGACAAAAGCACCAATACACTTCAAAAGGAAAAACGATCACTAGCAACCACCAAGTGGTCCACTCAAAATGTAATCAACCCTACCGAGGAACACCTCAACGACACAATTCTCCACGAAGGTTTGCATTGAGTCATACACAACCTTCCATACAAAGGACCACGATAAAGAGCACAATCATTGAGTGAGCTCAACCATAACATGAACCCAAGTGGCCCTCATCCAACACTCAAACCCCAAAGCGTTAAAACCACTTTGGAAAGGATTCGACAACAACCAGAGAGTATTCATTTTAATTTCCTAAGCCAAAACGCAAAAGAAACACAAATCCCTTCACCACAACCAACACCCGTAATTCTTCATTCTTTTCTTTTCATATTAGAAAGCAAGGGAAATCTCGTTTCATGACATGAATGCACATTCTTCAAGAGCACTCCGGAATAGTCATATCTCCATATATGACTTTCTCACCGACCTGGCTCAACGACTCTTTTATCATTTAACATCTACACACGATGTCTTGTTTACTTTTCACCATTCATTCATCATATAACAACAATACCGAAAAGTCATTCACAAAAAGACTTCTTCCTCGGTATCACATGATTGAAATACATATAACACTGACAGTTGCGCTAAATCATATAGACTATGACGGCAACAACGTTAACAACAAAACACCACATCGTGTGAAAACCCATCATCCATTTAAAACTAACCTTGCAACACCTCGCAAAAACAAACTCAACCTTTTGGAACAGAATATCGACTCCAAAGTCAAACATCTGCACACACAACCACCATAAATTTTATCAAAAGAGAGGGAAACTCAATCCCAAAAGAAAACTCCTCACTAACCAAATTCACTTATGAAACTTTCATAAAAACCAAACTTGTGAAACATCCGCACACCAGACACATTTTCCAAATGACTCCAACTCTAGCCAAACAGAGTTACACATCAAGGGCTTAACTCAAAAGTTTCCAACACAACCAATTATGACCATCTGCTTTCTTTTAAAATTAATTCCAAAGATAATTCAGTGCGAACGCGAAAGGGCGCGATCGACTCAAAAACTTTTGGGGTGTAAATCCATACTCATAGCACCAACTAAACAAATTAGCCAAAACCAAATATTTGCACCAATTTCTACGAGTTTTAGGGAAACTCTGAAACACAACATATGGAACATCTTGACCGAAAACCCTTCAACCAAAAGGGCAAACAACCGACCCAGTCCAAAAGCTTTTGAACACAAGCTCAGTAAAAAAGAACCATTTCTAGTACTCCACTACGCTTTCCATTAAAGACTTCAATAATCACTATTTACTCCTTGAGGAGCCCCAACACAAATCAACCAAAAGCTTCACAACAAATTCTTCCTCTAGTTACCAATCCCAACACTTTTAATTAGGGTTTATGATGCTTATCAAAAAGGCACCCAACCAAGACTATATTGACATGATCCCCACGGATCACCGAATCATAATACTTCTTATTCTAAATTTGAAACATAGTACTTTAACAAATCTTTCAGCAAGATTAAACATATAAATTTCATACCTCCTATATATTCACGTCTCGACAACCGAACCTTATTCAGTTAAACAACGACTTCAACATGTAAATATTATCTCCACAGGGAAGAATTCATAAGTGAGACTGTAAGTTATACTTTTATTGAGGATAAGATCATTTATCATGTTAATTATCCAAAGCTCACTCCATCGTAACATGTTAAAATTTTCCTCTATTTAACCAAGGTTTTCAACAAGTAATCTAAACAATTACCACCACTACTAGGTTATTAATAACAACAAACGGCATAATCATCAACCAACAACATTACTTTTAGCTACCCTATACAAAGGTGATAACAAAAACTACCACCACACAACATACTCCAACTATTTAAAATAGATTGAATACTAACATTAACACTGCCCTTAACAACATCATTAACAAAAAGTCTTATGTCTTCTCAATTGATATCAATACTAGCATTGTAGAGACACAACTGCATACTTCCAAATATACTAGTATTTTGCAACAACGTAAATAGCAACTCTAATCAACTTCCAAATTAAAGTCACTAGGCAACACGATTAAATTTCTCTATTAATCCATTAGATTAGAGCATCTTTAAACAACCAGCAAAGTTTCTTTAACAATAACAGCAATCTACATCATCTTAATGTTTCAACTATGCAACAGGGTTTAAAACTTTAAACATTATCAAGGGTCATAAGCACTTTTAAAGCAAAGCAACAGATTCTAAGCATGTACTTTAGCACATTCAATCATTCTCGCTAAGAATAAACTACAACACTAGTAGTCTATTTATTCTCAAGCTAGAGATAACAACCGCATTGAATTGTTTCAACTCAAAAATTAACTTAACAATGCATCATCCCATAAACCACATTGGTACATGCTACATAATATGCTAAACAGCAATTCTTACTAGGGACAAACGATTTCGGTCAAAAGATTACTTACTTTGTTTGCAACATTTTAGTTTTAAAGCTCATCCCGAGTTCATAAGGAAACTTGACTCTCAAAATTGCAATGAGACCAACCCCCAAACTTAGTCATGCAAAAGGAATTTTCCAAAACACTTTTCCATCTCAAAAACTCCCATCAAGGAAAATGGTTGAAAGACAATTTTCTTAAAGGAAACCAAGCGATCAAGTAATCTATTTCAAATACAACCTTAACCTCAAACCCCAAACTTTCACGAAACAAGAAGGGCTTTCAAAGATGATTTCTCAAACCAGTAAAATGACGAAATCAAACATCATTTACTCCTACAAAGCCACAGAACTTCAGCCACGGCGGCCAGGTGCGGCACAACTCGAAAAACTCCTTTAACCTCGGAGAAAGACAAACACAGGAATAAATTGAATGCTTCTTCCCCATAAAGCAATCAACAAACTAGGCATCAAAACTGGAAAAGCGCCCAAAAGAGACGCAACACCAGACTCCTCTTCTTCGTCTTCAACCAAGGAAGACAAAACCACACACCACATACGGAACAATCCGCGAAAATCCAATACCAAACACTTTTCTTTTGGTTTCCATCAACTGAAACCAAGGAAACCAACCAAAACCGACCACAGAACGATAAAGAACATCCGAAGGAATCCACCATCAACTCTTCTATTTGTCTCCAGTCAACTACCCGATCTACGATAGAAAAGGGTAAGCACTCTTCTCCTACAGGGGTTAATAGTTCTTCGGTGATGGCGCTAACTGGCCACACCGTCAAACCTCACCCTTACTATGAGCCAAAAAGAGGTGACCGAAACCCTTCGGCACCAAAACCCCGCTTTATCACAACAACAAGATCAATTCAATCATTTATCTCATAGACATAGCAACATACATTATCAAATGAAGCATTCAACATCAAAGCTTAAATACAACATTTAAGCGTAAAGAGACGATACCCATACCCTTTCCTACTGTGCATCCAATGTGTGTCAAATTTTAGATTAGTTATACCACTTTTGCAAGTTTTAATGTTGCTATCCTATGACAAAATTTTAGATAGGACCTAAGCCATGTTTCTAAGTTATTCCACATCACATTTTAGTTGTACCCTATAGCATGTCACTAAAAATACACATTCCAAGGACCTACAGCCCGCTCTGATACCAACTGTAACACCCCGACATTTAATATGCCTGAATGCTACCAAACATAAGTTAAACAACATCTAAATACCACAATTAAACATAAATTCCAGCAAAGGCGCACATGCTAAAAACCGAGATTTCGGCAGCATCTCCTTTGTTTTAACATGAATTGAAGGAGCAACAACAGTAACACAGGTTATATCATAATTGAAAGCATCTATGTGATGCCTTAGAATTTGGGAGATTACCGTAGGGGGGTTTTCTCCCTTGTTACGATTTTGGAAGGAATGAGGGAAATGTTGGGAGATGAAATAATTGAGTTTTATGCTACAATTAATATTAGAAATTGGAGTTTTGGGCTAGTTTTAGCTGGGCTGAGGCAACCTGGGCCTGGGCCGGGAATTCCCTTCCCACCCCCTCCCTCCCCACGCCCTAGTGGGCCGGCCCACCTTTCCCTCAAGAGGGGTGGCGCCCCCACCCTTTGCAACCCTAGGGCGCCTCCCCTAGCAGCCACACCACCCCTCATCTTCCTCCCCCTGCGTGGTGGCTCAAGATCCGCCACAAACGCGAAGGAGAAAGCGAAGAGGATCCGTGGAGGCGTGGAGGACGAGCAGATTTCCGTTTCGGGGATCGTCGCGCATTCTTCGTGGGTTCTCAAGGGAGAACTCTAGGTAAAATTCCCAAACTTTTACCCCTGTTCTACCTAGGGATTAGGAGTGTATTAGATCTGGTGGTGTGTGGTTTGGATGGATCTTGATGGGGGAGAAGGGTAGTTGTTCACGTGGTGCTGTTTCTGGAAAGGGAGATTGTGCAGCGCGGATTGTTTCGCGTTTTACGTGGTATAGATGATTTTTCCTACAAAAACCTATAACTAGAAAGTTGTAGATAACGTTGAGACCTAGCTTCTGTAATGTTTTCAGAATTTTTGGGGCGTCGGTCTGATAGTTATCGCTGTTGGAAGATGACAAACAGAATCTTGAAACAGATTTCGTCCACAGTGTTGGACGGTTGTTTAGGCATATTTAACAGTGGAATTGAAATTTGTGACCTTCATGAAAGTTGTAGATCTCGTCAATATATAGCTACTGTAATTTTTTTGTATTTTTATGAACAGTAGAAAAAAAGATACGAAATTGGGAAGAGACGGTGTTGCTGTTCGATCCGGACAGATCGGGGTTTTCGTTGTTTAAAAGGGGAACGGGTTGTAGGAAACGCGTGTTTGAATTGTGTGATCAATTGTGATGTTATTATATACTGAAAATATGCTTGTTCAGGTGGTGCCCCTTCTGGATGCAACTAGATTCGTCATCTACGTCGGTAAAGACAAGTGGAAGTAGTTGTATTGTTAAGCTATACATCGTTGTTTGCTTCGCCTTCATTATAAACTCCAATTACAGCAATCATACATGGTTTAATCACTTGCTTTGAGGATTGCAATATCTTGACTGGCATTGTGATGTTGTGGTTTGGCTATGAATCATGAGTAAGGTGAAGAATGATGTTGTTTACCTGATGAATTGTCTAAACATTTCATCTCAATGATATTTGCTTTCTATCCATGCTATATGATGATATGCAAACATGTGGACTCAGTGGGGAAGGTTATGAATGAATTCATGCATGAAGCATTAACTGCATAATCATGCATTGGAAGTTTTGTCGACGCCAGCGTCTTGCGACCGTCACAGAGTACAACACCGTGTGTTCCTGAGAAAGGGCACGGTGAGGAGGATCATGGCATAAGCATGTGCACAATCATATGCATTTTACTGAGGTTGTGTGGACTCTGTGATGTGGTATTGGATATGAGGAATGTGGTATGCTAGTTTTATGGTGGATGTGTTATTTGTATTAGTTGTTCCGCTTGCTGAGATTTACCCAATCTCACTACTTGCTGTTTTGATGTTTTCATGTAGCGCTTGTGAGTCGTAAGCATGAAGGGTGGGCTAGCAACACAATAAATCTTCTGGGGTCGTCACGACTCACTTGAACTAGTGCTTTAATTAATTCATTAGTTGTTTGAAATATTATTACACCTAGACCCATTGTTGCCCCCTTTAAACATGATTTCGTTTATGGTTGTCCCTTTAGAGATGTGTTATGTTTATGGTTGATTTCTATTTGAATTAGACTTGTTGTCTCTAGTTTTGATATCGTGATGTTATTCCCATTTGAATTGCTTCTGTATTGTCCTGTTTTAGGGGAAACGCTGTTGAATTTTTCTTGTACAACAGTTTAGTTTTATGGGGTGTTACAGTTGGTATCAGAGCGGGCTGTAGGTCCTTGGAATGTGTATTTTTTAGTGTCGTACTATAGGATACAACTAAAATGTGATGTGGAATAACTTAGAAACATGGCCTAGGTTTTAACTAAAATTTTGTCATAGGATAGCAACATTAAAACTTGTGTAAGTGGAATCACTAATTTAAAATTTGACACACATGGATGCACAGTAGGAAAGGGTATGGGTACCGTTGCTTTCCGTTTAATTATTGTATCTAAGCTTTGATGTTGAATGCTTCTTTTGATGATGTATAATGCTATATTTATGATGGATTTGATTGAGTTGCTTCATTTGTGATGAAGTGGGGTTGTGGTGCCGAAAGGTTTTCGGTCACCTCTTTTTGTTCATAGTAAGGGTGTGGTTTGACGGTGTGGCCGGTTAACGCCATCACCGAAGAATTATTAACCCCTGTAGGAGGAGTGCTTACCCTTTCTGTCGTGGATCGGGTAGTTGACTGGAGTCAAATAGAAGAGATTGGTGGTAGATTCCTTCGGATGTTCTTTATCGTTCTGACGGTCGGTCTTGGTTGGTTCTCTTGGTTTTAGTTGATTGAAATCAGAAGAAAAGTGTTTGGAATTTGGATTTTCGCGGAGTGTGCCTTCGGTGTTTCTTGGTTTTGTCTTCTTTGGGTGAAGACAAAGAAGGGGAGTTTTGTGTTCTTGGCGTCTTTGGTCGCCTTTTGACCTTGACACCTGTTTAGTTGGTTGCCTTGCAAAGAAAGGTTTAGTTTTTGGTTCTTGTGTGTCTTGCTCTGAGTTTAAAAGAAGTTATTGAAGCGTGTGTAAAAAGTTAAGTTGTGTCGATTTATGTTTTGTGCCTTTGTTCGTAAAGGTTTACTTGATCGCTTGGTTCCCTCCTATGGGAGTCTTTAAGATTGAAATGTGTTTTGGAGTCATGTCCTATTGCAACTTTGAGAGTCAAGCTTCTTTGTGAGTTTTGGTTGAGTATTAAAAGAAAAATGCTGCAAATAAAGTAAGTATTCGTTTGACTGAAATTACTTGTTAAAAGTGAAAATTGTTGTTTAGCATGTTATGTAGTGTGTAACAATGTGGTTTATAGAAATGATGTACTCTTTAGTTAATTTGCGAGTTGAATCAATTAAGTGTAATTGTTACCTTTAGCTTAAGATTAAATGAACCTCTAGTGATGTAGAGTACCCCATAGTGGGAATGATTAAATGTGTTAATGTACATGCTTATAATCCGTTGTTTTGCTTTAAAAGTGCTTATGACCCTCGATAATGTTTAAGGTTTTAAACCCTGATGCATGGTTAGAACATTAAGATGAGGTACACTGCTGTTATTGTTAAAGAAACTTTGTTGGTTGTTTAAAGATGTTCTAATCTAACGGATTAATAGAGAAAATTTAACCGTGTTGACTAGCGACTTTAATTTGGAAGTTGATTAGAGTTGCTATTTACGTTGCTGCAACCTACTAGTATATTTCGAAGTATGCAGTTGTGTCTCTACAATGCTAGTATTGATATCAATTGAGAAGACATAAGACTTATTGTTAATGATGTTGTTAAGGGCAGTGTTAATGCTAGTATTCAATCTATTTTAAATAGTTGGAGTATGTTGTGTGGTGGTAATTTTGTTATCACCTATGTATAGGGTAGCTAAAAGCAATGTTGTTGGTTGATGATTATGCCCATTTGTTGTTATTGATGACTTGGTAGGGTTGTTAATTGTTGGAAACCATTGATGCAATAGAGAAAAGTGTAAAACTGTAGAATTATGTCGAGTACATGTTGTGATGGGATGAACATTGGATAACAATCATGATGCAAGATTTTAACCTTAATGAATGCATGTCTTAGAATCCTGTTTACTTAATTTTATCTTGTAGAGATAATACTTATTGGTTGAAGTAATTTTATTGATTGAACAAGAGTTTTAATTGTCAAGATGTTGATGTATGGATGGTATAAAATTGATACGTTGATCATGCTTAAGTATCTGTTGAAGTACTATGTTTGAAATATAGAATACATTGTTATATGATGTGTTGGTCTGTGGGGATCATGATGAGGTAGTATAGAATGGAAGACGTTTTGTTAATCATCATAAACTGTATTTATAAATGTTGGGAAAGGTAACTAGAGAAAGAATTGGTTATGTAGCTTTTGGGTGAATTATATTGAGGCTTCTCGATGAGAAAATAGTGTATATTGAATGCTTAAATGGTAAGTATAGTGGAATACTAGATATGGTGGCTTTCATCCTGAGCCTATGTCTAAAACCTTTGGACTGGTTTGGTTGGTTGCTATTTTGGTTGAATACTTTTGGTCGAAGTGTTTCTTACATTTGTGTTTGAGTTTCCCTAAAACTCGTAGTAATTAATGCCAACCTTTGGATTTGGCTGACTTGTTTAGTTTGCACTATGAGTATGGATTTACACCCAAAAGTCTTTGAGTGGATCGCGCCCCTTCGGCGTTACTGAATTATCTTTGGAATTAATTTTAAAGTAGCGAGATGGACATAGTGGGTTGTGTTGGAAACTCTTGAGATTTAATTTGTAACTCTTTTTGACTAGAGTTGGATTTATTTGCATGATGTGTGTGACGTTTGCGAGTGCTTCAAAAAGGTGGATTATATGAGGGTTTCATAAGTGAATTTGGTTAGTGAAGAGTTCTCTTTTGGGAATGAGTTTCCCTTTCTTTCGAAAAAAAATTGTGGCGGTTGTGTGTGCAGATGTTTGACTTTGGAGTCGATGTTCTTTTCCAAAATGTTGATTTTGGTTAAAATGCGATGTTTTGCAAGTTTAGCTTTCTATCATTGGTGGGTTTTGATACGATGTGGTGCCTTACTGTTAACTATGCTGCCGACATAGTTTATATGAATTAGCGCAATCCTCGATGTTATTCGAGTTTCATTCATGTGTTACAGAGGAAGAAGTCGTCTTGTAAATGACTATGCGATAGTGTTGTTACATGATGAATGAATGGTGAAGAGTAAACATGACATTGTCTATAGATGTTAAATGATAAAAGAGTCGTTGAGCCAGGTCGGTGAGAAAGTCATATATGGATATATGATTATTCAGGAGTGCTCTTGGAAAGCTGCATGCATGTCCTGAATCGAGATTTCAATTGCCTTCTAGTACGAGAAGTAAGAACGAATATCTTTTGATATGTTGGTTGTGGTGTAAGAGATCTGAGCTTTCTTTGCATCTTGGCTTAGAAAAATAAAAAAAAATAAAAAAAAGAGTACTCTTGGGTTGTTGCCGAATTCTTTCCAAAGTGGCTTTTAGCGCTTTGGAGTTCGAGTTGTTGGATGTGAATCATTTGGGGATCATGGGTCTTGGTTGAGCTTCCTCAATGATTCTACCCTTGGTTCTGATTCTTTGCAAGGAAGAATGCGAGGGCGAAACCTTCTAAGAAAGAGGAATTTAGTGTGGGTTGGCAATGACCTAAGATATTAGATGTTGCTGGTAGATGATCGTAAACAGTTTAAAAGTGAAGAGTAAAGGAAGGTTGTGTATGACTCAATCCAAACCTTCTTGGAGAATTGGGTCATGGATGTGTACCTAGGTGAAATTTGTTTAAATTATTAGTGGACCACTTGGTGGTTGCTAGTAATTGTTTTTCCTTTCAGAGTGTATTGGGCCTTTACTGCCGAGGTTGAGCGAGGTTGTGTCAACCATAGCGATTTTGTTCGGTTGATCTTGCTTTCTTGCGGGTTTAAGGACTCTGGTTGTAAAGTAGGCCTTTTCTTTTGGTGGTAGTGTTGGGTATTGGTTTTTGTAGAAGATCAATCTTTTGCAAGGTTCTAACCTCGTTTGTTCAAATAGTGGTGGTCTTGGAGTGTATGTCTCACCTGGTTTGTCGCTGCGTCTTGAATACGGCGAACCACAAGAGAGGGTTGTGGTGTGAAAACACGTTTGTGCGTGGGAGATGAAGAGGGTTCTAGAGGCTGGTACCGTTTTCTTCTGGAATAGTAGTTGGAATAAGGAGTGCGAGACCGTTTTCTTTTGTGGTCTATTTGGGAATTGAAGTGAAGGTGGAACCGTGAGAGGTTGCACTCTGTTGAGCTAAATCAACATTTTCTCGCTAGTGTTGGTTTTGAGAACTCGTTTGTCGTTTGTTCTGGTTTGAGTCTTTGTGTGAATGTTTTGTGTTGCAAAGAAGTCTTTTGTCCCTTGGGGACTTTGTTGTTGATTTTGGTGTGTCTTCGATTCGGGGACGAATCCTTTTAAGGAGGGGAGAATGTGATGCCTTAGAATTTGGGAGATTACCGTAGGGGGGTTTTCTCCCTTGTTACGATTTTGGAAGGAATGAGGGAAATGTTGGGAGATGAAATAATTGAGTTTTATGCTACAATTAATATTAGAAATTGGAGTTTTGGGCTAGTTTTAGCTGGGCTGAGGCAACCTGGGCCTGGGCCGGGAAATCCCTTCCCACCCCCTCCCTCCCCACGCCCTAGTGGGCCGGCCCACCTTTCCCTCAAGAGGGGTGGCGCCCCCACCCTTTGCAACCCTAGGGCGCCTCCCCCTTCCTCCCCTAGCAGCCACACCACCCCTCCTCTTCCTCCCCTGCGTGGTGGCTCAAGATCCGCCGTGAAACGCGAAGGAGAAAACGAGAAGAGGATCCGTGGAGGCGTGGAGGACGAGCAGATTTCCGTTTCGGGGATCGTCGCGCATTCTTCGTGGGTTCTCAAGGGAGAACTCTAGGTAAAATTCCCAAACTTTTACCCCTGTTCTACCTAGGGATTAGGAGTGTATTAGATATGGTGGTGTGTGGTTTGGATGGATCTTGATGGGGGAGAAGGGTAGTTGTTCACGTGGTGCTATTTCTGGAAAGGGAGATTGTGCAGCGCGGATTGTTTCGCGTTTTACGTGGTATAGATGATTTTTCCTGCAAAAACCTATAACTAGAAAGTTGTAGATAATGTTGAGACCTAGCTTCTGTAATGTTTTCAGAATTTTTGGGGCGTCGGTCTGAGAGTTATCGCTGTTGGAAGATGACGAACAGAATCTGGAAACAGATTTCGTCCACTGTGTTGGACGGTTGTTTAGGCATATTTAACAGTGGAATTGAAATTTGTGACCTTCATGAAAGTTGTAGATCTCGTCAATATATAGCTACTGTAATTTTTTTGTATTTTTATGAACAGTAGAAAAAAGATACGAAATTGGGAAGAGAGGGTGTTGCTGTTCGATCCGGACAGATCGGGGTTTTCGGTGTTTAAAAGGGGAACGGGTTGTAGGAAACGCGTGTTTGAATTGTGTGATCAATTGTGATGTTATTATATACTGAAAGTATGCTTGTTCAGGTGGTGCCCCTTCTGGATGCAACTAGATTCGTCATCTACGTCGGTAAAGGCAAGTGGAAGTAGTTGTATTGTTAAGCTATACATCGTTGTTTGCTTCGCCTTCATTATAAACTCCAATTACAGCAATCATACATGGTTTAATCACTTGCTTTGAGGATTGCAATATCTTGACTGGCATTGTGATGTTGTGGTTTGGCTATGAATCATGAGTAAGGTGAAGAATGATGTTGTTTACCTGATGAATTGTCTAAACATTTCATCTCAATGATATTTGCTTTCTATCCATGCTATATGATGATATGCAAACATGTGGACTCAGTGGGGAAGGTTATGAATGAATTCATGCATGAAGCATTAACTGCATAATCATGCATTGGAAGTTTTGTCGACGCCAGCGTGCGCGACCGTACCGGTACAACACCGTGTGTTCCTGAGAAAGGGCACGGTGAAGAGGATCATGGCATAAGCATGTGCACAATCATATGCATTTTACTGAGGTTGTGTGGACTCTATGATGTGGTATTGGATATGAGGAATGTGGTATGCTAGTTTTTTGGTGGATGTGTTATTTGTATTAGTTGTTCTGCTTGCTGAGATTTACCCAATCTCACTACTTGCTGTTTTGATGTTTTCAGGTAGCGCTTGTGAGTCGTAAGCATGAAGGG
Source organism: Rhipidocladum racemiflorum (assembly GCA_036346355.1). Taxonomy (NCBI): domain Eukaryota; kingdom Viridiplantae; phylum Streptophyta; class Magnoliopsida; order Poales; family Poaceae; genus Rhipidocladum; species Rhipidocladum racemiflorum. The sequence continues at coordinate 47,420,457 of CM070575.1, forward strand.
TGGGCTAGCAACACAATAATTCTTCTGGGGTCGTCACGACTCACTTGAACTAGTGCTTTAATTAATTCATTAGTTGTTTGAGATATTATTACACCTAGACCCATTGTTGCCCCCTTTAAACTTGATTTCGTTTATGGTTGTCCCTTTAGAGATGTGTTATGTTTATGGTTGATTCCTGTTTGAATTAGACTTGTTGTCTCTAGTTTTGATATCGTGATGTTATTCCCATTTGAATTGCTTCCGAATTGTCCTGTTTTAGGGGAAACGCTGTTGAATTTTTCTTGTACAACAGTTTAGTTTTATGGGGTGTTATAATCTAAAACAGCAATAATTATCGACTTAGCAACAATGTAAGTCTAGTTCCAAACATATAATGTCTCCAAGAGTCAAACGAACGAAAAGATTCTCATTTAGCAAAGCTAAGCCTTAAAGCAATGATCATCACACGCAATTTATTATCAACACTAATTGAATGACTTGTGAAATCAAAAGAGTGAAGCTACGTGTGGAAGTGTGACTATTTCCCTTCCCCGCATGCCGGATTCATGGTACTTAAAAGAAAACAACATAAACACAAGCGTGAGTTCATCACTCAGCAAGCATATTGCAATGGACAACAAGAACAATAACATGGCAATAATGTCTCACATCATGTATATCATCTCATTCATGAACACATAACATTATCATCATCATTACGTATGCAATGCAATGCAATGCTCATGTCTCCTTGGAAACTCATACCGGTATGGTTGAGTACACACCCGTCGGTGTGCACCCTCTCCCCCCTTCCATCCCGAAGATAGAGGGTGCCTACTCCTCGCTTCCAAACACCACGTGGATGGAATCATGATGTAGGACTTACTCAATGGCTCTCCGGATTAGTCATAACTTTCTCACCGACCTTCCCCGGACTAGTTATGACTTTCTCACCGCCCGGGCCATGTAACATGCCATGTATGCAATTATGCCAACATCATATTTAACTCGTACATTAACACATGGCATCATAACATAATAAACATGCTCATCATATCATTGGCAATCATTAAAGCATGGCAAGTGATCATATATCATGTAGTCAATTCCATCTATTCTCAACAAGCAACCTACAAATCGGTATCCATTACAACACACTTGCCTCAACCACGGGCAACGGATTGGCGGGAAGTAGAAGGCACTCCCGGGGTCGCACCACCTGCACATAGGTATCACACACTCACAATCATGTCCACAAAATAGTACGCAAACCCTAATCTACCCCGACATTGCCAACTACTCGCAAAACCTAAAAACAGAGGTTCTGTCCCACCGGGACAGCAGCCTTCCAAAAGGAATAAATCGGGTTCTAAAACTCCGAATCAATTAAACGAGTACATCCTCGCGTAGCTTAGGAAATTTTCCAACTTTTTCTAGGTATAGGGAAAGACTGATTCGGACTATAAAGTTGTTTAATCTATAAAATGATCTGTTCCAATCACGTCACAGATTTTAACACGCTCGGTAAAACAGCCATAACTTTCAAACGGCTGGGCAGAATTTAACGTTCTTTATATACACGGAAAGATAACGAAATTATCTACAACTTATTCAACGTCCGTACGACCAGATTCCGAATCTAATTTGGTGAAAAACAGAACCCTAGTTCGACTGCTCATGCTGCCCGAAACAGAGAACGTGGCAACTTCTAGATCTAATCCAATCTACTCAATTCCAGTACCACCAATTGATCTAAAAACTTGATAAACACCCTTAGAACAGTACCTAGACCAACCCCAAGGATTCCCATGGCCATACCTTTGCCCAACGCACGAAAACCCAATAGATCTCCTCTCGGTTCGCGCGATCTCCTTCCTCGCTCCAATCCCGCCGGATCTCCTCATCGCGGAGCACTCGAACGGATGGATCTTTGAGGTGTGGAGGTGGAGAACTCCCCTAGGGTCAGCAAGGGAGGAGGATAGGTGGTGGAGAGGTGGTGGAGCAATGGGGGAGGTGGAGGCGCCACAAGGAGGAGGTGGGGAGGTGTGGGGGGGCGGTTAGGACTTGCGGGGGCGCAAGGGCAGGGGGTGGACGCCTATAGGGGCTGGGGGAGGCCCCCAACCAGGTCTCCTACTCCTATTAGGACTCAAACTCCATCCCACCAAAGCCCACGACCCTTTCCTTTAGGCCCAAACTCCCCTGGAAAGGCCCAAACTCCCGGAAACGGCCCGGAAACGCAAATTAACCTCATAACGTATGGTTTTAACCTCCAATTCCATATTTTATAATGTTTTTTGACCTTAACATTCATATTTTGTAATGCCACAATCTCTAATTCCACATTTTATAAAGTCTCACCTAGCTCTTCCTTGCTTTGATGATGAGGAAGATGAAGACGAGATCAAGGATCCATTCCTTCAAGCTACCGCTGAAGAATCCAGCTCAGAGGAGTACACCAAGGATCTGCTTCTGAGGAGGACGACTAGATTCTATTCTCACTTGATCTTTCTTTTCGGTGTCTTAATGCCAAAGGGGGAGAAGAATAAAAAAGCTTACTTCCTATCAGTCTTGAGATATTTGGAACTTTTGTCATGTCAACTCTTAGTTGGTTTATTGGTTTCTTTTGAGATATTTGGAACTTATGTCTTTTTGTCAAATGCTAAGTGCTTTTATGTTATGTCGCTTATTATCTCTTGTTTGCATGAGTGATGATTGAATGTATCTAGATGCTTACTTTGATTCTGTGTGTGCTCAAATGCCATATCATGCATCTTTATATCGCTCTTGTGTATTCCCTCGACTGCAAAGATGTGGGGGGAGCTCTCACAATTTTCCTGCTAAAATGTGCATTGAACTTTCACTCATATTCTTAATGCACAAATTTAGGGGGAGCTCACTATATCTTGTTGCATTCCAATTTTATTAATATTAATAATCTTTAGTAAGCTATAATCGTGTTGTCATCAATCACCAAAAAGGGGGAGATTGAAAGTGCATTTAGGCCCCTAAGCATGTTTTGGATGATTAATGATGAGAGATTAAGGGACAAATGGTTTCAATGAGTTAATGAACAGGTGAAAGTCCCAAAGCAAAATGAAGTTACGGACGTTGACGACCCTCAAGAAGACAAAATAAAGAAACACGACGTCATATCGATGTAATTTGCATTCTTGTTTGGTCATAGATATGCCGTACTATTAAGAGGGATGCAACTTAGTCAATCTAGGATAAGTCCCTATGCTCAGATGAATGCCTACTCCTTCTTTGTCGAGATACACGAGTCGTAACATGCACACTGAGTAGTTTTCTTTTCTGTCCATATCGGAAGTTCCGATGTATCAGATTGTCTGGTGTGAGCATTTTGTGCACTCTCTAGAGACATCAGACACTCCGATGTGTACTTCGGAAGTTCCGATATGTGTTTAAAAGCTTTACGGTATTCTCTGGACACTTTGGAAGTTCCGATGCTTTTGCTCGGATGTTCTGATCCGTATAGAATCTGAAAAGGGTACTCTCTGGACAGATCGAAAGTTCCTATATTACATCGGACGTTCCGATGTTGACTTAGAATCGTTTTGAAATTGCTTTTCAAAAGTAGCTCTATAGACACATCACACATTCCGATCATAAATATCGAAAGTTCCGATGTGTGGTTTTCGATCGTTTAAACCAGTTGTTTTTCTGGAAAATTAGACATATCGGATGTTCCGATGTCCACATTGGAAGTTCCGATATGTGGCTGAGTGGAGGGATAACGGCTAGTTTTTGCGCATTCCTATATATACCCCTCCATCCCATTAAATGAGGCTAGCTTTTTGGCTATGGTTTCTCTTGAGCATTTAATACACTTCTTGAGTTGCTCTTTCTTCCTCTCCTCTTTGATCTTAGTGATCAAATTAAAGAGTGAGGGTTGAACAAGATCTAGAGCTTGAAACACTAGAGAGAGAGAGAGAGAGATTCTTGAGCATTAGAGATCATCTCCAAGATTGGGTTCAAGTTGCATTCATTACTCTTGGAGGTTGAAGGACTCCTAAACGGCTAGGTGTCACTCACGAGCTCCCGAAGATTGTGGGTAGTCGTGAGAAGTTTGTGAAGGCCGATTTCACCTCCGGAAGGGAATAAATCAAAAGTGAAACCAAATCTCAAGTGTGACCGAGGTTTGGGAGGAAAGGGTTGGAATAGACCCGGCTCTTTGTGAGCTTCCTCAATGGAGACATAGGATCTCCTCAAGGATCTGAACTCTGGGATCAAATACTCTTGTCTCTTGTTTGATTTGATTTTTTTGCTAGTTGTGAATCTTGTTCTACTATCTCCACTAAAGTTCTAATCAGTTACTAGTTAATCCTAGATCTTTCACGTTATCTTGCATCAAGTTGGAATATAAGTAATTCGTAGTTAGCTAGATTTCGTTACTCATTCTCATATTTCAGAACTGATCGAATATTCCGATACTTTGTAGGAAGTTTCGATTATATCGAAAGTTCTGATATTATATTGGAAGTTCCGACCACTTTTTCGGTGTAGTAAATTTCGTTTAAATTTTTAAAGAGCCTATTCACCCCCTCTAGGCAATTGTCACATCTTTCAAGTTGACCCTAAGATATTTCACTAAGTTAATGCACCACGGACCTAAAACCCACTCTAACACCAACTGTAACACCCCGGCACCTAATGTGCCCAGAATGTCACCACAAAGAGAGATACTAACAACCAAATAGCAATAATATAAGTAAATTATAGCAACTACATTAGTTTTTTAAACAAAATTTCGGCAGCATGTAATCTCTTTACCCAGGTTTAAAACATTAACAATAGTTTCAAAGCACAACGAAATAATGGAAGATAAAAAAATGTTGTAAATCAAGGATTTCAGAACCATCTCACGACAAGAACATAAATTTAATCCTCATATGAACGAATACGGAATGAAGAATTAACCATAGCAACCAACACGACATAAACACAATATGGTTCAATAAAGTAAACCAACACCAAGGTGGATCATATATGAATTTGTCTAGTGGAATGATGCTAAGTGAAGTGGTGGTTCTATTCTGCCTTTCCCAAAAAAACTGTCATTGCGCTATCAAACAATCCACATCATAATACACTTGCCTTTAACCTCTTGAAACGGTGTGGCGAGAAGTTGATGCCACTCCTGGGGTCACACCACCTGCAAATAGATGCATTCCACTCAAAAACATACCAAAAAAACAAACACAAGACATAAAATGACATTGATCCTACGACCCACTCCAAAACCATGAAAAATAGCAATCTGCCAAACAGGGATAGCAACCTTCCAACGATCCTAACTTGAGTTCTACAACTCCAAATCAAATAAACGAATACATTTTCATGATCTACAGGAAATTTTCCATCTTTTTCTAAGTACTGGGAAAATCTAATTCAGCCTCTAAGTTGCTCTAATATGTAGATGAACACAGACACTGCTAGCCGCGACATTGATTGGACAGCCTATGGCAAAATAGTCATAACTTTTAAACTTCTAAACAAAACTTGGTGATTTCAACATTTATTGAAAGGTAATTAGATTATCTACAACTTTCACAACAGGCGGGTCCGCAGAAAACTGTAACACCCCAATTTTTGCTTTTCATGAATTTAATTGAAATTTTACACTTTTCAGAATTTTTGGAATTTTCTAGGATTTAATTTGAATTTATTCCCTTTTGAGATAATTAAATAATTAAAAGTTTTAAATAAAATTTTGTTGGAAATATTTTATTTGAGTCTAAAATATCTCAAAGTATTTTCCATAATTTTTCTGGAATTTTTCTGATTATTTTGCTATTTTTCTTGAATTATTTGAATTTCTAGAAATTATTTTGATTATTAAATCGCTGGAAAATCCAATCGGTTTTACTGTTCATCCGACCGAGTCGACCCCAAGTCAGACTAGAACCGGACCCAACCCTAACCCGCGCGACCGCTGGATCTAGATCCAACGGCCAGCGTTCCGCCACGTCACCCAGTCCGAGCCAACGCCGGATTCCGCCACCACGCGCGTGTGGGCCTCGGTTTCTGTGATTTTCACGGACGCTGAGGGCCCTATTTAATGCGCCGCCGCCACCAGCGTGCTCTCCTCTTCCGTGCGCACATTTTGCCCTAGGCCATCGAGCTCCAGCCGCTGTAGTCTCGCTGCAATCGCTCGCCGAAGTTGGAGGAGAAGTCCGCCGTGAGTTTTGCCGTTTTCTGCCGTCGACCGCCGTCCTCCGCCGTCATGGTGCCCAGATCCATGTTCCTCGCGTCGAGCCACACCCGAAGGGACCATTCACTTCGCCGGAGGGTGCCCAAAACACCGTTGGCCATGTCGTCGTCTCCAACTCCGGCCACCGCAGCTTTGCCGTGACATTGCCAGAACCACGAACTCCCACAGCCGTCCAATCGTGATCCAAGGGCCCAGGTTCATCCATGTCACCCCCGTGTAAACCCACCAGCGTGCTCTCCTCTTCCGTGCGCACATTTTTCCCTAGGCCGTTGAGCTCCAGCCGCCGTAGTCTCGCTGCAATCGCTCGCCGAAGTTGGAGGAGAAGTCCGCCGCGAGTTTTGCCATTTTCTGCCATCGACCGCCGTCCTCCGCCGTCATGGTGCCCAGATCCGTTGTAACACCCCGGCATCTAGTATGCCCGAATGCTACCAAACATAGGCTAAAAAACACCTAAATACCACTAATAAAGACAAATTACAGCAAAGGAGCAAATGCTAAAACCTAAAATTTCGGCACATCTCCTTTGTTTTAACATGATTTGAGACAATAGCAAAAACAGGCAAGTAACATAATATTATAAGATATCTAAAGAAGCAATGTAAACGGATATGGCAACAACATAAGGCAATAATATCAAGTTCAACCACTCCATAAGCCATAACGAAGCAAATAAGGGACACGACCACACAATTTAATCCATACACCAAGATTCATGGCACTATTATTATGATCATGACTCAAAATTTGGTAAATGTGACTGGAACTACGTGAAGATGTGTAGCTAATGCCCTTTCCCACATGCCGGTGTCATGGTACCTAAAAAACAACAACATAAGCACAAGCGTGAGTTCATCACTCAGCAAGTATATTACAATGGTACAAAAGAACAATTACATGGCTACAACAACTCACATCATGTCTATCATCTCATTCAGGATCACATCTCATTATCATCTTCATTATGTATGCAATGCGATGCGATGCACATGTCTCCTTGGAAACTCATACCGGTATGGTTGAGTACACACCCATCGGTGTGCACCCTCTCCCCCCTTCCATCCCGAAGATGGAGGGTGCCTACTCCTCGCTTCCATACACCGCGGTGGATGGAATCACGATGTAGGACTTACTCATTGGCTCACTGGAATAGTCATAACTTTCTCACCGACCTTCCTCGGACTAGTTATGACTTTCTCACCGCCCGGGCCATGTAACATGCCATGTATGCAAACATGCCAACATCATAAATAACTTGTATATTAACACATGGCATCTTAACATAATAAACATATTAATCATATAATTGGCAATCATTAAGGCATGGCATGTGTCGGTGTATTCTACACCAGGGTGCCCACTACGCTCTAGTAAGAGTCGCTAGCGGACACGTGACGGCCAGGCCACCCCGCTAGCAGTCGGATAGGACGTCATCCAGCGGATGGGTGGCAGCTAGGCCACGACGCTGGAGGACAGCTTGGTGATTGCCAGCGGGCAGGTGGCGACCAGGCCACACTACTGGCGATCAACTGTGTGATCGCCAGCGGGCAAGCGGCGACCAGGCCACGCTGCTGGCGGTCAGCTGTCTGATCGCTGGCAGGCAGGTGGCGACCAGGCCACGCCGCCGGCGGTCAGCTGTGTGATCGCCGGCGGGCATGTGGCGACCAGGCCAAACCGCCGGCGGTCAGCTGTGTGATCGCCGGCGGGCAGGTGGTGACCAGTCCACGCCGCCGGCGGTTAGTTGTGTGATCGCCAGCCGGTAGGTGGCGACCAGGCCATGCCGCTGGCGCTCAGTTCCCGAGGCCACCCAGAAGGTCAAAGACATTTAATGCACGTCGTGCGCATTAAATGGGGGTAATGAAGGCTACAGTATGGCGGCGCATGTTCCCAACGCGCGCCATCAAGGCAAAAGGCGTCATGATGCAATTTCCCACCCCGGCAGAGCGGGCGGAGTCGGCAGGCGCGGGGCCCGAAGCAGGGGAGAGGATGGCTGTGTCAGGGCATTAAGTGTGCTGCAAGAACAGTGACAGGTGCATTAAATGCGCTACGGCAGTGTATTCAATACGCTGCACTACTGTAAGCCCCCCCACCCATGCGCCCCAGCCCAAGTATAAAAGGGGCCGGGGTGCATGGGAGAAGGGGTTCGATCTTTTTCGGTTGGCTCTTTCTTAGTTGGATGAATGTAGTGTCCACCAAAAACATAACCAAGAACAACACAAGCAGGACTAGGGCTATTACTCGTAAGGAGGGCCCGAACCTGGGAAAACCGAGTCTCTCCCTCTTGTGAGCTTCGTTTGTTCCTTTCGCAACGTCTTTCGAGCAATCTGCCACGAAAGCCCCTGATTCAGACTTCATATACCCCCTTTCGCAAGGGGTATGTTAGCGCCAGGTAGGGGCTCAGTGGCGGGATTGTTCTTCCTTCTTCCATCTTCTTGCGAAGTTTACAAGAAGCTTCGACGATCATTAGCATGGCGGCTTCTCGTTCCAAGCACGGTGACCTACACGAGGAGAGCAGCGCCCACAGCTGGTCCTGGCGATCGCCCAGGGCGTCGGACGCCCTGGGTTCCTCTGCCCGGGGAGGGGGGCTTGGTGCTTCCGCGCAGGGAGGTCAGCCCGTCCGGTGGCGTCTCCTGATGGGAGACGACACCCCGGCGCAGAACCTTCACGCGGCCCGGCTGCTCCTCGATCACCCCCCGGTTGCGCTAGGGGGCGAAACCCCGGCCGCTCCATGGCTACGGGACATAGCTCGCCTAGTGGATGCCGCCCAACAGCAGGTGGAGGCGGCAAATCAGCCGGGGGCATCCGGCGTCGGGTGGCAAGGCATGCGCGCAACCGACGCTCAAGCCTCCAGTCGCACGGCCACAACTTTCCCCAGTCGCGAGGGCCGGGGCAAAGGAAAGGGCGCACAGGTTGCGGCCCCCTCGGGTACAGGGGGACGCACACGTGCACACACTTCTTCCCATGGTTCCCCTAAGTTGGCGGGGGGCCATGGGGATCTGAGGGCCCGCCTAGACGAAAGGAGGTCCCAGCGCGGCAGTGACTTGTGCGACATCCTCGGAGGGTGTCATGCGCACGTGCAACACCGCGTCGACCGCCCGATGTCTAGTGGTCGGGGGGAGACCTCGCTCCCTGGTTCCGGGGAGAGCGTAGACTCGCACTCCTCGACTCCATCTCGGTGCCGAGGGGCGGGCGAGTAGCGCTGCTCCCCCTACAACGTTGTATGCCAGGCGTTTTCCCTCCGCCTACGCCAAGCTGTGTGGCTGGAGAGATTCTGTCCCGCGTCCATTGAGAAGTACGACGACACCACCAACCCGAAGGAGTTCCTACAGATCTATACCATGGTGGTGTGCGCCGTGGGAGGGTCCGAGAAGATCATGGCCAAATACCTCCCGACATCGCTGACGGGCTCCTCCCGACATCGCTGATGGGCTCCGCCCGCTCCTGGATGTTGAACCTCCCTCGAGGCTCCGTGCACTCGTGGGCGGAATTATGCGACATCTTCATCGCTAACTTTCAGGGCTCCTACACTCCTTGGAACAGACAAAGGGGGAGTCCTTGAGGGAGTTCATTCGGTGGTTCAGTCACTGCCGAAACACGATCCCCCGGATCTCCGAGCAATCGGTGATTATCGCCTTTCGGAGGGGGGTCAGGGATCAGAAGATGCGGGAGAAGATGGCTACCCGCACCATTTCGACTACCTCCGAGCTGTTCTCCCTGGTACATAAGTGCGCCAGGGCAGCGGAGGCCCAAGAGCGCACGACGGGGCCGTCCGGCCACAGCGAGGCGGGAACCCCAAAGGCTTCCGAGCACAAGAAGAAGAAGCGCAAGGAAGTCAGTGCTGGGGAGGTTCTAGTCGCCGAGCCAGAAGACAAGCCCCAGAAGCACGACCGCCGGGACAGGAGGGGTGATAGCCGAGGCCCGCGAGGTGATCGCGGGGATCGCCGGTCCCCCCGCCGAGAAGACGACGGAGGAAGACCATACTGCCCCATCCATAGGACCATTGGGCATGACCTAGCGGATTGCCAGGTCATGTCCAAGCTGGTGGAGCAGCGGCTTAAGGAGCACCGCGAAGATGACCGCAACGACGCGGATGAAGACCCTGCTCCGCTGGCCTTCCAGCAAGCGAAGCACACGGTGGCATTCATCTATGGTGGCTCCGCCACCTACTCTTCAAACTCACAGTACAAGCGAGAGGTGAGAGAAGTGTGCGCCACCGTACCAACTACCGGGGCGAGCAGGCTACTGAAATGGTCGGAGGAGCCGATCACCTTCAGTTAGGCCGACCACCCAGAGAGCACTTCAGGCCCGGGCCATCTCCCGATCGTGGTTTCTCCCACGGTCCGGAATGCGAGAGTCGGGCGAGTGCTTGTCGATGGAGGGAGCTCCATCAACCTCATGTCTGTGGGGGCGTTCAAGGCACTCCAAATTCCTTATGAGGAGTTGCGCCTGGCCCCTCTCTTCTACGGAGTTGCCCTTGGGGTAGGCTTGACGCCCCTGGGGCAAGTCCGACTGCATGTCATGTTCGGAAGTGTGGACAACTTCCAGGCTGAAAAAATCAACTTCGAGATCGCGGACTTCGACCTTCCCTACAATGCTTTGCTTGGCCGACCAGCTCTGGTCAAGTTCATGGCGGCCACGCATTACGCATATATGATGATGAAGATCCCTGGGCCTGGAGGCCCGATTACCGTGAAGGTGGATCGGCTGGAAGCCCTGCGCCTAAGCAAGCAGGTGCAGGACCTGGCTGGCACCACCTGTTCAGCTCGAGACGAGGACGATTGCCCAGAGCCCCCCCGGTCAGGGCCCGCGCCTCACCTGGGCCCTCGGGTGAGGTGAAGGTGGTCCCCGTGGGTGAGGCCAGCTCTGGGAAGGTCGTGAAGATTGGCGCCAACCTCAGCGCCAAATAGGAAGACGCGCTCGTCACCTTCCTCTGGTCTAATCTAGATGTGTTCGCTGGGAACCATCTGAAATGACCGGGGTCCCTAGGGAGGTGATCGAGCACCGATTGGCGACGCTCCCTGGAGTGCACCCAGTCCGGCAGAAGGTCTGGAGGCAGGCACTAGAGCGGTAGGATGCCATTTGGGATGAGGTAGAGAAACTGCTGCAGGCGAGGATTGTGCGGGAGGCCGCCTATCCCGTGTGGTTGGCCAACCCTGTACTTGTCAAGAAGTCGAATGGGACATGGCGGATGTGCATCGACTTCACCGACCTCAACAAAGCCTGCCCCAAGGACGCGTACCCCCTACCGCGGATAGACCTCGTTGTCAATTCCACGGCAGGGTGCAAGGTCCTGTGCTTCCTAGACGCCTACTCCGGCTACCATCAGATCAGCATGGCGCGGGAAGACGAAGAGAAGACTGCTTTTGTGACCCCTCTAGGCGTATACTGCTATATCCGAATGCCTTTTGGGTTGAAGAATGCTGGCTCAACCTACCAGCGCGCTATGCTCACTGTATTTCGATCGCAAATTGTGAGAAATCTTGAAGTATATGTTGATGATTTGGTAGTAAAGACCAAAAAGACTGCTGGGCTTATCGAGGATTTAGAAGAAACTTTCTCCCACCTCCGGCAGTATTGTTTGAAGCTGAATCTTGAGAAGTGCGTGTTCGGTGTGTCGTCTGGAAAGCTGCTTGGGTTCCTCGTTTTCAACCGTGGAATCGAGGTTAACCCAGAAAAGACCGAGGCCATCGAGCGCATGCAACCACCCACCAGACTCAAGCAAGTTCAGTGCTTAGCTGGTAGCCTGGCCTCCTTCGGCCGGTTCGTAGCCCAGCTGGGGGAAAAGAGCCTCCCCTTCTTCAATCTGCTAAAGAAGACCAACTCCTTTGAGTGGACTACAGAATAGCAGTGAGCACTTGAAGAGTTGAAGCAATACCTCTCCTCCCCTCCGGTGCTGGTCGCCCCCGAGCCGGGCGAGCCGCTACTGTTATACGTGGTGGCTAGTTCGGCGGTTGTGAGCGCGACACTGGCGGCGGAGCGAGACGGGGTCCAGCGACCAGTTTACTACGTTAGCAAGGTGCTACATGATGCAGAAACAAGGTACCTGTAGGCTCAGAAGATGGTATATGCCGTGCTGGTGGCGTCCCGGAAGTTGTGGCATTATTTCCAAGGAAGGGAGATCACGGTGGTGTCTGCCTATCCCTTGCACGAGATTCTCCACAACCGCGAAGCTGAAGGCCGCATTGCCAAGTGGTCTGTGGAGCTGGGAGAGTTCGGTCTCAAGTTTGCCCCCCGCACGGCGATCAAGAGTCAAAGGTTGGCGGAGTTCGTTGTCGAGTAGACTCCTGCCGAGTCCGAAGCTGAAGAAACCCCCGCGTCCTCCCCCTGGACACTCTACTTCGACGGTTCCTTTAGGCTTGAAGGCGCGGGGGCTGGGGTCCTCCTGATTTCCCCAACAGGGGACCTCCTCAAGTATGTGGTCGTCCTGGATTTTAAGGCCACCAATAATGTTGCCGAGTACGAAGGCTTGCTGGCGGGGCTTAACGCCACTGCAGCCATCGGTTTTCGGCGTCTACAAGTCAAGGGTGACTCGCTGCTAGTCGTCAATCAAGCGAGAAAGGAGTTCTCCTGCTCTGATCCCGTCATGACGGAGTACTTGGCGGAGGTTAGAAGGATGGAGCGACATGTCGACGGGCTGGGGTATATCCATATCCCCCGGCGCGACAACTACTTGGCGGACGAGCTCGCGTAGCTCACCTCGACAAGATCTCCTGTTCCGGTCGGGGTCTTTGAAGAAAGGCTTCCGCGGCTGTCCATCGCTGCCCCCGTTTCTGGTGTGGATGATGGTGACGCTGCTTCAGCTCTCACTTTGGAAGGGAAAGCAGTACCGGCGGAAACACCAGGCCAGGCGGAGTACCCGGACGATCACCCTGTGGTCGCCACACTTGACCGGGAAGGCACATGGATGGATCCGATCCTGGCCTACCTGCGGGATCAAGTGTGCCCCGACGATGATGTGTCAGCAGAGAAGATAGCACGAAAGGCCAAGTGCTATACCCTGGTGGGCGGGGTCCTTTACCGCCAGGGTAGAAACAGAGTTCTTCTGAAGTGCATCACTCGGGAAGAGGGGAGCAGTCTGCTCTCTGATATCCATGGAGGCATGTGCGTGAGCCACATGTCCAGTCAAACGATGGTGGGGAAAGCTTTCCGCCAAGGGTTCTATTGGCCAACTGCCCTCCAGGATGCTTGCGAGCTGGTGAGGAAGTGCGAGGTGTGCCACTTCCACGCCAAGCAGATCCACCGACCAACCCAAGCTCTGCAAACCATCCCGCTCTCATGGCCCTTCGCGGTCTGGGGGCTGGATATCCTAGGCCCGTTCCCGCGGGCCACAGGGGGCTACACCCATCTGTTCGTCGCCATCGACAAGTTTACCAAGTGGGTGTACTGCCAGGCGAGGCAGGCGCGGCGGCGCAGAGGACTGATTCTCCGGTAGACGTAATCCCGGAGAACCATGGCCCCCGTCAAGCCCGCTGTTCGCAGCTGGTCCACGCGGGCTAGCATCACTTGGAGCTCAGGCGTCTCGTCGACGTGAGCTCCCCGGGTAGGGGTGCTGACCGCTGGCCCAGTTAGCAACTCCAAGACCTCTATGCCGCTGTCGTCCTCAACATAGAGCCACTCATTTCGCCAAGACCTCCAGTTGGAGCAGAGGTCCAGTGAAATGTAGCGGGAAGCCGCGCGGTCCCGAAGGCGGAGGTGGAAGGAGCCCGCCGTGGTGGAATGGTCCTTGGCGGCGCGCAAGGAGTAGAAGAAGCGGAAGAGGGGAAGATTGGGGGCCACCCCCATGAACATCTCGCAGAAATGGGCGAAGACAGCAAGAAGAACCACGGAGTTGGGAGGAAGGTGAATGTTGTGGATGGAGTAGAAGTTGAGGACGACGAGGTAGAAGTCGGAGATCGGCAGAAGAAGGCCCGCCAGCATCCCCCACCCGAAGAAGATCACTTCTCCCGGGCGGTAGCCGGGTGCGGCGGTCCCAGCGCGAGCCCGGACGGTGCCGCCGGCGACGTACATAGCAAACCTCTCGGCATCGACCTCCTCGACAGTCGATGGAGGAAGCAGGGGTGCTGGCGGCGCCATGCGAGCGAAGGAGCCGTTTGTAAGAAGAAGATGAGGAAGCAGTTTGCCAAAGGCAAAGGCGAGGGAGCTGTACGCAAGAAGCAAAGACTAAGGAAAGAACGAACCGCCTCCCCCCAAGCCACCTTTATATATGTGCATGAAGGAGTGCTTCGGCGTGGGACCCGAGGGGATGTGGCGGTTCGAATGGCGGGATTCCTGAGGGTGCGCGGCGGTTCGTTGGCGGGAAAACCAAAAGAACCAGAGGAGGCGCCGGTTACGAGGCGGGGGCGGCTGCACGTTCCACCTCGATGCTCAAAAACGGTGGCGGCATTTAAAAAGCCGCCGCGTTATGTGGGCATTTATAGTGGACCCACCCAGGAGACTAAACCGCTTTCGTTCCTAGGAAGGTAAAAAGGGCGCTCCAGGTGGGTTCGGGGGCTACTGTCGGCGTATTCTACACCAGGGTGCCCACTACGCTCTAGTAAGAGTCGCTAGCGGACACGTGACGTCCAGGTGTAACACCCCAAAATTTTGCTTTTCTTAAATTCATGTGTGATTTGGCACTTTGGTGAATTTTTGGAATTTTCTGGAATTTATTTGGATTTATTTGGAATTTATTTGCATTTATTCCATTTTGAAATAATTAAAGAATTTAATTTTGCAAATAAAATTTTGTTGGAAATATTTTATTTGAGTCCAAAATGCTCCAAAATATTTTCCAGAATTTTTCTGGAATTTTTCTGAGTATTTTGCTATTTTTAATGAATTAAATGAATTTCTGGGAATTATTTTAATTATTAAATCGCTGGAAAATGCGAATGGGTTTGCACTGTTCATCCGACCGAGCCGCACCCGAGTCAGACTCGAGTCCGACCCGAGCCAGCCGAGTCGGTCGAACCCAACCCTAACCCAAGTTGATCCCGACCGTCGGATCGAGATCCAACGGTCCGGATTGGATCGCATCGGTTCGAGCCGAGACCGGACCGGACCCGGTCGCGCCCGTGCGATCGTGGCCGTTGATCGCGCCACGTGATCGGCCGATCGTCGTCTCTCCGCCAAGTCCGAAGCCGGACTCCGCCCGCCGCCCGCCGGGCCGTGGAGAATTAGGGTTTCCGTCTCGCACGAACGCCGAGGCTATTTAAAGCCCGAGTCACGCCCGAGGTTGCCCTCCTCCGCGGCGCACCGTGTCCTCGAGCCATCTCGCCGAGCCGCCGCTGCTTGCCCGTGACGAGCTCGCCGTAGTTGGAGGAGGTGTCCGCCGCGTTTGCGCTGCTCGCCGTCCGTCGTCTTCCGCCGAGAAGGAGCCCAGATCCAGAGTCCCCGCTTCGAGACGCACCCGAAGAGACCACCCACTTCGCCGGAGCGTGCCCGAAATGCCGTCGGTGTGGTCTTCATTCTCAACGCCGGCCACGAGCTCCGCCGTGGACATCGCAGACCGAAGCTTCTCCACCGTCGGATCTTCATCGCACGGCCCAGATTCGCCCACGTCACCCACGGTAAAGAATCACGTGTTAATCTCGAGATCTAATCTCAACCGTTAGATCTAGATCCAACGGCTTAGATTGAACCACGCCATAGCAATAGATTGGATCTTGACCGTCCGATCAAGATCGAACGGTCCCGAATCGGTGGAGTTGTTTTCCAAGCGCGTTAGCCGATCTACCGGGCCGCTGATTTTCAAATCAGCGGCCGAGATTGCGCCACGCTGTCGGGAAGCCTGACCGTCGCGGTCAGCGCCGCCCACGCGGCGTGTGACGCCGACACGCTGGGCCCGCAGCGTGTCGAGGGCCCACCGTCGGCTGATCGCGAGCCGTGGGCCGAGCCCACTGCGGACCGAGCCGAGACCGTGCGCCGGGTCCGTGGACCCGAGGCCACGCGTCGTCACCCGATTGGTCCACGTGTCCCTGCTGACGCAATAAATAATTTTTCGAAAAAGAAAATGATTTAATAATTCGGTTTAATAATTGATTTGAATTTCAAAACTTCAAACGCTTATACCTTTTGCGTTTCAACTCCGATTTGAGTGATTCAAATTTCTAAATTCGTATAAAATTGAGATCTACTTAAATATGAATTTTATTTAATTTTTGGACTAAAGTTTTTATCTGTAAAATTATTTAATTGATTATTTAAACTTTAAATAATCATAACTTTTGTGTTTTAACTCCGAATTTGACGATTCCAGTTTCTAAAAATTCATAAAATTATGTTCTCTCTGTTTATGGATTTTATTTGGATGTTTGGACACTTTTTGCATATTGTTTATTTGTGTATTTGCTATTTGCACGCTTTACGAGTAGACGTTGAAGTCTTAAGGATTCGAAGGAGAAGTATTGACTCAGGATCCAACTCAAGACCAAGAACAAGTACTTTTTGAAGGCAAGTTGTGCTTTGACCATGTTGATCCTATTTCGAAATCTATTTTGATATAACCTATTGCATGCTAGTTCAAGTAGAAAATACTTTATTTAAATATGGGGGATTAGATAAACACCAATTTGCAATATGACACCTTGATTATTTAAATATGAGCCATGACCCTTGTCACCCTAGTTGTGGTTTACTAGTTGGACATTATTAACTTGCCAACATGGGTTTTAGACCGTTGTTGTAAACTGCTTAGACCTGCTACGTGCTCCTGACATGATTTTGGACAAACAAATGTTAATATTGACTTAATGTTATATTGAACCTGTTTTGGAAAGGTATCATGTGATGTTGATGGCACGTGGTGCATGGTAATCAACTGGGGTTTGATAAATAGTTTTCGACCGGGGCATGTGGCAAGAGTAATCAGGTGGGCCAGTTGTGGCATTGGGGATGTTGATTTGGTTCTTCGGGTAGTCTTGCCCTGGTCACCCTAAGGACTTAACCTTGCAAGCCTTTGAACTGGGTCTAACGTGCAACCACATGTCTGTAATGGGACGGACCTAGTTGACTAAGTTGCTAATAACGTACCTGTGGGACCTCAGGAGGTCAACTACACCCTTTGTGTAAGTTGTACGGGGAGCGTCATCTGGCCGAGGCCAGGTACCCATCTAACGGTTGATTGGCCTAGACTTCGCCTTAGCTAAGGGAAGGGTTAGTGTGCAATAACCGGGGAGGACCACTTGTATTGTTAGAAGTTTCCGAAAGACTTTGTTACGAGAACTCGCCTTTGTGGTGTTTGACTGTATCTTGTGGGTAAAGTGCATAACCTCTGCAGAGTGTAGAATCTATTCGAATAGCCGTGTCCGCGGTATTGGACATCGCTCGGGAATTACAGTCAAGGGTTAGATTTTCTGAAAATAACTTGGATTTGAAAGGTTGGGTTGGATTAATAATGATGTTGAAGGAAATGTGGTTTAGGATGGGAAAAATGTTTACTAAACTTCTTGAAAAGTTATTTATGCTTTACTTGTTTCTACTGCTTTCGAATCTACTTATACTACTTGTCAAATCTGTTTCATCGCAAATATACCTTGAGCTATTCCTTTGTACCAAGCCATGCATATAGTATATTAGCTTGCATTCTCATGCATGACTTCTTGAGTACCAAGTACTCACCCTTGCCACCCTACAACACCAGTTGAAGAGGAGACTACACCCGCTTTGGAGGAGGAGCTCCAAGAGGATCCGTCTACTTAGGAACGAGCCCGGGCTGCCTGTGGTATCTTGGATGGCGCCACGAAGTTATCTTATTTTCATTTGCTACTATTTCTCTCTTAATAAGATTCGCCTGTGAGGCGTATATTGTAACTCGACCATAAGGTTGAGTAACGATTGGTTATTTAAATAAAAGTACTTTATTAGTATCGAGTGGTATGATTGTGATATTTACCGATGTTAAGACTGTGTGCACGAGCGCGTTCCTGGACTAGTGTTGAATACACAGAGGGTCCGGATTTGCAAATTCGGGGTCCCGACACCAGGCCACCCCGCTAGCAGTCAGACAGGACGTCGTCCAGCGGATGGGTGGCAGCTAGGCCACGACGCTGGAGGACAGCTTGGTGATCGCCAGCGGGCAGGTGGCGACCAGGCCACTGCTGGCAGCGATCAGGCGGCGATCGCCAGCGGCAGCGGCGACCAGGCCCGCCGCTGCGGTTAGGCTGTCGATCATTGGCCGGGCGGTGGCGACCAGCCACGCCGCCGGCCGTGACCGGTGTGTGATCGCCAGTGGGCATGTGGCGACCAGGCCACGCCGCCGTGATCGGTAATGTGATCGCCGTGAGCGGTGGCGACCAGGCCACGCCCCCGACGGTCAGCTGTGTGATCGCCAGCCAGCAGGTGGCGACCAGGCCACGCCGCTGGCGCTCAGTTCCCGAGGCCACTTCATGGCTAGTGCGGCCACCCAGAAGGTCAAAGACATTTAATGCGCGTCATGCGCATTAAATGGGGGTAATGAAGGCTACAGTATGGCGGCGCATGTTCCCAACGCGCGCCATCAATGCAAAAGGCGTCATGATGCAATTTCCCACCCCGACAGAGCGGGCGGAGTCGGCAGGCGCGGGGCCTGAAGCAGTGGAGAGGATGGCCGTGTTAGGGCATTAAGTGTGCTGCAAGAACAGTGACAGGTGCATTAAATGCGCTACGGCAGTGTATTCAATACGCTGCACTACTGTAAGCCCCCCCCCCGTGCGCCCCAGCCCAAGTATAAAAGGGGGCCAGGGTGCATGGGAGAAGGGGTTCGATCTTTTTCGGTTGGCTCTTTCTCAATTGGATGAATGTAGAGTCCACCAAGAACATAACCAAGAACAACACAAGCAGGACTAGGGCTATTACTCGTAAGGAGGGCCCGAACATGGGAAAACCAAGTCTCTCCCTCTTGTGAGCTTCGTTCATTCCTTTCGCAACGTCTTTCGAGCAATCCGCCACGAAAGCCCCTGATTCGGACTTCCTATACCCCCTTTTGCAAGGGGTCTATTAGCTCATACGCTGACAGCATGTGAACATATCATATATTCAATTTCAATCTCAACCAATTTAGCTAGCTACAACCAGCTACCTATTCTAATACACTTGCCTCAACCACAGGCGACGGATTGGCAAGAAGTAGAAGGCACTCCCGGGGTCACATCACCTGCACAAAGGTACCACACACTCACAATCATGTCCACAAAAAGTACGCAAACACTCTTCTACCCCGACATCGCAAACTACTTGCAAAACCCAAAAACAGAGGTTCTGTCCATTCGGGACAGCAGACTTGCAACGAGCATAACTCAGGATCTAAGACTCTGAATCGATTAAACGAGTACATCCTCGCGTAGCTTAGGAAATTTCCTAACGTTTTCTAAGTATACGGAAAGACTGATTCGGACTCTAAAGTGATTTAATCTACATAATACCGTGATCTGTTCCAATCACGTCACAGTTTTTAACACGTTCGGTAAAATGAGCATAACTTTCAAACGGCTGGGCGGAATTGGACGTTATTTATACCCACTGAAAGGTATTGAAATTAACTACAATTTCTTCAACAGACAAACAACCAAATTCCGACTTTAAATTGGAGAAAACCCAAACCCTAGGTTGACTGCTCATGCTGCCCGAAACAGAGAACGTGGCAACTTCTAGATTTCATCTAATCTACTCAATTCTAGCACCGCCAATTGATCTAAAAACATGATATAAACCCCTATAACAATACCTAGACCAACCCCAAGGATTCCCATGGCCATACCTTCGTCCAACGATCGAAAACCCAACGGATCTCCTCCCGGTTCGTGCGATCTCCTTCCTCGCTCCAATTCCGCCGGATCTCCTCGTTGCGGAGCGCTCCAATGGATGGATCTTCGAGGTGTTGAGGTGGAGAACTCCCCTAGGGGTAGAAAGGGAGGTGGAGAGGTAGTGGAGGGGTGGTGGCGCAATGGGGAGAGGTGGTGGGGGAGTGCGGCTAGGAGGGGGGATTGGGGGAGGCGGCTAGGGCACACAAGGGGGTGGGGGCGCACATAGGGGCAGGGGGAGGCCCCCCAACCAGGTCTCCTACCCCCAATTGGACTCAAACTCCTCCCCACCAAGGCCCACAACCCTTTCCCTTAGGCCCAAACTCCCGGAATCGGCCTGGAAACGCAAATAAACCTCATACCATAAGGTTTCAATCTCAAATTCCACATTCCATAATGTTTTTAACCTCAACATTCACATTTTATAAGATTACGACACTCCATGGTGTCACATCCATGTTCCTCGCGTCGAGCCGCACCTGAAGGGACCATTCACTTCGCCAGAGGGTGCCCAAAACGCCGTTGGCCATGTCGTCGTCTCCAACTCCGGCCACCGCAGCTCCGCCGTGACATTGCCAGAACCGCGAACTCCCACAGCCGTCTGACCGTGATCCAAGGGCCCAGGTTCATCCACGTCACCCCTGTGTAAACCCACGTTGCGGTTTTAGATCTAATGTCAACCGTTGGATCTAGATCTAACGCCTTAGATTAAGCCACGTAGCCCGTAACTGCACCGTGCTTAGATTAGACCTAGGCCGTTATATCTAGATCGAACGGTAGAGATCTAGCATGTAGCTGGTTACTGCATGAGATTAGATCCATTCGTGACCGTTGGATCTAGATCGTACGGCTAGATTTAACCCACGTTGTAGCGTTAGATGCGATCGCAACCGTTCGATCAAGATCGAATGGTGTAGTTGGAGCCACGTGTTGCCGCCCGGGTCATGCCACGCCACCCCACGGTGAGGGGAAAATCCGATCCAATCTCGACCGTCCGATTCAAATCGAACGGTCCAGATCAACCGTGTATATCTATAACGCGTGAGGTTAGATCTGATCTGGACCGTTGGATTTCAAACCAACGGCCCAGATCGTGCCACGTCGCACGTAGCCGAACCGTCGCGGTCCACACGGGTGCGCCTGGTCGTCGCTGACGTTAGTACGGGCTCGCGTGTCAGCGATCGCACCGACCGCATGGTGATGTCATCCGCTAATGTCACTGTGGGGCCCGCGTGTTAGTACCGCGCGACCGAGCGCGATGATGTCAGCAATGACATCATCCAATTGGGTCCCATGCGTCAGTGACATGTGTACTCGTGGATCGGGTTCACGGTGGACCGGACCCGAACCGTGGATAGAGCCCATGGACCGGATGACGCAAGCATGACGTCATAATTCGATTTTTCAATAGAAAAATAATTCGGTGGAAATTCGATTTCCATGCAGACGTCAGCTGACGCAATAAATCAATTTTTCGATAGAAAAATAAATGAATTAATTCGGTTTATTCTTTTATTTGATTTCTCAAATATTAAACGCTTATAACTTTTGTGTTTTAAGTCCGATTTGAGTGATTCCAATTTATAAATTTTTATAAAATTGAGCTCTACTTAATGGTGAATTTTACTTAATTTTTGGACATAAGTTTTCCTCTATTTATATTTATTTAATTGATTTTTCAAACTTTAAACGGGTATAACTTTTGCATTTTAACTCCGATTTGGACGATTCAAGTTTCTAAAAATTTATAAAAATGTGCTCTCTCTATTTTTGAATTTTATTTGAATTTTTGGAAACTTTTTGTCAACTGCTTGATTATTTATTGCTATTTGCACACGTTACGAGTAAACGTGGAAGTACCCGAAGGCTTCGAAGGTGAAGTTTTGACCCAGGAGCCAACTCAAAACCAAGAACAAGTACTTTTTGAAGGCAAGTTATGCTTTGACCATATTCCTCCTATTCTTGAAACTAGTTTTAGAAAATAGTTTTAAATCTAAGTTATGCTTTGACCATATTGTTCATACCCCTTGCTGAATTCTTTTTGTCTCCACTTTGGATTTAAAAATGTTGCGTTCTCACGCGAGTGTCTTTTGGCAGGTGAAGATGATCAACAACTACGCCGAGCGTGAGGAAGGCTGTGCCGTTGAGTTATGGCGTATGCTGTAGGTACTTGGAGGTTTTGAGAGACAGCTTTACCAGGGGACCACCATAGTGCAGGCTGGTTTGGTCAAGGCATGGGATGTCAAGATCACTGTGTATGCTCATGAGAAGACGAAGTTCAGCCGCCCATGCTACTTCACAGCCAGGAGGTCCACCTTCCAGATGGGGATCCAGGAGGTGTCACACCGGGCTATGAGGCACAGTGTTTCGTCACCACCCACGCCGAGACAATAGGATTGAATGGGAGCCGATAGAAGATGAAGATGTCACTGTCACACACTTGGCGAGGTTCGTCGTCGCACAGGAGGATGCACTCGATGATACGGTGCAGGAGCTATAGAAGGCCCGTGAGGAGGTCAAGAAAGAGAAGAAAAGTTTGCAGGAGGTTTGAGAGTATATGTCTCAACTTCTGCGAAGGATTGATGAACTGAAAATGGCATTGTATGGACAGGGGCCAGAGCCAGTATTGGAGCTGCTCGAGCCAGATCCCGAGGAGCCACAGCCAGAGCCACAGCATGCGCCAGAGCCTGAGGAGGATGTTGTTTCTTCGACCTCAATTGTTGTGGGGCATAGCAATTGCTTTGCGCCTATGCCGCCGCACCCGCCACGTGGAGGCAGTGGAGGTTGGGTCGAGGAGTGAGCGTTCAGATTAGTGGTTGAGACTCCTTCATCGAGTCGCGTTATATGATAAAGAGTCACCCTTAGAGGCGTTAGACTCTAGTGTGTTAGTTGATTTGGATTTTCATTGCTTGCTGAGTGTGCAGTATGTGTTGCAAGGCCCTTAGGCATTGTGAGCAACCATACCAAGTTATTGTTGAATAAATAATAAAGTTGTGTTTTGAGTTACACCTTCTACCCCGCATAAGTTTCTCTATTACTTATCTATGCTTGTTTCCCTCTCATCTCTAAAACCTTGGAGTAATCGACAGATGGTGAACAGTCGCGGAAACCTTGGAGGCAACGAAAGTGGTTCTCGCCCCGCCGGAAACCCCAATGATGGAGCACCCGCACCCCAGCCAGCACCACCAGTTGACATGCAGAATTTTGGAGCTTTCATTGCTGCATAGACCCAGCTGATGCACGCTATGATGCAACAGATGCAGCAAGTCACCACTAATCAGGGGCAGCGTCAGAACTCTAGGTTGTCAGAGTTTATGAGGACTCATCTACCCACATTCTCTGGAAACACCAATCCACTGGAGGCAGACGATTGGCTGAAATCGATTGGGAGGAAGCTGCACATTACCTAGTGTGTAGGGAATGAGAGAGTGCTTTATGCATCTCACCAGCTAGAGGGGACTGCAGCGGAATGGTGGGAGAATTACTATGCTACGCAGGAGAACCCACAGGAGATCACCTGGGAGGAGTTTACAACTGTATTTCGCTAGTATCATGTGCCGGAGGGAATAATGGACCTCAAGAAGGAGGAATTCAGAGCTCTGAAGCAAGGCACCTAGTTAGTGGCTGACTACTTGAATAAGTTTACTCAGTTGGCACGCTACGCACATGAAGATGTAGCAACAGAAAAGGCCAGGCAGTCTCGCTTTTTAAAGGGACTAAATTCTGGGCTACAGGTGGGATTGATTAACCACACCTTTCCTGACTTCCAAGAGCTTGTGAACAAGGCGCTCATCCTGGAGAACAAGCGCAAGGAATTGGAAGACAACCGGAAGCGCAGGATGGCCCAGCAGGGAGCACGCCAAGGAGGGCAACGCCTGAGAGTTGCACCAAATCAATTCTTCAAATTCCAGCGGCAGAATGCTCCAATAACACTGTCGCCAGCACCAAGACCTACCAGCCAGAACTACTAGACCCTAGCTCCAGCCAGGAACACCGCTATGAGCAACCAGCAGGGTATAGTGAGGCGTTGTTATACATGCAATGAACCAGGACACTTTTCCAACAATTGCCCCAAGAAGTGTGACACCACGGAGTGTCGTAACCTAATAAAATGTGAATGTTGAGGGCAAAAACATTATGGAATGTGGAATTTGAGGTTGAAACCTTACGCTATGAGGTTTATTTGCGTTTCCAGGCCGATTCCGGGAGTTTGGGCCTTCCTGGGGGAGTTTGGGCCTAAGGGAAAGGGTCGTGGGCTTTGGTGGGATGGAGTTTGAGTCCAAGTAGGAGTAGGAGACCTGGTTGGGGTGCCTCCCTGTCGGGACCCCGAATTTGCAAATCCGGACCCTCTGTGTATTCAGCACTAGTCCAGGAACGCGCTAGTGCACACAGTCTTAACATCGGTAAATATCACAATCATACCACTCGATACCAATAAAGTACTTTATTTAAATAGTCAAACTGGTTACTCGACCTTATGGTCAAGTTACAAATATATGCCTCGCAAGGCGAAACTTATTCAGAGAGAAATAATAGCAGCGGAAAATCAAATAACTTCGTGGCGCCATCCAAGTATACCATAGGCAATCGATCGGGCTCGCTTCCCTAGGTAGATGGATCCTCTTGGAGCTCCTCCTCAAAGCCGGGTGCAGACTCCTCTTCAATCGGTGTTGTATTGTGGCAAGGGTGAGTACTTGGTACTCAAGAAGTCATGGACAGAATCTTGAGGCTAATATACTATATGCATGGCTTGGTACAAAGGAATAGCTCAAGGTATATTTGCAGTAAACAGCATTTGACAAGTAATATAAGTAGATTCGAAAGCAGTAGAAATAAGTAAAGCATAAATAACTTTTTAAGAAGTTTTAGTCAACATCTTTCCCAACCTAAACCACATTTCCATCAACTTCATTATTAATCCAACCCAACCTTTCCAAAACAGGTTATTTTTGAGAAAATCTAACCCTTGACTGTAATTCCCGAGCGATGTCCAATACCGCGGACACGGCTATTCGAATAGATTCTAAACTCTGCAGAGGTTATGCACTTTACCCACAAGATACAGTCAAACACCACAAAGGCGAGTTCCCGTAACAAAGTCTTTCGGAGACTTCTAACAATACAAGTGGTCCTCCCCGGTTATTGCGCACTAACCCTTCCCTTCGCTAAGGCGAAGTCTAGGCCAATCAACCGTTAGATGGGTACCTGGCCTCGGCCTGTGACGCCCCCGCACAACTTACACAAAGGGTGTAGTTGACCTCCCGAGGTCCCACAGTGCACGTTATTAGCAACTTAGTCAACTAGGTCCGTCCCATTACAGACATGTGGTTGCACGTTAGACCCAGTTCAAAGGCTTGCAAGGTTAAGTCCTTAGGGTGACCAGGGCAAGACTACCCGAAGAACCAAATCAACACTCCCAATGCCACAACTGGCCCACCTGATTACTCTTGCCACATGCCCCGGTCGAAAACTGTTTATCAAACCCCAGTTGATTACCATGCACCACATGCCATCAACATCACATGATACTTTTCCAAAACAGGTTCAATATATCATTAAGTCAATATTAACATTTGATTGTCCAAAATCATGTCATGAGCACGTGTGTGTCTAAGCAGTATACTACAACGGTCTAAACCCATGTTGGCGATTTAATAATGTCCAACTAGTAATCCACAACTAGGGTGACAAAGGTCATGGCACATACTTAAGTAATCAAGGTGTCATACATCAAATTGGTATTTATCTAACCCCCAAGTTTAAACAAAGTATTTTTCTAATTGAACTAGCATGCAATAATTTAAATCAAAATAGATTTCGAAATAGGATCAACATGGTCAAAGCAGAACTTGCCTTCAAAAAGTACTTGTTCTTGGTCTTGAGTTGGATCCTGAGTTAATACTTCTCCTTCGAATCCTTCCGGCACTTCAACGTCTACTCGTAAAGCGTGCAAATAGCAATACACAAATAAACAATAGGCAAAAAGTGTCCAAACACCCAAGTAAAATCCATAAACAGAGAGAACATAATTTTATGAGTTTTTAGAAACTGGAATCGTCAAATTTGGAGTTAAGACGCAAAAGTTATGATTATTTAAAGTTTAAATAATCAATTAAATAATTTTGCAGAGAAAAACTTTAGTCCAAAAATTAAATAAAATTCATATTTAGGTAGATCTCAATTTTATACAAATTTAGAAATTTGAATCACTCAAATCGGAGTTGAAACGCAAAAGTTATAAGCGTTTGAAGTTTGAAACAAAATCTGAAATCATTATTTCGAATTAATAAATCATTTTCTTTTAGGAAATTAATTATTGCGTACAAGATGGACACGTGGCAGCCTCTCGATTGGTTGGTCGACGTCACCGGTCCATGGACTCGGTCCCACGCCGCTCGGTCTACCGTGGACTCGGCCCACGACTCCACGTGTCGGCCCGACATGTGGGCCCACTCGGGTGAGCGTCATCGGCCGACGTCGGCGGGCTCGACCACGGTGGCGGCAGTGGGTCCATCCGATGACGTCATGGGTGGCGTCCGCGGTCACGATCCGGCCCGACACGCGGGCCCAGCGTGTCGATGGCTTCTGCCTGCCGCGTGGCGGCGGCGGTTAAACTCCTGGACCGCGTGGCGCGATCGTGTCCGTTGATTTGAAATTCAGCGGCGCGATTAGATCCAGTGGTTAACACGTTGAAACTACTCGATGATCGTGGGCCGTTCGATCTAGATCGGACGGTCCAGATCTAATCCTATAATAGCACTACTACGGCACGTGGCGATCGTGGGCCGTTGGATCTTGATCCAACGGTCCAGATCTAATCGGGTTTGGAAACACGTGAACTCACCTCAACCGCACGATCAAGATCGGACGGTGCCGAGCTTCGCGAGGTCGATGGCGACGCGGCGGAGCAAGGCCACCGGAGATGAGAACGACGACGAGCCCGACGGCGTTTCGGGGTCGCTCCGGCGAGATGAGTCCTCCCTTCGGGTGCGTCTCGTCACGGGGATTCCGGATCTGGGCTCCTTCTCGGCGGAAGACGACGGACGGCGGCGGAATCGGTGTTAAACCGCTGCGCAACAGGGTTCCAACTCCGGCGAGCTCGTACGGGCAAACGGCGACGGCTCAGGCGAGATGGCTTGGGGGAACGGGTGCGCACGGATGAGGGCAACCTCGGGGGCCGGTCCGGGCTTTAAATACGGCCTCGACGTGCGCGCAAATCGGAACCCTAGCCGTGTCCCGCTCGGTCACGGCGGAGCTCTCCGGCTTGGAGTCGGAGCGGAGACGATGACTGGGAGCCGTCCACGTGTCGCGATCAATGGCCACGATCGCACGGGCGCGATCGTGTCCGGGTCGGCCTGGACGCGCTCGAGCCGTGCAGACGGGCGGATCTCGGCCGTTGGATCTGATCCAGTCGGGATCGCTAGGGTTGGGAGCCGGTTTGGTCGAGTCAATCGGCTCGGTCGGACTCGAGTCCTACTGGTTCCGACTCGGCCGGATGAAACGATACTCGACCGAGTTGATTTTCCAAATGATTTAATATTTAAAATAATTCCCAATAATTCATTTAATTCATTAAAAATAGCAAAAGACTTAAAAATTCGGAAAAATTACGGAAAATATTTTGGAACATTTTGGACTCGAATAAAATATTTCCAACAAAATTTTATTTGCAAAATTAAATTCTTTAATTATTTCAAAATGGAATAAATTCAAATAAATTCCAAATAAATCCAAATAAATTCCAGAAAATTCCAAAAATTCATCAAAGTGCCAAATCACACATGAATTTAAGAAAAGCAAAATTTTGGGGTGTTACAAACCTCCCCCCCTTAATAGAATCTCGTCCCCGAGATTCAGGGCTCACTACAGAATAGGTTTGGAAACTCTTTCTTCAAATCCTCTTCGCGCTCCCAAGTCGCTTCGCTTTCTTCATGGTTGCTCCACTGAACTCTACAGAAACGGGTTGACTTATTTCTAGTTTCTCGATCCATTGTGTCCAGAATCCTCACGGGATGCTCCTTATAAGTCAAATCCTCTTGCAACTCAAGTAACTCTAGCGGTGTCTGTTCCTCAGGAACTCGAAGACATTTCTTCAACTGAGACACATGGAATACGTCATGTACTCCTACTAACGACTGTGGCAACTCCAGCTGATAAGCAACTTCGCCTCTGCGACTCAAAATCTTAAATGGTCCAACATAACGGGGTGCAAGTTTCCCTTTGGCATGGAACCTCTTAACTCCCCTGAGAGGCGTAACTCTGAGGTATACAAAGTCTTACGTTCAAAACTCAAATCCTGCGACGGTTGTCGAGATAACTCTTCTGGCGAGATTGGGCGATCTTCAACCTTTCCCTAATCATGGCGACCGTTCTTGACCTCTTGAAGAATATCAGGCCCAAAGACACGGCGCTCGCTGGTCTCATTCCAATTCAATGGCGTCCGACAGGTCGACCATACAAAGGCCTCAAAAGGTGACATCTCAGAACTAGCCTGATAACTATTGTTGTAATCGAACTCGGCATACGGCAAACTCGTATCCCAAGAGGTAGCATAAGCCAATGCACAAGCTCAAAGCATATCCTCCGTAATCTGGTTGACTCTTTCTGGCCTGTCCATCCGTTTGTGGATGATAGGTCAGATCTTGAAGTTCAAACGGGTTCCCATGGCTTCATGCAACTTATTCGAACCTTGAGGTAAATTGGGTACCTGCATCGACATACAATCCTCTTTGGCACTCCGTGCAAGCAGACAATCTCGATCATGTATAATTATGCTAATTTATCTCCCGAGTAAGTGGTCTTCACGGGGATAAAATGGGCTACTTTAGTCAAGCGATCCACTATAACCCATATGGAGTCATAACCTCCTTGAGTCTTCAAGAAACCGGTAATGAAATCCATTCCGATTTCCTCCCACTTCCACTCGAGGTATTTTTAGCGGTGTAGCAATCCTGCTGGTCTCGATGCATTGCCTTGACTCTCGGCATACGTCGCACAACGCAACATGCTCGGCAACTTCACGCTTCATACTCGGCCACCGAATCTCTCCTTGAGATCTCGATACATCTTGGCGCTTCAGGATGAATTGAGTACTTGGAGTCATGGGCTTCTTCCAAAATCAGTTGCTTTAATTCTTTCTTGTCGTGCACACAAATCCGATCCTTCATCCACAACGTGCCTTGCTCATCCAACTTTAAGTCCTCTCGCCTTGCCTTCCTCCTTGATGAACTTAATCCTGCGGATCTTGTCATCATCCTTTTGTCCTCCTCGGATCCGATCCTCTAGGGTAGGCTTTACTTCTAATGCGCCAAGAATCCGCTAGAGTACCACCTCAATCTTCATTTTCTGAAATTCCCGGCATAGCTCATCGACTTGTGGCTAGCAACATGCTCACAAGATGGCTTTTCCGACTCGAGCATCGGCCACTACGCTGGCCTTCCCGGATGGTAATGGATTCCAACATTGTAGTCCTTGATCAACTCTAACCATCTCTCTCGCCTCATATTCAGATCCGATTGGGTGAATATGTACTTAAGGCTCTTATGATCCGTATACACTTCACATCTGCTCCGATCGATAGTGACGCCATATCTTCAAGGCATGCACTACGTAACTCTAGGTCATGTGTCGGATAATTTTCCTCATGCGGCCTCAAGCGCCTTGATGCATAAGCGGCGACCTTTCCATTCTGCAGACAAGACACATCCAAGTCCTTGGCGCGTCGTCACAATAAATATCGAAGCTTTGAGCAACATCCTGTAGAACTAACACGGTGCCGATGTCAATCGCTTCTTCGCCTCGAAATCCTTCCTCACATTCTCAAGCGTCCATGAAAACTTCTTTTCCTTCTTCACAATTGGCGTAAGAGGTTTCGCAATTGTCGAGAAGCCTTCAATGAAACGGCGGTAGTATCCTCGCCATTCCAAGGAAACTCCGAACTGGGTCACAGTCTTTGGTCAGCTCCCAATGTAACACGCCTTCTACTTTGCTTGGATCTACGGCGACTCCTTCTCATGCGGTCATTACATGTCCAAGAAACTCCACCTTGTCCTTCCAAAAATCACACTTGCCGAACTTGGCGAAAAGTTCTTTGTTCCTCGCCTTTTCCAAAACTCGCCTTAAGTGTTCGGCATGTTCATCCTCCGCCTTGGAGTAGATTAGGATATCATCTATGAACACGACGACAAACTTGTCCAAATATTCCATGAACACCTTATTCATCATATTCATGAAATAAGCCGGCGCATTCGTCGACCCAAAGGACATAGCGTAAACTCGTGAATGTCCATATCTTGACGAGAATGCGCCTTGAATATCTTCTCGATCGGATCTTCAATCGATGGTATCCCGATCTCGGATCAATCTTGGAGAAAACTCCTGGCTCCTCTCAGCTGATCGAACAAATCATCAATCCTGGGTAGCGGATACTTATTCTTCACGGTGACTTCATTGAGTGCACGGTAGTCGATGCACATCCTGAAACTTCCGTCCTTTTTCTTGACAAACAAAACTGGTGCTCCCCACGGCGACTAACTCGGCCTGATAAACCCTTTCTCCATTAACTCTTCTAGCCGCTTTCTTCATCTCAACCAACTCCTCGGTGGACATCCGATAGGGTCTCTTTGCTATCGGTCTTTGTGCAGTACAAGCTCTATCACAAACTCTATGTCCCCATGTCAAGCGGCATACCGAGGTAGATCTTCGGGGAAAACATCTGGGTACTCATTCACCTCTTGAGACATCCTCTATGCTGATTGCCTTGAAATGCGTTAACCATCAACTGCCCATCTCTAACTAAGTGGGCTTGAAATTCCACTTTCTTCCCACACTGCTCTCAATCGAGATAGTCCTTCGTCCACAATCCAATACGGCCTTGTGCTTGGATAACCAATCCATTCCCAATATGACGTCTAAGGTCTGGGTCTCCAAAGTAATAAGGTTTGCTAGGAACTCTATTCCACCTATTAGTATTCTCACCCGAACATCCTACTTTCGTTCGGAGTTCGGAACTGTGGGTTTGAACTAAAAGCATGCACTTAAGTCTTGCAATCCTCAAATCATTTCTAGTAGCAAAGCCTTGCAAAACAAACGAATGCGAAGCTCAGAGTCAAACAAAAGCTGTTGCAGTCTTGAGTTAACAAGTAACTTACCCAAGACGACGTCCGTAGCATGCAATGCATCTGCGGTGACATGGTTGACTCGGCCTCTCACCACGATGCAGGGTGTGGCTCCTGATCTTTGGCGTCCTAGCTGGGGTGGTTCCTAGATTGAAGCGAATCGGGGTCACTCCTGCTGTCTTCTTTGGACAAGCTGTTGGCAAAGTGTCACGGCTCGTTGCCGATTGTAGCGGCGTCTCTTGTTCCTTCTTATTGCCTGGAGTAGCGTTTCTAGCGGGCTGGGTGCAGTAGTTACGATTGACAGGCCTTGGTGCTGGGGATGGTGTCCTTGTTGCATTCTCGTGGTTGGAATCAAGAATTGATTTGGTGCAACTCTCAGCGTATTTATGCGTTCCTGGCGTGATCCTTGCTATTGCATCCTGCGCTTCTGTTCTCATCCAGTTCCTTGCGTTTGTCCTCAAGAATAAGCGCCTTATTTACCAACTCTTGGAAATCTGGAAGGTGTGGGTGATCAACCCTACTTGCAATCTGAGTTAAGTCCCTTCATAAAACGAGGTATGCCTGGATTTATCCGTCGCTACATCCTCGGTGCGTGGCGTGCTAGCTGTGTGAACTTGTTCGGGTAGTCGCCAGCGGCTGATTACCTTGCTTCGCTCTGAACTCCTCCTTCTTAAGGTCCATGATTCCTTCAGCACGTGATATTGTCGGAATGCAAATTGTGAACTCTTCCCAAGTGATATCTTGAGGGTTCTCTGTGTGGCATGAAGTTCTCCCACCATTCGGCCAATTTGTTTCCTTCCGGTGATGAGAAGCGAGAGTACCTTCTCATTTCCTATGCATTGAGCTATGTGTAGCTTCCTCTCGATTGATCTTAACCAATCATCGGCCTCCAAGGGATTGGCATTCCCGAGAGAAAGTGGGTGGGTGAGTTCTCATGAACTCGATAGTCTTGTATTCTGGTGTGGTCCTCGATTGACTTGATTAGCGTGGATAGCAGTGGACGTGTTGCATTTGTTGCATCATAGCATGCATCAATCGAGTGCAGGCGTGAGAAAAGCTCCAAATTCTGTGACATCCGGTGGCGGTCTGGTGCTCCCTCATTGGGGTTTTTTGGCGAGAACCATTTCCATTGCTTCCAAGGTTTCGCGGGTGTTCACCATCTGTCGATTTGCTCTAGGTTTAGAGATGAGAGGGAAACAAGAATAGACAAGTAATATGGAACTTATGCGGGCGAAAGGTATAAGCTGTGAAGGTCCAACTTTATTATTAATAACTTGGTATGGTCGCTTACAATGCCTAAGGGCCTTGCAACACATCTTGCACACTCGGCAAACAATGAAAATCCAAATCGAACTATCTCTGGAGTCTAACGCCTAAAGGGTGACTCTTTATTCTATGACGCTGACTCGGCGAAGGAGTCTCACTATAGAACCTATGCTCACTCATCGAGAAAACCTCCACGGCACAGATGCGGTCTTTGTGACATAGGCGTGAAACGATTGCCATGTCCGGCAATCGTGTCATCTGTGGTAGTCGAAGAAGCGGTGTCCTCATCGAGGTCGACTCCTCGGATCTGGCTCGTGGTAGCTCGAAATCGCTCTGGAGTGCCCGCATAAAGTCATCTCCAACTCGTCAATCCTTCGCAGAAGGTGTGCCACATACTCTTGAGCTTCCCGCCATCTCGTTCTTCTCTGTCGTGATCTCCTTGCGGGCCTTCGTAGCTCCTTGCTTGTATTATCTAGTACATCCTCTTGGGCGACAACGAATCGTGCCAAGCGTATGGCAGTGGCATCCTCATCCTGAATCGCCTTGGTCAAGAAGGTTATCGCTACTTGCGGATGATAACGGAACACCGTGCTCTCCAACTCTCTGGCGTGATACGGAAATGTGCCGCATTGCTCGTCGTGATACTTCTTGGATACCCATCGCATTGTAGATCTCTGGCGGTCAAGGTGTATCGGGCGATTGCACTGGCCCTTTTTCCTAGCGGTACCTCAATCTTCACGTCACAAGCCTTGATCAATCCCGCTTGTCTGATCACTTCCACTTGGTATTGGGGCTTCTCAAAATCTCCGAGAGTTTGTAGCATATGCCAAAGTTCCGCGGCGTGACCGATTCCCAGATCAACGTAGTTGAACTCTTCCTCCATCTGTCACAAGAGTGCTTTACGTAAGAACTCGGAATTTTCGAATTGTGATAAGGTAAGGAAAATTTAGCAAGAGACAAGAAAAGAAAGAATGGGATAAGTCGAGATGTCATTTCTTATCTTGACAGATTTTTAGCTTTTAGAAAATAGGTTTTATCCTCACTACGACCATTCTAGCTAGGGTTGAGCCTACAGTCAAGTATGGCTCTGATACCACCTCTGTCGGGACCCCGAATTTGCAAATCCGGACCCTCTGTGTATTCAGCACTAGTCCAGGAACGCGCTAGTGCACACAGTCTTAACATCGGTAAATATCACAATCATACCACTCGATACCAATAAAGTACTTTATTTAAATAGTCAAACTGGTTACTCGACCTTATGGTCAAGTTACAAATATATGCCTCGCAAGGCGAAACTTATTCAGAGAGAAATAATAGCAGCGGAAAATCAAATAACTCCGTGGCGCCATCCAAAGATACCACAGGCAACCTGACCGGCTCGCTTCCCTAGGTAGACGGATCCTCTTGGAGCTCCTCCTCCAAAGTAGTGCAACTCCTCTTCAAGCGGTGTTGTATTGTGGCAAGGGTGAGTACTTGGTACTCGGCAAGTCATGGACAGAATCTTGAGCTAATATACTATATGCATGGCTTGGTACAAAGGAATAGCTCAAGGTATATTTGCGATGCTTGACATTTGACAAGTAATATAAGTAGATTCGAAAGCGAGAAATAAGTAAAGCATAAATAACTTTTAAGAAGTTTTAGTCAACATCTTTCCCAACCTAAACCACATTTCCATCAACTTCATTATTAATCCAACCCAACCTTTCCAAAACAGGTTATTTTTGAGAAAATCTAACCCTTATTTGTAATTTTAGCGATGTCCAATACAGCGGACACGGCTATTCGAATAAATTCTAAACTATGTAGAGGTTATGCACTTTACCCACAAGATACAGTCAAACACCACAAAGGCGTAGTTCCGTAATAAAGTCTTTGGAGACTTCTAACAATACAAGTGGTCCTCCCGGTTATTGCGCACTAACCCTTCCTTCGCTAAGGCGAAGTCTAGGCCAATCAACCGTTAGATGGGTACTGGCCTCGGCCAGTATGCTCCAGTACAACTTACACAAAGGGTGTAGTTGACCTCCCGAGGTCCGCAGTGCACGTTATTAGCAACTTAGTCAACTAGGTCCGTCCCATTCTGAGACATGTGGTTTGCACGTTAGACCCAGTTCAAAGGCTTGCAAGGTTAAGTCCTTAGGGTGACCAGGGCAAGACTAGAAGAACCAAATCAACACTCCCAATGCCACAAGCTGGCCCACTGATTACTCTTGCCACATGCCCTGGCCGAAAATCTGTTTATCAAACGATTGATTACCATGCACCACGTGCCATCAACATCACATGATACTTTTCCAAAACAGGTTCAATATATCATTAAGTCAATATTAACATTTGATTGTCCAAAATCATGTCATGAGCACGTGCTTGAGTCTAAGCGATACTACAAATAGTCTAAACCCATGTTGGCGATTTAATAATGTCCAACTAGTAATCCACAACTAGGGTGACAAAGGTCATGGCACATACTTAAGTAATCAAGGTGTCATACATCAAATTGGTATTTATCTAACCCCCAAGTTTAAACAAAGTATTTTTCTAATTGAACTAGCATGCAATAATTGAAATCAAAATAGATTTCGAAATAGGATCAACATGGTCAAAGCACAACTTGCCTTCAAAAAGTACTTGTTCTTGGTCTTGAGTTGGATCCTGAGTTAATACTTCTCCTTCGAATCCTTAGGCACTTCAACGTCTACTCGTAAAGCGTGCAAATAGCAATACACAAATAAACAATAGGCAAAAGTGTCCAAACACCCAAATAAAATCCATAAACAGAGAGAACATAATTTTATGAGTTTTTAGAAACTGGAATCGTCAAATTTGGAGTTAAGGCCTTAAAAGTTATGATTATTTAAAGTTTAAATAATCAATTAAATAATTTTGCAGAGAAAAACTTTAGTCCAAAAATTTAATAAAATTCATATTTAGGTAGATCTCAATTTTATACAAATTTAGAAATTTGAATCACTCAAATCGGAGTTGAAACGCATAAAAGTTATAAGCGTTTGAAGTTTGAAACAAAATCAAATCATTATTTCGAATTAATAAATCATTTTCTTTTGGAAATTAATTATTGCGTCGGCATGGACACGTGGCAGCCTCTGATTGGTTGGCTGGCGTCGGTAGTCCATGGACTCGGTCCACGCTCGGCTCGGGTCTCACAGTGGACTCGGTCCACGACTCCGCGTGTCGGCCGACATGTGGGCCCACTCGGGTGACGTCATCGCCGACGTCGGCGGGGCTCGACCACGGTGCGGCAGGTGGAGTCCATCCGAAGTAGCGTCATGGGTGGCGTCACGGTCGCGATCGCCGACACGCGAGCCCAGCGTGTCGATGGCCTGCACGCCCGGCGTGGCGTGGCGGTTCGGCTCCCTGGACCGCGTGGCACGATCGTGTCCGTTGATTTGAAATTCAACGGCGCGATTAGATCCGTGGTTAACACGCGTTGAAACTACTCGATGATCGTGGGCGTTCGATCTAGATCGGACGGTCGGATCTAATCCTATAATAGCACTACTACGGCGCGTGGCGATCGTGGGCCGTTGGATCTTGATCCAACGGTCGAGATCTGTCGGGTTTGGAAACACGTGAACTCACCTCAACACGCACGATCAAGATCGGACGGTGCCTGAGCTTCGCGAGGTCGATGGCGGCAGCGGCGGAGCAAGGCCACCGGAGATGAACGACGACGAGCCCGACGGCGTTTCGGGGTCGCTCCGGCGAGATGAGTCCTCCCTTCGGGTGCGTCTCGTCACGGGGATTCCGGATCTGGGCTCCTTCTCGGCGGAAGACGACGGACGGCGGCGGAATCGGCGTTAAACCGCTGCGCAACAGGGTTCCAACTCCGGCGAGCTCGTACGGGCAAACGGCGACGGCTCAGGCGAGATGGCTTGGGGAGCAGTGCGCCGCGGATGAGGGCAACCTCGGGGGCCGGTCCGGGCTTTAAATACGGCCTCGACGTGCGCGCAAATCGGAACCCTAGCCGTGTCCCGCTCGGTCACGGCGGAGCTCTCCGGCTCGGAGTCGGAGCGGAGACGATGACTGGGAGCCGTCCACGTGTCGCGATCAACGGCCACGATCGCACGGGCGCGATCGTGTCCGGGTCGGACGCGGCTCGAACCGGTACGGGCGGATCTCGGCCGTTGGATCCCGATCCAACGGTCGGGATCGCTTAGGGTTGGGAGCTGGTTTGGTCGAAGTCAATCGGCTCGGTCGGACTCGAGTCCGACTTCGGGTTCGACTTCGATCGGATGAAACGATGCTCGACCCGAGTTGATTTTCCAGCGATTTAATATTTAAAATAATTCCCAATAATTCATTTAATTCATTAAAAATAGCAAAAGACTCAGAAAAATTCCAGAAAAATTCTGGAAAATATTTTGGAACATTTTGGACTCGAATAAAATATTTCCAACAAAATTTTATTTGCAAAATTAAATTCTTTAATTATTTCAAAATGGAATAAATTCAAATAAATTCCAAATAAATCCAAATAAATTCCAGAAAATTCCAAAAATTCATCAAAGTGCCAAATCACACATGAATTTAAGAAAAGCAAAATTTTGGGGTGTTACACTCCCCCAGCCTTCTTGCGCCCCACCCCCTGCCCATATGCGCCCCCCATGCCCTAGCCGCCCCTCACCTCCCCCACCTCCCCTTTGCGGCGCCTCCACCTCCCCAAGCCGCCCCCTTGCGCCCCTCTCCTCCCCATCCCTCTCCACCACCCCTTGCTGCCCTAGGGAAGCCTCTCCACCTCACCACCCCAAAGATCCATCCATTGGAGCACTCCGCGATGAGGAGATCCGGTGGATTCGGAGCGAGGAAGGAGATCGCGCGAACCGGGAGGTGATCCGGTGGGTTTTCGATCGTCGGACGAAGGTATGGCCACGGGGATCCTTGGGGTTGGTCTAGGTTCTGTTCTAAGGGTTAATATCATGTTTTTAGATCAATTGGTGGTGCTGTAATTGGGTAGATTAGATGGAATCTAGAGTTTGCCATGTTCTCTGTTTCGGGCAGCATGAGCAGTCGACCTAGGGTTTGGGTTTTCGCCAATTTAGAGTCGGAATTTGGTTGGCCGCCTGTTGAATAAGTTGTAGGTAATTTCAATACATTTCAGTGGGTATAAAGAACGTCCAATTCCGCCCAGCCGTTTGAATGTTATGCTCATTTTACCGAACGTATTAAAATCTATGACGTGATTGGAACAGATCACGGTATTCTGTAGATTAAACCACTTTATAGTCCGAATTATTCTTTCCATATACTTAGAAAAAGTTAGTAAATTTCCTAAGCTACGCGAGGATGTACTCGGTTAATTGATTCGGAGTCTTAGAACCCGAGTTATGCCTTTTGGAATGCTGCTGTCCCGACGGGACAGAACCTCTGTTTTTGGTTTTGCGAGTAGTTTGCGATGTCGGGGTACAAGAGTGTTTGCGTAATGTTTTGTGGACATGATTGTGAGTGTGTGGTACCTATGTGCAGGTGGTGTGACCCCGGGAGTGCCTTCTACTTCTCGCCAATTCGTCGCCCGTGGTTGAGGCAAGTGTATTGGAATGGGAAGCGGGTTGTAGTTTGCTAGATTGGTTGAGATTGAAATTGAATATATGTTATGTTCACATGCCATGCTTTAATGATTGCCATTGATATGATGAATATGCTTATTATGTTATGATTCCATGTGTTAATGTACAAGTTATTTATGATGTTGGCATGATTGCATACATGGCATGATACATGGCCCGGGCGGTGAGAAAGTCATAACTAGTCCGGGGAAGGTTAGTGAGAAAGTTATGACTATTCCGGAGAGCCAATGAGTAAGTCCTACATCGTGATTCCATTCACCGCAGTGTATGGAAGCGAGGAGTAGGCACCCTTCATCTTCGGGATGGAAGGGGGGAGAGGGTGCACACCGACGGGTGTGTACTCAACCATACCGATTTGAGTTTCCAGGAGATATGTGCATCGCATTGCATTGCATTATATGAGGATGTTATATGATGATGATATATGATGATGTCAATGATATGCTTACGCTATGAATATGAGATGTGTATGATGTCGTATGTGAAAAGTGGTGATGAAGGTATTAGAATGTATTTTCTTGTTCCATTGCAATATACTTGCTGAGTGATGAACTCACGCTTGTGTTTATGTTGTTTTTCTTAGGTACCATGAAATCGGCATGCGGGAAAGAGGGGCTAGTCACACGTCATCACTTAGCATCACACATTTAATCAATGACATGTTCCTTCCTTTAAATTGTGATGGTTAATTTGTGTGCTTGGTTTCCTCATTTACTTTGTTTGGCTCATGAGATGGTTGGAATCTTTATTCTAGGCTTATACTGCTGCTAGAACCCTTGTTTTGATGATTTAGATGACATTCTTTATATTATATCCTGTGATCATATTGTTGTTGCTTCAATTAATGGAAAAACAAAGGAGATGCTGCCGAAATTTTCGGTTTTAGCATTTACTCCTTTGCTGTAATTTATCTTAGTTTATGGTATTTAGATGTTGTTTAGCCTATGTTTGGTAGCATTCGGGAATATTAAATGCCGGGGTGTTACAAGAAGACAGCAGGAGTGACCCCCGTTCTCTTCAATTTGGGATCCACGCCAGCAAGAGCACCTACACCAGGAACTAACCGTGGAGCCGCACAGCCCGGAGGCACAACTCAAACAGTGGTGAGAGGTCGCATCAACCATGTCA
The DNA here is from genome assembly GCA_036346355.1 of Rhipidocladum racemiflorum. Classification (NCBI taxonomy): domain Eukaryota; kingdom Viridiplantae; phylum Streptophyta; class Magnoliopsida; order Poales; family Poaceae; genus Rhipidocladum; species Rhipidocladum racemiflorum. Next base: position 47,459,524 of record CM070575.1, read on the forward strand.
CCGCAGAGGCACTGCAGAATGCTACGGACGTCATGCTGGGCAAGTTACTTGTCAGCTAAGTACCCGCAACAGTTTTGTTAGACTCTGGAGCTTCGTATTCGTTTGTTTCTCGAGATTTTGTTGCTAAAAATGATTTGGGAATTGTGGATCTTAAAGGCAAGCTTATAGTTCAAACCCCTGGGTCAGAACTCCGATCTCAAGTAGGATGTTCTGTGGTGAGAATATTAATAAAAGGGGTAGGATTCCTAGCAAATCTCATAATATTGGGAACCCAGACTCTAGATGTTATCTTGGGAATGGACTGGTTGATCAAGCACAAGGCCGTGTTAGACTATGGATGAAGAGTCATATCAGTTGATAGCCCTTGTCGAAGAAAAGTGGAGTTTCACGCGACCGCAGTTCGTGATGGGCAGTTAATGGTCAACAGCATGGAAACAGTCAGCATTGAAGTTGTTCCAGTAGTGAATGAGTACCCGGATGTATTTCCTGAAGATCTACCTGGTATGCCACCAGATAGAGATATAGAGTTTGTAATTGAGTTAGTACCAGGAACCACACTGATAGCAAAGAGACCCTATCGGATGTCAACCGAAGAATTGGTAGAGATGAAGAAACGGCTAGAAGAGTTGATGGAGAAAGGATTCATCAGACCGAGTTCGTCGCCATGGGGAGCGCCAGTTCTGTTTGTCAAGAAGAAGTATGGGAGTTTCAGGATGTGCATAGATTACCGTGCACTCAATGAAGTCAACGTGAAGAACAAGTATCTGCTACTCAGGATCGATGACCTGTTTGACCATCTGAGAGGAGCCGGAGTTTTCTCCAAGATTGACCTGAGGTCAGGATATCACTAGCTGAAGATCCGATTAGAGGATATTCCGAAGACCACATTCTCGTCGAGATACGGACATTACGAGTTCACCGTTATGTCCTTTGGTTTGACGAATGCGCCAGCTTATTTCATGAATCTGATGAACAAGGTTTTCATGGAATATTTCGACAAGTTTGTAGTCGTGTTCATAGATGACATTTTGGTCTACTCCAAGACCAGAGAAGAGCATGCAGAACACCTGAGACTAGTTTTGGAGAAACTGAGGGAACAACAACTCTTCGCCAAGTTCAGCAAGTGTGACTTCTGGAAGGACAAGGTAGAGTTCCTTGGACATGTAATGACCGCAGAAGGAGTTGCAGTAGATCCAAGCAAGGTGGAAACCGTGTCACATTGTGAACACCCGAAGATAGTGACCCAGATCCATAGTTTTCTGGGATGGCTGGTTACTACCGCCGTTTCATTGAAGGCTTTTCAACGATTGCGGGACCCCTTACGCAATTGTTGAAGAAAGAAAAGAAGTTTACCTGGACGCCAGAATGTGAGAGAGGTTTCCAAGAGCTGAAGATGTGATTGACATCAATGCTAGTGTTAGTCCTACCTGATGTTAATCAGAGCTTTGATATCTATTGTGACGCATCGTGCCAGGGACTCGGATGCGTGTTGATGCAAAACCAGAAGGTCGTTGCATATGCATCAAGGCAGATGAGGCCGCATGAAGAGAATTATCTGACGCATGACCTAGAGTTAGCAGCCGTAGTGCATGCCTTGAAGTTATGGCGTCATTATCTGATTGGGAACAGATGTGAAGTGTACACGGACCATAAGAGTATTAAGTACATTTTCACCCAGTCGGATCTGAACATGAGGCAAAGGAGATGGTTGGAGTTGATCAAGGATTACAATGTCGGAATCCATTACCATCCCGGGAAGGCCAATGTGGTGGCCGATGCCTTGAGTCGGAAGAGCCATACCGTGAATGTGTTGCTAGCCGACAGCCAGGGCGAGCTATGCAGGGAGTTACAGAAACTAAAACTGGAAGTCGTACCGGAAGGATTCCTAGCTGCCCTAGAAGTGAAGCCTATCTTGGAGTATCAGATCCAAGAAGGACAGAAGGATGATGACAAGATCCAGAGGATCAAGTCCAAAATGGATGAAGGTAAGGCTAAGGACATCAAGCTGGATGAGTAGGGTACATTGTGGATTAAGGACCGCATCTATGTACCGAACAAGAAAGAGCTGAAGCAGTTGATTCTGGAGGAAGCTCATGATTCCAAGTATTCCATCCACCCAGGAAGTGCCAAGATGTACCATGACCTGAAGGAGAGATTCTGGTGGCCGAGCATGAAACGGATGGACAGACTAAAAGAGTTAATCAGATTCTGGAGGATATGCTAAGAGCTTGTGCATTGGCTTATGCTACCTCTTGGGATAAGAGTCTGCCGTATGCTGAGTTCAGCTACAATAACAGCTATCAGGCCAGTTTACAAATGTCGCCACTTGAAGCCTTGTATGGTCGACCCTGTCGAACACTGTTGAACTGGAATGAGACGGGTGAACGACATTTCTTCGGACCAGATATTCTTCAAGAAGCCGAAGAGCAGATTGCCATGATCCGAGAAAGACTAAAAATAGCTCAGTCGAGACAGAAAAGTTACGCGGATAACCGTCGCCGAGACTTGAGTTTTGAACCAGAAGATTTCGTATATCTCAGAGTTACACCTCTCAAGGGACTTAGGAGGTTCCACGCCAAAGGGAAGCTTGTGCCAAGATATGTGGATCCGTTGAAGATCTTGAGCCGTAAAGGCAAAGTTGCCTACTAGTTGGAGTTACCGTAGTCATTTGCAGGAGTGCATGATGTTAGTGTTATGCCCTTGAGGCAATCATATGGATGATTGTAACATGACTATGTTTATGAATAATAATATGATTATTGGTCCAATGAATGTATATCTTTATTTTGATCAACAAGTGTGTGACTTGTTTATGAAGCTCTTTACTTATTGATATAATTTGATAAATATCTCTGATCTGATATCATCGTATAGGACAACGATGAATAGATCAGCACATGTATTGTTCGATGATCGTGTTTCATAGATCATGGGATATGGAGATATCATCAATACATTGTGGACGCATGTTGAAGAACATGGGTTAGATAGACCCACAATGGGACACTACGAGAATGTTACATTCTTATGTGTCATCAGTGTATCTCATACATAGTAGATGTATGATCCTTAGAACTGAGATTGTCATATTCTCTACATGTGTAATAGTTTACCTGGAGATATCATCAATACATTGTGGACGCATGTTGAAGAACATGGGTTAGATAGACCCACAATGGGACACTGCAAGAATGTTACATTCTTATGTGTCATCAGTGTATCTCATACATAGTAGATGTATGATCCTTAGACCTGAGATTGTCATATTCCCTACATGTGTAATAGTTTACCTTGGGGTTACCAAACACTATTTCCTAACCGGATAGTTATAAAGGTAGCTTTCATGTTTACTATGAAACATGCAGAGGGAAGTGAGCAGTCAAGATGGAATTTGCCACTCCAATGTAATGGAGATATATGTCTAGGCCACTCGTGTGATATGATTAAGGAAGTGCATGGCCATGCCGTGATTGAGAAGTCAATCACAACTTTTTAATATAGCACGGATACGAGAGATGGATTGAACTGTCAAAGGATGACATACTTCTCTCCTTGAGTTCGATCTTCATATCGTTTGGCCAATGGATTATTACATCAGTACTTTAATCATATGCGTTTGGGAGTTGGCATGCTCTTCAAGGACCCGCTACCGACAATTGGATTAGAAAAGGGTTTTCCGAATCCATGTCCAAATGCTCATGAACCTACAGGGCCACACACTTAACGAGCTGGGATGCATTAATTCGGATTGGATCCGTAATTAATGGACCTCGTGGGCTTAGCGCGTAGATGGGCCCTGACTACCTAGGGTTTCACCTCATGGCTATATAAGGAGGGGAGGAGGCTGGACGCAAAACACACTTTTGTGTGGTTTATAGGTGTTTCGCCAGAAACCTTAGCCACCTCTTCTCGTTGCCCCTGCCAAGCGACCCGGTGCTTGCACACTGACGCACGACGTTCCATCCCCGGACGTGTGGACTGTTGTGGTGACGCTGCTGCTACTACGGCGTGGAGAGGATGATCTGTGGCGAGGACGATCCACGGCGAGGACATGCGAAAGATTCTACAACTGCGCGTCTAGTGGTAATAGATCTATGATCCCCTTCTTGCGAGTAGCTTTTCTGGTTTGTGGTAGAAATTTTAATGTGCTAGAGTAGCATACCGCGTTTCCCAACAGTGGTATCAGAGCCATCTCTCGTAGATTCGTGATCTGGATGTTCACATATGGTATGTGAGGATAGTAGATTGGATCTATTACATATTTAACCGGTTCATGTGAAGAATTGGTGGAGGCAGCCATCGATGAGATCGATTAACACCCCGGCATTTAATAGGCCCGAATGCTACCAAACATAAGCTAAACAACATCTAAGTACCACAATTAAACATAAATTCCAGCAAAGGTTCATATGCTAACAACCGATATTTCGGCAGCATCTCCTTTGTTTTTCCATGAATTAACACAATCTCAATATCATGGCAAGATATATATCATAGCACACGACATCTAAAACAACAACATAAATGGACATAACATCAAGTTACGCCAATATTACCACGCTTAACCACTTCATAAACTATAACGAAGCAAATAAGGATTCACAAGCATGCTAGATTAAACCATACATTAAGTTTAGGGCACAACTCTTAATATCATGTCTCCAAGTGGTTAATTATGGACTATGATGGTGGAGCTACGTGTAGAAGTGTAGCTAGATCCCTTTTTCCCGCATGCCGATCTCAAAGTACCTAAAAACAACATAAAACACAAGCGTGAGTTCGAAAACTCAGCAAGCATATTGTAATGGACAACAAGATCATTTACAAGACAATAATACCTCACATCACATATAACATCTCATACTTGAGCACATAACAACATCATCATCATTAAAAAAAATGTATTGCAATGCAATGCAATGCAATGTTATGCTCATATCTCCATGGAAACTCATACCGGTATGGTTGAGTACACACCCGTCGGTGTGCACCCTTTTCCCCCCTTCCATCCCGAAGATGGAGGGTGCCTACTCATCGCTTCCATTCACCACGTGGATGGAATCACGATGTAGGTCTTACTCAATGGCGTTCCGGACTAGTCATAACTTTCTCACCGACCTTGCCGGACTAGTTATGACTTTCTCACCGCCCTCGCCCTATCTCATGTCATGCATGCAACTATGCCAATTATCATATTTCACATGTGCATAAACATATGGCATCTCATCATGACAAATATTAACACATGGCATCGAATCATGATAATCATACTCAATATTTCATTGGAAAACAGCAAGCATGGCAAGTGATCATAGCAAGTATTCAATCTTTCATCTAATCTCCACAAGCAACCTACAATTCCGCTATTCATTACAACACACTTGCCTCAACTGTGGGCGACGGGATTGTGGGAAGTAGAGGGCACCCCCGGGGTCACACCACCTGCACAACGGCATCACATATTCTCAATAATGCCCACAAAACAGTACACAAATCCCCATCTCACCCGACATTGCCCGCTACTCGCAAAAACTAAAACAGAGGTTCTGTCCCGGCGGGACAGCAGCCTTGCAAAGGCCATAACTTGAGTTCTGGGACTCCAAATTGATTAAACGAGTACACCATAGCGAAGCTTAGGAAATTTCCTACCTTTTTCTAGTTATACGGAAAGACTGATTCGGACTCTAAAATTGTTTAATCTACAGATTACTACGATCTATTCCAATCGCGTCACAGATTTTAACATGCTCGGTAAAACGGCCATAACTTTCAAACGGCTGATTGGATTTTAACGTGATTTATGTCCACGGAAATATAATTAAATTATCTACAACTTCTTTTAAGTCCGTACGGACAGATTCGGATTCTAAATCGACGAAAACTCGAACCCTAGCCCGACTGCTCAATCTGCCCGAAAACAGAAACGTGGCAACGTCTAGATCTAACCCAAAGAAGTCCAACCCAGCACCACCAATTGATCTAAAAACTTCATAAACACCCTAAGAACAGTACCTAGATCAAACCCAAGGATCCCCATGATCATACCTTTGCCCAACGAACGAATCTCCAATAGGTCTCCTCGCGGATCGCTCCTCGCTCCACGCTCCTCGCTCCTCGCTCCAACGGATGGATCCACAAGGTGCAGAGGTGTGGAGACCACCCTAGGGCAGCAAGGGGGTGGAGGAGAGGTGGTGGAGGGGTGGGGAGCAAAGGGGCAAAGGGGAAGGTGGAGGCGCACAAGAGGGAGAGGGAGAGGGGGTGGCGGCTAGGGCTTAGGAGGGGGAGGTGGGGGCGCCCAAGGGCAGGGGGAGCACGCCCAAAAGGCTGGTGGGGAGCCCTTTTACTAGCCCCCACACCCAATCCTAGTCCGTTACGGAGACCTACTCCATCCCACCAAAGCCCACCAAGGCCCAAACTCCCCCGGGAAGGCCCAAAACCCCGGAAACGCCCCGGAAAAGCTATTAACCTCCATATCCTATAGTTTTAACCTTAATTCCACATCTCATAATGTTATTAACCTTATCATGCACGTTAAATAAGGTTACGACACTCCGTGGCGACATAACACTTCAACCGGCCCAAAAACGCAAGAAAACCCTAAGCCGAAAGGTTTTATTCTCTAGTTTCACCTTCTATAACGTCACACCAAACCATAGTGTCACAGTTTGGGGTTTGAGAAAAGTGCAAACTGAATCAATCTTTATTTGGGTGAGTCCGTTCATGGTACGATGTTGCCCTTATCGGTCGGGTTACCGCCATCAGGGTTCACGAATCATGACCATATGGGACCAAGCCAATCAAATTGAATCAGATTGGGTCAATCTGATTGATCCGTGGCAATTTTTAGTGCGTTTTCCTTTGATAGAAGAACGCCGCCAGGGGCCCTTGCCCATGGACCACGCCTTGGGCGCTGCCCCTGGACCCTGCAAGGGGCGCTGCCCCTTGGAACCCCGCCAGCGGCGTTGCCCCTAGGACCCCAAAACCGTAGGATCGCTTTGTTTAACTCTTTTTGCAGGAAATTATGTGAAATAGTATGGCCTATGTGTATGTGATGCATGTAATTTTCACATGGCCTGCGTGACGTGTCAAGCCATAAGGCTATTTCATTATCAAAAGTTGTATAACGACCTGCGTGTTGACTTGTGATGCTTGGAAACTTTATGTAAAATTCATTATCAAAAGTTGTAAGGAGTTGCATCTACAATAATGAAGATGGTGGCATCGAGCATGATGGATAGGTGGACAATCAAGCAAGATGGCTAAGTGAATAGGCAACCATGATGATGGAGATCATAATGCTAAGGGCCATGCTATTTCACAGCTTAATTTTGATTTTCTGTGGATGTGTGTTTAATCCTTGCTATTTTCTTTATGCTCATTGCATGTAATGCCATGTTCATAGTAGATATTGTTCATCCCCATAGTTATAAAATTTTTAAATCAAATATGTCAATTCAATTGTTGCACCCATCAAGAATTTAGATCATTATTGATATGACTACCAAAGTAGTATATCAATGACTATCTTAATAGATGATAGAGATGTGTTGGACACATCGCGCATAACAATGGTTGATTTAACTGAGCTATCAAAATGGTTTTGGGCTTAAGGACATAAGTGGTTGGAATATGATTTCAGTAATGAATGAACGGATACAAGACGATTGGTGTCTAGGAAAACACACATGAGGCTAGGTTTCTTAATTGGCACCCAGAAACGGGTAGTGCTCCCTCCCTCATGTGAGCCCTAGGGATGAGTTGACCTGGCCATGACTCAGTTGATGAAGGCATTCATTACTTGTTTTCATGCTCAACCAACAAGAGTTACATAAGATGTAATTAGCAAAGATGTTGCATACCTATGTCATTAGATTTCTAGCAGTGATGCCAAAGCTCACTAGTGTTTGATGAATATGGATCTTGAATACTCACCATGTGTCCATAAAGGGGGCACATGATAGGAGTTTCTTTTGTTAAAATGTTTAATAAAAGTATTACATAAACATAGTGCTTAGAAACTTTGCATGTTTTATTATAGTTCAATGGCACCTCCTGCTGCACCTGGTTTTGCTTTGAGATCGGTTTTGGAAAGTGAAAAACTAAATGGAACAAATTTTGTTGATTGGTATCGCAACTTGAGAATTGTTCTCAAACATGAAAAAAAAGGAGTATGTTCTAGAGAATCCAATCCCTGATGAACCGGCTGAAAATGCTCCTCGAAATTTGAAGGTTGATTATGAAAAACATGTTAATGCCTTCGTGGAGGTCAGTTGTCTCATGCTTGTCACCATGGACTCTGAGCTGCAAAAGCAATATGAGGACCAGGATGCTTACAATATGATTGTGGGCTTGAAGGGAATGTTTGGGAACCAAGCAAGGGCTGAGAGGTATGGTATCTCAAAGCTTCTATTTGCTTGTAAGCTGGCTGAAGGCAGTCCGGCCAGCCCACATGTAATCAAGATGATTGGCTACATTGGGAGATTGGAAAAGCTTGAGTTTCCCCTTAGCATTGGTCTGGCTACAGACGTAATTCTCTAGTCTCTACCTCAGAGCTTTGAGCCATTCATTATGAATTTTCATATGAATGGCATGGAGAAGAGCCTGACCGAGCTACATGGGATGCTCAAAGCTGCCGAGGAAAGCATTAAGAAGAAACCCAATCATGTAATGATGGTTCAGAAGACAATTGCCTTCAAAAAGAGGAAAGCTAAGGCTTGGGGAAAGGGAAAGGGAAAGGGCAAGGGCAAGGCTCAAGATGAGATCACGAGCCTCAAAACTAAGCTTCAGAAGCTCAAAGTCGGCCCTCAACCCGAAACCCAGTGCTTCTATTGCAAGAAGTCAGGACATTGGAAACGGAACTACGAGAAGTACCTAGCAGATAAAAAGAATGGGAGTGTGACTTCCACTTCAGGTATTAATGTTATAGAAATTAATTTTGCTACTTCTTATTCCAGCTCTTGGGTATATGTTGACAGATCGGTTGCTCACATTTGCAATTCGATGCAGGGGCTGACAAAGAGCAGAGACTTGGCAAAAGGAGAAGTGGATTTTCGCGTTGGGAATAAAGCAAGAGTTGCTGGTCTTGCCGTTGGCACCAACCCATTGCATTTGCCTTCAGGATTAGTTTTAGAACTTAATAATTGTTATTTTGTTCCATCTTTGAATAGAAACATTATTTCATCTTCCTGTTTGGAGCATGAAGGTTATGAATTCAGAATAAAGAACTTTTTTTGTTCAATATTTTTGAATGATATGTATTATTGTCGTTGTCCCATGGTGGATGGGTTATACGTCCTTGAACTCAAAGAAAAACATGTCTATAACATTAATGTCAAAAGGCCTCAACCAAACGATTTGAACCCTACCTTTTATGGCATTGTTGCTTGGGTCACATAAATGAGAAGCGCATGAAGAAGCTCCATGGTGATGGACTTCTCACCTCATTTGATTTTGAATCATTTGAAACATGTGAGTCTTGTTTACTTGGCAAGATGACAAAAACCCCTTTCACAGGTTTTAGCGAGAGGGCGAGTGAATTGTTGGTCCTAGTACATACAGATGTATGTGGACTAATGAGCTCGATTGCTAGAGGTGGGTTTCAATACTTTGTAACTTTTACTAATGACTTTAGTAGATATGGATATATCTATTTAATGAGGCATAAGTCTGAAACCTTTCAAAGGTTCAAAGAGTTTCAGAACGAAGTAGAAAATCAACTTGGCAAATCAATAAAACACTTACGATCAGATCGTGGTGGCGAATACTTGAGCCAAGAGTTTGGTGATCATCTAAAGCAATGTGGAATTGTTCCACAACTTACTCCGCCAGGAATGCCTCAATGGAATGGCATATCCGAACGACGGAGTCGAACTTTATTGGGTATGGTTCGGTCAATGATGAACCAAACAGATCTGCCATTATCCTTCTGGGGGTTCGCTCTAGAGACAGCTGTGTTCACATTAAATAGGGTCCTATCAAATTCCGTTGAGAAGACACCATATGAGATATGGACTGGGAGAAGTCCCATGTTGTCATTTCTTAAGATATGGGGATGTGAGGCTTATGTAAACCATTTGCAATCAGATAAACTCGCACCTAAATTAGAAAAAATGCTTCTTTGTGGGGTATCCTAAAGAAACAAAAGGATATTACTTTTACAAAAGAAACAAGAACAAAGTTTTTGTTGCTCGAAATGGTGTCTTTTTGGAGAAAGAGTTTCTTTCAAAAGATATCAGTGGGAATGATGTGCATCTCGATGAAGTTTGAAAATCACATGAACATGTTCAAGCTGCCACTGAACCATCACATGATGTACAAAATGTTGTACAACCTGTGGAAGAGACACCAGCCCCACGTAGGTCGGGGAGGCCGCGTCATGAACCTATAAGATATGGATATGACATATTATTGTTGGACAATGATGAGCCCACTACTTATGAAGAATCCATGATGCACCCAAACTCCGAAAAATGGCTTAGAGCCATGAGATCCGAAATTCAATCCATGCATGACAATCAAGTTTGGAACTTGGTCAATCCTCCTGATGGTGTAAAAACCATAGAATGCAAATGGATTTTCAAGAAGACAGACATAGATGGAAATGTTCAGATCTATAACGCACGGTTGGTGGCAAAGGGTTTCAAACAAGTTGAAGGAATTGACTATGATGAAACTTTTTCACCGGTAGCCATGCTCAAGTCTGTCCGGATCATTTTAGCAATTGCTGCATATTTCGATTATGAAATATGGCAGATGGACGTCAAAACAGCTTTCCTTAATGGGAATCTATCTCAAGATGTATACATGATACAACCTGAGGGTTTTGTTGATCCTAAAAATGCTACACAGATATGCAAGCTTCATAGATCCATTTATGGGTTAAAGCAAGTATCTCGGAGTTGGAACATTCGTTTTGATGAAGTGGTCAAAGGATTTGGCTTTACCAAAAACGAAGAAGAGCCTTGTGTTTACAAGAAGGCTAGTGGGAGCGCACTTGTGTTTCTGATCTTGTATGTGGATGACATATTATTGATCGGGAATGATATTCCTATGCTTGAAGACGTTAAGACTTCGTTGAAAAGGAGTTTCTCAATGGACTTGGGAGAAGCATGTTATATCTTGGGCATAAAGATCTATAGAGATAGATCAAAAAGGTTGATTGGATTAAGCCAGGAAACGTACTTCGACAAAGTATTGAAAAGGTTCAATATGCATGAATCTAAGAGAGGTTTCATGCCAATGTCACATGGCATCAGTCTAAGGAAGAATCAGTGTCCTTCGACAACCGATGAGCGAGACAGGATGAGCAAGATTCTATATGCTTCGGCTATTGTATCTATCATGTATGCCATGATCTGTACACGCCCAGATGTCTCATGCTCTAAGTGTCACAAGTAGATAGCAAGCGGATCCCGGTGATGGTCATTAGATAGCCGTGAAAACATCCTAAAGTACTTGAGAAGAACTAAGGGTATGTTCCTAGTCTTTGGAGGTGTGGAAGAACTGGTTGTAAAAGGTTACACCGATGCAAGCTTCCAAACTGACAAAGATGATTTTCGATCACAATCAGGTTTTGTGTTTACACTAAATGGAGGAGCAGTAAGCTGGAAGAGTTCCGATGCAAGCTTCCAAACTGACAAAGATGATTTTCGATCACAATCAGGTTTTGTGTTTACACTAAATGGAGGAGCAGTAAGCTGGAAGAGTTCCAAGCAAAGCACAGTGGCTGACTCTATGACAGAAGCGGAGTACATTGCGCTTCGGATGCCGCCAAAGAAGCTGTATGGATAAAGAAGTTTATCTCAGAGCTTGGTGTGGTCGCTAGTGCCTCTAGTCCAATGGACATCTATTGCGATAATAGTGGTGCCATTGCACAAGCAAAAGAGCCTAGATCACATCAGATGTCCAAACATATACTTCGACGCTTTCACCTTATTCATGAGATTGTGGATAGAGGTGACATGAAGATATGCAAAGTACATACAGAAGCCAATGTGGCTAATCCGTTGAGAAAGCCACTGCCACAGCCTAAGCATGAGGCGCACACGAGGTCTATTGGTATTAGATACTTAATTGATTAACTCAAGTGCAAGTGGGAGATTGTTAGTGTTATGCCATTGAGGCAATCATATGGATGATTGTAACATGACTATGTTTATGAATAATAATATGATTATTGGCCAATGAATGTATATCATTGTTCTGATCAACAAGTGTGTAACTTGTTTATGAAGCTCTTTACTTATTTATATAATTCGATAAATATTTCTGATCGGATATCATCGTATAGGACAAACAATGAATAGATCAACACATGTATTGTTCGATGATCATGTTTCATAGATCATGGGATATGGTGTGGGGACCCATCCCCGGGATTCCATTTATTCACTCGGTGGCATCACACAGCCCAAGTAAATCAAGGGGATCTCGAGCGGCCCGCATACATACCCGTGTTGGCCCCAGGAAAGTTCAGCAACACGCGCGACAATGCATAACAGTTTGGATCATATCTCACACCATAACAGGAATTTAAACATTTATATTACATACCAAAAGTAATACAGTAGTTCACAACGACATACACATAGAGTTTTACATTAACAAGCAGCGAAAATAAACATAAACGACAAAAGTGTTATCCAACGTAGTATGCCCCAACCCTCAGGCATCCGGCTGGGGGTTAAGAACGACACTCTAAGCATTATCATCAGAGGCGTCAGCCCGGTAAGGATCCACGGGCGACGTCTCAACCTCACCTGCAGTAATGGACAATCCGGTTGAGTACAAAATGTGTACTCACACAATAGGATAGAGCATAAAGCAACATTCGAGTAAAATCATAGACACTCCTAATCCTAGCATGCATCTGAGAAGCATTTCATCAACTTAGGTCCAGAGTATCCGAGTTTTACCCCAGAGTATCCGGGTTGACCTTCTCGGTACTCTAGTGCCGACTAACCCGGAGTATCCGGGTTTAATATCCGGAGTATCCGGGTACCACCGGTCTATCCGGGTTGAAACCCCAGAGTATCCGGGTTGGGTCTCTCTGTTCCAGTTTTTGGTTTCTCCTGACATATCCGGAATGTCCGAACTGGGGTCCGGACTATCCGGATGAAACCCCAGAGTATCCGGGTGAAAGTCCGGATATTCCGGATTAGCTGTTCTGTCAGAAACTAGATATTGCACAAGAGGCTCCTACACTCCAAAAAGATGACCTAGGGTGCAACCTTACCACTACTAGGGTGTTCTTGTACTTGGTCGAAGGTTCGTTCGTCGAAGGAATGAAGAATAGCGTCGGGGTGGTGATCTTCGTTGGTTCTCCCGGTATCAACTCTTCCTCCAAGCTCTTGGAGATGACACCTTCTCCTCCTAATGCTTACAATGGCTTCTCCTTGTCCTCCTTAAGCTAACAACACGACATGCACGATCCGATCCTCAACTTGGAGATGATTTTCATGGAGAAGAATAGAATGAGCTCCATGCTACCAAAATTTTAGAAAATGGATGGATGAAGAATGGATTAGAACTCACCCAATACTTGGTGCATAAAGAATCCATTTGGATGGAAATGAAGCTCTTGATCTTGGCTTTGAGATGGTGTAACATGCACAACCTTGATCTTGATTTTTGGAGGAATGGGGTGGAGGAGAATGGAGAATGGGGAGGTGTTCTTGCAATGCTCTCCTTGCTATTTTTCTGGTTGTGGGAGCAGGAAATGAGGTGATGGGAGGAGAAAAAGAGGTGGAGAACTCTTATATATGGCTACCACTTCATCCCTTACATGTGGGGCAAAGTCCCACATGTCATAGAGTGGGGGAGGAGAGTGGGTAAATGTGGATAAGGTGAGAAATGACAGATTAGGTGTGTGCAGTCCACTCTCTCTCATTTACATGTAGGTTCCACATGTCATTGACTAAGGTGGATGGTGTCGGTGTATTCCACACCAGGGTGCCCACTGCACTTTAGTAAAACCAGCCGCCGCCAGACACGTGGTATCCAGGCCACTCCCTCGGCGGTCAGCTGAGTGATCGCCAGGGGGAGGGTGGCGGCCAAGCGACGCCCCCGGCGGTCAGCTGAGTGATCGCCAGGGGGAGGGTGGCGACCAGGCCACGCCCCCGGCGGTCAGCTGAGTGATCGCCAGCGGGAGGGTGGCGACCAGGCCACGCCCCCCGTGGTCAGCTGAGTGATCGCCAGCGGGAGGGTGACGGCCAGGCCGCTCCTCTGGCGATTAGCTGAGTGATCGCCAGCGGGAGGATGGCGACCAGGCCCTACCGCTGGCAATCAATTCCCGAGGACATTTAATGGCCCGCGCGACTGTTCGAGAGGTCAAAGACATTTAATGCATGTCGTGCGCATTAAAGGGGGCTAATGAAGACTACAGTATGGCGGCGCGTGTTCCCAACGTGCGCCATAATGGCGAGTGACGTCAGGGTGCATTTCCCCACCCCGGTGGAAGCGGCGGCTTGTAGGTCTGGCGCTCAAGGCGGGGAGAGGATATACGCACCAGGGCATTAAATGTGTTGCGAGGGCATTTAATGCTAAAGTAGGGTAATGAGATGGCTTGTTGTATAAGCCTCCCATGCGCCTCGCCACTGAGTATAAAAGGAGTCGGGGTGCATGGGGAGAGGGTTCAATCATTTTTCTCAGGCTAGACTCTCCATTCCGGCGAGTTGATCGGAGTTGCTCTGGGTAGCTGTTCATCTTCCAGCTCCCCCCGGGCACACCATAATACAAGAACACAGGAGTAGGGTTATTACTCTGAGGAGGGCCCGAACCTGACAAAACGCCCGTCTCCTTGCATACTTTGCCCCCGGTTCTCCATTTCTCGAGCGATCTCCACGAAAGCCCCAGTTAGAACTTAGTATACCCCTCTCCGGAAGAGTGCATGGCTCATCTGTGGTGGCGCGCCAGGTAGGGGGCTCAGTGGTTGGATTGTTCTCCCTCATTCAATCTTCTTGCGAAGTTTGCAGGAAGCTTCGACGGTTACGAGTATGGCAACTTCCGGCTCCAAGCACGATGGTCTGCTCGAGGAGAGCAGCGCTCGTGGCCGGTCCCGACGCTCGCCCAGAGCGTCGGACCCCCCGGGTCTGTCCGCCCGCACAGGGACAGAGCGTGGCGCGATCGTGGCCGTTGGTTTGAAATCCGACGGCTAGGATTGGATTTAGGCCTCATGTGCTTGGGGCGCACATGGTTGATCTGGGCCGTTGGATCTTGATCTAACGGTCCAGATCCAATCTAGCCTGGTGCAGCTCTTGCTACGTGGCACAACCTAAGCCGTTGGATCTAGATCCAACGGTTGGGATTAGATCAAGGATTTTCAACGGGGAACTCACCAAGGGTGACGTGGCGCGATCTGGACCCTTGGATCTTGATCGGACGGTTGGTGGAGCTCGGGGTCGGCGATGGCTTCACGGCGGAGTTGCGGCTGCCGTGGAGGCAGCGACCACACGAACGGCGTTTGGGGCGTGCTCCGGCGAGGTGAAAGGTCCTCACCGACGCGGCTTGACCTGGCTGTTCCGGAACTGGGCTCAACGGCGACGGAGAACGGCGGACGGCGGCGGAATCGGCGTTTAACCGCGGCGGAACGGGATTCCAACTCCGGCGAGCTCGTACGGGCAAACGGTGACGGCTCAGGCGAGATGGCTTGGGGGCACGGGTGCGCACGGAAGAGGGCAACCTCGGGCGATGTCTCACGCATTAAATAACCCCGGGATGCGCGCACAAATCGAAACCCTAACGAAACACGGCGGCTACGCGGCGGAGGAATCCGGCTCGGACTCGGCGGGGACGACGACGGAGAGCCGTCCACGTGGCGCGATCGACGGTCACGATCGCGCGGACGCGATCGGACCCGGCCCGGTTTCGGCTCGAACCGATGCGGTCCAATCCGGACCGTTGGATCCCGATCCAACGGTCGGGATCGAGTAGGGTTAGGACTGGGTTTGGTCGAGTCAGTTAGCTCGGGTCGGACTCGAGTCCGACTCGGGTTCCGACTCGGTCGGATGAACAGTACTCGACCCGAGTTGATTTTCCAGCGATTTAATATTTAAAATAATTCCCAGTAATTCATTTAATTCATTAAAAATAGCAAAATACTCAGAAAAATTCCAGAAAAATTCTGGAAAATATTTTAGGGTATTTGGGACTCAAATAAAATATTTCCAACAAAACTTTATTTGCAAAGTTAAATTCTTTAATTATTTTAAAATGGAATAAATTCAAATAAATTCCAAATAAATCCAAATAAATTCCAAAAATTCACCAAAGTGCCAAATCACACATAAATTTAAGAAAAGCAAAATTTTGGGGTGTTACAAACCTCCCCCCTTAATAGAATCTCGTCCCCGAGATTCAGGGCTAACTAAGGAATAGGTTCGGAAAATCTTTCTTCAAATCCTCTTCACGCTCCCAAGTCGCTTCGCTTTCTTCATGATTGCTCCACTGAACTCTACAGAAACGGGTTGACTTGTTCCTCGTCTCTCGATCCATTGTGTCTAGAATCTTCACGGGATGCTCCTTGTAAGTCAAATCTTCTTGCAACTCAATTGACTCTAGCGGTGTCTGTTCCTCAGGTACTCGAAGACACTTCTTCAACTGGGACACGTGGAACACGTCATGCACTCCTGCTAATGACTGTGGCAACTCCAGCTGGTAAGCAACTTCGCCTCTGCGGCTCAAAACCTTAAATGGTCCAACATAACGGGGTGCAAGTTTCCCTTTGGCATGGAACCTCTTAACTCCCCTGAGAGGCGTAACTTTGAGGTATACAAAGTCTTCTGGTTCAAAACTCAAATCCCGGCGACGATTGTCAGCATAACTCTTCTGTCGTGATTGGGCTATCTTCAACCTTTCCCTAATCATGGCAATCTGCTCTTCAGCTTCTTGAAGAATATCAGGCCCGAAGATACGGCGTTCACCTGTCTCATTCCAGTTCAATGGCGTCCGACAGGGTCGTCCATATAGTGCTTCAAATGGTGACATCTGTAAACTAGCCTGGTAACTATTATTGTAACTGAACTCGGCATACGGCAAGCTCTTATCCCAAGAGGTAGCATAAGCCAATGCACACGCTCTTAGCATATCCTCCAGAATCTGATTGACTCTTTGGTGCATCCATCCGTCTGTGGATGATAGGCTGTACTGAAGTTCAAACGGGTTCCCATAGCTTCATGCAATTTATTCCAGAATCTTGAGGTAAATTGGGTACCTCTGTCCGATACAATCCTCTTTGGCACTCCGTGCAAACAGACAATCCTGGTCATATACAACTCTGCTAACTTATCTCCTGAGTAAGTGGTCTTCACAGGGATAAAATGGGCTACTTTGGTCAAGCGATCCACTATAACCCATATGGAGTCATAACCTCCTTGAGTCTTAGGCAAACCGGTAATGAAATCCATTCCGATTTCCTCCCACTTCCACTCAGGTATTTTCAGCGGTTGCAACAATCCTGCTGGTCTCTGATGCATTGCCTTGACTCTCTGGCATACGTCGCACAATGCAACATGCTCAGCGACTTCACGCTTCATGCTTGGCCACCAGAATCTCTTCTTCAAATCCTGATACATCTTGGCACTTCCTGGGTGAATTGAATATTTGGAGTCATGGGCTTCCTCCAAAATCAGTTGCTTTAATTCCTTCTTGTTGGGCACACAAATCCGATCCTTTATCCATAACGTGCCCTGCTCATCTAGCTTGAAGTCCTTTGCTTTGCCTTCCTCCATTTTGGACATAATCCTGCGGATCTTGTCATCATCCTTCTGTCCTTCTCGGATCTGATCTTCTAGGGTAGGCTTTACTTCCAATGCGGCCAAGAATCCGCTAGGTACCACCTCAATCCTCATTCTCTGAAATTCCTGGCATAGCTCATCCTGATTCGTGGCTATCAACATATTCACGGTATGGCTTTTCCGACTCAAGGCATCGGCAACTACGTTGGCCTTCCCGGGATGGTAATGGATTCCAACATTGTAGTCCTTGATCAACTCTAACCATCTCCTCTGCCTCATGTTCAGGTCTGATTGGGTGAATATGTACTTAAGGCTCTTATGATCCGTGTATACTTCACATCTGTTTCCAATCAAATAGTGACGCCATAATTTCAAAGCATGCACTACGGCGGCTAACTCTAGGTCATGCGTCGGATAATTCTCCTCGTGCGGCCTCAACTGCCTTGATGCATAAGCGACAACCTTTCCATTCTGCATCAGCACACATCCAAGTCCTTGGCGCGATGCGTCACAATAAATATCAAAGCTTTGATTAACATCCGGTAGGACTAACACTGGCGCTGATGTCAATCGCTTCTTCAGTTCTTGAAAACCTTTCTCGCACTCTGGCGTCCATGCAAACTTCTTCTCCTTTTTCAGCAATTGCGTAAGAGGTTTCGCAATTGTCGAAAAGCCTTCAATGAAATGGCGATAGTATCCTGCCATTCCAAGGAAACTCCGGATCTGGTCACGATCTTGGTGCTCCCAATGTAACACAGCTTCTACCTTGCTTGGATCTATGGCGACTCCTTCTGCGGTCATTACATGTCCGAGGAATTCCACCTTGTCCTTCCAAAAATCACACTTACTGAACTTGGCGAAGAGTTGCTGTTCCCTCAGCTTTTCCAATACTCGCCTCAAGTGTTCGGCATGTTCATCCTTTGTCTTGGAGTAGATTAGGATATCATCTATGAACACAACAACAAACTTGTCCAAATATTCCATGAACACCTTATTCATCATATTCATGAAATATGCTGGCACATTCGTCAGACCAAAGGACATAACTGTAAACTCATAATGTCCATATCTTGACGAAAATGCGGTCTTCGGAATATCCTCTGATCGGATCTTCAACTGATGGTATCCCGATCTCAGATCAATCTTGGAGAAAACTCCGGCTCCTCTCAGCTGGTCAAACAAATCATCAATCCTAGGTAGCGGGTATTTGTTCTTCACAGTAACTTCATTGAGTGCACGGTAATCTATGCACATCCTGAAACTCCCATCCTTCTTCTTGACAAACAGAACTGGCGCTCCCCACGGCGACGAACTCAGTCTGATAAATCCTTTCTCCATTAACTCTTCAAGCTGTTTCTTCATCTCTACCAATTCTTCGGTGGACATCCGATAAGGTCTCTTTGCTATCGGTCTTTGTACAGTACAAGCTCTATCACAAACTCTATGTCCTGTCTGGCGGCATACTGTAGATCTTCAGGAAAAACATCTGGGTACTCATTCACTACTGAGACATCCTCTATGCTGATTGCCTTGGTATTGTTAACCATCAACTGTCCATCTCTAACGGCAGTAGCTTGAAACTCCACTTTCTTTCCACACGGGCTCTCAACTGAGATAGTCCTTCGTCCACAATCCAATACGGCCTTGTGCTTGGTTAACCAATCCATTCCCAAGATAACATCTAAGGTCTGGGTCTCCAAAATAATAAGGTTCATTAGGAACTCTATCCCATCTATTAGTATTCTCACCCCAGAACATCCTACTTTCGTTCGGAGTTCGGAACCAGGGGTTTGAACTAAAAGCATGCATTTAAGCCTTGCAATCTCCAACTCATTTTTAGCAGCAAAGCCTTGGGAAACAAACGAATGCGAAGCTCCAGAATCAAACAAAACTGTCGCAGGTACTGAGTTAACAAGTAACTTACCCAGTACGACGTCCGTAGCATTCTGCAGTGCATCCGCGGTGACATGGTTGACTCGGCCTCTCACCACAGTCTGGGATGTGGCTCCTGGTGCTGGCGTCCTAGCTGGTGTGGATCCCAGGTTGAAGCGGACTGGGGTCACTCCTGCTGTCTTCTTTGGGCAACTGTTGGCAAAGTGTCCTGGCTCGTTGCAGTTGTAGCAGCGTCTCACTGTTCCTTCTTGTTGCACAGGCGGCGTTTACGGCTGGTGGGTGCGATAGTTACGATTGACGGGTCTTGGTGCTGGTGGCGGTGTCTGGTTGCATTCGTGGCTGGAATACGAAAAATTGATTTGGCGCAACTCTCGAGGCCATTGCGTTCCTTGGCGTGATCCTGCTTTGTTGCATCCTGCGCTTCTGTTCTCATCCGGTTCCTTGCGCTTGTCCTCAAGAATAAGCGCCTTATTCACCAACTCTTGGAAATCTGGAAAGGTGTGGGTGATCAATCCCACTGCAATCTGAGTTAAGTCCCTTCATGAAGCGAGACTGTCTGGCTTTATCTGTCGCTACATCCTCAGGTGCGTAGCGAGCAAGCTGTGTGAACTTGTTCAGGTATTCGGCCACTGGCTGATTGCATTGCTTCAGTGCTCTGAACTCCTCCTTCTTGAGGTCCATGATTCCTTCAGGCACATGATCTTGTGAAATGCATTGTGAACTCTTCCCAAGTGATGTCCTGAGGGTTCTCTTGCGTGGCACAGAAGTTCTCCTACCATTCAGCGGCTCTCCCTTCCAACTGATGAGAATCGTAGAGTACCTTCTCATTTCCTATGCATTGAGCAATGTGTAGCTTCCTCTCAATTGACCTTAACCAATCATCAGCCTCCAACGGATTGGCATTCCCAGAAAAAGTGGGTGGGTGAGTCCTCATAAACTCTGACAGTCTTGTATTCTGGCGTTGTCCCTGATTGACTTGATTAGCGGTGGCCTGAGCAGTGACATGCTGCATCTGTTGCATCATAGCATGCATCAACTGAGTCTGAGCAGCAAGAAATGCTCCAAAATTCTGCATGTCCAGTGGCGGTGCTGGTGCTCCATCATTGGGGTTTTCTGCTGGGCGAGAAATACTCCCATTGCCTCCAAGGTTTCCGCGGGTGTTCACCATCTGTCGATTTGCTCTAGGTTTTAGAGATGAGAGGGAAACAAGAATAGACAAGTAATATGGAACTTATGCGGGGCGAAAGGTGTAACTTTAAAGTCCAACTTTATTATTTTAATCAATAGTAACTTGGTATGGTTGCTTACAATGCCTAGGGGCCTTGCAACACATACTGCACACTCAGCAAGCAATGAAAATCCAAATCGAACTAACACTGGAGTCTAACGCCTAAAGGGTGACTCTTTATTCTATGACGCGACTCGGCAAGGAGTCTCACTATAGAACCTACGCTCACTCATCGAGAAAACCTCCACGGCCTGGGTACGGATGCTGCGGCATAGGCGCGAAACGATTGCCATGTCCAGCAACTGTGTCATCTGTGGTAGTCGAAGAAGCAGTGTCCTCCTCAAGCTCCGGCTCCTCCGGGTCTGGCTCATGCAGCTCGAGCATTGGTTCCGGCTCAGGTGCGTACAATGCCGTCTCTAACTCTCCAATCCTTTGCAGAAGGTGTGACACATACTCTTGAGCCTCCTGCCATCTGTTCTTCTCTGTCGTGATCTCCTTGCGGGCCTTCTGTAGCTCCTTGCTTGTATCATCGAGTACATCCTCCTGGGCGACAACAAGTCGTGCCAACTGTGTAACCATGGCATTCTCATCCTGAATCGCCTTCGGGTCAAGAAGGTTATCGCTGCACGGATGATATCGGAACACCGTGCTCTCCAACTCACTGGCGTAGATACGGGTAATGTGCCGCATTGCTCGTCGTGACACTTCTTGGATACCCATCTGCATTGTAGACCTCTGGCGGTCACGGTGTATCGGGCGATTGCCTGGGCCCTTCTTCCTAGCAGGTACCACAATCTTCACGTCACAAGCCTTGATCAATCCTGCTTGTCTGATCATGTCCACTTGGTATTGCGGCATCTCAAAATCTCTGAGAGTCTGTAGCATACGCCAAAGTTCCGCGGTGTGACCAACCTCCAGATCGACGTAGTTGAACTCTCCCTCCATCTGTCACAAGAGTGCTCACATAAGAACTCGAAATTTTTAAATCGTGACAAGGTAAGGAAAAATTCAGCAAGAGATAAGAAAAGAGAGAAGGGGATAAGTCGAGGTGTCATTTATTATCTTGACAAATTTTATTTTTTAGAAAATAGGTTTTATCCTCACTACGACCATTCTAACTACGGGTGAGCCTATAGTCAGTATGGCTCTGATACCACCTCTGTCGGGACCCGAATATGCAAATCCGGACCCTCTGTGTATTCAGCACTAGTCCAGGAACGCGCTAGTGCACACAGTCTTAACATCGGTAAATATCACAATCATACCACTCGATACTAATAAAGTACTTTAATTAAATAGTCAAACTGGTTGGTCGACCTTATGGTCAAGTTACAAATGTACGCCACGCAGGGCGTAACTTATTAAGAAAGAAATTATAGCAGCGGAAAATAAGATAACATCGTGGCGCCATCCAGTATACCACAGGCAACTGACTGGGCTCGCTCCCTAAGTAGACGGTTCCTCTTGGAGCTCCTCCTCCAAAGCTGGTGTAGTCTCCTCTTCAACTGGTGTTGTATTGTGGCAAGGGTGAGTACTTGGTACTCAGCAAGTCATGCACAGAATGCAAGCTAATAGACTATATGCATGGCTTGATACAAAGGAATAGCTCAAGGTATATTTGCAGTAAAACAGCATTTGACAAGTAGTATAAGTAGATTCGAAAGCAGTAGAAACAAGTATAGCATAAATAACTTTTCAAGGAGTTTAATAAACATCTTTCCCATCCTAATCCACAATTCCATCAACATCATTATTAATCCAACCCAACCTTTCAAGTCCAAGTTATTTTTGAGAAAATCTAACCCTTGACTGTAATTCCCGAGCGATGTCCAATACCGCGGACACGGCTATTCGAATAGATTTTTCACTCTGCAGAGGTTATGCACTTTACCCACAAGATACAGTCAAACACCACAAAGGCGAGTTCCCGTAACAAAGTCTTTCGGAAACTTCTAACAATACAAGTGGTCCTCCCCGGTTGTTGCACACTAACCCTTCCCTTAGCTAAGGCGAAGTTTAGGCCAACCAACCGTTAGATGGGTACCTGGCCTCAGCCCCGGTACGCACCCCCGTACAACTTACACAAAGGGTGTAGTTGACCTCCTGAGGTCCCACAGGTACGTCATTAGCAACTTAATCAACTAGGTCCGTCCCATTACAGACATGTGGTTGCACGCTTGACTCAGTTTTATACAAATTTAGAAATTTGAATCACTCAAATCGGAGTTGAAACGCAAAAGTTATAAGCGTTTGAAGTTTGAATCAAAATCTGAAATCATTATTTCGAATTAATAAATCATTTTCTTTTTCGGAAATTAATTATTGCGTCAGCAGTGACACGTGGCAGCCTCTGATTGGGCGGCTGACGTCAGCCGGTCCATGGACGTGGTCTATGGTTTGGCTCGGTCCACCGTGGACTCGGTCCACCGTGGACTCGGTCCACGACTCACGGCTTCACGTGTCGGCGGTGGGACCACTCGGGTAGCGTCATTGCTAACGTCGTGAGGGCTCGGCCGCAGTCGGCGACAGTGGGACCCACCGATGACGTCATGGGTGACGTCACGGTGCGGTCGCTGACATGCGGGCCTGGCGTGTCAGTGACCCACGCGCAGGCCCGCGTGGCGTGGCGGTTCGGCTCCCTGGACACGTGGCGCGATCGTGGCCGTTGGTTTGAAATCCGACGGCTAGGATTGGATTTGGGCCTCATGTGCTTGGGGCGCACGTGGTTGATCTGGGCCGTTGGATCTTGATCTAACGGTCCAGATCCAATCTAGCCTGGTGCAGCTCTTGCTACGTGGCACAACCTAAGCCGTTGGATCTAGATCCAACGGTTGGGATTAGATCTAGGATTTTCAACGGGGAACTCACCAAGGGTGACGTGGCGCGATCTGGACCCTTGGATCTTGATCGGACGGTTGGTGGAGCTCGGGGTCGGCGATGGCTTCACGGCGGAGTTGCGACTGCCGGCGCTGAGGTCGGCGACCACACGAACGGCGTTTGGGGCGTGCTCCGGCGAGGTGAAAGGTCCTCACCGACGGCTTGACCTGGATTCGGAGGCCCAGGCTCAACGGCGACGGAGAACGGCGGACGGCGGCGGAATCGGCGTTTAACCGCGGCGGAACGGGATTCCAACTCCGGCGAGCTCGTACGGGCAAACGGTGATGGCTCAGGCGAGATGGCTTGGGGGCACAGGTGCGCACGGAAGAGGGCAACCTCGGGCGATGTCTCATGCATTAAATAACCCCGGGATGCGCGCACAAATCGAAACCCTAACGAAACACGGCGGCTACGCGGCGGAGGAATCCGGCTTGGACTCGGCGGGGACGACGACGGAGAGCCGTCCACGTGGCGCGATCGACGGTCACGATCGCGCGGACGCAATCGGACCGGCCGGTTTATTTCGAGCCGATGCGGTCCAATCGGGCCGTTGGATCCCGATCCAGCGGTCGGGATCGAGTAGGGTTAGGGCCGGGTTTGGTCGAGTCGATTAGCTTGGTCGGACTCGAGTCCGACTCGGAGTTTCGACTTCGGTCGGATGAACGATACTCGACCGAGTTGATTTTCAATGATTTAATATTTAAAATAATTCCCAGTAATTCATTTAATTCATTAAAAATAGCAAAATACTCAGAAAAATTCCAGAAAAATTTTGGAAAATATTTTAGGGTATTTGGGACTCAAATAAAATATTTCCAACAAAACTTTATTTGCAAAGTTAAATTCTTTAATTATTTTAAAATGGAATAAATTCAAATAAATTCCAAATAAATCCAAATAAATCCCAGAAAATTCCAAAAATTCACCAAAGTGCCAAATCAAACATAAATTTAAGAAAAGCAAAATTTTGGGGTGTTACAACCTTCACGCCCTGGAGCAGACGAAGGGGGAGTCCCTGAGGGAGTTCATTCGGCGGTTCAGCCACTGCCGGAACACGATCCCCCGGATCTCTGAGCAGTCGGTGATTATTGCCTTCCGGAGGGGGGTCCGGGATCAAAAGATGCGGGAGAAGATGGCTACCTGCACCGTTTCCACTACCTCCGAGCTGTTCTCCCTGGCGCATAAGTGCGCCCAGGCGGCGGAGGCCCGGGAGCACCCGGCGGGGCCATCCGGTCACGACGAGGCGGGGACCTCGAAAGCTTCTGACCGCAAGAAGAAGCACAAGGAGGTCGGTGCCGGGGAGGTCCTCGCCATCGAACCGGAGGATAAGCCCCAAAAGCGCGACCACCGGGGCAAACGGGGTGACCGTGGGGATTGTCGGTCACCCCGTAAAGAAGACGACGGAGGCAGGCCCTACTGTCCCATCCACAGGACCAATGGACATGACTTGGCGGATTGCCAAGTCATGTCCAAGCTGGTGTAGCAGCGGCTGAAGAAGCACCATGGAGATGGCCACGATGATGCAGACGAGGACCCTGCTTCGCTGGCTTTCCAGCAAGCAGAGCATACGGTGGCCTTCATCCATGGTGGCTCTACCACCTACTCTTCGAACTCGCAGTACAAGCGAGAGGTAATAGAGGTATGCGCCACCGTGCCAACTCCCGGGGCGAACAAACTGTTGAAATGGTCGGAGGAGCTGATCACTTTCAGCCAGGCCGACCACCCGGAGAGCACCGCCGGCCCGGGCCATCTCATGATCGTGGTTTCTCCCACGGTCCAGAATGCGAGACTTGGGCGGGTGCTCGTCGATGGAGGGAGCTCCATCAACCTCATGTCCGTGGGGGCGTTCAAGGCGCTCCAGATCCCTTATGAGGAGCTGCATCCGGCCCCTCTATTCTACGGAGTTGCCCTCGGGGTGGGTTTGACACCCCTGGGTCAAGTCCGGCTGCATGTTACGTTCGAAAGCGTGGAGAACTTCCGGACAGAAAAGATCGACTTCGAGATCGCGGACATCGACCTCCCCTACAATGCGTTGCTTGGCTGGCCAGCCCTGGTCAAGTTCATGGCGGCCACGCATTACGCCTACATGATAATGAAGATCCCCGTACCTGGGGGTCCGATCACCGTGAAGGTGGACCGGCTGGAGGCCCTGCGCCTCGATGGCGAGTGCGAGGACTTGGCCGGCACCACCTGCACGGCTCGAGGTGAGGAAGACTACCCGGAGCTCCCCCCGGTCAAGGCCCGCGCCTCACCCGGTTCCTCGGGTGAGGTGAAGGCGGCCCCCGTGGGCGAGGTCCGCTCTGGGAAGGTCGTGAAGATCGGTGCCAACCTCAGCACCAAATAGGAAGACGCACTCGTCGCCTTCCTCCGGTCTAACCTGGATGTGTTCGCCTGGGAACCATCAGAAATGACCGGGGTCCCCAGGGAGGTGATCGAGCACCGATTGGCAACGCTCCCTGGAGTGCACCCAGTCCGGCAGAAGGTCCGGAGGCAGGCACCAGAGCGGCAAGATGCCATTTGGATTGAGGTAGAAAAGCTGTTGCAGGAGAAGATTGTGCGAGAGGCCGCCTATCCCAAGTGGCTGGCCAAACCTGTGCTTGTCAAGAAGTCGAATGGAACGTGGCGGATGTGTGTCGACTTCACCGACCTCAACAAAGCCTGCCCCAAGGATCCGTATCCCCTGCCATGGATAGACCTTGTCATCGACTCCACCGCAGGGTGTGAGACCTTGTGCTTCCTGGACGCCTACTCTGGCTACCACCAGATCAGCATGGCGTAGGAAGACGAAGGGAAGACCACTTTTGTGACACCCTTGGGCGTGTACTGCTATGTCCACATGCCTTTTGGGTTGAAGAATGTGGGCTCAACCTACCAGCGCGCCATGCATGCTGTATTCCGATCGCAGATTGGGAGAAATCTCGAGGTATATGTTGGTGATCTGGTAGTAAAGACGAAAGAGTCTGTTGGGCTCATTGAAGATCTGGAGGAAACTTTCTCCCACCTCCGGCAGTATTGTCTGAAGTTGAATCCCGAGAAATGTGTGTTTGGTGTGTCATCCGGAAAGCTGCTCGGGTTCCTTGTTTCCCACCGCGGGATCGAGGTCAACCCGGAAAAAATTACGGCCATCGAGCGCATGCAACCGCCCACAAGGCTCAAGCAAGTCTAGTGCCTGGCTGGTCGCCTGGCCTCTCTCGGCCAGTTTATCGCCAGGCTAGGAGAAAAGAGTCTCCCCTTCTTCAAGCTGCTGAAGAAGACTAACTCCTTCGAGTGGACCTCGGAGGCGCAACAAGCATTCGAAGAACTGAAGCAATACCTCTCCTCCCCTCGGTCTTTGGTCGCCCCAGGCAGGCGAGCCGCTCTTCTGCATGCGTAGCGGCCAGCCCGTGATCGTGGCGCGACTCAGTGGTGGGGCGTGAAGGGGTCTAGCGGCCAGTTTACTATGTCAGCAAGGTACTGCACGACGCCAAAATTAGATACCCGTAGGCTCAGAAGATGGTGTATGCTGTACTGGTGGCGTCCAGGAAGCTGCGGCATTATTTCCAAGGAAGAGAGATCACGGTGGTGTCCGCCTACCCCTTGCGCGAGATACTCCACAACCGCAAAGCCGAAGGCCGCATCGCCAAGTGGTCCGTAGAGCTGGGGGAATTCGACCTCAAGTTTGCCCCCCGCACGGTGATCAAAAGTCAAAGGCTGGCGGAGTTCGTTGTCGAGTGGACTCCTGCCGAGCCGGAAGTCGAAGAAACCCCCGCGCCATCCCCCTGGACACTCTACTTCGATGGCTCCTTCAGGTACGAGGGCGCTGGGGCTGGGGTCCTCCTGTTTTCTCCAACTGGGGACCTCCTTAAGTACGTGGTCGTCCTGGATTTCAAAGCCACCAACAACGTTGCTGAGTACGAAGGCTTGCTGGCGGGACTCCGTGCCGCCACGGCCATCGGATTCCGGCGTCTGCAAGTCAAAGGCGACTCTTTGCTTGTTGTCAACCAGGCAAGGAAGGAGTTCTCCTGCTCTGATCATGTCATGGCTGAGTACTTGGCGGAGGTCAGAAAGATGGAGCGACATTTCGATGGGCTAGGGTATACCCATATCCCCCGGCGCGACAACTACTTGGCGGACGAGCTCGCTCAGCTCGCTTCGACAAGATCTCCTGTTCCGGTCGGAGTCTTTGAAGAAAGGCTTCCGTGACCGTCCATCGCAGCTCCCAAATCCGGTGGGGACGATGGTGATGCTGCTCCAGCCCTCACGCCCGAAGGGGGAGCAGTACCGTTGGAAACGCCCGGCCAAGCGGAGTACCTGGGCGACCACCCCGTGGTCGCTACACTTGACTGGGAAGGCACATGGATGGACCCGATCCTGGCCTACCTGCAGGATCAAGTGTGCCCCGACGATGATGCGTCAGCAGAGAAGATAGCGCGAAAGGCCAAGTGCTATACCCTGGTGGGCGGGGACCTTTACCGCCGGGGTAAAAACGGAATTCTTCTGAAGTGCATCACTCAGGAAGAGGGGAGCACTTTGCTCTCTGATATGCATGGAGGCGTGTGCGGGAGCCATGTTTCAAGTCGAACGATAGTCGGGAAAGCCTTCCGCCAAGGGTTCTACTGGCCAACCGCTCTCCAGGATGCTTGCGAGCTGGTGAGGAAGTGCGAGGCGTGTCAGTTCCACGCCAAGCAGACCCACCGACCAGCCCAAGCTCTGCAAACCATCCCGCTCTCGTGGCCCTTCGCGGTCTGGGGGCTGGATATCCTTGGCCCGTTCCCGCGAGCCACAGGGGGATATACCCACCTGTTTATTGCCATTGACAAGTTTACTAAGTGGGTGGAAGCCGAAGTGGTAAGAACGATCACCGCCGCCGCCGCGATCAAGTTTATACAAGGTATCTTCGCCCGCTTTGGGGTCGCCAACCGCATCATCACCGACAACGGCCTGATTCGCCCGGCCGCTTTCCTGGGATTCTGCGAAGAGATGGGCACCAAAGTTTGTTTTGCCTCGGTGGCTCATCCAAGAAGCAATGGCCAAGTTGAGCGGGCCAATGGGATGGTGCTGAAGGGCCTCAAAACCAGAACGTTTGATCGACTCCACAAGCGTGGAGCCCGTTGGACCGAAGAGCTCCCTGCAGATCTTTGTGGTCGCCGTACCACTCCCGGTAGGCGACGGGAGAGACTCCCTTCTTCCTGGTCTACAGTGCAGAGGCGGTTCTACCATCAGAATTGGCCTTAGGGTCACCGCGCGTGGCAGCGTTTACCGAGGAAACCCATGAAGAACAGCGTCGAGAAGATGTCAACCTCCTGGAAGAAGTGCGAGACTGCGCAGCCGTGCGCGCCGCCCGATATCGGCAAAGTCTCAGGCGGTACCACGCCACCCGGGTCAGCGAGAGGACATTGGCAGTGGGCGACCTGGTCTTGCGTAGAGTCCAGGCGCATGCCGGGTTGCATAAACTGTGTAGGATCGAAGTAT
Source organism: Rhipidocladum racemiflorum (assembly GCA_036346355.1). Taxonomy (NCBI): domain Eukaryota; kingdom Viridiplantae; phylum Streptophyta; class Magnoliopsida; order Poales; family Poaceae; genus Rhipidocladum; species Rhipidocladum racemiflorum. The sequence continues at coordinate 47,488,705 of CM070575.1, forward strand.
ACGAATATAGCAATCAGAGGGGGGGTGAATGATTGTGCGGAAGCTAAAACCAAATTCTTGATCTATTAAAAGTTCACCCCAAAACAGAACCAAATAATTGCCTCGTATTCGACAAAAACAGAATGATAGAGGTTCGGTAAAATGAGAATTCCTGGAGATCCAACCGTTAGATTGATCTGAAATTTGGACACGAGAAATTAGATTCCAATACGAATCGAACCCAAAAAGAATCAGCTCGATCGGACTTACGGATCAAAAGTTATGAACCTCGCAAGCTTGCTGTGACAGAAGATGACGAGAATTAATCTAACCAAAACTTCAAGATTAAACAAGAACGACAAAAGTTTAATCAACTAAACTTAGAGAAACCCTAAATCAATTCTCTAGAAAGGTTTTGATGGATCAAATCAATATAAAACTAAAAGAACAAAAACCAATCTAGAAAAGAACAAGCATGCAAACAAAAACCAAAACAGGAAACACTGTAGCAACGCGGTTACTGTAGCACGCAAGGATCTAGAAGAATTGATCTTTATTTCTTTTGTCTAAAGTACTCTCATCAAAAGAGTAAAACCCTAAAACTGAGCTTGAGGCTCTCAATGCGCTCGGCCGCTTGATGCGATTGATGCCCTTCAACAGGAGACACCCCTCCTATTTAAAGGAGCAAAACACAAGGAGTTCTGAATACAATTCCTAATCTAGAAGGAGTATGTATACAACTCCTCTTGGCCCAACCTGGCCGAGTACAACTCTTGCACGCGTATGGCAACCCTACCATACTCACGTGACTAACACTTTGCACGCGTATGGCCACCTGCCATACTCACGTGACTAACACTTTGCACGCGAATGACCTCCTGCCATTCTCACGTGACTAACCATTCTTCATGTGCACCATTCTCTTAGCCCGAACGTCCCGCATGACATCCTTGACCACCAAGACATCAGTTCCTCCCTGAACCTAGTCCCGAACCTCAGCTCCTCCATGAACCTAGTTCCGGTCCCGTCATCGACCACGTTCGTCTTCGAGCAATACCTGCACATGAACAAACCACAAAACAATTCCGAGCACAAGTCCACGACTTGACTCACATCAATCCATGCAAATACTCACACGAGCATTGCATAAAGTCCACTTCAAGCATCATGAAATTCTCACAAATTTCATAATCTCAAAAACAAATCAAACACAATTCCAATTTTGCTCAAAACCCTAATCGAGCAAAAACGCATTCACGATGGACCAAAAAATATGGTCCGGCGTACACATGAAAAAGTCACTCAAAAAACCATTCACAACGGACCAACAAAATCGGTCCGGTGTACAAGTGAAAGTCTCGGTTTCAAGAAGAACTCATTCCGGCGAAAACACGTTCACGACAGACTAAAAGAAATCAGTCCGTCGTACATGCAAAACTTACTGGTTTCTTGGAAAATTGAGTCCGGCTCATGATCTCAAAAGCACGTCCACGACAGACCCAAAAACTTGGTCCGTCGTACATGGGAAAATGAGGTTGCCAAAGCATGTTTACGACAGACCAACAAATTTGGTCCGTCGTAGATGGGAAACTTACTGTTTTCTTTAAGTTTGGTCCGGCGCCAAAGAGAAACTTACTGCTTCTTGTCAAATTGTCAAAACACATGAACAAACACATTTTGCAAAATCAATTCTAAGCCAATTTTTCAGCACATGATTTCACAATCTCCCCCTTGATGAAAACATTGGCAACACCACTTAGAATTGAACATTTGGCATTCACTTTACAAAAGATTTTGAAATCCAAAGGATCAAGGACCAAAAAGAGAAAACACAGAATTCCCCCTTTGACCAAAATGCAAAGCAAAATCTCCCCCTGAGAAGGAAAATGTGTGTGAATATGCAATGTGCCCAAAAATTTCAAAATTCTCCAAACTTCTCAAATTTCCAAAAACTTTTCCCCCTTTTTTCAACTTCTCCCCAAAAACTTTTCCCCCTTTTTTTCAACTTCTCCCCAAACTTCTCAAAACTTCTCCCCCTTTGACAATGGATTCATCAAGAGTACAAAAGAGAGAACATGTTCAAAATTTTTCTGAAACAATGATTTCACAAAGGGAAACAAGGGAGTGCCAAGATAGGAAAAGATGAGCTCATTCGATCATATAACCTTATATATCACATAACATGCAAAATACATGATCTTGATGTGATTTTAGCAAGTTAGGGAATGACATGCATCTCAACCTCAATTCAGTCAACTATAGCCAAGTACTAAGCAAAACCTTTAGTAGAAAAACAAAGGCTCAAAGTTGAAGCAAATAACAAATCAGGGCGAGCAAGTAGTTTCAACTCCAATCTAGTGGACCAATTTAATCTTTAAACAAGAATCGCATGTGGCATGCTTGAAGCATACTTCTTTTATTTCCTTGGAGTGGCATGCTTGAAGCATACATCTTGTCTTTTGAGGGAATGGCATGCTTGAAGCATACATCTTATCTTTTAGGGAAAGCATCCTGAAGCTCATAACTTGAGGCTTTTACTTTTAACAACCCTTTTTTATTGATTCCCTTTTCTTTTCATTTTTCTTTGATTATAAACATGCAAAAGTGATTAAAAGGTCTTATGAAAGAGTAAAGTTGAAACCACACTTGCTTCATAGCCCAAATTTATCAAGAGGATTCAATATCAAGCCTAGAAGAGTAAGATATCACATAGTATTTAGCTATAGGCAATCAGTCCAGGGAATTCCGCAATGTCATTTTTAGTTCAAGTGAGACAATTTAGATTATCATATATTAGCACAATTACATAATATATAAAGAAATATGATAAAGTAAGCTCATCAAGTAAAAGACCATGGCAAAGAAACTCCCCCTCAAAACAAACCCATTGGATGAACAATCCCAAGTTCTCCCCGAATAAAAGCAAAACGAGAAGAAGACAAAGGTTTTGTGAAAATGTCTGCCAATTGATGTTCAGTATCCACATGATGAAGCACAATGTTGCCTTTTTCAACATGATCTCTAAGAAAGTGAAATCTGATATCAATGTGTTCAAGAAAGAGAATTACTCAAGAAGTGGCATGAACCAGATGTACTTTTTCTATCAATTCTACATCCTCCAAATTCAGCATCAAAGAAAGCTCTTAAACTAATGCATGAGGAAGCAGAAAGTCAAATGCCAAAATCTTGAGTACCACGGAGATACCTTAAAATCCTCTTGATAGCTTGTCGATGTGAAGCACGCGGGGAAGCTTGAAAACGAGCACACAAGCACACAACAAACTCCAATTATCTCATCCTCAACAGCATCATCATCATCTTCATCAACAAAGATACTCTCCCCCTGAACATATGCACCTGTACCTGCACTACTTGGACTAGTGCCTTTTGCGAAAACAGAGGTGGAAGAAGCATCTTGAAAAATAACACTTTTAGCACGAGATGCGCGAGTGAAGGAGGAGAACCAATTCTTATCATCGGACATGTGGCGTGAGCATCCGGAATCCACTAGCCATATGTTCTCCTTCCTCGCGTGAGAAGCCTACATAGAAGCAGAAAGTGTCGAGGTCTCGGTACTGGGGTTAGAAATAAGATGTTTAGGAATCCAGTACTGAGACACACGACGCACAACAGTAGGCACAACACGAGCATTCTTATGCACAAAGATAGATTTGTCTTTTCCTGTGTTCTTACCAACAAAAGGTGTTTGCATCACCCTAGGCACATAATGAGAAACAAAGCGTGCCTGTCTGGAATTAGACCTAGCCTTAGTTCTTTCTTTCTTTTGTTGTTTGGCTAGTCTAAAGCAAAAATCTACTAAATGTCCATCTCTACCACAATGAGTGCAAGTGTACTTAACAGGATGTTTGGCTTTAGAAGTAGAAGCATCATTTGCATTCATCATAGTAGAAGATAACACTTCAGCAGACTTAAAGACAATTTTCTTAGGCTCATTGATAATTTCAAATTTTCCTCCTTCAAGTGATTTAACAACAGTGGGAGCATGTGATTTATGATGAGCATAAGAATCAAAACCTAAACCTTTGTTATGAGTGCTGACTTTTGATTGATCCAAGATCATGTTTAGGTTTTTCTTTCCTTTAGTGAAACGTTCTAATGACTTTTCCAAGTAATCAATTTTTCGAGAAAGAGTTAAACAATTATTACAGGGAACGTTCACTTTTCCTTTTTGCTTGCAACAAGTTGAGCATGAAAGAACCTCATGTGTAAGCAAATCTTCTGTCATTTGAGAAACCCTAGCATTTGCATCATGCAACTTCAATTCTAGTATGGAGCATTTAGAACATGGAGTTGTATCATGCAAATCAATGGTAGAACAACTAGCATGTTTAACAAGTTTCTCATTTTCAGCATTGATTTGCTCTAACAAGGAAACATGTTCTTTCCTAAGCAAAGTAAGCTCATTGTAAATTAAGTCACATGATTTGCAAGCATCATCATCAGGAATCAAGGTTTTAAGTCTAGCAATTTCAGCATTCAATGACTCCACAACAAAATCATATTTCTTAATTTTCTTGTCACGTTTATCAAGCAATTTACCAAGTCGAGCAACAGCAATAGCTAATTCATCGTAAGAAGGATCTACCTCATTGAAGTCGCTGTCATGATCGCCGTCGGTGAAGCTGTCGCTCCTTTTGGCCATGAGACACAACCCCGTCAACTCATGCTTGCTTGGAGTTGCATCATCCTCGCTGCTCTCCGAATCCACATCGCTCAAATTGACTTGTTCAAGAGCGAAAAGAACTCGATGGACAACTTTGCGGTTGATGAAGTTCTTCTTCTTTCTATCACTTGGAGAGAACTTCTTCTTCTCTTTTCTTCTGTCGTTGTCCTTCTCCTCCCTTGATGCTTTACCTGCAAGTTTAGGACAATTTGGATGAATATGGTCGAGATCACCACACTCATAGCATCTTGGAGGATCACCACCACCTCTCTTTCTCTTTCTCACATTTTGCAAAGCTTTGTTAAAGCGAGAAGAGAGTAGTGATAAGTCTTCTTCTTGGAATTGCTCAATCTGTTCATCGGTTAATGAAGACAAGAAAGATAGAGCAAAACTTGAAGCAGCACCATTATGAGATATGCTAGATTGAGATGTCAAAGCAATTGATTTAAGATCATTCTTTCTAGCAAAAACATCTAATTCATGAGTTTTCAACTTAGAATAAAGAACATCTAAAGTAAGTGTACTCATGACAGTAGATTCTTTAATGGATGTAACTTTCATCTCCCAAATAGACATGTCTAAAGCACCAAGCAATTATCTAGCATTAGCAGCATCATCAAAGCTAACTCCAACAGCACGAAGATTACTAAAAATTTTATTGAAACGTGCAAAGAAGTCATCTAGCGACTCACCGGGTTTCATCTCAAATCGCATGTATTCCTTTTTGTAAAGATCTTGACGAACCTCTTTAATAGTGTTAGAACCCTCATGGTAATCACAAAGAGATTTCCATACCTCATATGCGGATCGAAGATGAATCACACGATCGAAGTCGCTACGTCCCAAGCCTTGGATGATCAAGTTGCGCGCCTTGCTATTTGCTTCAACATGTGCGCGATTGGTGTCGTTGATGTTGTCGTTTGCAGGGACTTCATATGGCTTGTAGACCTTCTCCCAAATTGTGAAGCCTTGTGCTTGGATGAACGCCTCCATCTTGACCTTCCAAAACTGAAAATCAACACCATCGAACACACATGGTTTTGTCGAATAACGATCCATTAATCTAATCACCGGTTAAGATAGATTAGAAAAACCTTGCTCTGATACCACTTATAGGATCGAAGTATACGAATATAGCAATCAGAGGGGGGGTGAATGATTGTGCGGAAGCTAAAACCAAATTCTTGATCTATTAAAAGTTCACCCCAAAACAGAACCAAATAATTGCCTCGTATTCGACAAAAACAGAATGACATAGGTTCGGTAAAATGAGAATTCCCAGAGATCCAACCGTTAGATTGATCTGAAATTTGGACACGAGAAATTAGATTCCAATACGAATCTAACCCAAAAAGAATCAGCTCGATCGGACTTACGGATCAAAAGTTATGAACCTCGCAAGCTTGCTATGACAGAAGATGACGAGAATTAATCTAACCAAAACTTCAAGATTAAACAAGAACGACAAAAGTTTAATCAACTAAACTTAGAGAAACCCTAAATCAATTCTCTAGAAAGGTTTTGATGGATCAAATCAATATAAAACTAAAAGAACAAAAACCAATCTAGAAAAGAACAAGCATGCAAACAAAAACCAAAACAGGAAACACTGTAGCAACGCGGTTACTGTAGCACGCAAGGATCTAGAAGAATTGATCTTTATTTCTTTTGTCTAAAGTACTCTCATCAAAAGAGTAAAACCCTAAAACTGAGCTTGAGGCTCTCAATGCGCTCAGCTCTGCTTGATGCGATTGATGCCCTTCAACAGGAGACACCCCTCCTATTTAAAGGAGCAAAACACAAGGAGTTCTGAATACAATTCCTAATCTAGAAGGAGTATGTATACAACTCCTCTTGGCCCAACCTGGCCGAGTACAACTCTTGCACGCGTATGGCAACCCTACCATACTCACGTGACTAACACTTTGCACACGTATGGCCACCTGCCATACTCACGTGACTAACACTTTGCACGCGAATGACCTCCTGCCATTCTCACGTGACTAACCATTCTTCATGTGCACCATTCTCTTAGCCCGAACGTCCCGCATGACATCCTTGACCACCAAGACCTCAGTTCCTCCCTGAACCTAGTCCCGAACCTCAGCTCCTCCATGAACCTAGTTCCGGTCCCGTCATCGACCACGTTCGTCTTCGAGCAATACCTACACATGAACAAACCACAAAACAATTCCGAGCACAAGTCCACGACTTGACTCACATCAATCCATGCAAATACTCACACGAGCATTGCATAAAGTCCACTTCAAGCTTCATGAAATTCTCACAAATTTCATAATCTCAAAAACAAATCAAACACAATTCCAATTTTGCTCAAAACCCTAATCGAGCAAAAACGCATTCACGATGGACCAAAAAATATGGTCCGGCGTACACATGAAAAAGTCACTCAAAAAACCATTCACAACTGACCAACAAAATCGGTCCGGTGTACAAGTGAAAGTCTCGGTTTCAAGAAGAACTCATTCCGGCGAAAACACGTTCACGACAGACTAAAAGAAATCAGTCCGTCGTACATGCAAAACTTACTGGTTTCTTGGAAAATTGAGTCCGGCTCATGATCTCAAAAGCACGTCCACGACAGACCCAAAAACTTGGTCCGTCGTACATGGGAAAATGAGGTTGCTAAAGCATGTTTACGACAGACCAACAAATTTGGTCCGTCGTAGATGGGAAACTTACTGTTTTCTTTAAGTTTGGTCCGGCGCCAAAGAGAAACTTACTGTTTCTTGTCAAATTGTCAAAACACATGAACAAACACATTTTGCAAAATCAATTCTAAGCCAATTTTTCAGCACATGATTTCACAAACTGTCTCCCCAGTGGGAGGGCCCCTTTAAGGTAGTCTTAGTCTCTCGTCCCGGGGCGATCAGGCTGGCCACTGAGGACGAAGAGGAATTGGCGAACACCCAGAAAATAGAACTATTGCGCACGTTCTATCCCTAAAAAGGTTAACTAGCATGTTGGAAGCGCGAACGGACATCTAAGCACAAGGCATGCGAAAGGGAAGTACACATTTTTATAAATGTATATCCTAAACTTGCAGTAGTCCGCTACAAGAGAAAGCAAATTAACGGCAAAAAAGAAGAAAAAGAAAAAGAAGTCCCTCAGTCTTCGTCCGCCGCGGCCTCCGCTGCGTCCTGGTCCTCCGCCGGGGCAACGTCCAGCTCAAGGGCCACGTCTTTGGCCATCGCTTCCAGCGACGGATTGACCATCTCCAGCTGATCAGCTACCCTTTCGGCGGCGCTATTGACCTGCGCCTCTGCGCGGGCCCATTCTCCTTCCACCCCCTGGATGGCGACCAGGGGGTCGAAGTTAGGGTCTCGGCTGGCGCAGCAGGCAAGCACGTACGACGCCGTGGCCGCCGCGACTGCCCGCCTTTCTTGGCTGGACCGGGCTGCTAGGGCGCCAGGAAGGAAGGTGAGGAAGTCGGCGATCTGGCCCATGCAGAAGGCATAGTGCCGGGTCGTCTGCTCAACTGGGTTTGGCTGCTTCAACCCTAGTGGCGCCAGGCTGGCCACCATCCGGTCGAAGGCCGGGTGCAGCATGGAGGTGGCCTCGGCTTCCGCGCGGAGCCGCTGGCCCTTCTTGTCACGCTCTCAGGTAATCGCCTCAACGAGGAGGGCACCTTGCTCCCTCTTGCGCTGCAGGTCCAGCTCCAGCCTCTCCGACCGACTGCGCCAGTCCTGCACCTCTACCCGGAGGTGGGCGATCTCATATGACCTCCCTCAGCCTCTCCCTGCTCGCCGCGAGGCATCCGCTCACGCTGGCGTGTAACTCGCCAAGGGCGGCCAGCAGAGCGTCCGCGTCCGCTGAGGGGACCGGAGCGCCGAGGGTCTCTAGAGTGGCCGGTAGGCCTAGCCCGCCGCCGGGTGGTAAGATGTTCGCCCCGGCGGGGGGCATGGGGTGATCGCCAGGGCCGCCTTGGTGTTCGATCACCGCAGCCGGCGCGGCCGCGGCTGCTGCCATGCCCTGGTCGACCCCTACGGGAGACCTCGAAGAAGATGCCCTAAGGGAACAAGAAGGAAGGGGGTTATTCCCCCGCGCAGCGCCGGCCCCGGCGGAGCGACCCTCGCCGGCGGCGGCAGGGGAAGAATCGGTGCCGGCGGCGGTGGTGGATCACCCTGCGTCGGTGACGGCGGCGGGGGTGGATCATCACGCGCCGGTGCCGGCGGTGGTGGTGGATCACCCTGCGCCGATGCCGGCGGCGGAGGAGGATCACCCTGCGCTGATGCCGACGGCGAGGGCGGGTCGCTCTGTGCCTGAGCCGGCGGCAGGGGTGGATCTGCCCGCGCTGGCGGTGAGGGAAGATCGCCCTGTGCTGGTGGCGGCTGCAGGGGCGGATCGGCCTGCGCCGGCGGAGCTGTTGGCGGGGCGACACCGGCTGAGGTAGAAGCGGCGGCCGCCGTAGAGCTGCCCGCTCCGGTTGTGGTCGCCGCACCACCCAGAGCGGCGCGGACCCGCCTGGGGCTATCGCAAGGGGCGTCGTCGTCGGCGGGGCACTTGTCCCTCCCCCCGCTCACTGGAGGAGGGCCCCGGATGGTTAGCGCAGTCTGGCGAGGCGTGGTCACCGGGCCCATGGCATCCATGACGGGCATGGCACGGGTGATCGTGACACGCTCCCGGGGCTCCACCTGGCAGAGTGGGAGTGCACCCGCTGGAAAGGGCGGGACGGGGCCAAAGACGCCCAGCTGCGGCTGCCATGCATCAATCTTGGCAAGGGATAAATTCCCCGCGGCTGAAAAATAAGAAATAATAAGAAAAACAAGTGAAGGCGCCGTCAGTCTGGTAGTAGTTGAAAGAAAGAAGAAGAAAACAAAGAGAGCAAAGCGAAAAGCAACCCACCTCCTGGAGTTGTCCGGGTCATGTCGTCGGGTCCCGTGTACTGCCAGGCGAGGCGAGCGCGACGGCGCAGGGGACTGATTCTCCGGGTGATGTAGTCCCAAAGAACCATGGCCCCCGTCCGGCCCGCCGCTCGCAGCTGGTCCACACGGGCCAGCATCACCTGGAGCTCGGGCGTCTCGTCGACGTGAGCTCCCCAGGTGGGGATGCCGACCGTTGGCCTAGTCAGCATCTCCAGGACCTCTAAGCCGCTGTCGTCTTCGACGTAGAGCCACCCATTGCGCCAATCCCTCCAGTTGGCATGGAGGTCTAGCGGAATGTAGCGGGAAGCTGCGCCATCGCAGAGGCGGAAGTGGCAGGAGCCGATCACAGTGGAAAGGTCCTTGGCCGCACGCAAGGAATAGAAGAAGCGAAAGAGGGAGAGATTAGGGGCTACTCCCACGAACATCTCGCAGAAGTAAGCAAAGACAGCGAGGAGAACGATGGAGTTAGGAGGAAGATGAAGATTGTGGATGGAGTAGAAGCTGAGGACAACGAGGTAGAAGTCAGAAATGGGCGGAACAAGGCCCGCCAGCATCGCCTAGCCAAAGAAAACTAGTTCGCCCGGGCGGCTACCGGGCGCGGTAGTCCCGGCGCGAGTACGGACAGTACCGCCAGCGACGTACTGAGCACATCTCTCGGCGTCGACCTCCTCGACGGTTGAGGGAGGAAGCAGAGGTGTTGGCAGTGCCATACGAGCCAAGGAGTAATGAGCCAAGAGCGGAGGTAGAGGGGTGGTTCGCAAGAAGCTAGGGGTGAAGAAGAAGCACACAGCAAGTGCCTTCGTTTATACATGCGCGGGAGCGCCTCAATGGGAAACCCGAGGAGGCGTGGCAGTTGGAAAGGCGGGATAATCGAGGGGGCGTGGCGGTTCGCTGGCGGGAAACCCAGAGGAATCAGAAAAGGCGCGGTCATGCCCCCCAGACCCGCGCCGATTGCGAGGCAAAGGCGGTCGCACGATCTGCCTTGGGCCCGGAAACGGCGGTGGCATTTAAAAAGCCGCAACGTTTCGTGGCCACTTTTTCTGGACCCACCCAGGAGACTGACGAAGATAAAAAGAACGCTCCGAGGTGGGTCTGGGGGCTACTCTCGGTGTATTCCACACCAGGGTGCTCACTGCACTTTAGTAAAAGCAGCCACCGCCGGACACGTGGTATCCAGGCCACTCCCCCGGCGGTCAGCTGAGTGATCGCCAGGGGGAGGGTGGCGACCAGGCCACGGTTCTGGTGGTCAGCTAAGTGATCGCCAGGGGGAGGGTGGAGACCAGGCGACGCCCCCGGCGGTCAGCTGAATGATCGCAAGGGGGAGGGTGGCGACCAGGCCACGCCCCCGGCGGTCAGCTGAGTGATCGCCAGTGGGAGGGTGGTGACCAGGCCACGCCCTCGGCGGTCAGCTGAGTGATCGCCAGCGGGAGGGTGGCGGCCAGGCCACTCCTCTGGCGGTCAGCTGAGTGATCGCCAGCAGGAGGATGGCGACCAGGCCCCGTCGCTGGCAATAAGTTCCCGAGGACATTTAATGGCCCGCACGACCGTTCGAGAGGTCAAAGACATTTAATGCATGTCGTGCGCATTAAAGTGGGCTAATGAAGGCTACAGTATGGCGGCGCGTGTTCCCAAGGTGCGCCATAATGGTGAGTGACGTCAGGGTGCATTTCCCTACCCCGGTGGAGCTGGCGAAGCCGGCAGGCGCGGCGCTCAAGGGCGGGGGAGAGGATGTCTGCACCAGGGCATTAAATGTGTTGCAGGGGCATTTAATGCTAAAGAGTAGGGTAATGAGATGGCTTGTTGTATAAGCCTCCCATGCGCCCCCGCCAGCCCGAGTATAAAAGGGAGTCGGGGTGCATGGGGAGAGGGGTTCAATCATTTTTTCTCAGGCTAGACTCTCCATTCCGGGCGAGTTGATCGGAGTTGCTCTGGGTAGCTGTTCATCTTCCAGCTCCCCCCGGGCACACCATAATACAAGAACACAGGAGTAGGGTTATTACTCTGAGGAGGGCCCGAACCTGACAAAACGCCCGTCTCCTTGCATACTTCGCCCCCGGTTCTCCATTTCTCGAGCGATCTCCACGAAAGCCCCGGTTAGAACTTAGTATACCCCTCTCCGGAAGGGGTCTGTTGGCTCATACGCTGATAGATGGAGTATGGGTACAAATGGGTAGCAACTTTAAAAAGGGTCATGAACATTATCAATTATACCCATTTTAATAAAATGATGCTAGCATTTATAAAATCTTAATTAAATGTTAATCATGCCTCTAATATGAATGATATGAGCATGCCATGCACAATATGACTAGTAATTAAATTTGGGGCTGTTACATATGGAGATATCATCAATACATTGTGGACGCATGTTGAAGAACATGGGTTAGATAGACCCACAATGGGACACAACAAGAATGTTACATTCTTATGTGTCATTAGTGTATCTCATACATAGTAGATGTATGATCCTTAGACCTGAGATTGCCATATTCCCTACATGTGTAATAGTTTACCTTCGGGTTACCAAACACTATTTCCTAATCGGATAGTTATAAAGGTAGCTTTCATGTTTACTATGAAACATGTAGAGGGAAGTGAGCAGTCAATGTGGAATTTGCCACTCCAATGTAACGGAGATATATGTCTAGGCCACTCGTGTGATATGATTAAGGAAGTGCATGGCCATGCCGTGATTGAGAAGTCAATCACAACTTTTTAATATAGCATGGATACGAGAGATGGATTGAACTGTCAAAGGATGACATGCTTCTCTCCTTGAGTTCGATCTTCATATAGTTTGGCAAATGGATTATTACATCAGTACTTTAATCATATGCATTTGGGAGTTGGCATGCTCTGCAAGGAGCTGCTACCGACTATTGGATTAGAAAAGGGTTTTCCGAATCCATGTCCAAATGCGCATGAACCTATAGGGTCACACACTTAACGGGCTGGGATGCATTAATTCGGATTGGATCCGTAATTAATGGACCTCGTGGGCTTAGCGCGAAGATGGGCCCTAACTGCCTAGGGTTTCACCTCGTGGCTATATAAAGAGGGGAGGAGGCTGGATGCAAAACACACTTTTGTGCGGTTTAGAGGTGTTTCGCCAGAAACCCTAGCCACCTCCTCTCGTTGCACCTGCCAAGCGACCCGGTGCTTGCACACCGACGCACGGCATTCCATCCCCGGACGTGTGGACTGCTGTGGTGACGCTGCTGCTACTGCTGCGTGGAGAGGATGATCCGCAGCGATGACGATCTGTGGTGAGGACGATCCGCGGCGAGGATGATCCACTACAACGACGTGCGAAGGATTCCGCAACTGCACGTCTAGTGGTAATAGATCTATTATCCCCTTCTTGAGAGTAGCTTTTCTGGTTTGCGGTAGAAATTTTAATTTGTGCTAGAGTAGCATACCACGTTTCCCAATACATGATGTATTCCATGTGTCACAACTGAAGAAGTGTCTCAGAGTGCCAGATGAGCAGACTCCTTTAGAGTCAATCGAGCTGCTAGAAGACCTGACATACAAGGAGCACCCTGTAAAGATTTTGGACACGACGGATCGAGAGACGAGGAACAAGTCAACTCGCTTCTACAGAGTCCAGTGGAGCAACCACGCAGAAAGTGAAGCGACTTGGGAGCGCGAGGAGGATTTGAGAAAGGAATTTCCGAACCTATTCCTTAGTCAGCCCTGAATCTCGGGGTCGAGATTCTGTTAAGGGGAAGGTTTATAACACCCCAATTTTTGCTTTTCATGAATTTGATTGAAAATTTACACTTTTCAGAATTTTTGGAATTTTCTGGGATTTTTTTGGATTTAATTTGAATTTATTCCCTTTCAAGATAATTAAATAATTAAAAGTTTTAAATAAAATTTTGTTGGAATTATTTTATTTGATTCCAAAATGTCTCAAAGTATTTTCCAGAATTTTCGGATTATTTTGCTATTTTTCTTGAATTATTTGAATTTCTAGAAATTATTTTGATTATTAAATCACTGGAAATTCCAATCGATTTTACTGTTCATCCAACCGAGTTGAACCCAAGTCAGACTCGAGTCTAGCTTGAACTGGACCCAAGCCTAACTCGAGACTGACCCAACCCTAACGCGCGCGACCGTTGGATCTTGATCCAACAGCCAGCGTTGCGCCACGTCACCCAGTCTGAGCCGCCGCCGGATTCCGCCGCTGCGCGCGTGTGGGTCTCGGTTTCCATGGTTTTCACGGATGCCGAGGGTCCTATTTAATGTGCCGCCGCCACCAGCGTGCTCTCCTTTTCTGTGTGCATGTTTTGCCCTAAGCCGTCGAGCTCCAGCCGCCGTAGTCTCGCTGCAATCGCTCACCGAAGTTGGAGGAGAAGTACGTCGTGAGTTTTGTTGTTTTCTACCGCCGACTGTCGTCCTCCACCGTCGTGGTGCCTAGATCCGTGTTCCTCGCGTTGAGCCGCACCCGAAGGGACCATTCACTTTGCCGGAGCGTGTCCGAAACGCCGTTGGCCGTGTTGTTGTCTCCAACTCCGGCGACCGCACCTCCGCCGCGACATTGCCGGAACCACGAACTCCCACAGCCATTCGATCATGATCCAAGGGCCCAAGTTTGTCAACGTCACCCCGTCTAAACCCACGTTGCGGTTTTAGATCTAATGTCAACCGTTGGATCTAGATCCAACGCCTTAGATTAAGCCACGTAGCCCGTAACCGCACCGTGCTTAGATTAGACTTAGGCCGTTAGATCTAGATCGAATGGTAGAGATCTAGCCACATAGTTGGTTAATGCATGGGATTAGATCCATTCGTGACCGTTGGATCTAGATCGTACGGTTAGATTTGACCCGCATTGTAGCGTTAGATACGATCGCAACCGTTCGATCGAGATCGAACGATGTAGTTGGAGCCACGTGTCGTCGCCCGGGTAATGCCATGCCACTCCACGGTGAGGCGAAAACCCGATCCAATCCCGACCGTCTGATTCAAATCGAACGGTCCAGATCAACCGCGCAGATCCATAACGCGTGAGGTTAGATCTGATCTGGACCATTGGATTTGAAACCAACGGCCCAGATCATGCCATGTCGCACGTAGCCGAACCATCGCGGTCCACGCGGGTGTGTCCGATGCGTCGGCGTCGGCCGGTGATGTCGGCCGACGGGCGCGTGTCGGCGATCGCCGCAAGCCGCCGCGGTGACGTCATCCAATGACGTCACGGTGGGGCCCGCGTGTCAGTACCGTGCGCCCGAGCGCGATGACGTCAGCAACTACATCATCCGAGTGGGTCCCACGTGTCAGTGACACGTGTACCCGTGGACTGGGTCCACGGTGGACCGGACCCGAACCGTGGACCAAGCCTATGGACCGTATGACGCAAGCATGACGTCATAATTCGATTTTTCAATAGAAAAATAATTCGATGGAAATTCGATATCCATGCTGATGTCAGTTGACGAAATAAATCGATTTTTCAATAGAAAAATAAATGAATTAATTCGGTTTATTCTTTTATTTGAATTTTCAAACTTCAAACACTTATAACTTTTGCGTTTTAACTCCGATTTGAGTGATTCCAATTTCTAAATTTTTATAAAATTGAGCTCTACTTGATGGTGAATTTTACTTAATTTTTGGACATGAGTTTTCCTCTGTTTATATTTATTTAATTTATTTTTTAAATTTTAAACGGGTATAACTTTTGAATTTTAACTCCGATTTGGACGATTCAAATTTCTAAAAATTTATAAAAATTTGATCTCTCTGTTTATGAATTTTATTTGAATTTTTGTACACTTTTTGTCCACTACTTGATTATTTATTGCTATTTGCACGCGTTACGAGTAGACGTGGAAGTACCCGAAGGCTTCGAAGGTGAAGTTTTGACCCAGGAGCCAGCTCAAGACCAAGAACAAGTACCTTTTGAAGGCAAGTTATGCTTTGACCATATTGCTCCTATTCTTGAAAATTAGTTTGATCTAAATTATTGCATGCTAGTTTAATTAGCTATTGTTTTAATTATTGTATGACACCTTGACTATTAAGTTTTGTGCCATGAACCCTTGTCATCCTAGTTGTGGATATTTAGTTGGACATTATTAAATTGCCAACACTGGGTTTTTAGACCACTGTAGTGTATTGCTTAGACCTGCTACGTGTACTGACATGATTTTGGACAATCAAATGTTAATATTGACTTAATGAGATATTGAACCTGTTTTTGAGAAGTATCATGTGTTGTGATGTTGATGATGGCACGTGGTGCATGGTAATCAACTTGGTTTGATAAATAGATTTAGTTCGGGGCAAGTGGCAAGAATGATATGGTGGGCCATGAGTGGCACCGGGGATGTCGTTTTGGTTCTTCGAGTAGTCTTGCCCTGGTCATCCTAAGGACTTAACCTTGCAAGCCTTTGATCTGAGTCAATCGTGCAATCACATGTTTGTAATGGGACGAACCTAGTTGAGTAAGTTACTAATAACTTACTTGTGGAACCTTGGGGTGTCAACTACATCTTTTGTGTAGCTTGAAAGGGGAGCGTACCAGGGCTATGGCATGCTACCGTCCAACGGTATGTCAGTCCCATACTTCGCCTCCGCTAAGGGAAGGGATAGTGTATGACAAAAACAGGGGAGGTTCACTTATATAGTTTGCGGTTTCCGAAAGGCTTTGTTACGATCACTCGCCTATGTGGTGTTTTGACTGTATCTTGTGGGTAAAGTGCATAACCTATGCATAGTGTACAACCTATTCGAATAGCTGAGTCCATGGTATTGGACACTGCTCGGGGATTACAGTCAAGGGTTAGACTTTCATGAAAACAACTTGGACTTGAAAAGTTTGGTTGGGTTTTTGAATGACGTTGATGGAAATGTGGATTAGGAAAAGGGAAAGTGTTTCTTTAACTCCTGGAAAAGTTATTGATAATATATTTGCTTTTACCGCTTTTGAATCTACTTATGCTACTTGTTAATTGCTGTTCTATTGCAAATGAACCATGAAACATTCCTTTGTACTAAGCCATGCATGTAGAATACTAGTTTGCATTCTGTGCATGACTTGCTGAGTACCAAGTACTCACCCCTTGCAACAATACAACACCAGTTGAAGAAGAAGCGACGTCAGCTTTGGAGGAAGAACTTCAGGAGGAATCGTCTATCTAGGGAGCGAGCCCAGTCAGTTGCCTGTGGTATACTGGATGGCTGTCGGGACCCCGAATGTGCAAATCCGGACCCTCTGTGTATTCAGCACTAGTCCAGGAACGCGCTAGTGCACACAGTCTTAACATCGGTAAATATCACAATCATACCAATCGATACTATCAAAGTACTTTATTTAAATAACCAAACTGGTTACTCAACCTTATGGTCAAGTCACAAATGTACGCCTCGCAGGACGATACTTATTAAAAGAGAAATAATAGCAGCGGAAAATCAAATAAGGTAACATCGTGGCGCCATCCAGTACACCACAGGCAACCGACGGGCTCGCTTCCTAAGTAGACGGATCCTCTCGGAGTTCCTCCTCCAAAGTGGTGTAGTCTCCTCTTCAGCGGTGTTGTATTGAGGCAAGGGTGAGTACTTGGTACTCGGCAAGTCATGCAGAATGCAGGCTAATATACTATATGCATGGCTTGGTACAAAGGAATAGCTCAAGGTATATTTGCAAGAAACAAAGATTTGAAAAGTAATATAAGTAGATTCGAAAGCAGTAGAAATAAGTAAAGCATAAATAACTTTTCAGGAAATTTAATAAACATTTCCCCCTCCTAAACCACATTTCTATCATTTTCATTACCAAACCAAACCAACCTTTCAAATCAAAGTTATTTTCGTAAAGTCTAACCCTTGACTGTAATTCCCGGCGATGTCCAATACCGCGGACACGGCTATTCGAATAGATTCTAAACTCTGCAGAGGTTATGCACTTTACCCACAAGATACAGTCAAACACCACAAAGGCGAAGTTCAGTAACAAAGCCTTTCGAAGCCTCAAACAACACAGGTGGTCCTCTCAGGTTCGTGCTCTACACCATCCCTTCCCTTAGCCAAGGCGAAGTATGGGACCAACACATCGTTAGATGGGTATCAGGCCACGACCACGATACGCTCCCCGCACAATCACACAAACGGTGTAATTGACACCACGAGGCTCCACAAGTGAGTCCTTAGCGACTTAGTCAACTAGGGCCGTCCCATTCCACCATGTGGTTGCAAGTATGACCCAGTTCAAAGGCTTGCAAGGTTAAGTCCTTAGAGTGACCAGGGCAAGACTACCAGAAGAACAAAATCAACACACCCAAATGACACAATGGCCCACCTGATTACTCTTGCCACATGCCCCGGTCGAAAACTGTTTATCAAACCCCAGTTGATTACCATGCACCACGTGCCATCAACATCACATGATACCTTTCCAAAACAGGTTCAATATATCATTAAGTCAATATTAACATTTGATTGTCCAAAATCATGTCATGAGCACGTAGCAGGTCTAAGCAGTGTACTATAACGGTCTAAAACCCATGTTGGCAATCTAATAATGTCCAACTAGTAATCCACAACTAGGGTGACAAAGGGTCATGGCACATACTTAAGTAATCAAGGTGTCATACAGCAAATTGGTATTTATCTAACCCCCATGTTTAAACCAAGTATTTTTCTAATTGAACTAGCATGCAATAGTTTAAATCAAAATAGATTTTTAAATGGGATCAACATGGTCAAAGCACAACTTGCCTTCAAAAAGTACTTGCTCTTGGTCTTGAGTTGGATCCTGAGTCAATACTTCTCCTTCGAATCCTTCCGGCACTTCAACGTCTACTCGTAAAGCGTGCAAATAGCAAATACACAAATAAACACTAGGCAAAAACATCCCAAAACTCCAAATAAAATCCATAAACAGAGAGAACATAATTTTCTGGATTTTTAGAAACTGGAATCGTCAAATTTGGAGTTAAGACGCAAAAGTTATGATTATTTAAAGTTCAAATAATCAATTAAATAATTTTACAGAGAAAAACTTTAGTCCAAAAATTAAATAAAATTCATATTTAGGTAGATCTCAATTTTATACAAATTTAGAAATTTGAATCACTCAAATCGGAGTTGAAACGCAAAAGTTATAAGCGTTTGAAGTTTGAATCTAAATTTGAATCAATATTTCGAATTAATAAATCATTTTCTTTTTCGGAAATTAATTATTGCGTCAGCATGGACACGTGGCAGCCTCTGATTGGTTGGCTGACGTCAGCCGGTCCATGGGCTTGGTCCACGCTCGGCTTGGGTCCACCGTGGACTCGGTCCACGACTCCATGTGAGACTGACATGTGGGCCCATTCGGGTGACGTCATCGCTGACGTCGGCGAATGGGCTCACCACGGCGACAAGTGGGACTCCACCGATGGCGTCATGGGTGACGTCGGCGCTGGCTGGATTAGCCAGCGACATGCGGGCCTTCTCGACACGCGGGCCGCGTGTCGGCGCCACGCGTCTGCACGACGACCGCGTCGATCCCAACTTCCAGGACGCGTGGCTTCGATCTCGGCCGTTGATTTGAAAATCAACAGCGCGGATTAGATCCGATGTTGACGCGTTTGGGTTAACGATTGATTTCGGACCGTTGGATCTAGATCCGATGGTCGAGATTAGATCTGAAATCGTAACGCAATCTCACCGTATGGCGATGGCGTGGCGTGATCTCGGCGTTGGATCTTGATCGGACGGCCGAGATCTCGCGTCCGGCGATGGCTTCTGGCGGCGCTCACCGGGCGGAGGACGACGACCTTGCCGACGGCGCTTCGGGCGCTCGGCGGCGAGAGATCCTTCGGTGCGTCTCGTCGCGGTGAGTCCGGATCTGGGGTCAATGGCGGCAGAGGACGACGGCGCATTTTAACGCAGCGAAAACCGCGGCGAGCGCAACTCCGGCGAGCGACGGCTGAACGGGCGGCGTTCGGCGACGTTGTTCAGGTCTGGTGCGCCGCTGAAGTCTAGGTCACGACCGTGGTGGCGGCGCATTAAATAGCGGCGTCGGCGTCAGTAACGCCACGGAGACCGAGGTCGACACGGTTTCGACGGCAGAGTCCGGCGCACGAGAGGGTGACGTGGCACGCAAGACACCGTTGGATCTCGATCCAACGGTGCGCGAAGTTTGGGTCCGGTCGGACTTCGGCGAGCCGGCCGCCTTGGCCGGGCTCGGGCTCGGTGGCGTGGCTCAATCGTGGCCGTTGGATCAAGATCCAACGGCCACGATTAGGGCTTTCGAGTGGGTTCGGTCGAGTCACGTGGTTTCTGGTCGGACTCGAACTCGAGTCCGACTCGGCTCTGGTCGGATGAACAAGAATCGACTTCGGTTTGGATTTCAATGATTTAATATTTAAAATAATTCCCGAATTCATTTAATTCATTAAAAATAGCAAATGACTCGGAAAAATTCGGAAAAATTACGAAAATATTTTGGATCATTTTGGACTCAAATAAAATATTTCCAACAAAATTTTATTTGCAAAATTAAATTCTCTAATTATTTCAAAATGGAATAAATTCAAATAAATTCCAAATAAATCCAAATAAATTCCAGAAAATTCCAAAAATTCACCAAAGTGCCAAATCACACATGAATTCAAGAAAAGCAAAATTTTGGGGTGTTACAAACCTCCCCCCCTTAATAGAATCTCGTCCCCGAGATTCAGGGCTTACTAAAGGAATAGGTTTGGAAATTCTTTCTTCAAATCCTCTTCGCGCTCCCAAGTCGCTTCGCTTTCTTCATGGTTACTCCAATCGAACTCTCTGAAACGGGTTGACTTGTTTCTAGTTTCTCGATCCATTGTGTCTAGAATCCTCACGGGATGCTCCTTATAAGTCAAATCCTCTTGCAACTCAATTGACTCTAGCGGTGTCTGCTCCTCGGGAACTCTGAGACACTTCTTCAATCAGGACACATGGAATACGCCATGCACTCCTGCTAACGACTGTGGCAACTCCAGCTGAGAAGCAACTTCGCCTCTGCGACTCAAACTCTTAAATGGTCCAACAGAACGGGGTGCGAGTTTCCCTTTGGCATGGAACCTCTTAACTCCTCTGAGAGGCGTAACTCGAGGTATACAAAGTCTTCGGTTCAAAACTCAAATCTCGGCGACGATTGTCAAGATAACTCTTCCGTCGAGATTGGGCTATCTTCAACCTTTCCTAATCATGGCGACCGCTTCTTGACCTCTTGAAGAATATCAGGCCCAAAGACACGGCGCCACGGTCTCATTCCAATTCAATGGCGTCCGACAGGGTCAACCATACAAAGGCCTCAAAAGGTGACATCTGTAGAACTAGCCTCGATAACTATTGTTGTAATCGAACTCGGCATACGGTAAACTCTTATCCCAAGAGGTAGCATAAGCTAATGCACAAGCTCTTAACATATCCTCCAGATCTGGTTGACTCTTTCTTGCCTGTCCATCCGTTTGTGGATGATAAGGCATCTTGAAGTTCAAACGGGTTCCCATGGCTTCATGCAACTTATTCCGAGAACCTTGAGGTAAATTGGGTACCGTCATCGATACAATCCTCTTTGGCACTCCGTGCAAACAGACAATCTCGATCATGTATAATGCGCTAATTTATCTCCCGAGTAAGTGGTCTTCACGGGGATAAAATGGGCTACTTTAGTCAAGCGATCCACTATAACCCATATGGAGTCATAACCTCCTTGAGTCTTGACAAACCGGTAATGAAATCCATTCCGATTTCCTCCCACTTCCACTCAGGTATTTTCAGCGGTTGTAGCAATCCCGCTGGTCTCGATGCATTGCCTTGATTCTTCCGGCATACGCCGCACAATGCAACATGCTCGGCAACTTCACGCTTCATACTCGGCCACCGTAATCTCTCCTTCAGATCCTCGATACATCTTGGCGCATCCAGGATGAATTGAGTACTTGGAGTCATGGGCTTCTTCCGTAATCGCTTGCTTTAACTCCTTCTTGTTAGGCACACAAATCCGATCCTTCATCCATAACGTGCCTTGCTCATCCAACTTGAAGTCCTCTCGCTTGCCTTCCTCCTTGATGGACTTAATCCTGCGGATCTTGTCATCATCCTTCGTCCTTCTCGGATCTGGTCCTCTAAAGTAGGCTTTACTTCCAATGCGCCAAGAATCCGCTTAGGTACAACCTCAATCTTCATTTTCCGAAAATCCTTACATAACTCATCCTGGCTTGTGGCTAGCAACGCACTCACGGTATGGCTTTTCCGACTCGTGAGCATCGGCTACTACGTTGGCCTTCCGGGATGGTAATGGATTCCAACGTTATAGTCCTTGATCAACTCCAACCATCTCCTCTCGCCTCATATTCAGATCCGATCGGGTGAATATGTACTTAAGGCTCTTATGATCCGTATATACTTCACATCTGCTTCCAATCGATAGTGATGCCATATCTTCAAAGCATGCACTACGGCAGCCTAACTCTAAGTCATGTGTCGGATAATTTTCCTCATGCGGCCTCAATCGCTTTGATGCATAAGCGGCGACCTTTCCATTCTGCATCAGCACACATCCAAGTCCTTGGCGCGATGCGTCACAATAAATATCAAGCTTTGAGCAACATCCGTAGAACTAACACCGTCCGATGTCAATCACTTCTTCACTCTCAAATCCTTTCTCACATTCCGGCGCCCATGCAAACTTCTTTTCCTTCTTCAGCAATTGCGTAAGAGGTTTCGCAATTGTCGAGAAGCCTTCGATGAAACGGGCGGTAGTATCCTGCCATTCCAAGGAAACTCCGAATCCGGGTCACCGTCTTTGGTCGTTCCCAATGTAACACAGCTTCTACTTTGCTTGGATCCACTGGCGACTCCTTCGCGGTCATTACATGTCCAAGAAACTCCACCTTGTCCTTCAAAAATCACACTTGCTGAACTTGGCGAAAAGTTGCTGTTCCTCACTTTTCCAAAACTCACCTTAAGTGTTCGGCATGTTCATCCTCCGCCTTGGAGTAGATTAGGATATCGTCTATGAACACGACAACAAACTTGTCCAAATATTCCATGAACACCTTATTCATCATATTCATGAAATAAGTGGCGCATTCGTCACCCCAAAGGACATAATCAGAACTCGTAATGTCCATATCTTGACGAGAATGCGATCTTGAATATCTTCTGATCGGATCTTCAATCGATGGTATCCCGATCTCAGATCAATCTTGGAGAAAACTCCGCTCCTCTCGGTGATCAAACAAATCATCTATCCTGGTAGCGGATACTTATTCTTCACGGTGACTTCATTGAGCACACGATAGTCAATGCACATCCCGAAACTCCCGCCCTTCTTCTTGACAAACAAAACTGGTGCTCCCCACGGTGACGAACTCGGTCTGATAAATCCTTTCTCCATTAACTCTTCTAGCTGTTTCTTCATCTCTACCAACTCCTCGGTAGACATCCGATAGGGTCTCTTTGCTATCGGTGCGGTACCAGGTACAAGCTCTATCACAAACTCTATGTCCCTGTCTGGCGGCATACCAGGTAGATCTTCGGGAAAGACATCTGGGTACTCATTCACTACCGGGACATCCTCTATGCTGATTGCCTTGGTACTGTTAACCATCAACTGTCCATCTCTAACTGCAGTGGCTTGAAATTCCACTTTCTTCCCACACGGGCTCTCAACTGAGATAGTCCTTCGTCCACAATCCAATACGGCCTTGTGCTTGGATAACCAATCCATTCCCAATATGACGTCTAAGGTCTGGGTCTCCAAAATTATAAGGTTTGCTAGGAATTCTATTCCATCTATTAGTATTCTCACCCCGGAACATCCTACTTTCGTTCGGAGTTCGGAACCAGGGGTTTGAACCAAAAGCATGCATCTAAGTCTTGCAATTCCCAAATCATTTCTAGTAGCAAAGCCTTGCGAAACAAACGAATGCGAAGCTCCAGAGTCAAACAAAACTGTTGCAGGTACTGAGTTAACAAGTAACTTACCCAGTACGACGTCCGTAGCATTCTGCAGTGCATCTGCGGTGACATGGTTGACTCGGCCTCTCACCACGGTCTGGGGTGTGGCTCCTGGTGCTGGCGTCCTAGCTGGGGTGGTTCCTAGATTGAAGCGAACTGGGGTCGCTCCTGCTGTCTTCTTTGGACAACTGTTGGCGAAGTGTCCTGGCTCGTTGCAGTTGTAGCAGCGTCTCACGGTTCCTTGCTGATCGCTCGAGTAAGCGTTTCTAAGCGGGCCGGGGTCCGTAGTTTTGATTGACAGGTCTTGGTGCCGGGGATGGTGTCCTTGTTGCATTCTCGTGGTTGGAATCAAGAATTGATTTGGTGCAACTCTCAAGCCGCTATGCGTTCCTGGCGTGATCCTTGCCGTTGCATCCTCGCGCTTCTGTTCTCATCCAGTTCCTTGCGCTTGTCCTCAAGAATAAGTGCCTTATTCACCAACTCTTGGAAATCGAAAGGTGTGGGTGATCAACCCTACTTGCAATCTGAGTTAAGTCCCTTCATAAAACGAGACTGCCTGGATTTATCTGTCGCTACATCCTCAAAGCGTAGCGTGCTAGCTGTGTGAACTTGTTCAGGTAGTCGCCACCGGCTGATTACCTTGCTTTAATGCTCTGAACTCCTCCTTCTTAAGGTCCATGATTCCTTCAGCACGTGATAATCGTCGAATGCGGTGTGAACTCTTCCCAAGTGATATCTTGAGGGTTCTCTTGCGTGGCACGTAAATTCTCCCACCATTCGTAATTTGTTCCTTCCAAGCGATGAGAAGCGTAGAGTACCTTCTCATTTCCTATGCATTGAGCTATGTGTAGCTTCCTCTCGATTGATCTTAACCAATCATCGGCCTCCAATGGATTGGCATTCCCGGAGAAAGTGGGTGGGTGCGTCCTCATGAACTCGGCAGCCTTGTATTACGGCGTGGTCCCCGATTAACTTGATTAGCGATGGCCTGGCAAAGGACGTGCTGCATTTGTTGCATCATAGCATGCATCAACCGAGTGCAGGCAATGAGAAAAGCTCCGAAATTCTGCACATCCAGTGGTGGTGCTGGTGCTCCATCATTGGGGTTTTCTGCTGGGCGAGAACCACTTCCATTGCTTCCAAAGTTTCCGCGGGTGTTCACCATCTGTCGATTTGCTCTAGGTTTAGAGATGAGAAGGAAAAAAGAATAGACAAGTAGTATGGAACTTATGCGGGCGAAAGGTGTAGCCTTAAGGTCCAACTTTATTATTAGTAACTTGGTATGGCTGCTTACAATGCCTAAGGGCCTTGCAACACATAATGCACACTCAAAGAAACAAAGCAAATCCAAATCGAACTAACTCTGGAGTCTAACGCCTAAAGGGTGACTCTTTATTCTATGACGCGACTCGGCGAGGGAGTCTCACTATAGAACCTATGCTCACTCATCGAGAAAACCTCCACGGCCTGGGTGCGGATGCTGCGGCATAGGCGCGAAACGATCGCCATGTCCAAAGAATCGTGTCCTCTATGGTAGTCGAAGAAGCGGTGTCCTCATCGAGATCTGCCTCCTGGATCTCGCTCGTAGCTCGAAATCGGCTCGGAGTGCAGTCCGTACAAAGTCATCTCCAACTCGTCAATCCTTCGCAGAAGGTGTGCCACATACTCTTGAGCTTCCCGCCATCTGTTCTTCTCTGTCGTGATCCCTTGCGGGCCTTCAGAGCTCCTTGCCTGTATTATCTAGTACGTCCCTCCTGGCGGCGACAAATCGTGCCAACTGTGGTAACCGTGGGCATCCTCATCTCCGAATCTCCTTCGGGTCAAGAAGGTTATTGTTGCGCGGATGGTAACGGAACACCGCATTTCCATTCCTTCTGGCGAGATACGGGTAATGTGCCGCATTGCTCGTCGTGATACTTCTTGGATACCCATCTGCATTGTAGATCTCCTGGCAAAGGTAAAGCAGTATCGGCGATTGCCTGGGCCCTTTTTCCTAGCAGGTACCTCAATCTTCACGTCACAAGCCTTGATCAATCCCGCTTGTCTGATCACTTCCACTTGGTATTGGGGCTTCTCAAAATCTCCGAGAGTGCAGAGCATATGCCAAAGTTCCGCGGCGTGACCAACTCCCAGATCATCGTAGTTGAACTCTTCCTCCATCTGTCACAAGAGTGCTTTACGTAAGAACTCGGAATTTTTAAATTGTGACAAGGTAAGGGAAAATTTCAGCAAGAGACAAGAAAAGAGAGAAGGGATAAGTCGAGATGTCATTTCTTATCTTGACAAACTTTTAGCTTTTAGAAAATAGGTTTTATCCTCACTACGACCATTCTAGCTTAGG
Source organism: Rhipidocladum racemiflorum (assembly GCA_036346355.1). Classification (NCBI taxonomy): domain Eukaryota; kingdom Viridiplantae; phylum Streptophyta; class Magnoliopsida; order Poales; family Poaceae; genus Rhipidocladum; species Rhipidocladum racemiflorum. The sequence goes on from CM070575.1 coordinate 47,514,536, forward strand.
GTTGAGCCTACGGTCAAGTATGGCTCGATACCACCTCTGTCGGGACCCGAATGTGCAAATCCGGACCCTCTGGTATTCGGCACTAGTCCAGAACGCGCTTAGTGCACATGATCTTAACATCGGTAAATATCACAATCATACCAATCGATACTATCAAAGTACTTTATTTAAATAACCAAACTGGTTACTCAACCTTATGGTCAAGTCACAAATGTACGCCTCGCAGAGCGATACTTATTAAAAAGAGAAATAATAGCAAATGAAAATCAAATAAGGTAACATCGTGGCGCCATCCAAAGATACCACAGGCAACTGACTGGGCTCGCTTCCCTAAGTAGACGGATCCTCTCGGAGTTCCTCCTCCAAAGCTGGTGTAGTCTCCTCTTCAACTGGTGTTGTATTGAGGCAAGGGTGAGTACTTGGTACTCAGCAAGTCATGCACAGAATGCAGGCTAATATACTATATGCATGGCTTGGTACAAAGGAATAGCTCAAGGTATATTTGCAAAGAAACTTGACATTTGAAAAGTAATATAAGTAGATTCAAAGCGAGAAATAAGTAAAGCATAAATAACTTTTCAGGAAATTTAATAAACATTTTCCCCCTCCTAAACCACATTTCTATCATTTTCATTACCAAACCAAACCAACCTTTCAAATCAAAGTTATTTTCAGAAAGTCTAACCCTTGACTGTAATTCCCGAGCGATGTCCAATACCGCGGACACGGCTATTCGAATAGATTCTAAACTCTGCAGAGGTTATGCACTTTACCCACAAGATACAAATCAAACACCACAAAGGCGAGTTCAGTAACAAAGCCTTTGGAAGCCTCAAACAACACAGGTGGTCCTCTCCGGTTCGTGCTCTACACCATCCCTTCCCTTAGCCAAGGCGAAGTATGGGACCAACACACGTTAGATGGGTATCTGGCCCACAGCCACGACACGCCCCGCACAATCACACAAACGGTGTAATTGACACCCCGAGGCTCCACAAGTGAGTCCTTAGCGACTTAGTCAACTAGGGCCGTCCCATTCGACCATGTGGTTGCAAGTATGACCCAGTTCAAAGGCTTGCAAGGTTAAGTCCTTAGAGTGACCAGGGCAAGACTACCCAAGAACCAAATCAACATCCCCAATGCCACAACCGGCCCACTGATTACTCTTGCCACATGCCCCTGGCCGAAATTTTATCAAACCCCAGTTGATTACCATGCACCACGTGCCATCAACATCACATGATACCTTTCCAAAACAGGTTCAATATATCATTAAGTCAATATTAACATTTGATTGTCCAAAATCATGTCATGAGCACGTAGCAGGTCTAAGCAGTGTACTATAACGGTCTAAAACCCATGTTGGTAATCTAATAATGTCCAACTAGTAATCCACAACTAGGGTGACAAAGGGTCATGGCACATACTTAAGTAATCAAGGTGTCATACAAAGAAATTGGTATTTATCTAACCCCCATGTTTAAACCAAGTATTTTTCTAATTGAACTAGCATGCAATAGTTTAAATCAAAATAGATTTTTAAATGGGATCAACATGGTCAAAGCACAACTTGCCTTCAAAAAGTACTTGCTCTTGATCTTGAGTTGGATCCTGAGTCAATACTTCTCCTTCGAATCCTTCCGGCACTTCAACGTCTACTCGTAAGCGTGCAAATAGCAAATACACAAATAAACACTAGGCAAAAACATCCCAAAACTCCAAATAAAATCCATAAACAGAGAGAACATAATTTTCTGGATTTTTAGAAACTGGAATCGTCAAATTTGGAGTTAAGATGCAAAAGTTATGATTATTTAAAGTTCAAATAATCAATTAAATAATTTTACAGAGAAAAACTTTAGTCCAAAAATTAAATAAAATTCATATTTAGGTAGATCTCAATTTTATACAAATTTAGAAATTTGAATCACTCAAATCGGAGTTGAAACGCAAAAGTTATAAGCGTTTGAAGTTTGAATCTAAATTTGAATCAATATTTCGAATTAATAAATCATTTTCTTTTCGAAATTAATTATTGCGTCAAAGATGGACACGTGGCAGCCTCTCGATTGGTTGGTCGACGCCACCGGTCCATGGGCTTGGTCCACGCCGGCTTGGGTCCACCGTGGACTCGGTCCCACGACTCCATGTGAGATCGACATGTGGGCCCATTCGGGTGACGTCATCGGCCGACGTCGGCGGGCTCACCACGTCGACAAGTGGGACCCACCGATGACGTCATGGGTGACGTCAGCGCTTGGCTGGATTAGCCACTGACATGCGGGCCCTCTGACACGCGGGCCCCGCGTGTCAGCGTCGCCACGCAGCGTCTGCCAGCGTCGGTCCAACTTCTCGACGCGTGGCTCGATCTCGCCGTTGATTTGAAAATCAACGGCGCGGATTAGATCGGTGTTGACGCGTTTGGGTTAACGCATTGATTTGGACCGTTGGATCTAGATCCGATGGTCGAGATTAGATCTGGAAATCGTAACGCAATCTCACCGTGCGATGACGTGGCGTGATCTCGAGCGTTGGATCTTGATCGGACGGCTGAGAGATCTCGCGGTCCGGCGATGGCTTGCGGCGGCGGCTGCTCACCGGGCGCGAGGACGACGACCTTGCCGACGGCTGCTTTCGGGCGCGCTCCCGCTGGCGAGAGATCCTTCGGTGCGCTCTCGCCGCGGTGAGTCCGGACCGGGGTCAACGGGCGCAGAGGACGACTGACGGCGATTTTAACGCAATAAAACCGCATGGGCGTGAGCGTTACGGCAACTCCGGCGAGCGACATTGGCGCGAACGGGCGGCGCCTGGCGACGTTGTTCAGGTCTACGGTGCGCTGAAGTTCAGGTCACGACCGTGGTGGCGGCGCATTAAATAGCGACCTCGGCGTCTGGTGAAACGCACGGAGACCGAGGTCGACACTCGCCGACGGCGAGTCCGTGGCGCACGGAGAGGGTGACGTGGCACGCGCGGCCGCTGGATCTCGATCCAACGGTGCGCGAGTTTGGGTCCGGGTCGGACTCGGCGGTATTGGCTCGGTCGGGCTCGGGCTCGGTGGCGTGGCTCATCGTGGGCCGTTGGATCAAGATCCAACGGCCACGCGATTAGGCTTCGGCCGAGTGGGTTCGGTCGAGTCACGTGGTTCGGTCGGACTCGAACTCGAGTCTGACTCGGGCTCGGTCGGATGAACAGTAACCGACTCGGTTTGATTTTCCAGTGATTTAATATTTAAAATAATTCCCAGTAATTCATTTAATTCATTAAAAATAGCAAATGACTCAGAAAAATTCCAGAAAAATTCTGGAAAATATTTTGGATCATTTTGGACTCAAATAAAATATTTCCAACAAAATTTTATTTGCAAAATTAAATTCTCTAATTATTTCAAAATGGAATAAATTCAAATAAATTCCAAATAAATCCAAATAAATTCGGAAAAATTCAAAAAATTCACCATAGTGCCAAATCACACATTAATTCAAGAAAAGCAAAATTTTGGGTTGTTACAAACCTCCTTAATAGAATCTCGTCCCCGAGATTCGTGGCTTACTAAAGGAATAGGTTTGGAAATTCTTTCTTCAAATCCTCTTCGCTCCCAAGTCGCTTCGCTTTCTTCATGGTTGCTCCATCGAACTCTCTGAAACGGGTTGACTTGTTTCTAGTTTCTCGATCCATTGTGTCTAGAATCCTCACGGGATGCTCCTTATAAGTCAAATCCTCTTGCAACTCAATTGACTCTAGCGGTGTCTGCTCTCAGAACTCGGAGACACTTCTTCAAGCCAGGACACATGGAATACGTCATGCACTCCTCGCTAACGATTGTGGCAACTCCAGCTGATAAGCAACTTCGCCTCTGCGACTCAAAATCTTAAATGGTCCAACATAACGGGGTGCGAGTTTCCCTTTGGCATGGAACCTCTTAACTCCTCTGAGAGGCGTAACTCTGAGGTATACAAAGTCTTCTGGTTCAAAACTCAAATCTCGGCGACGATTGTCAGCATAACTCTTCCGTCCGAGATTGGGCTATCTTCAACCTTTCCCTAATCATGGCGACCGCTTCTTGACCTCTTGAAGAATATCAGGCCCAAAGACACGGCGCTCGCCGGTCTCATTCCAATTCAATGGCGTCCCGACAGAGTCAACCATACAAAGGCCTCAAAAGGTGACATCTCAGAACTAGCCTCGATAACTATTGTTGTAATCGAACTCGGCATACGGTAAACTCTTATCCCAAGAGGTAGCATAAGCTAATGCACAAGCTCTTAACATATCCTCCAGAATCTGGTTGACTCTTTCTGGCCTGTCCATCCGCTTGTGGATGATAAGTCAGATCTTGAAGTTCAAACGGGTTCCCATGGCTTCATGCAACTTATTCAGAACCTTGAGGTAAATTGGGTACCTGTCTCGATACAATCCTCTTTGGCACTCCGTGCAAGCAGACAATCCTGATCATGTATAATTCTCGCTAATTTATCTCCAGTAAGTGGTCTTCACGGGATAAAATGGGCTACTTTAGTCAAGCGATCCACTATAACCCATATGGAGTCATAACCTCCTTGAGTCTTCGGCAAACCGGTAATGAAATCCATTCCGATTTCCTCCCACTTCCACTCGGTATTTTCAGCGGTTGTAGCAATCCCGCTGGTCTCTCGATGCATTGCCTTGATTCTCCGGCATACGCCGCACAATGCAACATGCTCGGCAACTTCACGCTTCATACTCGGCCACCGTAATCTCTCCTTCGAGATCACGATACATCTTGGCGCATCCAGGATGAATTGAGTACTTGGAGTCATGGGCTTCTTCCGTAATCGATTGCTTTAACTCCTTCTTGTTAGGCACACAAATCCGATCCTTCATCCATAACGTGCCTTGCTCATCCAACTTGAAGTCCTCGCCTTGCCTTCCTCCTTGATGGACTTAATCCCGCGGATCTTGTCATCATCCTTCGTCCTTCTCGGATCTGGTCCTCTAAAGTAGGCTTTACTTCCAATGCGGCCAAGAATCCGCTAGGTACAACCTCAATCTTCATTTTCCTAAAATCCTTACATAACTCATCACGGCTTGTGGCTAGCAACGTACTCACGGTATGGCTTTTCCGACTCAGAGCATCGGCTACTACGTTGGCCTTCCCGGATGGTAATGGATTCCAACGTTATAGTCCTTGATCAACTCCAACCATCTCCTCCGCCTCATATTCAGATCCGATTGGGTGAATATGTACTTAAGGCTCTTATGATCCGTATATACTTCACATCTGTTTCCAATCGATAGTGACGCCATATCTTCAAAGCATGCACTACGGCAGCCTAACTCTAAGTCATGTGTCGGATAATTTTCCTCATGCGGCCTCAATCGCCTTGATGCATAAGCGATTTACCTTTCCATTCTCAGACAAGACACATCCAAGTCCTTGGCGCGATGCGTCACAATAAATATCGAAGCTTTGAGCAACATCCGGTAGAACTAACACCGGTGCTGATGTCAATCGCTTCTTCAGCTCCTGAAATCCTTTCTCACATTCTGGCGCCCATGCAAACTTCTTTTCCTTCTTCAGCAATTGCGTAAGAGGTTTCGCAATTGTCGAGAAGCCTTCGATGAAACGGCGGTAGTATCCTGCCATTCCAAGGAAACTCGAACTGGGTCACCGCCTTTGGTCGTTCCCAATGTAACACAGCTTCTACTTTGCTTGGATCCACGGCGACTCCTTCATGCGGTCATTACATGTCCAAGAAACTCCACCTTGTCCTTCAAAAATCACACTTGCTGAACTTGGCGAAAAGTTGCTTTGTTCCTCGCCTTTTCCAAAACTCGCCTTAAGTGTTCGGCATGTTCATCCTCTGTCTTGGAGTAGATTAGGATATCGTCTATGAACACGACAACAAACTTGTCCAAATATTCCATGAACACCTTATTCATCATATTCATGAAATAAGCTGGCGCATTCGTCAGCCCAAAGGACATAACTGTAAACTCGTAATGTCCATATCTTGACGAGAATGCAGTCTTCGGAATATCTTCTGATCGGATCTTCAACTGATGGTATCCCGATCTCAGATCAATCTTGGAGAAAACTCCGGCTCCTCTCAGCTGATCAAACAAATCATCTATCCTGGGTAGCGGATACTTATTCTTCACGGTGACTTCATTGAGCGCACGATAGTCAATGCACATCCTGAAACTCCCGTCCTTCTTCTTGACAAACAAAACTGGTGCTCCCCACGGTGACGAACTCGGTCTGATAAATCCTTTCTCCATTAACTCTTCTAGCTGTTTCTTCATCTCTACCAACTCCTCGGTAGACATCCGATAGGGTCTCTTTGCTATCGGTGCTGTGCAGTACAAGCTCTATCACAAACTCTATGTCCTCGTCTCAAGCGGCATACCAGGTAGATCTTCGGGAAAGACATCTGGGTACTCATTCACTACCGGGACATCCTCTATGCTGATTGCCTTGGTACTGTTAACCATCAACTGTCCATCTCTAACTGCAGTGGCTTGAAATTCCACTTTCTTCCCACACGGGCTCTCAACTGAGATAGTCCTTCGTCCACAATCCAATACGGCCTTGTGCTTGGATAACCAATCCATTCCCAATATGACGTCTAAGGTCTGGGTCTCCAAAATTATAAGGTTTGCTAGGAATTCTATTCCATCTATTAGTATTCTCACCCCGGAACATCCTACTTTCGTTCGGAGTTCGGAACCAGGGGTTTGAACCAAAAGCATGCATCTAAGTCTTGCAATTCCCAAATCATTTCTAGTAGCAAAGCCTTGCGAAACAAACGAATGCGAAGCTCCAGAGTCAAACAAAATCTGCAGGTGTATCGAGTTAACAAGTAACTTACCCAAGATTGACGTCAGTAGCATTCGCAGTGCATCTGCGGTGACATGGTTGACTCGGCCTCTCACCACGATGCAGGGTGTGGCTCTGGTGCCGGGCGTCCTAGCTGGGGTGGTTCCTAGATTGAAGCGAACTGGGGTCGCCTCGCTGTCTTCTTTGGACAAGCTGTTGGCGAAGTGTCCTGGCTCGTTGCTTGTAGCGGCGTCTCACGGTTCCTTGCCGATTGCACGGAGTAAGCGTTTCTAGCGGGGCTGGGTCCAGTAGTTTTGATTGACAGGTCTTGGTGCTTGGGATGGTGTCCTTGTTGCATTCTCGTGGTTGGAATCAAGAATTGATTTGGTGCAACTCTCAAGCGCTGGCGTTCTCGGCGTGATCCTTCTGTTGCATCCTGCGCTTCTCGTTCTCATCCAGTTCCTTGCGCTTGTCCTCAAGAATAAGTGCCTTATTCACCAACTCTTGGAAATCTGGAAAGGTGTGGGTGATCAACCCTACTTGCAATCTGAGTTAAGTCCCTTCATAAAACGAGACTGCCTGGATTTATCCGCCGCTACATCCTCAGTGCGTGGCGTGCTAGCTGTGGTGAACTTGTTCGTAGTCGGCCACCGGCTGATTACCTTGCTTTAATGCTCTGAACTCCTCCTTCTTAAGGTCCATGATTCCTTCAGCACGTGATCTTGTCGAATGCATTGTGAACTCTTCCCAAGTGATATCTTGAGGGTTCTCTTGCGTGGCACGTAAATTCTCCCACCATTCTGGCGGTCGTTTCCTTCCAACAGATGAGAAGCGTAGAGTACCTTCTCATTTCCTATGCATTGAGCTATGTGTAGCTTCCTCTCGATTGATCTTAACCAATCATCGGCCTCCAATGGATTGGCATTCCCAGAGAAAGTGGGTGGGTGCGTCCTCATGAACTCGACGGCCTTGTATTCGGCGTGGTCCCCGATTAACTTGATTAGCAAAGTGGCCTGAGCAAAGGACGTGCTGCATTTGTTGCATCATAGCATGCATCAACCGAGTCCGGGCAGCGAGAAAAGCTCCGAAATTCTGCACATCCGGGTGGTGGTCTGGTGCTCCATCATTGGGGTTTTCTGCTGGGCGAGAACCACTTCCATTGCTTCCAAAGTTTCCGCGGGTGTTCACCATCTGTCGATTTGCTCTAGGTTTAGAGATGAGAAGGAAACAAGAATAGACAAGTAGTATGGAACTTATGCGGGGCGAAAGGTGTAGCCTTAAGGTCCAACTTTATTATTAGTAACTTGGTATGGCTGCTTACAATGCCTAAGGGCCTTGCAACACATACTGCACACTCAGCAAACAAAGCAAATCCAAATCGAACTAACTCTGGAGTCTAACGCCTAAAGGGTGACTCTTTATTCTATGACGCGACTCGGCGAGGGAGTCTCACTATAGAACCTATGCTCACTCATCGAGAAAACCTCCACGGCCTGGGTGCGGATGCTGCGGCATAGGCGCGAAACGATCGCCATGTCCAGCAACTGTGTCCTCTATGGTAGTCGAAGAAGCAGTGTCCTCATCGAGATCTGCCTCCTCTGGATCTGGCTCGTGTAGCTCGATCGCGGCTCGGAGTCCGTCCGTACAAAGTCATCTCCAACTCGTCAATCCTTCGCAGAAGGTGTGCCACATACTCTTGAGCGTCCCGCCATCTGTTCGTCTCTGTCGTGATCCCCTTGCGGGCCTTCTGTAGCTCCTTGCCTGTATTATCTAGTACGCCCTCCTGGCGGCGACAAATCGTGCCAAGCGTATGGTAACGTGGCATCCTCATCCTGAATCTCCTTCGGGTCAAGAAGGTTATCGCTGCGCGGATGGTAACGGAACACCGTACTCCAATTCTCTGGCGTAGATACGGGTAATGTGCCGCATTGCTCGTCGTGATACTTCTTGGATACCCATCTGCATTGTAGATCTCCTGGCAGTGCAGTGTATCGGGCGATTGCCTGGGCCCTTTTTCCTAGCAGGTACCTCAATCTTCACGTCACAAGCCTTGATCAATCCCGCTTGTCTGATCACTTCCACTTGGTATTGGGGCTTCTCAAAATCTCCGAGTCTGTAGCATATGCCAAAGTTCCGCGGCGTGACCAACTCCCAGATCAACGTAGTTGAACTCTTCCTCCATCTGTCACAAGAGTGCTTTACGTAAGAACTCGGAATTTTTAAATTGTGACAAGGTAAGGGAAAATTTCAGCAAGAGACAAGAAAAGAGAGAAGGGGATAAGTCGAGATGTCATTTCTTATCTTGACAAACTTTTAGCTTTTAGAAAATAGGTTTTATCCTCACTACGACCATTCTAGCTTAGGGTTGAGCCTACGGTCAAGTATGGCTCTGATACCACCTCTGTCGGGACCCCGAATGTGCAAATCCGGACCCTCTGTGTATTCAGCACTAGTCCAGGAACGCGCTAGTGCACACATGTAGGATCGAAGTATACGAATATAGCAATCAGAGGGGGGGTGAATGATTGTGCGGAAGCTAAAACCAAATTCTTGACCTATTAAAAATTCACCCCAAAACAGAACCAAATAATTGCCTCGTTTTCGACAAAAACAGAAAGACAGAGGTTTGGTAAAACGAGAATTCCCGGAGATCCAACCATCGAAACGATCTGAAATTTGGACACAAGAAACTAGATTCCAATACGAATCGAACCCAAAAAGAATCAGCTCGATCGGACTTACGGATCAAAAGTTATGAGCTTCGCAAGCTTGCTGATCCAGAACTTGACGAGAATCAATCTAATCAAAACTTCAAGATTAAACAAGAACGACAAAAGATTGATCAACTAGACTTTGAGAAACACTAGATCAATATCCTAGAGAAGTTTTTGATGGATCAAATCAAGATAAAACTTGAAGAACAAAAACCAATCTAGAACTAGAACAAACATGCAAACAAGAACCAAAACAGAAAATACTGTAGCGACGAGGTTATCAGAGCACTAAAAATCTTGGAAGAATTGATCTTTATTTCTTGTCTAAAATACTCTCATCAAAAGAGTACAAACTCTAAAACCAAGCTCAAAGCTTGATGCGCTCAGCTCTACTTGATGCCTTTCAACAGAGACCCCACCTATTTAAAGCACCAACCCACAAAGAGTTCTCGAATACGATTCCTATTCCTAGAAGGAATCCGTGATCCAACTCAACTCTACTTGGCCCAACCAGGCCGAGTACAACTCTTGCACGCCGTATGGCAACCCTACCATACTCACGTGACTAACACTTTGCACGCCGTATGGCCACCTGCCATACTCACGTGACTAACACTTTGCACGCGAATGACCTCCTCGCCATTCTCACGTGACTAACCATTCTTCATGTGCACCATTCTCTTAGCCCGAACGCCCCGCATGACATCCTTGACCACCAAGACCTCAGTTCCTCCTGAACCTAGTCTCGAACCTCGGTTCCTCCATGAACCTAGTTCCAGTCTCCGTCATCGACCACATTCGCCCTCGAGCAATACCTGCACATGAACAAAAACACAAAACAATTCCGAGCACAAGTCCACGACTTGACTCACATCAATCCATGCAACTACTCACATGAGCATTGCATAAAGTCCACTTCAAAACAAGTATCATGAAATTATCACAAATTTCATAATCTCAAAATCAAATTCAAATTTCAATCTCAAAATCGCTCAAAACCCTAATTGAGCAAATCCCATTTACGACGGACAACAAAACCAGTCCGGCGCAAATGCCAAGTGAAACCCTAGAAAACAGTTCACGACGGACCAACAAAGTCTGTCCGTTGTACAAGGGAAACTCTCGGTTCCAAAAGAAAACATTCCGGCGAAAACACGTTCACAACGGACCCAAAAACTTTGTCCGTTGTACATGCGAAATCAATCCTCAAAAAGTCGTTCACGACAGACCCAAAAACTTTGTCCGTCGTACATGCGTAGCTTACTGGATTCTTGGAAAATAGGGTTTGGCTCATGCGCTCAAAATCATGTTCACGACGGACACAAAAACTTTGTCCGTTGTACATAGGAGAAAGAGGTTGTCAAAAAGCATGTTTACAAAGGACCAAGAAAGTTTGTCCGTCGTAGATGGGAAACTTACTGTTTTCTTTAGGATTGGTCCGGCGCCAAGGCAAAACTTCTTGCTTCTTGTCAATTGTCAAAACCCATGAACAAACACATTTTGCAAATTCAAATCTAAGTTAATTTATCAGTTCAAAGCCAATTTTTCCAAAGCACATGATTTCACAATCTCCCCTTGATGAAAACATTGGCAACACCACTTAGAATTGATCATTTGGCATTCACTTTACCAAAGATTTTGAAATCCAAAGGATCAAAGACCAAAGTAAGAAAACACAGAAATCCCTCTTTGACCAAAATGCAAAACAAAATCTCCCCCTGAGAATGAAAATGTGTGTGAATGTGCAATGCGCCCAAAAATTTCAAAAAATCTCCAAACTTCTCAAATTTCCAAAAACAACTCCAATTTCCAAAAACAACTCCCCCTTATTCTTCTCCCTCTTTTTCCTTAAACTTTTCAACGATTTCCAAATTTCTCCCCCTTTGACAATGGATTCATCAAGAGTACAAAAGAGAGAACATGTTCAAAATTTTTCTGAAACAATGATTCACAATTAAGAAACAAGGGAGTGCCAAGATAGGAGAAAATGAGCTCATTCGATCATATAACCTTATATATCACATAAAATGCAAAATACATGATCTTGATGTGATTTTAACAAGTTAGGGAATGACATGCATCTCAACCTCAATTTAGTCAACTATAGCCAAGACTAAGCAAAACCTTTAGTAGAAAAACAAAGGCTCAAAGTTGAAGCAAATAACAAATCAGGGCGAGCAAGTAGTTTCAACTCCAATCTAGTGGACCAATTTAATCTTTAAACAATAAATCGCATGTGGCATGCTTGAAGCATACTTCTTTTATTTTCTAGGAGTGGCATGCTTGAAGCATACATCTTAACTTTGAGGGAATGGCATGCTTGAAGCATACATCTTATCTTTTAGGGAAAGCATCCTGAAGCTCATAACTTGAGGCTTTTGCTTTTAACAACCCTTTTTTATTGATTCCCTTTTCTTTTCATTTTTCTTTGATCATAAACATGCAAAAGTGATTAAAAGGTCTTATGAAAGAGTAAAGTTGAAACCACACTTGCTTCATAGCCCAAATTTGTCAAGAGGATTCAATATCAAGCCTAGAAGAGTAAGATATCACAGAGTATTTAGCTATAGGTAATCAGTCCAGGGAGTTCCGCAATGTCATTTTTTAGTTCAAGTGAAACAATTAGATTATCATATATTAGCTCAATTACATAACATATAAAGAAATATGATAAAGTGAGCTCATTAAGTGAAAGAACTTGGCAAAGAAACTCCCCCTCAAAACAATCCCATTGGATGAACAATTCCAAGTTCTCCCCGAATAAAAGCAAAACGAGAAGAAGACAAATGTTTTGTGAAAATGTCTGCCAATTGATGTTCAGTATCCACATGGTGAAGCACAATTTTTCTTTTTCAACATGATCTTTAAGAAAGTGAAATCCAATATCAAATGCTCAAGAAAGAGGATTACTCAAGAGGTGGCACGAACCAAATCAATTCAACATCTTCCAAAGTCAACATCGAATAAGCTCTTAAACTAATGCATAAGGAAGCAAAAAGCCAAATGCCAAAATCTTGAGTACCATGGAGATACCTGAAAATTCACTTGACCGTTTGTTGATGTGAAGCACGTGGGAAGAGTCTCTCATGTAAACCTCTAATTATCTCGTCCTCAACGACATTATCATCATCTTTATGAACAAAGACACTCTCCCCGAACATATGCACGTGTACCGCATCATTTGAACTAGTGCCTTTTGCGAAACAGAAGTGGAAGAAGCATCTCTAAAGGCAACACTTTCAACATGAGATGCACGAGTGAAGGAGAACCAAATCTTATCACCGAACATATGAAGTGAGCATCCGAAATTCACTAGCCACATGTTCTCCCTCCTCGCGTGAGAAGCCTACATAGAAGCGAGAAAGTGTCGAGGTCTCTGATCGGGGTTAGAAATAAGATGTTTAGGAATCCAAGATCGAGACACACGACGGACAACGATAGGCACAACACGAGCAGTCTTATGCACAAAATCAAATTTGCCTGTTCTCGTGTTTCTAGCAACAAAAGGTGCTTGCATCACCCTAGGCACGTAGTGAGAAGCAAAGCGTGCCTTTCAAATTAGACCTAGCCTTAGCTCTTTCTTTCTTTTGTTGTTTGGCTAGTCTAAAGCAAAATCTACTAAATGTCCATCTCTACCACAATGAGTGCAAGTGTATTTAACAGGATGTTTGGCTTTAGAAGTAGAAGCAACATTTGCATTCATCATAGTAGAAGATAACACTCCAAACAGACTTAAAGACAGCTTTTCTTAGGCTCATTGACATTTTCAAATTTTCCTCCGTCAAGTGTTTTAACAACGGTGGGAGCATGTGATTTATGATGAGCATAAGAATCAAAACCTAAACCTTTGTTATGAGTGCTGACTTTTGATTGATCCAAAATCATGTTTAGGTTTTTCTTGCCATCGGTGAAACGCTCCAAAGAATTTTGCAAGTAATCAACTTTCTTAGCAAGAGTTAAACAATTATCACAAGGAGTGTCAATTTTAGCTTTACATTTCGGCAATTTGAACACGAGTTAATTTCATGAGTGAACATGTCATTTGTTAATTGGATAACTCTACAATTTGCATCTTTTAATTTCAACTCAAGAATAGAACATTTAGAGCAAGCAATTTGATCATGTAAACTATCAAGAGAGCAACCAATATTTTTCACAAGTTTTTCATTTTTCAATTGTTCGGCATAAACTTGTTCTAGTTTAATCACATGTTCCTCTTTTAGTGACTTAATTTCAAATTTGAGATCTAAGCAAGTATCACAAATATTTTCCGAATTTGAATTTCTAAGATCAAAGTTTTCAGATTTTAGCATGGATAGATCTTTTCTAAGCTTTTATTTTTGAGTGAAGATTTTCTTAAAGATTTTCTCAATATGACTAAAACTTCACAAAGCTCATCGTATGAAGGTATTACCTCATCACCGTCGGAGGTGCTTTGTCGTTGTCACTAGAATCACTAGTGTTCCTTTGCCATGAAGCATAGTCGGTGAGATCCTTCTCATTCAACCGCTTTGCTTCGCTTCCTTCTCATCTTCAGTTGAGTCATCAATGTCGCTTAAGTCTAAGCGACCAATTGCCTCGAAGACTTTGTTGAGCATCTTCTTTGTCCGTTGTTTATTTTTATCCTTGCTCTCTCTTGGCCGGAAGGACTTGGAGGAGTTGCTTTGCTCCTTCTCCTCTCTATCTTTGTTCTTGAAACAGTTAGCACGGATGTGCCCGGCCTTGCATAGCTTGTAGCAGTGGATGGAGGCTCCTCTTCTCTCCCTTGATCTCATGTAAGCTGCATTGACACGCTTGGAAAGAAGAGCAAGTGTATCTTCTGGTATTTGATCTAGTTGTTCATCACTAAGAGCACTCAAGGCATAAATGGAATATGATGATGAAGAACTAGTAGCATTATCACATGAAGAAGAATTTGCATTAAGAGCCAAAGAGTTATCATTGGATGTTCTGGAAACAATGTCTATTTCAAAAGTCTTGAGACTAGAATAAAGTTTATCCAATGTCATTTCACTCATCTTGTGAGCCTCCCTAAAAGCAGTTACTTTCATTTGCCAGATTTTAAGATCAAGAGAAGATAAGAAATGTCTAGCATTTTCAGAGTCAGTGTATTGTACATCAACAGCTCTAAGATTGTTTAAGATTCTATTAAAGCGAGCAAAACAATCACATAATGATTCTCCGTGAGTTCATTTCAAATCTAGTGTATTCCTTTTAAATTGATCTTGCTTAGCCTCTTTGTAGTCGGTGCCTTCATGATAATCTTGAAGAGATTTCCAAATTTCATGAGCAGTGAGTAAATGACAGACTCTATCGAATTCTTTTCTAGCAAGTCCTTGAAGCAATATGTTTCTAGCTCTATTATTATTTTCAACATCTTTTTCAAACTCGATTTTATCAATATCATCATTTGAAGGAAGCTTGTATGGAATCTTTACCTTGCGCCAAATAGCGTTACCTTGAGCTTGAAGATATGCAGTCATCCGGATCCGCCAGTGGGGGAAGTCTGTGCCATCGAAGATTGGCGGCTTGTTTGAGTATTTCTCTGTTGCCATAACTTACCGTTTACTAATCACCTGTTAAGATGGATTAGTAGAACCTTGCTCTGATACCACTTGTAGGATCGAAGTATACGAATATAGCAATCAGAGGGGGGGTGAATGATTGTGCGGAAGCTAAAACCAAATTCTTGACCTATTAAAAATTCACCCCAAAACAGAACCAAATAATTGCCTCGTTTTCGACAAAAACAGAAAGACAGAGGTTTGGTAAAACGAGAATTCCCGGAGATCCAACCATCGAAACGATCTGAAATTTGGACACAAGAAACTAGATTCCAATACGAATCGAACCCAAAAAGAATCAGCTCGATCGGACTTACGGATCAAAAGTTATGAGCTTCGCAAGCTTGCTGATCCAGAACTTGACGAGAATCAATCTAATCAAAACTTCAAGATTAAACAAGAACGACAAAAGATTGATCAACTAGACTTTGAGAAACACTAGATCAATATCCTAGAGAAGTTTTTGATGGATCAAATCAAGATAAAACTTGAAGAACAAAAACCAATCTAGAACTAGAACAAACATGCAAACAAGAACCAAAACAGAAAATATCAGAGCGACGAGGTTACTGTAGCACGCAAAAATCTTGGAAGAATTGATCTTTATTTCTTGTCTAAAATACTCTCATCAAAAGAGTACAAACTCTAAAACCAAGCTCAAAGCTTGATGCGCTCAGCTCTACTTGATGCCTTTCAACAGGAGACCCCCCACCTATTTAAAGCACCAACCCACAAAGAGTTCTGAATACGATTCCTATTCCCTAGAAGGAATCCGTATCCAACTCAACTCTACTTGGCCCAACCAGGCCGAGTACAACTCTTGCACGCGTATGGCAACCCTACCATACTCACGTGACTAACACTTTGCACGCGTATGGCCACCTGCCATACTCACGTGACTAACACTTTGCACGCGAATGACCTCCTGCCATTCTCACGTGACTAACCATTCTTCATGTGCACCATTCTCTTAGCCCGAACGTCCCGCATGACATCCTTGACCACCAAGACCTCAGTTCCTCCTGAACCTAGTCTCGAACCTCAGTTCCTCCATGAACCTAGTTCCAGTCCCGTCATCGACCACATTCGCCCTCGAGCAATACCTGCACATGAACAAAAACACAAAACAATTCCGAGCACAAGTCCACGACTTGACTCACATCAATCCATGCAACTACTCACATGAGCATTGCATAAAGTCCACTTCAAAACAAGTATCATGAAATTATCACAAATTTCATAATCTCAAAATCAAATTCAAATTTCAATCTCAAAATCGCTCAAAACCCTAATTGAGCAAATCCCATTTACGACGGACAACAAAACCAGTCCGGCGCAAATGCCAAGTGAAACCCTAGAAAACAGTTCACGACGGACCAACAAAGTCTGTCCGTTGTACAAGGGAAACTCTCGGTTCCAAAAGAAAACATTCCGGCGAAAACACGTTCACAACGGACCCAAAAACTTTGTCCGTTGTACATGCGAAATCAATCCTCAAAAAGTCGTTCACGATGCACCCAAAACTTTGTCCGTCGTACATGCGTAGCTTACTGGATTCTTGGAAAATAGGGTTTGGCTCATGCGCTCAAAATCATGTTCACGACGGACACAAAAACTTTGTCCGTTGTACATAGGAGAAAGAGGTTGTCAAAAAGCATGTTTACAAAGGACCAAGAAAGTTTGTCCGTCGTAGATGGGAAACTTACTGTTTTCTTTAGGATTGGTCCGGCGCCAAGGCAAAACTTACTGTTTCTTGTCAATTGTCAAAACCCATGAACAAACACATTTTGCAAATTCAAATCTAAGTTAATTTATCAGTTCAAAGCCAATTTTTCAGCACATGATTTCACAACACAGTCTTAACATCGGTAAATATCACAATCATACCAATCGATACTATCAAAGTACTTTATTTAAATAACCAAACTGGTTACTCAACCTTATGGTCAAGTCACAAATGTACGCCTCGCAGGACGATACTTATTAAAAAGAGAAATAATAGCAGCGGAAAATCAAATAAGGTAACATCGTGGCGCCATCCAAAGATACCACAGGCAACCGATCGGGCTCGCTTCCCTAAGTAGACGGATCCTCTCTGAGTTCCTCCTCCAAAGCCGGTGTAGTCTCCTCTTCAACTGGTGTTGTATTGAGGCAAGGGTGAGTACTTGGTACTCAAAGCAAGTCATGCAGAATGCAAAGCTAATATACTATATGCATGGCTTGGTACAAAGGAATAGCTCAAGGTATATTTGCAGAAACAAGATTTGAAAAGTAATATAAGTAGATTCAAAGCGGTAGAAATAAGTAAAGCATAAATAACTTTTCAGGAAATTTAATAAACATTTTCCCCTCCTAAACCACATTTCTATCATTTTCATTACCAAACCAAACCAACCTTTCAAATCAAAGTTATTTTCGTAAAGTCTAACCCTTGATTGTAATTCCTTAGCGATGTCCAATACCGCGGACACGGCTATTCGAATAGATTCTAAACTCTGCAGAGGTTATGCACTTTACCCACAAGATACAGTCAAACACCACAAAGGCGAGTTCCGTAACAAAGCCTTCGGAAGCCTCAAACAACACAGTGGTCCTCTCCGGTCAGGTTTCTACACCATCCCTTCCTTAGCCAAGGCGAAGTATGGGACCAACACACCGTTAGATGGGTATCCGCCACACCACGATACGCCTCCCCGCACAATCACACAAACGGTGTAATTGACACCTGAGGCTCCACAAGTGAGTCCTTAGCGACTTAGTCAACTAGGGCCGTCCCATTCCAGCCATGTGGTTGCAAGTATGACCCAGTTCAAAGGCTTGCAAGGTTAAGTCCTTAGAGTGACCAGGGCAAGACTACCCGAAGAACCAAATCAACATCCCCAACGCCACAACTGGCCCACCTGATTACTCTTGCCACATGCCCCGGTCGAAAACTGTTTATCAAACCCCAGTTGATTACCATGCACCACGTGCCATCAACATCACATGATACCTTTCCAAAACAGGTTCAATATATCATTAAGTCAATATTAACATTTGATTGTCCAAAATCATGTCATGAGCACGAAAGTGTGTCTAAGCAAAGGTACTATAACGGTCTAAAACCCATGTTGGCAATCTAATAATGTCCAACTAGTAATCCACAACTAGGGTGACAAAGGGTCATGGCACATACTTAAGTAATCAAGGTGTCATACAGCAAATTGGTATTTATCTAACCCCCATGTTTAAACCAAGTATTTTTCTAATTGAACTAGCATGCAATAGTTTAAATCAAAATAGATTTTTAAATGGGATCAACATGGTCAAAGCACAACTTGCCTTCAAAAAGTACTTGCTCTTGATCTTGAGTTGGATCCTGAGTCAATACTTCTCCTTCGAATCCTTCCGGCACTTCAACGTCTACTCGTAAGCGTGCAAATAGCAAATACACAAATAAACACTAGGCAAAAACATCCCAAAACTCCAAATAAAATCTATAAACAGAGAGAACATAATTTTCTGGATTTTTAGAAACTGGAATCGTCAAATTTGGAGTTAAGGCCTTAAAAGTTATGATTATTTAAAGTTCAAATAATCAATTAAATAATTTTACAGAGAAAAACTTTAGTCCAAAAATTAAATAAAATTCATATTTAGGTAGATCTCAATTTTATACAAATTTAGAAATTTGAATCACTCAAATCGGAGTTGAAACGCAAAAGTTATAAGCGTTTGAAGTTTGAATCTAAATTTGAATCAATATTTCGAATTAATAAATCATTTTCTTTTTCGGAAATTAATTATTGCGTCAGCATGGACACGTGGCAGCCTCTGATTGGTTGGCTGACGTCAGCCGGTCCATGGGCTTGGTCCACGCTCGGCTTGGGTCCACCGTGGACTCGGTCCACGACTCCATGTGAGACTGACATGTGGGCCCATTCGGGTGACGTCATCGCTGACGTCAGCGGGGCTCAGCCCACAGCGCTGACAAGTGGGACCCACCGATGACGTCATGGGTGACGTCAGCGCTTGGCTGGATTAGCCACTGACATGCGGGCCCTCTGACACGCGGGCCCCGCGTGTCAGCGTCACGCGCGTACGGCGCTGACCGCGTCGGTCCAACTTCCCGGACGCGTGGCTCGATCTCGGCCGTTGATTTGAAAATCAACGGCGCGGATTAGATCCAGTGTTGACGCGTTTGGGTTAACGCATTGATTTCGGACCGTTGGATCTAGATCCGATGGTCGAGATTAGATCTGGAAATCGTAACGCAATCTCACCGTGGCGATGGCGTGGCGTGATCTCGGCGTTGGATCTTGATCGGACGGCCGAGAGATCTCGCGGTCCGGCTGATGGCTTATGGCGGCGCCGCTCACCGGCGCGAGGACGACGACCTTGCCGACGGCGCTTCGGCGCGCTCCGGCGAAGTGAGAGATCCTTCGGGTGCGTCTCGTCGCGGTGAGTCCGGATCGGGGTCAACGGGCGGCAGAGGACGACTGACGGCGACTTTAACGCAAATAAAACCGCTGGCAGAGCGTTACGGCAACTCCGGCGAGCGATTGCGGCTGAACGGCGGCTCGGGCGGCGTTGTCTGGCTCTGGTGCGCGCTGAAGTTCTAGGTCACGGCCGTGGTGGCGGCGCATTAAATAGCGACCTCGGCGTCCGTGAAACGCACGGAGACCGAGGTCGGCACTTCGCTGACGGCGGAAACCGGCGGCGGCACGGAGAGGGTGGCGTGGCAGCGCGACACCGCTGGATCTCGATCCAACGGTCGCGAGTTTGGGTCCGGTCGGACTCGGGCGAGCCGGGCCGCTCGGTCGGGCTCGGGCTGGTGGCGTGGCTCATCGTGGCCGTTGGATCAAGATCCAGCGGTCACGCTGATTAGGGCTTTCGGCCGAGTGGGTTCGGTCGAGTCACGTGGCTCAGTCGGACTCGAACTCGAGTCTGACTCGGCTTTCGATCGGATGAACAAGATGGCTTCGGTTTGGATTTCCAGCGATTTAATATTTAAAATAATTCCCAGTAATTCATTTAATTCATTAAAAATAGCAAATGACTCAGAAAAATTCCAGAAAAATTCTGGAAAATATTTTGGATCATTTTGGACTCAAATAAAATATTTCCAACAAAATTTTATTTGCAAAATTAAATTCTCTAATTATTTCAAAATGGAATAAATTCAAATAAATTCCAAATAAATCCAAATAAATTCCAGAAAATTCCAAAAATTCACCAAAGTGCCAAATCACACATGAATTCAAGAAAAGCAAAATTTTGGGGTGTTACAATGGCGCCACGTTGATGCTTTTATTCCGCTGCAATTTACTTCCTTAAATAAGTTTTCGCCCTATGTGGCGTACTCTTGTAACTTGACCATAAGGTCGAGCAACCTGTTTGGTTATTGTGGGATGTTAGAGACAGGGGTCCCGCAAGAGGGGCCTACACCCGACTGGGCTTGACGGGCGGAACAGAAAGCCCAAAGCCTAGAAGCACCACGACGGGCCCGGAGGAGGTTTTCGACTTGTTCCCCAAGGCAACTCCTGATCCTTCGGGGAAGCTTCGCGCCACGCCCGAACAACCCGCCAAGAACGAAGCATGCGGCTGACCTTTGCCAGAACTGCGGATCTTTGGAACTCGACAGGCGGCAGGCGTAGGTCGGGGAAAGCATAACCACCTCTCCAAGACGTAGAGCGCGAGGGCCAATGAGGACAAAGCACATGTCGCCCAAGCCACCATGTTCAGGGCCCGGTGGCGCCCATCTATTATGTATCCTTCCCCCAGTATATATATAAGGGGAGGAGGGAGAAACAAAAAGAGAGGCTCACAAGATATCCAAGAACACAGGACTAGGGTATTATCTCCTCCGAGAGAGCCCGAACCTGTCTAAAAACAGATTGCCCTCGCATCCTGTGTTACCATCAAGCTCAGATCCCGCACAAATCCCCTAGAATCACAAATCTCATTGCCGGCGAAACCGATCGTCGACAGTTGGCGCGCCAGGTAGGGGCTTGTGTCAAGATCTTCGTCAAGCTTGATGGTTATGACGAGCGAAGCCTCCACAGCCTTCTTCCCGGGCCAGGTCTTCCGTTTCGGAAGCCTGACCTTCATCTCCAACGACCTCGGAAGCCTTTCCCTCTCTAAGGAAACCGTGCTGCAGCACGGCGAGGTTCCCGGCGAGCCATCACCATGACTTCCGCGCCGATTGGAGGGTCCCCCTGTCTCGTGCTCTAAAATGCCGAGTGGGGAACCGAAGGCCCATTCCGGCCTGGGAGTCGGACTCGAAGACGCCGAGGTGCGAATGGTGGGGGTTCTCGCCGCCAAGCCACTCGGCACCCCCGAGCGCCTGGATTTATCTTCTCCAGGCTCACCCAGCTCAGCGGCCGAGTCAGAAGAAAGCCTAGAGAGCTGCTGGAATTTCCGTAGAGTCTGCGTAATCGAGGGCTCGCGAGCGGATTCGCAGCAGCGCCTCGACACCTCAGCCGCCGCCGATTTGGAAGGTGGCCGAGCAACTGAACCTGACGCGCAGGCGCGTACTCTCCGGGACCGCGCTCGGGCTGTCAATGAAGACATTCTGCAAGCCAAGATGGGGGACCAGGCTGTTTTTCGTACCCCACAGCAGAATATCGTCGCCTCCAAGACACTCCTGGATACCCTGACCCCTATGCTGGGGGCGGGTGATCGATTGCCCGATCATGGCCCAAGTAAAGGCCATGGTGACGGGCGGCAGCTATCCAGCGAGCCCAAACCGACCCGGCGGCGAAGGAGGCATCACGTGGTCGGTGAGGACCCAGACGGCGGCCACTGTCGGTCGGGAAGCCCGCCAGACACATCATGTTCTACCCAGCGAGACGACTTGCGACACAACATCAACCGCGAACTCCGTTCGAGACCTCGGCGCCAGCGCCGCGACCGAGAAAGGGAGGAACAACGCCCGTCAAGCCGAGCGAATATGAGCGCTACGGCATCCTTCCGCGAGATCGCGAAATCGCCAAGCGCGATCCCTCCGCGTCGATCACCACCCGGGGTGTCGCGGGTCATCGAAGGGTTCGCGCGTTTACCCCTCACCTACGCCGAGTGGTTTGGCACGATGGATTTAATCCTAAAGGCATCACTAGGTTCGACGGTGAGAGGGACCGGAGGCTTGGCTACAAGTATATGCTGCAGCGGTCGAGGCGGCAGAGGGATCGAAAGTAATGGCAAACTACTTGCAGGTTACCCTCTCGCCCACAGCCCAAGCATGGCTCACGGACTTCAGCCGAACTCTATAGATTCTGGGGAGATCTGTGTGAGCAGTTCATTTCAAATTTCCAAGGCACTTACGAGCGTTGAGGCACCCCTTGGGACCTATACAGCTACACCAAAGGAGGAGCGAACCCCTCAGGGAGTTAGTCAAGCGCTTCATGCACAGGAAAAGCACCGTTCGGGATGTCACAGATGCGATTGTGATAGCTGCCTTCCAGAAGGGAGTCAGCGACCCCAACCTCATCAAGAAGATGTCCCGGAAGCCACCGACGTCGGTCCGGGAGCTGTTCGCCCTAGTGGACCGTTACGCTTCAGCCTCCGAGGCTCTGGCGGAGCGGCGTGACGAGGGGAAGGATCAGGCTGAACCCCCCCGGCGGAAAGAAAAGAAGCGCAAGGGTGAAGAGCTGGTGGCAGTCGCGGCACCAACTCACCCTCGCGCCCTCAAAGAGGATGGATATGACAAGGTTATGAACTCGCTTTTCCCTTTCCATCCGAAGGGGAGGCATGCTGCCAAGGACTGCTTCACCCTAAAGAGGTTCGCCCGCGAGAGCAAGAAGCAGCCGGACAAGGTCCGAGTGGAGCACGCCGCCAACAAGCCACCTCCCGGCCGAGGACTATCGGGAAGCCGATCTCGAGCTCAACTACATATTCGGGGCTCGGCCGCATATGAGTCCAAGCGAAAGCAAAAGCTCACCGCCGGGACATCTATGCGGTGGCACCGAAACGCCCCAATATATGCTGGTTCGAGGTCGCGATAACCTCGACGCATTCGGATCACCGGATCACGTCCGTTCGGCAGGTATCCTCTCGTCTTGGCGCCCGTCGTCCGCGGCATCAAGCTCAAGAGGGTATTGATCGACGGCGAGGCGGGCTCAATGTCCTCTTTGTCAAAACCCTTGACGATATGGGGATTCCACGGTCGGAGCTAAAGCGCGGATCGTCGCCTTTCCACGGTGTCATACGGAACTTCAGCGACACCACTCGGACAAATCACCACGCCTGGTCACTTTGGCGCAAGGGAGAATTGCAGGACGAAGAACCTTGGTTTCGAGGTGGCAGATTTTGCAACGACATATCATGCCATCTTGGGAGACCAGCGCTGGCCAAGCTCATGGCGATACCCACTACACGTACTTGACATTGAAGATGCCAGGCCGAGTGGTATCATCGCTCTGTGGCGGTGACATGAAGCGATCTTTTCTGTGGCGAGGAAAGGCTGCGAGATGGCCGAGTCCCTGGAGGCGCTAGCGGGTCGAGGGGATCTCGCGAGAAGCGGATTCCGAGAAGCCAGGCGGCGTCCCCACCCGCAAAGCGAAGCCGGATTGGCGAAGAAGGTACCAAAGAATCCTCCTCGACCCGTCCGATCCGTCGCGAACCGCCTTGATCGGGACAGGGCTCGAGGACAAATAGGAAAGCGCGCTCGTCACCTTCTGAAGCGAATAAAGACGTCTTCGCGAAGCCGTCGGACATGCCCGAGTTCCCAGGGAGGTGATCGAGCACGCATTAAATATAGACCAATCGGCCAGGCAGTCAAGCAAAGGCTGCGACGATTCGCCCAAGACCGCCGACAGGCCATCGGGAGGAGATTACAAATCGCTAGCCGCAGCTTCATCAAAGAAGTGTATCATCCCGATCGGTGGCAAACCCTATACTTGTCCGTAAGAAGAATAAAAGCTGGCGCATGTGTGTTGATTACACCGACCTCAACAAGGCTTGTCAGAAAGATCCCTTTGGTCTCCCTCGTATTGATCGGGTGGTAGACTCCACCGCCGGGATCCCAACTACTTAGTTTTACGGATGCCTACTCAGGCTATCATCAAATCCGGCCGAGAGGAGGATTGCGAGAAGACCTCGTTTATCACCCGTTCGGAGCATATTGCTACATCACCATGCCGTTTGAAATTTGAAGAAACGTGGCGCGACTTATCGGTAGCGATCTGGCAGTGTTTTCACCATCAGCTTGGACGCAACGTGGAAGCTTATGTGGATGATATAGTGGTCAAAACCGAGGCAGAAGACAGCCTCACCTCTGACCTGGCCGAGACGTTCACAAGTCTGAGGGCGTTCCAGATGAGGCTAAACCCCGAGAAGTGTGTTTCGGAGTTTCCTCAGGAAGCTACTCGGGTTCATTGTCTCTCATCGCGGGATCGAGCCGAACCAGAGGAGAAAATCGGGGCCATCATGAGGATGGCCCCGCCTACCAACCAAAAAGAGGTCCAAAAGCTCACTGGGTGCATGGTAGCGCTTGGCAGGTTTATCTCACGGTTGGGAGTTCGGGGAATGCCTTTCTTCAAGCTCCTCAAGAAGCAGGACCGCTTTGAATGGACAGCGGAGGCGCAGCAAGCCTTTGAAGAGCTCAAGGTGTTCCTCTCCACCCCTCCAATTCTAGTCTCGCCGGTGCAAGGTGAACCTCTCCTGCTCTACATAGCGGCGACAACTCATGTAGTCAGCGTCGTGATAGTTGTGGAGCGGGAAGAATCGGGACACCGCTCACGGCGTGCAACGCCCGATTTATTTTGTCGGCGAAGTCTTTGGCGAATCCAAGATGCGATATCCTCAAATCCGGAGCCGGCAGACGCCATTACGATCTCGTCACGGAAGTGAAGCATTATTTCCAAGGACATTCGATTTGATAGTGACTTCTTTCCCCATGGGAGAGGTCCTCCGTGTCGGGAAGCTCTTGGAAGAATTTCAAAGTGGGCAATGAGCTTGGAGCTTTCGACGTCTCGTTCAAGCCACGCACCGTCAAGTCAGGCTTTGGCCGAGCTTCTGGCCAGTGGATCGAATCGAGGCTCCCCACACGGAAGAAGAGCCAGAATATTGGGTCATGCACTTCGATGGATCTCTCATGCTTGGAGGAGCCGGGGCGGGAATTCTCCTTATCTCGCCTAAAGGCGACAGGTTGAAGTATGTCCTTCGGATTCACTTCCGGCCTCGAACAATGCCGCAGAGTCTGAGGCTCTCGTCCCATGGGCTTCAGACGCCATATCACTCGGAATCCGGCCAATTTGGCGGTTCGGGCGACTCGATTGGTGGTGAACCAAGTCTGAATGACTGGTCGTGCGTGGATAAGACCATGACGGCATACCGCCCGACAAGTCCGAGAATTGGAAGGCAAGTTTGTGATGCAGGAGCTAGTTCATGTCCTCCGCCGCAATAATGAGGCGGTGATGAGTTGGCTAAAATGGGAGCCACTCGGGCGGATATCCCGAGTGGCATCTTAAATCTGAGGATCTTCACGAGCCAACCGTTACAAAAGCGATAAGAGCCGAATAATGAACACAGGACCGGGTCCTGCTCATCGATCCCGATTGGACTACCGTACCTTGATTATCTCTGAAGGACAAACTCAGAGCGACCACCCTGGCAGAGCGCGTCTCCCGACAAGCCAAGTCCTACGTGGTGGTGGGCGACGAGCTCTTCCGGAAGAGTGCCTCAGGTGTCCTCAGGCGGTGTATTTCGGGACAAGTGGGAAGAGAGCTGCTCCAAGAAATCCACTCGGGGATGTGTGGCCATCATGCGGCATCAAGCGCCTTGGTTGGGAAAGCCTACCGACAGGGCTTCTTCTAGCCAACGGCGGTAACGGATGCCAAGGAGATCGTTCGAACCTGCGAGGGCTACCAGTTCTATGCAAGACAGACACACTTGCCGGCGCAGGAGCTACAAACTATCCCCATCTCTTGGCCCTTCGCGATCTGGGGCTCGATTTAGTGGGCCCGCTCAAGAAGGCTCAAGGTGGTTTCGCCTACCTCTTCGTGGCCATTGACAAGTTCACCAAGTGGATCGAAGCCAAACCAGTTGCCACTATCACTGCAGTTAAGGCCAAGGAGTTCTTCCAGGATATTGTGGTCAGATTTGGAGTGCCCAACCGGATCATCACGGACAACGGCACCCAATTCAGGAGTGAAGAATTCCAAGAATGGTGCGAAGGCGTCGGGATCAAGATCTGCTTCGCCTCGGTGGCTCACCCACGAAGCAATGGGCAGGTTGAGCGAGCTAACGGTCTGGTCCTCCAAGGCCTCAAGGCCAGGATCTTCGACCGACTCAAACCATACGCTGCCCGATGGGTGAAGGAGTTACTGTCGGTACTCTGGGGACTCAGAACCACTCCCAGCCGAGCAACTGGCCAAACCCCTTTTTTCTGGTCTATGGCGCAGAGGCGGTTCTGCCGACCGAGCTAGGGTTCGAATCCGCGAGGGTTCGGAATTACAACGAAGCCGAGTCCGAGGGAAGCCGAATGGTGGAGCTTGATCAACTCGAGGAGGCTCGGAACGTTGCAGCCATCCAGTCGGCTAAGTACCTCCAGGGACTTCGGCGTTACCACTCTCGCAATGTCAGAGGAAGAACCTTTTCAGAAGGAGATCTGGTCCTGAGGAGGAATCAGAAAAGCGAGCACAAGCTCTCTCTAATTTGGGAAGGTCCGTACATTGTGGAGAAGACGGTCCGGCCGGGTGCTTATCGACTTAGATGTGAAGGCGGCGAAATTTTGGCGAATACTTGAACGCCGAACAGCTCGTCGCTTCTACGCATAAGTTATGAACCCGACTCTCACATCTTGAATAAAATGGTGATCCCCTTTTATTTTACGAAGCCCTCTTGTGTAATGGTAGTCCCGAGTGGTTATTACCCGACCGGGTGTAACGCCTAATCCTGGACGCTGGTACAAAACGCACGGAAATAAAAACCGCGATGAGCACAAAACTCGGCGGTTTATACCAACGCCGCATAACGGAATGGGTAGAAAGCACTAACCACTCGGGGACTACAATTCACAGCGCCAGAATCTAACCGAGATTTGCTCGATCGAGAGTTTCTAGCCGTCAAAAGCTCGTGCCCAGCGCCTGCGTTCTTTAATCGGAGCAACCGACTAGAACAGTTGATCGGGAACCCTAAACTCGGAATAAACATGACGGCATAGATTGGGCAAGATTCCACATTTTATTCATAATATTAGTAATTTACACTACTAACTTTCTTTTTTTTTTTCTTTTTCTCGCGCTAAAAAAAAGGGGGGGAGAAGGCGGGGCGGCTCCTGCCGCCAATCCTGCCGCTGCTGCCGCTTCTGCCGCTGGGAGGCTCGGGAGAGAGGTCGTCGGGATCAGACGCGACGCGAGCGACGTAGCGCCACTAGGATCTCGTCCTCAACCACCCAAAGGGGTGGTATGAGGCGAACGAGAGTCCTGATGGCCAGGTCGTCGTGGCGCTCGCGCCCGATCATCTCCATGATGATCTCAGCCACCTCGTGGAGCCCCGGAGCCACCTCCAAAGAAGGCGGCCATCGCGGCGGCGTCAGGCGGCTCCTTCCTCCTCCTCCGCCTCTAGAGTGGCGAAGTCGAGCTCCTCCCAAAGTACGCCTCCTCCCGGTTATGGAGTAGCAGAAGAATCTGGCGGAAGAATGCCGTGAGGGGCCAACGAATCTCCTCATGCTAGCCATGGAGGAAGGCTGGGAAGAAGAAGAAGAAGAAGGAGACGATCGCTCGAGGGCGGTGACGTCCCATTTATAACCTGTACCTGGCTCCGGAATCGAGGCGACGCCATTCAAAAACGCAAAAAACGGCGACGCCAAGATTGACAATTCGTTCGGAGTACCAAAGAAGATCGGTACGTTGAACAAAATCAAGGGGCATTTCGCCAGACACGTGTCATGAGCAGTTCAAGCTCATTCGGCCTTCCCGCTTAATTCGCTCAAATTAAGCGAAAAAGCCCGGGGGCTGGAGAGCTAGGAAACGACGCAAGCCTGGGGGCTAAACCACTCAGCCAGGTGGCCACAACGTAAGTCCCGACGCTCGAGAGCTGCACGCCAGCCTCTCGGAAAAGCGTGTCTGGGGCAAGAAAGCCACGGGCCAAGACCCTGGCGCCTAGGAGCCAAACCAGTCGGCTGAAACCCACCCAGAAAGGCGCAACGGGATCCAAAAGGCTGTAGGCCTATATTCTAGCAACTCAGACAAAGGAGAAGGAGTGAAAGAGGTCTGGAGCTCATTTAGTAGAGGACAACACAGACAAATTATATTCAAGTGAGAAGACACAATATTTCAGACAAGGAGGGCCAGCACTCGGCATCAAGGTTCACATCGAAGTCAGAATTCTAGATTCTCTAACAAGGCTTGCGATGCACCGGACACCTCTTCGAGGAGCGCGTTGGCCTTGTCTTCATCACAGGCAAAACCTTCTTTCCACGGCCGAGGTCAACTCTCGGATAATGAGACTTGACCACCGCCAATGCCTGGTTCGCACTCATTGCCGCGGACTCCTTGGCGTAAGCTCGATCTGTCGGCTCCTCCGGAGAGAAGCGGAACAGCATCGTCCCCCTGGCCCGGCTTGACTCCTTCAATACGCAGAAGGTGCAGGACTGGCTCGCAGGCGACGCGCATGATCACCGCCTCGCTCGGCGGCGGCCATCTTCTCCTTGCATGCAACAAAGTCAAACGGCCATCAAGAGCACACCCGACGCCAAGTATGTTCAACCCAAGCCAAAGAAATTTACCCTTCAGCTCATTGCATCCTCTCCAAGGCGACTCGAGCTTGAGGCCGAGTTCTCTGAAGCCTCGATCGGGCCCTCGGCTCGACAGCGGTCGAGTCGCTCTGAAACACGAGCGTCATCATCCTCTCCAACCATCCAAAAGGCATCCAAACCGAATCCAGGGAGAATCTCACCTTCGAGCATATGCTCAAGCCGTCTTCTCCTCCGGATCATCATACACTCGCCTCGAAGCCCGTGGACCTCTTTCCATCTATCCGCTGATCTCATTGAGCTTGTCCTGCATCGCTTACGCTCCTTGAGCCGGGAGCACCTTCCGAAAAACGCGACCTTTGCTCAGCGCTCCCCATGTCCTAGGTAGCAGGCGAGAATCTCGAGGAGAAGTCACAGGCAACAAATTCAGAGACCCCTCCACCGGGACGTCCATAGCAGTGAGTCTGAATCGGCAAAAGGGAAGACACCTCGACAGGCAATAACAAAAGACAAGGATCGCCCAAAAGAATACCTTTTGGATTTCTTGAATTTCATCCCGAGTCTCATCCGAGACCCAGCACCACTCGAAGGAAGTTAGCGCTGCGGCCGGGCTGCCACAGGGACGAAGAAATTTGTGGCTCTGTAGCCGTGATCCGGTGCATCGGAGGTCGAAGGCCGGTGACGAAAGACCGGCGACCTCCTCCGCCGATTCAGCGCCAGAGCTCGTCGACCGAGGTGTCATCCACTCGCCGCTCGAGCATGTTTCAGCCGAGAGAGGCCGACGACCGAGGCGTCAGAGAGGAAGGATGCGCGTTCTGAAAAGGAACGATCGCACCTGTTTGAATCACACATCGATCAAAGAAATCATGGAACGACTTTTCGAGAGAATAGTGCACTCACAGGAGGGAGGCCTTGCCGTCGAAAATTTATGAGGGCAGCCCCTGTTGGTGATCAACGTGCCAGGCACGAAGAGATCAACTACTCGTCTTTGCCGCGCCTCCATCGACAAGGACGCATCCGTTTCCCGAGTGGGGTCCAGAGGCCCGTTATCATGGAACCCCAAATGGACTCTCTCCTTTAAGGGCTGCACCGGCGCTTCACAAAGGCGATCGCGATCCGGGACCGTCAGCCTCGGTTCTTCAGATCGTTAATCAATGCCGAAGCTTCGGGATTTGGGCCAAACCGCCTCCATCCGGCGTCGCTCGACATCGGGAAGCTTTAGGAGCGCGGCGTGAAGGGGCGAGGAAAGGGTCAACATTGGCACAATAGAACCACTCCCGCCTCCAGCCTTTGAGGGAGGTCTTGAGGGGAACGACAAAATACTGCTTCTTCGAGCCCTCCCGTAGCTGGAGCCCGGCGCCCCCAACGACGCTGGGAGCGGCCCGGTTCGGATGAGGCTTGAGCAAGAAGAAGGAGCGGAACAAGTCCAAATGAGGACGTATCCCAAGATACGCCTCGCAAAGCTGAACGAAGATAGCAATGTGAAGAATCGAGTTGGGGTTCAAATTGATCAACTCGATTTCGTAAAAGTGGAGGAGCCCCCGGAAGAAGGCGCTCCCAGGAATGCTAAATCCTCGCTAGAAGAAGGACTCAAACACCACAATCTCATTCTCCAAAGGTGTGGGGTAAGGGTCACTGCGGCGGGACGGGCGGAGATCAACTCCAACGGAGGAAGGACGCCGGCGGCGACCAGTCCCTCCAATCGGGACGTCGTGGTGATGGAGGTCTCCCACCCCGCAGCCGCAGGGCCGGTGCTACCTCCCGGCGCTGACGAGGATCCCGAAGAGGAAGACATCTCTGTGAAGGAGACCTGGAGGGAGGAATCGTCGGGGGCCTTGGGCGCGAAATTAGAAACCCTAAGTCGCCCAAACCGCCGAAAGAGGCTCAAAGGTTTCTCAACGGTGGTGGGGGAAGGGCAGAGGTACCTTCGCCTAGCAAGTTTTCCCTCATTTATAAGGAGCAAGCCTTAATTTTCGCCTTACGGCGGGGAAAGCAACGGCCTCCACTTTCGATCTGGGCGGATCTAGGGCACGCCCCATGTTGGGCCGATAGTGGGTTGCGCAAAAGCGCGACCAGTGTCAAGTCTGGTTCAAGTTTGGGATAAAGTCGCCCCATGATGGGCACGAGCCGGCCGCCACGGAAGTTTGGGGCGGGCACTTTCCGAACATCCCCAAGCGGTATGCCCCATAATTTGGGGCCAATTGCTGGTCACTACTTCTTAAGCGTGATTGGGTGCCGTCTGAGGATTTTCACTAAATCGGTCTTGAGAATCGCGCCCATGAGGGTCTGAAGCGATCTTGGCAAAGCGAGCACAGGCATTACTCTGGATGACCAAGGTATGCCCCATGAGGGTCGGTTGGGTCTCACAAGCCAATCGCCGACACCGCAAGCGGGTGCGGTACCGCTCGACCCGAGCCAAACAGACTACGGTACGCCCCTTGAGGGCCAGCCGAGCGACAAGCCGGTTGCCGCGCACCGTAAGCGGGCGTGGGTACCACTCGGCCCCGAGCCGAAAGACTACTGATCGCCCCATGAGGGCGGCCGAGCGACAAGCCGGTTGCGCGTCGTCAGCGAGCGCGGTACCATTCGACCACGAGCCGAAAGACTACGATGCGCCCCATGAGGCGGCCGAGCGACAAGCCGGTTGCGCGCGCCGTAAGCGAGCGCGGTACCACTCGACCCGAGCCGAAAGACTACGGTGCGCCCCATGAGGGCAGAAGCGACAAGCCGGTTGCAGCGCCGTAAGCGGGCGCGTGGTACCACTTGGCCACGAGCTAACCAACCACGGTGGCTTCATACTACAAGTTCTTTATGATCTTTTTCCCGCATAATCCTTATGACAGGATAAGAGGCGGAAATTCGATCCTAAAGCACTTGGGGTCTTGTGGGATGTTAGAGACAGGGTCCCGCAAGAGGGGCCTACACCCGACCCGGGCTTGACGGGCGAACAGAAGCCCAAAGCCGGAAGCACCACGACGGGCCGGAGGAGGTTTTCGACTTGTTCCCCAAGGCAACTCTCGATCCTTCGGGAAGCTTCGCCACGCGCCGAACAACCCACCAAGAACGAAGCATGCGGCGACCTTTGCCAGAGCTGCATGGATGCCGGGAACTCGACAGCGGCAGGCATAGGTCGGGGAAAGCATAACCACCTCTCCAAGACGTAGAGCGCGAGGGCCAATGAGGACAAAGCACATGTCGGCCAGGACACCATGTTCAGGGCCCGGTGGCGCCCATCTATTATGTATCCTTCCCCCAGTATATATATAAGGGGAGGAGGGAGAAACAAAAAGAGAGGCTCACAAGATATCCAAGAACACAGGACTAGGGTATTATCTCCTCCGAGAGAGCCCGAACCTGTCTAAAAATAGATTGCCCTCGCATCCTGTGTTACCATCAAGCTCAGATCCCGCACAAATCCCCTAGAATCACAAATCTCATTGCCGGCGAAACCGATCGTCGACAGTTATTTTATTTAGAGTACTTTACTTTTAACGATGTGTATGATTGTGATATTTACCGATGTTAAGACTGTGTGCACTAGCGTGATCCTGGACTAGTGCTGAATACACAAAGGATCCGGATTTGCAAATTCGGGTCCCGATAAAAACACATTTAAAATTTTATTTATGAGTATTGGGAAAGGTAATTAAAGAAAGAATTTGTTATGTAGTTACATCACAGATGGTTTTAATATAAAACCGTCTGTGATAGTTACATCACAGACGATTATAATTACAAACCGTTTGTGATATCTACCAAAAATATATAAAACAGAGCCGTTGTCAATTCGTGTTTTTCGGGTTTCGCGATCTATTTTGAGACTGGCTGCGGCACTGAGGAGATTGTGTGAAAGAAGGCATCGGGGACTGAAAAGTCCTGCTCGGTTAACAGCATGGTCAATGGACCACAGCCCGAGTTTGAGTTGGTAACTCGAGCTCGGGTCCCCTACCATCTTGTTGACTGGGTGACGCCCGAGCGACCTCGAGCAAGGGAGCTGAGGGCTATCTCACGACCGAGGCCTAAAGCTCAGGAGGACCCGATCAGAGGCTTACGTTGGCAGTTACCAAGATCTGTAGAAGTAGGACTTGAGGCGGACGTGGGCGTAGGACCCTGGGATGGTTGTGATCCGGGTTAGGCGTTAGTGGGGGCCACTCTCCCCGGGAACTAATCCTGACCGATTACCAATAACGGGAAGGAGGGGTTTTGTAATCTCTATATTAGTACATAGGAGAACCCCTTCAAGAGACAACCAGACACCCATCTGTACTAAGTCTAAGACAAGCATTCTTCCACTCCTCCGGGCAAGACTGGAGTAGAGCTATTACCCAGATTGGGGGCTCGAACCAGTATAATTCCTCGTGTCTCTTGTCTTCTTCTCTTCGGCCAGATCATGAAAGCAGTAGATGTCGATCTCTCGAGGGACGAAGCTCGCCTTCGGGTCCCTGCTCCCTAACCCCTCGGTTTCATCTCTACGGTTAGGTGATCCCGATCATCGACAGCTGACGCCCACCGTGTGGCCCAAAGGTTTCGAACCTCTAGAGGAACATCACTACTTTGACGACTTCGACAAAGTCATGGCGCACGTCTCTGGGAGACTTTCGGCGAACTCGGCGTCGAATGCAGTTCCCGAGCACGGGGGTTCCATGTCCCTGTTTTCCTCGTCGCCACCGCTCTGCGATCATTTCGTCTTTGTGGCCGGCGGTCACAGGGCGAACGCAGAAACAGAAGACTGTGAGCTGAAAACTCCTGAAGACCCACGTCGAATGGCTCAGGTTGTCATCAACCAGGCGATAACCACCCTCCAACAGGAGGAGCGTGGGGAGATCGGCGCTTCCTCCAGTCTATCAAGGCTCCCTTGCTCCACCGAACGTCTGCGCGCCATCGCCAAAGTCATGGCCGATCCCGCTCGGGTAAGGTCGGACCTCTTCGGCCGAGCACTAGCAGAAGAGCTCTACAAGGCTGCCAACGAGGCAATGCCCCCCTGCTAGGTCGGAGCTGGCACTTTGGGTCCCACTCCCTCACAAGCAACGGCAGCTCCTCGTGTAGGCACCAGCGTTCTCGCCGGTCACCGCGATGTTGAACCCGGGACGCGTCGTGTATGCCCTACATCGCCGATCCCCGAACGCGACCTGGGGAAACGACCGGCGCCTGTCAAGTCACAGTAGCACCCGCTTGAACAATACCCCGTCTGGGAGCCCGTCTCTAGACACCCCGCCCAGGGCAAGCTTGCCCCCAACCCCAGGAAAATCGGTCCATCCAATGCCAAAGGTAACGATCCTACGCCGATCTCTAACAAGCGGAAGAGGGATCGCAAGAAAGCTAGCTAGCCGCGGGTGCTCACAGCATCGAATAGCGAATACGAGGTGATGGAGGCATGAGGACCGGCCCAGGGAGAGCCTTGACCTCAGCAAGGATGGGCCCGAACACAACAAACACCGCGCCTGCCCCAACCAGGGAACCGTCGACCTAGGTCCCAGCACGGCGACGTCCGGCCGTAAGGGGTTGAGGAGCGACCGAAGAATGATGACAACAGGTATTGACCCTTCCACAGGGCCCATGGACATGATCTACACAGTTGCAGGGCTTGGCTGGGCAAACTGAACACCTTTTACGATGGGTGTGGTGAGATGCCCACGCTCCCGAAGGAAGGCGAGCATCCCAACAGGGTCAATGTAGGCGAGGACCTAGACGACCTCGACCTGGAATTTCAACAGGGCGAGTGACGGATAGACGTCATCTTCGGTGGCTCATCAGCCTACCAGTCCCGATGCGAGCTTAAGAGCGCTGCCCGCAAATGGGCTGGCACGACGATTGCTTTCACTGGGGAGGACGCCCCCAGGGCATGTCGAGAGATCTCAAGACCGCCCTGGTAGTGACCCTGACCATAAGCAACACCATGGTCGGCCGGGTCATCCACGATGAAGGCAGCTCCCTCAACCTGCTCCTAGCAGGCACGCTCGACTGGATGTAAATCCCCTGGTCAAAAATCAAGAACACCAAGGTTCCCTTCTCTGGGATCGTCTTGGGCAGCTCGACCATGCCCCTCGGGCAAGTGGTCCTGGCCGTCACTTTCGGTGACTCAAACAACTTCTGCACCGTGCTGATTACCTTTGAAGTGGTTGATGCAGACCTCCCTTACAACGCCATACTCGGGCGCCCGGCCTTGATCATGTTCATGGCGGCCAACCATTACAGCCACCGCTACATGAAACTTTCGGGACCCAACAATGTCATCACGGTACGGGGTGACCTCAAGGCAGTGCATGGTTGCGAGAGTAAAGCCCTAGCTCTCGCCGGCTTACTGCCCCAGTCGGGCCTAGAGACGACCGTGAAGAATGCCCGCCAGAAGGCAGCAATCCAGCCCAGCAGCGTAACAAAGGCTGTGCAACTCAAAGAGAATGATCCGAGCAGGTGCGCCCACATCGCGGTCGAGCTGGACCTCAAATAGGAACTCTAGCTCATCACCTTCCTTTGAGCTAACAAAAACATATTCGCCTAGGAGCCAGCAGACATGCCGGGCATCCTGAGGGAGGTGATCGAGCACAAACTACAAGTGCGGCCCGGCTCACGGCCCGTATGACAAAAGTTACACCGCTTCTCGAACGAGAAAGTGGCTGTAATAAGGGAGAACCTGGATAAGCTCCTGAAGGCCAGCTTCATTCGGGAAATCGATTATTCCGAATGGCTTCCCAACCCTGTCATCATCCAGAAGAAAGGTGGGAAGTGGAGGATGTATGTTGACCACATGGGCTTAAACTCGGCGTGCCTGAAAGACAACTTTCCCCTCCCACGGATAGACCAGATCGTTGACTCCATGGCAAACGCCAAGATGCTGAGCTTCCTAGACACCTACTTTGGCTATCACCAGATCAAGTTGGCGGTTGGCGATGAGAGTAAGATGGCCTTCATCACACCGTTCAGAATGTATTGTTACATGATCATGTCGTTCGGCCTTCGCAATGCAGGCCCGACATTCCAACGCCTCATGGCCAAAACCTTCGACCCTCAGATCGGCCGCAACCTCGAGGTCTACATGGATGATATCATCGTGAAGAGCTCCTCCAAACATGACCATACCCGAGACCTCGGAGAGACCTTTGCCAACCTGAGCAGGCACGGGATCAAACTCAACCATGAAAAGTGTATATTCGATGCCGCTTCGGGGAAAGTGCTCGGCTTCATGATTGGGGGATCGGGAGTCGGCCCGAACTTGGAGAAGATCGAAGCAATAGAGAGGATGGCTCCCCCGACCTCGGGTGAAGCAAGTACAATGCCTCACTGGCCGCATGGTGGCACTCAGCCGGTTCATCTCAAGACTCGGCGAACGTGGGTTGCCATTCTTCAAGACATTGTGCAAGCACAGGGGCTTCGAGTGGACACCCGAGGCGCAATGGTCCTTTGACGAGCTGAAGGCCTACCTCTCAAGACCACCTTTGTTCATGACCCTATGGCCAAATGAGGACCTACTTCTTTACCTTGCGGCTACGACTCAGGCCGTGAATGCCGTTTTAGCCGCCAAGCGAGATGGTCAGCCATAACCAATCTACTTGTCAGCGAGGTCCTTCATGGGCCCAAGGAGCGCTACCCCCAGGTCCAGAAACTGCTATACACCCTTCTCGTGGCTTCGCATAATCTCCGGTACTACTTCCAGGCGCACTCGATGATCGTCCCGAGTGGATTCCCGCTCAACGAGATCTTAAGAAACCTGGAGGCTAAGGATCAGATTACCAAGTGGGCCAAGGAGTTGGCCGAGTTCGACGTCAAGTTTGTGGCGTGCATGGCCATTAAGTCGCAAGCGCTGGCGGACTTCGTAGTGGAGCAAACCCCACAACCGGCCCCCAAGCTTGAGGTCGAAAAGGAGGAGCCCTGAATCATGCATTTCGATGGCTCAAGATCCTTCAAGCGCTTAGGGGCTGGTGTCCTCATCATCACACCAAAGGGGGACAAGCTGAGGTATGTGATTCGCTTCTGCTTCACGGCCACTAACAATGGGGCAGAATATGAAGCCCTACTTGCTGGACTTCAAGCCTGCAAGGCGTTAAGCGTACGCTGTCTGGTCGTTAAAGGTGATTCATAGCTTGTCGTCAACTAGTACAACAAAGACTACCAGAGCACGGAGGATTCGATGGCCAAGTACGTCACGGAGGTGTGTAAAGCGGAGAAGTGGTTTCAGAACCTGGAGGTCAGGCATGTGCCCCAAAAGGACAACACCAATGCCGACCTCCTGGCCAAGCTCGGATCCTCTGATGACGAGATATCGCCAGATGTCATCCTTGAGACTCTGGCAGCCCCTTCGATCTCAGAGCTGGAGTCTTTGGCAGCCTTTCTCGAAGGAGGCCCGACCTGGACCAAACCAATTTATGACTACCTCGAGCGGGGTCGGATGACAGACGACCCCATCGAGAGGAGAAGAATCAAGCGCCGAGCATGTTCATACAGGGACATTGGCGGCTAGCTGTACTGCCGAAGCATGTCGAGCGTCCTAACGAAATGCGTCTCCCCGGAGGAGGGTAAGTTTCTGCTAAACAATATCCACTCGGGTCTCTATGGTGCACACTCCTCCTACAGTATGATGGTCGAAAAGGCATTTTGCATGGGGTTCTACTGGCCAACAGCACTCCAGGACGCATGAGATATAGTTTGCACCTACCAGGCCTGCCAATTTCATGCTTGGAAGTCGCACCAACCGGCCTACACCTCCAGACTATCCCGCTTGCCTGGCCTTTCTCGTCTTGGGGGATGGACATCCTGGGTCCTTTCCCACAGGCCATTGGTGGGAAAAGATTCCTCTTAATTGCCATCGACACCTTGACCAAATGGATCGAGGTTGAGCCAGTTTCAGCAATCACTACTCAAGCAGCGGTCAAGTTTTTTTGCTCCTCCGTGGTAACCAGGTAGGGAGTCCCTTGTAGGATTATTACACTAAGTTCACCAGTGAGCTATTCCAAGAATTTTGTGAGGGCATGGGGACCAAGGTGTGCTACGCCTTAGTGAGCCATCCACAGAGCAACAGAGCCGTGGAGTCCGCCAATGGATAGATTGTTCAAGGCGCCAAGAGGCGGGTTTCTCGTGGGCTTGAGCAGCACGGCCGGTCCTAGGTGGACGAACTTCGCACCGTCCTATGGTTGATCCGTACCACGGTCAGCCGCACGATACGGTCTACTCCCTTTCTGCTCATTTTTGGTACGGAAGCCATCCTGCCTCCGGAGGTAATGTTAGGTTCTCCTAGGGTCAGCTTGGTGGACCAAGTCGTCTTCGAGCAAGAACGGTCCCTTGACCTATCCCTAGTAGAAGAAGTAAGGTGCTGAGCGCTGTTGAGATCGTCACATTACCTGCAAGCTCTTCGCAGACATGCGTTTAGATACGTATGACCTAGGGAGCTACTTTTTGGGGACCTAGCTCTAAAATGAATCCAGAGTGCGTCCAACACCAACAAGTTATCCCGATAGTGGGAGGGCCCCTATAGAGTTGTCTCAACAGATCGCACGGAGCCTTACCGGCTAGAGATGCCTAATGGCAGGTAGCTCGCAAACTCATGGAATATCGACCAACTTCGAAAGTTCTATGTGTAACACTCTTGCTCCAAATTTCAATAAAGATTACCCTCATTTGCCTCTGAAATCTTCGCATATCTTTGCATTATGCCATGTGCTATGGATCCAGGGGGTCCTTGCGATTGAGTAACGATCTTTATCATGTTCCACCATAGCATTGTCGGGGTCGAGATCCAATACCCGAGCCTTTCCCGGGCCCGACCCATGTTCATGTGCTTCGAAGCCAAATCCAAGTGTTGCGGCTTAGACGTTCACCTCCAGGGGTTACGCCAGCAGTAAGCCGATCCTTATTGCGTCACGGCTTCCCCTGTTGTAGGACTTGAGCTAAAGTCCATACTTGGGACAGGCCAGCACATGCAAGACCGGGCTTAAGTGCTCTTGAGTTTAACATAAGTGGCTCAAGAACCCTTGGGGGCTCGACTTCGACCTTTGCAATTTGTACATCTTCTCTCGGTTTCTTCTAACTTTGCAGGTCCTGTCATAAAGGGTTGGTTTTCTCAATGTCCTTCTCGGGGTGTGAACCGCGGACATCGTTTGCACTCGGGGTCTGGCCCACGGGCTTCGTTTACGCACGACCTCGATCGCATCAGGGGCCGATCCACGGATTTCGTCAACTGCCCCTGATGTCGACACCGCACGACCTCAACCGCATCGGGGGCTAGTTATGGGTACATTATTCTACGAACAGCTAAGTGCTCGATCATATATATACAAAAGACTATTCTAGAGCGCATCTTTTCTCTCGTAAACTTTTGGTTTTTCATTATATTGTTCCAAAAAAGCCTTAACTACAAAAGCATTAGCCTACTCATGTTTATAGGTCTGACATCTCACGAGTGAGCTTCTCTTGCTTGAGTTCAGCAACCCTTGTCCTCAGCTCGAAGAGTTCACCCTGCAGGTGGAGCGTCTCAGTGGCTGAGCTGGTGGCATGGCTTCACTCCTCTTGGAGTTGAGCTAAGGCGCCCTTGGCTGTTTTCACTGCTCGCCCGAGCTTCTCCTCAAGCGCAGCAACCTTCACCTCGAGCTCAGCTGAGGCCTTAACTAGTGCGGCGGTCTGCTCCACGAGCTGCTTTTGGAGCTCCTCCACCTTCGCACACTCCGCCTCCAGGGTCTTGGAGGCTTCCACACGCTCGGCTTCGAGGGTCTTGGAGGCTTCAGCTCGGACAGCCTCAAGCGCTCGAGATGACCTCGCACGCTTGTCCTCGACGGCTTGGTAGGCGTGGTCATACTCGGTGCTAAAGGCCCCTCTGAGCTCGGTGGCGTGGGAGACCTCGAGATCCCTCATGGTACCTTGAAGGGCGGTGAGCTTGGCGGAGTTTGTTTCCATTCTTTGTCGGGCCATCTCTCACTCGGCCCCAAGGGTTTCCTCGAGCTGCTTCAGGCGGGTCTCTCGCTCTTCCACCAGGTCCAGTATGACCTTCAGGGAATCCACGTGCTCCTGGAGACCTTGGAGTCTCTGGCAACGTGCTCCACGGCCTATGGAGATCAAAAAGTAAACACTTGAAGATCACTAAGGAGGAGGTGGAATGGAGAAAATAGAAGAAAGGCGACTCGTACCCGACTGAGCCGATTTTCGAAGGTGGCACGGTGGGGGCCATGCTCCTGCCGCTCAATGCCCCGATCACGGCATGCCCTCCTGACCCGGCCTGGTTAGAAGAAGAGCCCGTTCGGTCTTTCTCATCAGGCCAAGGGACGAGAACTGCCCCAAGACCATCACCCCTAACCTTGTTAGATTCGGCATCCCAGGTCGAGGCACCTTCGGTTGCGACCTCCAGGACGACCCCGATCGGGGGAGGGTCACCTTCATCAACCATGAGGGGGCTGCAGGGGACCACGACTGGAAGGCTCTTGGCTTCGACAGTTAGGACAGACTCGGCCTTGCCCTCCCTGATGGCCCCAGCCTGGAGGACCTCGACCCCGGCGGCTGGGGGTCCTTGCGCTTGGCCCTCCGCAACGGCTTCGCTTGGGGGAGGCGAGACTTCGACCGCCGTGGGTCCCCTGACTTTCGTGCCGGTGGGAACATGATCAGTCACGTGGCAGGGTTCCCCCGTGCCGGCAAGGCTCAGCTCGGGGGAGCAGGTCGGGTTCTACTGGAGGGATCCTCTGGTAGTCTGGTCCCCGAGCGGTCGCAGTTGACGGACCAGCTTGAAATCAGCTTCCTCCTCGGACTCGGACTTACCTTGGACAACAACCAATGTTAGGGGTAGTTGAGAGCAAGCTCGAGCCCCCGATGTCAGCAGTAGGGGGTATTACTAAACCAAATTGAGGAAAACTTTGAGAGCACCAGGGCAAGGCAATACATGTACCTGGGTGATGAGCCTTCTCCTCGAGGACGGACGCTGGGGGTCATGGCGCCTTAAGGGGTCCAGAGAGCTTCCCCTCACTACAGCTGCTGCCTGCTACTGCTACACAAGTAAGGGAGAAGTCATGGGAAGAAAAAGTGCAAGAGCAAGCAGCTCGGGGAACGACAAAAAATGGGAAGAAGGAAACTCACCACCACTCGTCCCCCCATTCAATGTGCTACTTCTTTGGGGTAGCTCTGCTCGGGGCGTCCTTTTTGCCTTTTCTCGCTCCAGGGAGTGGCAACATCCACCTCGCGGTTTCGAGGAGTTCTTGGCTATCCTGTGATCATGCTCAGGGGTCAGAATCAACTTGAGTGGTCCAAGTTTGGGTCTCAGATCAGCATACATTAGCTTGGTGATCCGATTTAGCACATTCTTGGGGATGGGGTCATCCAAGGTGTAATCGAGGGCGGCTTTCCGGAACATCCCTGTCATCCTGGCTACGAGCCAGGATTCCTTTGGCGCTATTGGGAATAAAGCAAAAGTTAGATGAGGTCTAGCTCGAGTCTGATAGTTTTCAAACTAGAAGAGTCTCACCTGTTGGGGCTTCACGGGTGGGATCATCTCGCCCCACGATCTCAAAGAACGGGTGAAGCCTCTTCCTCAGAGGGCACAACCGGTTCCGCAGAAAGTTGATGGCGATGGCTTGACCGGTCAAGCCACGCACATCATAGGTATGGACATAGCGATGGCCTCCTGGTCTATCTCCAGGGCACCCGGTTCGGGAGTCTAGCGCTTGCTGTTGATGGGGGTTTCGTCGAACGTGAGCGCGCCATCCTCGCCTCTCTTCAAGTAGAACCACCTTTCAGACCAAGGGCCATGGGAGTCCCGAGCATGGAGTTGGGGGAAGGACCAAGGAAGGCCTGTCTGCAGCCGAAAGGAAAGGCACCCGACTACGGGGTCCTTCCCGGTGCGGAACATGGCGAAGAATTGAAAGAAGAGAGAAGGAGTGGGAACGATCCCCAGGAACCCCTCACATAAGTGGGAGAAGATGGAAAGGAGGAGAATGGAGTTAGGTACCAGATTGATAAGCTCGATCCCGCATTGAGCAAGGATCGAGCCTACTAAATCGCTCTCCGATGTCCACAGACCGAAGAGAATGTACTGCTCGGTGCAGACAAGCTCATCTTCTCGGGGCTGTGGATCGGTCTCCCCGCCAGGCAGTCGCCACGTCGTTGGGTCCAGCAGCCCCAGTCCCTCGAGCTCCTTCACCCTCGACAAAGACAGTGAGCTCCTCCTGAACTTGGCCATGGGAGCTTGAGAGGTCTTGGCTGAGGAAGAGAAGGAAGGTTCGGACAAGAAAAGAGCGATTTCTCTAGAGATTGCTGGGTCGGAGAAGATTTGGGGGCTTTTTTTGGGAAGACGAAGTGGTCCGGGAAATAAAGGGTCCCGATTGATAACAGCTAGGGGGCCATCGTACCTGAAAAGGCACGTTGGGTGCGCTTCGAAAACCGCGCCGAGGGAAGTGGCAACGGTACGGAAGGACTTGGACCGTCCCATCACTCAGACCTAAGCGACGGGGCTTGGGAGTTCTTAGTTGAGACCAGGGCACCCGACATGACTTCGAGCTGAGGGTAAACCCGAGGTCGAGACACCACCTCGGGGGCTAGCGAAGACCAAAGGAACGTCCCCCTCCTGAGATCTTAAGGCTCAAGGTCTTCTTTAGCGGCCGGGTCTTTTTGAGATGTGGCGGATAGAGCCTGTATATTAGTGAATGGTGGTTAGAACCTTCACTGAAATATTACATAACTCAATTATTAAAAAGAATTGCTCAAATATGCTTTGTGAAACTTATTAACAAGTATGATTTGATGAAACTTGGCTTTATGCAAAAGAACTGTATTAAGCTTCCTTTGGAAAGCCCCACATATGCATTTTCCCCAGACTTGCTGAGTACTTTATGTACTCACGTGCTACCTTCTCAACATGTCTCAGAAGTGTTTGAAGCTGTCAAAGGAGATCCCAGGACTAGGACGCGCTCCCCACTCAATTGCCTGTGGGCATTTGGATGGGTCGCCTTGGTGTTTTCGTCTTCTGTTGCTGTTGTTCAAGTTGTTCAGCCTGTTCAGGCCGTAATGGTAAACCTTGACCATAAGGTCTTCGCTTTTATTTGGTGTTATTCTTATATAGTTATATGTAATCGTGATGTGGCTGTTGATTCTTCACTGTTGGACTGTGTGTACTAGCTACTGATCTGGGACTAGTACAGAAATACACAGGAGATTCCGGATAGCCGATCCGGGGGCTCACAGCGGTGGTATCAGAGCCAGGTCGACTGTAAGATGTGCCCTTAGTTAGAATGGTCATTTTTAGGAAGCTTCAAAACTTATGTTCTAAAAAGAAAAATCAAATAAATTGCTATTCTCGTCTTTTCTCTCTTTCTTTTCTTATCTTCCCCGTTGATTGCTTCTTCACCTGTTTGGAATGTAAATTGGACTATACCTCCCTTAAAAAACTTCTATATTAGGGTAATCGAGTTCCCACTTCCGACTTCAAGATTTGATGACTCAAGAGGAGCAATTCTGCAAGTTGCTATGGAAGTTGTGCGTCTTCCTGGGGAGGATCCAACCCTTGATCAGTAAAGACCAAAGAAGCAAGGTTGATCTTAGACTAACCCTATAGGTTAAGTGGCCGAGATTCTTTCTGTGTTTGAGCCGTTTAGCCTAGTTAGAGTGAGTAGTTTTATCGAGTAGACGAGTTGATTTGCTTGGTGTTAAAAATGTTTTGCTTTCCGTGGTTGGGTTGTTCTTTGTCTGGGCAGTCGGTTTTGGGTGTCATTAGAACCTCCCCTGTCTCTCTCGTTTGGGGTTTTTCCCTCTCATCTGGAAGCCTTGTTCTGTCGTCAGATGGAGATGAATTGCAGTGCTAACCTCAACCAAGAAGCTAAGGCATCAAATCCCGATGATATGAAAAACGTCAATGGTAACACCAGGGAAGTTCCAGTGGTCAATGTCAGCACAAC
Organism: Rhipidocladum racemiflorum; assembly: GCA_036346355.1. Taxonomy (NCBI): domain Eukaryota; kingdom Viridiplantae; phylum Streptophyta; class Magnoliopsida; order Poales; family Poaceae; genus Rhipidocladum; species Rhipidocladum racemiflorum. Next base: position 47,558,143 of record CM070575.1, read on the forward strand.
TACCACGCTCAACCAGCAACCCTTTGAGATGATAACAGCATTTATTCAGAATATGAATCAGTTCATGGTGACTCAGACTCAGCTCATGCAATTGATGATACAACAACTGAACAATCGAGCCTCTACGGTCACTCCACCTATAACTCCCCAACAATATCCTTCTGAGGAGTTACTACAGACCAAGTCTGTGGGGGCTCCTGTCCTGGTACAGTGATACTCCATTACTGTTGCGTGGGCCTGGTTAATCACGCAACCAGTAACGTAACGATCACGGCATCACGACAGACTCAGATTGAAACCACTTGGTCAGCACGTTACTCGAGTAATGAGGTCACATGCCAGCCAATTGGATCCAATTTGAGCTTCCCGCAACCATGTTGTGAGAGCCCCTTCTTCCTATACCGTACTGTACACCGTCTACTGTAGTGTACGGCACCGTATAGCAACAGGGTTCTCGGTACCGGAAATCTGAACCTAAAAATTTCGATCACCGCAATCGAAATCCTAGCTTCAAACCAGGTACCAGTACGCACCAGATACTGGTTCCCTAGATCAATAGCCCAGTATCGCATACCAACATCGTGAATATCAAAGCACAGAAGCTAACTTAATTTACATAACTGGGTGTATAACTTGCAGAAATATAATACAGGCCAAAAGAAGAAGTACGACAGCGGAAACCCAAAAGAAACACAACCAGCGCAGCTGGCCCACCAACCCTAAGGCTACTGACTGGAGGAAGGGCCCACGAAGCCACAAAGCTCACAGAAGTGAGGCTCGCCATCATCCAGGACATCATCAGTACCTTCCTCTGGGGAAAAAGGTTAGCAAGCAACGGTGAGTACACGTATGTACTCGCAAGACTTTAGTGTATGGAAATATAATTAAATGCAGGCCGATACAAATGAAATGGCTGCTACACTAGGTATGTTGCGAAAAGCGGCAGTTGAAACAGTTCATCGAAAAGTAGTACATAATGTAAAAGACAACAGTTTGAATAAAACATATTTACAGCATATGTAACATTTGAGCTTCTCGGCTGCCATCATCCATGATCGCAGCTGGGATACGAAACGACATCCATATATGCATAAATCCACCAAGTACCATACCGAACCAAATACCTTTAGCTAGACTCCGAAGTAACTTTTTATTTTTGAAACCAAAACAAATACTATACTCGATCCATTAACTGAAGAATTGCTATTAACCGTGAGCACGGCTAATCGATTAGATTTGTTTTAAGACTCTGCAGAGTTTGCACACTTTACCCAAACACAATTCATAATTGCACTCCTGTCAGCCAGGATACACGCGATACCGAGAGGTACCCGATATGCAAGAATGAACTATTCGTTCCCATCGTTAAGGGTTTAGCCACACCTCAAAGACCGGCGCATTTAAAACCCCTGCTATGGCGAAAGAGGCCAACTCCACACGAAGGGAGCCACTGGAGAAGAAACCTTGTGACGGCGGCCAAAATACGTACCGCGGCATTTCCCATAGCATGGCGTACGCCGTTGTATCATTTTATGAACTGGAGGATCTACCACGCCGCATCTACCAGCTATGCACACAAAGGTACAACCGGTGGTTTTTGAAAACATGCACCGCTACGCCTCGCTCTACGTGGGAGATCGTCCACTCTTCGGCCTACCAACAGGCACAGCTAACCCCTCACACTTTAGGTACTAGAATAGACTATCCCATACCAGCTTGCGTGGTTGCGCTGCGTTCATTCAGAAAGCGTCTCAAGTTCAGTCCTTATTGTTTTTGCCTAGTGACTCAAGCGGGGAACTCCACTTAACTAGCCAACCACTCGCCACCAATGTAACTAGCACATAATATACCTCCCGCCAAGTCTAATTATCGACTAGACATTCCACATTTACCAAAGTACTTTCACAAGTCACATTTTCAAAACCAATTACCATAATCCATAGTTTTGAGTGTTTGGTAAATGACTGATTTTCAGACTCATTCCTATTGCATTGTCTAAGCATGTGCAGTTACTAGATTCGTTTATACCCAATTGACATTTTATTTAATTGTCTAACCCTACTTAAGGTTGCCAATGGATTCGAGGGAATTAAATTGAGGAAATCCACCAAATCAGGGTATAACTACCATTCCCACAATCGAGCACTTTATTGAATTTAAACAATGCATATAGTTTGAGAAATCAAAGTAAACATCATGAAATATGGGATCAATATGTTCAAAGGAGGTGCTTGCCTTGTTGTTGCTCTTCGGTGATGTCCAGGATGATTTCAGGAGTGCTTGATGCGAATCCTGACTCCCTAGCCTCTAAACGAGCAAAACAGAAAAGCAGCGAAAGCGAAATAAATTAGCGAAAAAGAGAATTAAGTGCATAAACATCAACTTAACATCAAATAAGACTCAAACAAGTGCTCTGAGAGAAAAGAAAAGAGCAAAACAAGAAAAACGGCGAAATTGCGACAATTACGACGGTTTCTACCCTACGCGAATAAAAATATATAAACTGAAGAAAAATACAACAAAATTTGGTTAAATACCTAAAAATAGGTATAATAGACCTAAAGGAACTTAGTGGAACTCGTTTGGTACTAAAACGATCAACCGGGAGCTAAAACGACAATTTTTCCGAAACGGCCGAAAACGATCGTTTCGACGGAAATCCGCCAAATGACCACTTTTGCGGATTTTTGCGCAAAATGATTTTCTGACTTTGCAACAAGCTAAAGCAAGATATTTAGGACTTAGTTGGATCGGTTGCAAAGAAATCCCTAATGAAATTGACCAAAATTGAATCAAAACACAAAACCGCGGAATAATTACCGACAAAAATCGTTTTGAGTCCGTATTGAGTCCAAACGCGATCGAATCCGCGCGTGGGTTCCCGATACGGATTCAAACACTCATTACCTAACTAAAACGCTCGGTAGAAACGCAATTTGCTTTAAATCTTCAAAAACGGCCATAATGACCAAAACGGCTAAAAACGGCCGTTTTCGCCCAAAATGGCAAAAAGGTGCAAAACGCAATAAATGAAGCGGCGACTTATTTAGGGCTTACTAATAGGTAGTTTAGGACATTTAGGACCTATCTAGGCCTTACCCCACTGAAATTCACTTAACCTACATTGAATTCGGATCAAAAGCGTAATTTGGCTCGATAAATGCATTGAATGCGATCTAAAGCATACGTGAAGCATGCTATCGACCTTAGTGACCTTAAACGAAGCTAAACGAAGCGAAAACTCATTAAATGGCTTTGGTCACTATGATCACTAAAATAAAATGGGAGCTAGGAAAATGCAAAATCAACCCTTCAGAGCTCGTTTACAAGCACCGGGAGAGCTGATAGTGCCGACCAGGCGTGCTACAGGTCCTTGGCATTTTATAAAAATAATTGGATCTCGAGGAATAAAATAAAATGCGGGCTAGCAAAATGCAAATCTAGCGATTCTAATTGCTTTTCTAATATCTACGAAGACTAACGGCATACTCACTACATGCCCTGGAGGTCTAGCATTTTGCAAAAATTCTAGTGACCTAGAGCAACAAAGTATATCGGGAATTTACCGAAACTGAATTTCGACACTGCTAATCGAGGTCTCTACTCGCAAGGAAGCCATCCACGCTATCCATTTGATCACTAGACCTCTAGGATTTTTCAAAAATAAAGTGACCTAGAGCTGACAAGTGCTAGCAGGATTTGCTGAAATGCAGTTCTGACTCTTTTGATCGCGATAAAAGCTATCAGAAGAGCTAATGAAGTTGTCGATTCACACTTCGGACCTCTAGAACTTTGCAAAAATAATTAATGCCTAGAGAAATAAAATAAATTTCGGTTAGGCAGAATTGAATTCTGATTCCTCCGGTAGCGGCTCTAGCTACCAGAATTGCTAATGGAACAGTCTATACATGCCCTACCTCACTAGAACTCCGACAAAGCGAAGACCTAGCGAGAGCATGCACGATTTTGAAGATGGCTAAAAGCCAGGTCGACTATAGAGTTAAACGGACCTAACGACGACCTAAGTCTAGATTTTAAAGCAGAATTGCTATGCGATGCGTTGAACACATGGTACCTAGACATGGCCTAGGCTAGGGTTTGGGAAAACTTGATGAAATGCGAAGCTACAGGAGAAAAGAGTTGTAGCTACGGCAAGAGGATCGACCCGGGAGTCGAGAAATCAGGTCAGATTGTAAAAGCACCACGGGAGCTCCGAGGAATGTCGATGAGACTCGATGGATTTCTCACCCGGAGGGGTTGAGAGGGTGAGGAACGCGATGAGGACGCCAAATCCAGCCTCCGATTCGATTTTCGTCGGTTGAATCGCCCGAAATTCACGGATTTGGGTGCTCAAGTGCTTGGGCTCCTTCTCCTCTCTTCCTCTTGATCAAAACGTGTGAGGAGAGGATGGGGAAATGGGGAGTGGCTTTGGAAATGAGGGAATAAAGGGTATACACACTATGCACTTAAGGAGGGGTAAAATGGTCAAAGGCCAAAACTTGAAGATTCAAACATCAAAAGTTGATTTTGAATACTTCTAAGATATTTTGGATAGTTTTTGAGGACTTTTAGACATTTAATTTCCTCAATTTCCAATTTGTCCAAAAGGACAATTACAAACCACAATTGAACTCGATTTGATTTTGAGTGAGTTTAATTAAGTTAAAGGGTTCTTTTGGATCCCAGTCGAGTCTACTCAGCTCAAAATACAGAAATACACAAACTTGATGTATTATTGAACAACGTTTGTGTACAATGGTACAGTGCTTCGAGTATAAAAATACACGGGATATTACACATGTGATAACCACTAGTCCCTGGATCAGTAGGCTAGTGTCACATGTTGAGAAGGTAGAGTCTCATCCAAACGAACGCAGTACAAGGGCAGAGGTAATATATTACAACGGTAGATAATAATATTACAATTTGTTCCTGTTTACAAAATGCCGATTGGCTTAAAGTAAACTGAAGAGAAAAACATCAGAGAAACAAAAGTAAAGCGGCCGCGGTGTGCCTCCATTCCCTCAGGCAACCGGCGAGCAACTAGCTCCGCTTGCCGTCAAACGCACCACCCGTGTCTGGGTCACTGAACTCCTGGTCACCTTCTTCCTCACCTGCATCTTCTGCTCCTCACGCAAATTTTCAGAGCAAACAGTGAGTAGACGTATGTACTCGCAAGACTTTATTGTTTGCAAGTATAATAATAATGCAGGCTAAACAATGAAGATGGCTACTATTCTAGTTTAGATTTGCATGAAGCTGAAGTTATTTGTGATAGAATAGTAGATTGGAATACTGCACAATTTATGAAACATTTAGTAAATGAGAGTACAGCAATACATAATGTAATTGTACATTTCATTCAACATCCAAATTCCTCCAACATATCCAACACCACCATCACATGGCAACAGGAATCATTTCGTTCAACATAACCAACACCATCATCACATGGCAACAGGAATCACCACCAGCATGGTCAAATCACCAAACCAACCGATCTCTGAGTCCGACGACTCAACATTTGCATGATACAGCCCAACATTTACAAAATCTACCGATTTTAAATCCTTTTCAGAAATCAAAACCAAAATACTATACTTGACAATAAATACCCAAGATGCTCGTGACCGTGAGCACGGCTAATCGATTAGTTTGTTTAATCTCTATAGAGAATGCACACCTTACCCACACGACACGCTCTAGCAATCATGTCAACCATGCCACGCGATACATACCGTATCCGTTTTACTAGATTGTGACGAAACTCTTCCAATTGTCGGCATCTAGTCTTGCGTCAGCCCCGGCGATGTCGCGCCGCTTTGGGTGGGGGCTCCACACACCCACACAGAGTACCCCCGGGCCAGGCGAGAGTACCCCCCAATTAAGGTGTTTGGGTACCTTAAACCCCAAACCTGATTCACCCACACGGATCCAACGATGGCTAATAGCCCATCGTGCCTTTTACCCTCAGCAAAGCATCCACCGTTGTTTCACGAAAGTCTCCAACACCAGCGCGCGGTGAGGTAGTATTCTAAGCAACACCAGCACGTCGGTATTGCCAAACTACTTCGACCTACCACGGCGCAAGATCAAATTCCAACTCCTGTACGGGGTTTAGGCTATCCCATACTAGCACATGTGGTTATGCGAAAGGACTTGGTTAAAAGCGTCAAGTTCAGTCCTTAGGATTGCCGCAGACGAGACCTCCCATCATCCGTCGGCATAAATCACCGTACACCTTTCCTTTTCATCTTTTACCAACATAGCCTTTGTTTTTCCGAAATCACCATTTCCAAATCCTAATAACGATCGAAAATCTTTGATTGGTGAGTCCACCGATCATTATTCAATCAGTCTAAAGCTGGGCTAAGTGTATGCAATTATTAGACTTATAACCCCTGACGACACTTATTATAGCGTCTATCCTTAAACTAGGGTTATTCAAGGATTTTAGGGTAGCAACGAGATTAAGATAAGCCATCCAATCATTAGGGTAACTACCTATTCCCACCATTTAAATACTTGTAATAATCATATGCATGCGTAATCATTTTTGCAAAATATCAAATACTTTTGCAATTATAGGAGCAATATGTTCAAAGGGTGCTTGCCTACTTGCTCTGGGTTTTGCGTGTCCTGCGGGTGAAGTCCGGATCCTTGCCCATCGCTCTCCCGAGGCGTCGACGTCTAAACGAAAGCGCAACAAAAGAAATAACGAGGAAACGATTAAGATCCAACGAGAACAAAGCAAAAAGCTCAAAGAAGCGGACAACAACCAATAAGCGAACACGAGAGAGAAAACAAAAATGAAAACTAAAACTAGAACCAGGAGATCGGCGATGCAGGTGTACAAACCCGGTAGTGCCGCTCTGATCGGCGATCACCGCCTTGAGGGTCGGTAGTACCGGCGACTCTGAAACCTAAGCGGGGACCTCTGCGGAAAATAACTACCGGCGTTGCGGGAATGGTAGTGCCGGCCTAAGCCCGACGATCACCGCCACAAGGGTCGGCGATCTTGCGGCCTGGCGGCGATCCGGACTTACCACGTCGGTAGTGCCGCCCGCAGTCGACAATTTTCGAGAAAAGGATTTTTGCAGAAACGACTTCGGAATTTCGCGACGATTGCACGGATGGGTTCTCAGAGATGACAAGGACCCATTTATGCAAACCACAAGTGGTTCCGACCTCGTTTCGCCTAATTCCTAATCCGAGAAACTCTAAAGTCCTAATTCATGCTAAATTCCGACTTTCTCTCCAAATCGAATTTCTAACTTGATTCTTTTCGCGAAACTCGGACTTTAACGACGTCGAATACATTCTAGTGTCCTTTTTCTAGCTTTTGGAACTAGGGTTCCAAGGTTTAATTCCAAAAGCTACGAAAACGACATTTAACCTAATATATCCGATCAAAACGTATTTAGGGTTTCTGATCTTAGTTTTCGCACTAACGAGAACTCTAGCACCTAACCTAGGTTTAGAAACTCTGCTAACTAAAAGTTGAGCTCTACAACTAGGTTTTCTAGGGTTTCAACTAGGACAACAAGGAGTAAAGGAAACATGAACTAGAGGAGAGAACTCAGATCGCAGCAGAGTTGACTAGAACTCGATCCACTTACCACAGATTGCTGCTAGGGTTTGAAAACCAAAACGAAACAGATAGAGCGACCAAATCCAAAAACAATTAACTCCAAATCAAATTCCAAATAACTCTCAAAGGATAATTAACATTAAAAAGTCAAGTACAAACTCAGGATGTTACAGCTCTACCTCCCTTACAATAATCTCGTCCTCAAGATTACAAGGATTCAAAAAAGAAAGATGGAAACTCGGATCGAAGGCGATCTTCACGTTCCCAGGTTGCTTCCTCTTCAGTATGATTACTCCACTGAACTCGAAGCATCTTGATTACGTGATTACGAGTAAGTCATTCAGCTTTGTCCAGAACGCGAATTGGATATTCACGGTATGTAAGATCTGGTTGAAGTTCAATTGCGTCCAGAGGAGTGAGTTCAGTAGGAACTCGAAGACACTTCTTCAACTGAGAGACATGAAACACGTCATGCACATCCGCAAGTTGAGGTGGAAGCTCCAACTGATAAGCTACTTCACCCTTCCTTGCAAGAATGCGATATGGACCGACATATCTCAGCGCTAACTTTCCGCGAACTTGGAATCGCTTCGTGCCACGTAACGGTGACACCTTAAGATAGACAAAATCGTCTACATTGAAGCTCAGATCACGGCGGCAATTATCAGCATAGCTCTTTTGTCTAGACTTAGCTTCTTTCAACCGATCGCGGATTAGCCTGACTTGCGTCTCGCCTTCTGAATCCCGGGCCCAAAGAACTTTCTTTCACCGACTTGGACGGAAGAGAGGAGTTTGGCATTTTCTTCCATCTGAGGCTTCAAACGGAGACATTTGAAGGCTTGCTTGATAACTATTATTGTAGGAAAACTCAGCAAATGCTAAACACTTTTCCCACTTCGAGTTATACGAAAGAATACAAGCTCTGAGCATGTCTTCAAGGACTTGATTTGTTCTTTCAGTCTGTCCATCGGTCTGGGGATGGTAAGCTATGTTGAAGAGCAGCTTGGTCCCTAGAAGTTCATGCAAATTTTTGCAGAACCGCGAAGTGAACTGGGGTCCACGGTCAGACACAATGGTTTTAGGAATTCCATGTAGTCGGACAATATGGTTCAGGTAGAGTTCTGCAAGTTTAGCTCCATTGTAGGTAGCAGCGTCTGCAGGTATGAAATGAGCGACTTTGGTTAACCGGTCGATGATTACCCAAATAGAGTCATGGCCATTAGCTGATTTTGGCAGGCCAGTGATGAAGTCCATTGCGACCTCATCCCATTTCCACTCCGGAACCTTCAAAGGTTGAAGCATTCCAGCTGGTCGTTGGTGCTCTGCTTTAACTCGCTGACACACGTCACAAATGGCGACGTACGCGGCGATATCTCTTTTCATACCAGGCCACCAAAACTTCTTTCGAATATCTTGGTACATTTTAGTGCTTCCAGGGTGGATTGACAACGGAGTCTCATGAGCTTCCTTCAAGATCAATTCTTTGATCTCCTGATCATTCGGGACATAAATTTGATATTCACGCATGATCAGACCATCAACTCGTTCTGAAAACTCCGATGACGCGCTTTCTTTCAAGTTGCGCTTGATCTCAGCTACTCCATCTTTCAACTGAGCAGCCTGAATTTGGGATTCAAGGGTAGGTTGTAGGGTTAATGTAGCCACAAATCCTTCCCCTACCATCTCCAAGTTGAGTTTACAAAACTCCTCCAGTAACTGGGGTTGACAAACACCCGACAAGGTATTACTAGTGTGTAGCTTGCGACTAAGGGCATCAGCTACCACATTAGCTTTTCCCGGATGATAATGAATTCCCAAATCGTAGTCTTTGATTAGCTCCAACCATCGGCGCTATCTCAAGTTTAGATCTGGTTGGGTGAAAAAGTATTTCAGACTCTTATGATCAGTAAATATCTCAACTCGGTTTCCGATGAGATAATGTCGCCATAACTTAAGAGCATGAATTACGGCAGCCAATTCTAGATCATGAGTCGGATAATTGGCTTCATGAGGTTTCAGTTGGCGTGAAGCATACGCCACAACTTTTCCTTCCTGCATCAGCACACAACCAAGACCCTGTCGCGAAGCATCACAGAATACGTCAAAGTTTTTGTGCACATCAGGCAAGACAATAATTGGAGCTGTTGTAAACCTTCGCTTCAGCTCTAGGAAACTAACTTCACAAGCTGATGTCCACTCAAACTTCTCCTTCTTGAGCAACTCAGTCATCGGCTTGGAAATTTTGGAAAAGTTTTCAATGAATCGCCGATAGTATCCGGCTAACCCAAGAAAACTTCGGACTTCGGGAATAGTCCGTGGCTGTTCCCAGGCAAGTACATCCTTCACCTTGCTGGGATCAACAGCAACACCTCCTTTCGAGAGAACGTGGCCTAAGAAGGCAACTTCCTTGAGCCAGAACTCACATTTGCTGAACTTGGCATACAGCTGATGTTCATGCAATTTATCAAGCACTAAATGCAGATGGAGTTCATGCTCCTGCTCACTCCGAGAATAGATAAGAATGTCATCAATGAACACCACCACAAATTTATCTAGGTATTCCATGAATACCTTATTCATGAGATTCATGAATGTGGCGGGTGCATTGGTGAGTCCAAAAGAAACTACTGTATACTCGTACAAACCATATCGAGTAGTAAACGCTTGATCTTACGGATATCTTAGGTCGAATTTTGAGTTGAAAGTACTCCAGTCTCAAGTCAATCTTAGAAAAGACTCGAGCTCCACTTAATTGATCAAACAAATCATCAATCCGAGGAAGAGGATACTTATTTTTGATAGTGACTTCGTTTAAGGATCGATAGTCCACGCACATGCGTAAACTACCATCTTTCTTCTTGACGAAGAGCACTGGACTACCCCATGGAGACGAACTAGGGCGAACAAAACCCTTAGCTAATTGCTCCTTGAGTTGCTTCTTCAACTCCAACAACTCATCAGAAGGCATCCGATACGGACATTTGGACAATGGTGCTGTTCCTGGCAGCAAGTCAATAACAAACTCCATATCCCGATCTGGGGCAATCCGGTAATTCTTGGAAATACATCAGGATACTCACAGACCACTTTGGGTACTTGACTTAATGCAGCACGTAAAGTGAATGGAAAGAAGCCTTAAGCACATTTGATGAAATGCGGAGTAATACTTAGTCTGGATTCCATCCGAATTCACTAGAGAAATGGAACGATTTGCGCAATTAATATGTCCTTGATTTTGAGATAACCAATCCATCCCAAGGATAACATTGAGTCCAGGGGTATCAATCTGAATCAGATCTCCCAAAAATAGAACTTCATTGATCACTATGGGTACTCTAAGACATATGCGCTCAGCTCGCATAATTGAACCAGGAGAATAGACTAACATTGGATCACGCAATCTGTTAGTCTCAACCTTATGTTTCAAAACAAACCTTGAAGAAATGAAAGAATGCGAAGCGCCCGAATCAAATAAAACCAAAGTGGGTATTGAGTGTGTGAGAAACATACCAACTACCACATCTGGAGCATTACTGGCCTCCTCTGCGGTCACTAGGTTAAGTCGACCACGGGCTTGACTCGGGGCTACTTTTTGGCTAGAACGCCCTCCTAGGTGTCCACCACGCCCAGTTATAGAACCTTGCGGGCGAATCGGACCGCTTGGAACTTGAGGTCGAGTAGCAACAGGACGTTTGCTCGGACAAACAGTAGAGATATGTCCCTTCTCACCGCAAGCATAGCAGGTGAGTGCGGCCATCCTGTCCTGCCCTCCACGAATCTGTCCTCCGCAGCCAGAAGGTTGAGCCGCAGACATAACAGGTTGGGGAAAGTTCCTCTGAGATCGTGGAGGCGGCGATGCTACGGACTGAGCACTAACAGTTTGCCCAGAACGCGGTCTCGAAGTACCGGCACCGACAGATTTCCGAGCCATCCACTTACACTTCCGACTCTCCAAAACTGCCTTGCCGCTGTCCTCAACACAAATCGCCTTGTCCACAAGCACTTGCATATTGGGGATGTCAAGTGGTGCGAGCGAATGACGAATCTCCTCGTTGAGATGTTGACGAAACAAGGAGACTTTTCGGGCTTCACTCGGGACCTCATCTGCTATATATCGAACCAGATAATTGAACTTATGCAGATAGTCCATCACTGACAAAGACCCCTGACGAAGATCATAGAACTCTCGTTTCTTTATCTCCATCAGACTAGCAGGAATGTGCACTGCACGAAAGGCTCTTTTAAATTCCTCCCAAGTCATGACCTGACCAGGTGGACGAATTGCCTTAACACTACCCCACCAGGCTGCTGCTGTGCCTTGAAGATAGTGAGCAGCATACTGAACCTTCTCCTCATCAGTACACCTCACGAGGTCAAGTTTATCTTCAACATCGCGAAGCCAATCGTCTGCATCCAGAGGATCGGTCGCAGATGAGAAGTTTGGCGGGCGAGTTCGCTGGAACTCAGCCAACCTCGATTGGGGCTGCATTGCTGCCAAACCACCAGAAGCAGCGGCACCAAGGTTCTCAGAATTCTGCACCAACCGTTCCAACAAACGGGTCTGCATAATAAGAACTTGGGCCATTGACGGAGGTGGAGGTAACTCTTCACTTTGGGCATCGTGACGACTAAGTGATGCCTCCCGATTACCTACTGGCTCATTAGAGTGATGAGATCCTTGGCTACGGGATGTAGCCAAAGGTGGATCTAGACGCTTCGGATTCGGTATTGCCACAGCTGGTTCTTGGCTATTTTGAGCAACACCCCGGGCCATCACCGAACGATCAACACGTTTCTTCGGCGGCATCCTGTTGATACAAAGACTTAGAGACAAGTACCACAAGAGCCCATCGAAGAACGCGGGGACTTTGAACAACAATTATGAAACTCAAGCACAATCCATCACATAGCAATACAAAATTTAAAGTATGCATCATAGTGAAAGGATTGCAGGGCGATAGATTTACAGATGATAACTTAGCACGTCTCTTCGCGCTACAGGGGGTTATTTACAACACCACCAACATCAACTACCACCAGTTCCACGGGAGTAATTACAACAAAAGATTTCTTCTGCCAGCTCGTAATTACAACAAAAGCGAGCTGTAGATCCTACTACCTATTAGGATAGGGATCTAATCCTAAACACGACCACCGCTCACAGCAGGGACATCTGAGGTGCCTGGGGCTCTGAAGAAGCGATTGACTCTGCAGAAACATCAATTCGTACTCGCGTCCACCAAACAAAGTTACGTCCTGGCATGGCGATCGCGAAGCACTAGGGCGCCTGGCGAAAACACGGCGGCTGCTACCACGAACAGACATCCTGGCACTGCGAGAGACCCGACGATAAGATTCATAAGGACGGGGTAACTCCTCAGCAGGCTCGAGATCATCATTCTCCCCATAGATCATCCTAGTAGAAAAGAAACCATAGCTAACCAAGGGCGCCATGTTACTCTCTAACTCAGAGATACGGCGTCGAGCAAGCAACAGTTCTTCACGGAGACGAAGCAGATAACGATCAAGGGACCTCACTAACGCAGTCTGCCAAATCTGCACAGGATCCGACAGTGGATAATCTGTCACATACAGGTTCTCTTGGCTGTCCGGCTCACGAGAGGGACAAACAGTATACAACTGAGCCATTTCTGGTACATCAAAGCGAAGCCTCAGAATTGCAATATATGCTCCATCGAGTAGAGTTGCAAGAGGACTTGGCGCTGTACCATGATACTGACGGGTTTGCTCTCCTGCGTGGCGTCCGCGAATGGATACTTCAGCCACAAACAGGGAGGAAGCGGGACTAAGTCCAGCACGTGAGATTAAGTACCCTAGTGGCTCAGGAAAGCCAGCACGCTGCATCATCTCCCAAAGGGTAGCCTGAACTGAGACCTCTAGAATTGCAGATGTGAAATAGCAGGGTTCCCAACGTCCAGACATCTAAGATTAAGAAGGGAAACAGATTAGTGACATCCTCAACAAACGGAAATTCGAAATAAACAGAAATTAAATAAACGAAAAGAAAATAAACCAATAGCGGACCAACAAAAGAAACTCACAATTTTAAGCCTTAACCTTATCATTACTCAATTCTTAACTATCTTTTGAAGTGGATAAGCTTCCCAAATACTTCTAACTTAAATTTCAAATAGGATCGGGAAACTAGATCAAACCGAATACCCCATTTGCTTTTGCCCTGGAAATCTGACTTTGAAAGCCGAGGTAAGAGGAAAATTTCGTTTGAAGCTCAAAACCAGAAGAGATGCTACAGAAAAGAAAAGATCAGCATTCTATGTTTTCACAATTAAGGAGTGCATAATCAAAATAACTTTTAGGGGAAAAGACTCTTCCTTATTCTTGTCAATTACTAACCTTTGCTCTGATACCACACCTTGTGGGGGCTCCTGTCCTGGTACAGTGATACTCCATTACTGTTGCGTGGGCCTGGTTAATCACGCAACCAGTAACGTAACGATCACGGCATCACGACAGACTCAGATTGAAACCACTTGGTCAGCACGTTACTCGAGTAATGACGTCACATGCCAGCCAATTGGATCCAATTTGAGCTTCCCGCAACCATGTGATAACCAGTAGTCCCTGGATCAGTAGGCTAGTGTCACATGTTGAGAAGGTAGAGTCTCATCCAAACGAACGCAGTACAAGGGCAGAGGTAATATATTACAACGGTAGATAATAATATTACAACTTGTTCCTGTTTACAAAATGCAGATTGGCTTAAAGTAAACTGAAGAGAAAAACATCAGAGAAACAAAAGTAAAGCGGCCGCGGTGTGCCTCCATTCCCTCAGGCAACCGGCGAGCAACTAGCTCCGCTTGCCGTCAAACGCACCACCCGTGTCTGGGTCACTGAACTCCTGGTCACCTTCTTCGTCACCTGCATCTTCTGCTCCTCACGCAAATTTTCAGAGCAAACGGTGAGTACATGTATGTACTCGCAAGACTTTATTGTTTGCAAGTATAATAATAATGCAGGCTAAACAATGAAGATGGTTACTATTCTAGTTTAGATTTGCATGAAGCTGAAGTTATTTGTGATAGACTAGTAGATTGGAATACTGCAAAATTTATGAAACATTTAGTAAATGAGAGTACAACAATACATAATGTAATTGTACATTTCATTCAACATCCAAATTCCTCCAACATATCCAACACCACCATCACATGGCAACAGGAATCATTTCGTTCAACATAACCAACACCATCATCACATGGCAACAGGAATCACCACCAGCATGGTCAAATCACCAAACCAACCGATCTCTGAGTCCGACGACTCAACATTTGCATGATACAGCCCAACATTTACAAAATCTACCGATTTTAAATCCTGTTCAGAAATCAAAACCAAAATACTATACTTGACAATAAATACCCAAGATGCTCGTGACCGTGAGCACGGCTAATCGATTAGTTTGTTTAATCTCTGTAGAGAATGCACACCTTACCCACACGACACGCTCTAGCAATCATGTCAACCATGCCACGCGATACATACCGTATCCGTTTTACTAGATTGTGACGAAACTCTTCCAATTGTCGGCATCTAGTCTTGCGTCAGCCCCGGCGATGTGCGCTCTTCGCTTTGGGTGGGGGCTCCACACACCCACACAGAGTACCCCCGGGCCAGGCGAGAGTACCCCCCAATTAAGGTGTTTGGGTACCTTAAACCCCAAACCTGATTCACCCACACGGATCCAACGATGGCTAATAGCCCATCGTGCCTTTTACCCTCAGCAAAGCATCCACCGTTGTTTCACGAAAGTCTCCAACACCAGCGCGCGGTGAGGTAGTATTCTAAGCAACACCAGCACGTCGGTATTGCCAAACTACTTCGACCTACCACGGCGCAAGATCAAATTCCAACTCCTGTACGGGGTTTAGGCTATCCCATACTAGCACATGTGGTTGTACGAAAGGACTTGGTTAAAAACGTCAAGTTCAGTCCTTAGGATTGCACAGACGAGACCTCCCATCATCCGTCCGGCATAAATCACCGTACACCTTTCCTTTTTCATCTTTTACCAACATAGCCTTTGTTTTTCCGAAATCACCATTTCCGAAATCCTAATAACGTATCGAAAATCTTTGATTGACTGAGTCCACCGATCATTATTCAATCAGTCTAAAGCTGGGCTAAGCGTATGCAATTATTAGACTTATAACCCCTGACGACACTTATTATAGCGTCTATCCTTAAACTAGGGTTATTCAAGGATTTTAGGGTAGCAACGAGATTAAGATAAGCCATCCAATCATTAGGGTAACTACCTATTCCCACCATTTAAATACTTGTAATAATCATATGCATGCGTAATCATTTTGCAAAATATCAAATACTTTTGCAATTATAGGAGCAATATGTTCAAAGGGGGTGCTTGCCTACTTGCTCTGGGTTTTGCGTGTCCTCTGGGTCGAAGTCCGGATCCTCGCCTACTGCTCCTGAGGCGTCGACGTCTAAACGAAAGCGCAACAAAAGAAATAACGAGGAAACGATTAAGATCCAACGAGAACAAAGCAAAAAGCTCAAAGCAGCGGACAACAACCAATAAGCGAACATGAGAGAGAAAATGAAAATGAAAACTAAAACTAGAACCGGAGACCGGCAGTACCGGTGTACAAACCCCGGTAGTGCCGCTCTACAGTCGGCAGTACCGGCCTTGAGGGTCGATAGTATCGGCGGCTACGAAACCTAAACGGGGACCTCTCTGGAAAATAACTACCGGCGTTGCGGGAACGGTAGTGCTGGCCTAAGCCCGATAGTACTGGCCACAAGGGTCGGCAGTGCCGGCCTGAGCGGCAGTACCGGACTTACCACGTCTTTAGTGCCGGCCACAGGTCGACAGAATTTTCCAGAAAAAGGATTTTCGCACAAACGACTTCGGAATTTCGCGGTGATTGCACGGATGGGTTCTCCGAGATGACAAGGACCCATTTATGCAAACCACACGTGGTTCCGACCTCGTTTCGCCTAATTCCTAATCCGAGAAACTCTAAAGCCCTAATTCATGCTAAATTCCGACTTTCTCCTCGAATCGAATTTCTAACTCGATTCTTTTCGCGAAACTCGGACTTTAACGACGTCGAATACATTCTAGTGTCCTTTCCTAGCTTTTGGAAATAGGGTTCCAAGGTTTAATTCCAAAAGCTACGAAAACGACATTTAACCAAATATATCCGATAAAAACGTATTTAGGGTTTCTGATCTCAGTTTTCGCACTAACGAGAACTCTAGCACCTAACCTAGGTTTAGAAACTCAGCTAACTAAAAGTTGAGCTCTACAACTAGGTTTTCTAGGGTTTCAACTAGGACAACAAGGAGTAAAGGAAACATGAACTAGAGGAGAGAACTCAGATCGCAGCAGAGTTGACTAGAACTCGATCCACTTACCACAGATTGCTGCTAGGGTTTGAGAATGGCGATCTCCTCCGTGGCTTGCTTCACCTCGAGCTCAAGAACACCAGAGAGAGAGTTTTAGGGAGAGGAACATCTTGAGAGAGGGAGAGAGAGCTCCATGGGAGAGAGAGCTAGAAAGGGAGAGCTAGAGGGAGTGAAGTGAGGGAGAGGGAGTTGGCTGGGAGAGGAGGCTTAGATAGGAAGGCTCCAAGAGCTGAGGTGGCTGGGCAACGGGCAGCAGAGAGGGCTCTGCCCCCTGCCCGGTCGCCTCGGCCGGCAATACCGGCCAGGGCCGGCGGTACTGCCGTCCAAGGCAGAAAAACCCCAAAAGACCCCGAAAAACTCTGAAACTCCAAAAATCCTTCCCGGAAACCTTTAGGATAGACTCTAGGATAGCTAAAGAAGGTTTGGAAACTACGGTTGCTTGGAAATTCTAACTGCAACACGAAACGAGATTTTGGAGCAAAAACCAAAACGAAACAGATAGAGCGACCAAATCCAAAAACAATTAACTCCAAATCAAATTCCAAATAACTCTCAAAGGATAATTAACATTAAAAAGGCAAGTACAAACTCAGGATGTTACAAAGTCTCCTGAAGTACTATGTGAGGTTGGCGCTAGCAATACCGCTCCTGTAAGTCTCCACCCATGGAGATATATTATCTGCTATCAATGTGGCGAAAAAGGACATGTTGCTTATGAATGTCCCCAAAAGGGTCAGGCAAAAGAAGATAACCATTGTAGTCACTGCGACAGAACTGGACACCAATTCCGCAAGTGCCCTCGAAGAAAGGAGATTCAGTACCGGGTTTGCAACCTATGTGGCAAGGAAGGTGTGGGATGCCTTTGATGGGGGTCCCGCAAGTGGAGCCCACACCCGATTGGGCCGACGATGGTGCAGTAGGCCCAGAGCCTAGAAGCGCCACGAGAAGCCCATAACCTGGCCCGACTTCTTCCCCAAGGCAGCAGGCTGACCCCCCGGTGAAGCTTCGTGCCGCGTCCAGACAACCCCGTCAAAAGCAAAGCCTGTGACCTGGCATCGGCAGAGCCTGCAGGCACCAGAACCTGGCGGAGTGGCAGGCGTGGGTCGGGAAAGGCACGACCACATCCCCTGGACGTAGTGGGGCCCAATCGATAGAGACAAAGTACGTACTCATGAAGCCACCATGTTCAGGGCCAGGTGGCGCCCATTTTGTGGCGTATCCTTCCCCTAGAATATAAAGGGGGGGAACAACCCTAGAAAAGAGGGAGAAAAAAGAGATCACGCTCAGATATCCAAGAACACACGACTATGGTATTATCTCCTCCGTGAGAGCCCGAACCTGTCTAAAAAGAGATCGCCCTCGCATCCTGTGTTACCATCTAGCTCTGATCCCGCACGAATCCCCTAGAATCACAAATCTCATTGCCGGCGAAACCGATCGTCGACAGTTGGCGCGCCAGGTAGGGGCTTGTGTCAAGATCTTCGTCGAGCTTGATGGATGCGACGAGCGGAGTCTCCACAGTCTTCTTCCCGGATCAGGTTTTCCGTTTCAGAAGCCTGACCTTCATCTCCAACAGCCTCAGGAACCTTTCCCTCTCTGAGGAGGCCGCGCTGCAGCACGGCGAGGTCTCCGGCGAGCCATCGTCACGATTTCCGCGCCGATCGGGAGGTCCCCCTGTCTCGTGCTCTAAAGCACTGAGTAGGGGACCGAAGGTCCGGTCCCGCCAGGGAGTCGGACTCATGGGCGCCGAGACACGAATGGTGGGGGTTCTCACCGCCAAACCACTCGGCACCTCCCAGCGCCTGGAGCTATCCTCTTCAGGCTCGCCCAGCTCACCGGACGAGTCACAAGAGAGCCTAGAGAGTTGCTGGAATTTCCCTAGAGTCTGCATAATCGAGGGCTCGCGGGCGGATTCGCAGCAACGCCTCGACACTTCGGCCGCCGCCGACTTGGAAGGTGGCCGAACAACAGAACCGGATCTTGTGGCGCGTGCTCTGCGGGACCGCGCCCGTGGTGTCAATGAAGACATTCTGCAAGCCAAGATGGGGGACCAAGCGGTCTTCCGTACTCCACAGCAGAATATCGTCGCCTCCAAGACACTCCTGGATACCTTGAGCCCTATGCTGGGGGCGGGCGATCCAGTCGCCCCGATCGTGGCCCAAGTAAAGGCCATGGTGACGGTGGCAGCGATCCAGCAGGCCCAGACCGACCAGCCGGCAAAGGAGCGGTCACGTGGTCCGGCGAGGACCCAAACGGCCAGCAACCAGTCAGGTCGGGAAGCCCCCCGCCAGGGACGTCATGTTCCTCCCTGTGGAGACGACTTGCAACATAGCCTCAACCGCGACCTCTGTTCCGACCTCGACGCCAGGCGCCGCGACCGAGAAAGGGAGGAGCAACACCGTCATGCCGACGAGTATGAACGTTACGGCATCCTTCCACGAGATCGCGAAGCACGCCAAGCGCGATCCCCTCCACGCCGATCACCGCCCGGGGGTTGCCGTGGGGTCATAGAAGGGGTTCGCGCGTTTACCCCTCACCTACGCCGAGTGCTTTGGCCTGATGGGTTTAATCCCAAGGGCATCACTAGGTTTGACGGTGAGAGGGACCCGGAGGCTTGGTTACAGGTGTACGCTCTGGCGGTCAGGGCAGCCGGGGGGATCAGAAAGTAATGGCAAATTACTTACCGGTTACCCTCTCGCCCCTGGGCCAAGCTTGGCTCACTGGACTCCCAGCGAACTCTATAGATTCCTGGGGAGATCTGTGTGAGCAGTTTATTTCAAACTTCCAAGGCACTTACGAGCGTCCCGGCACCCCCTGGGACTTGTATCAGCTGCACCAAAAGAGGAATGAGTCCCTGCGGGAGTTTGTCAAGCGCTTCATGCATCGTAAAAGCACTGTTCGAGATGTCACGGATGCGGTCGTGATAGCTGCCTTCCAGAAGGGGGTCAGCGACCCTGATCTCATCAAGAAGATGTCTCGGAAGCCACCAACGTCGATTCGTGAGCTGTTCGCCCTTGCGTATCGCTACACTTCCGCCTTCGAGGCCTTGGTGGAACGGCACGACGAGGGAAAGGATCAGGCCGAGCCCTCCAGACGGAAGGAAAAGAAGCGTAAAGGTGAAGAGCTAGTGGCAGTCGCCGAACATGCCCACCCTCGCCCCCTCAAAGAGGACGGGTATGACAAGGTGATGAACTCGCTTTGCCCCTTCCATCCGAAGGGGAGACATGCCGCCAATGACTGCTTCACTTTGAAGAGATTTGCTCGGGAGAGCAAGAAGCAGGCTGGACAAGGTCCGAGTGGACATGCTGCCAAACCGCCTCCCCCCGATACTGAGGAAGACTATCAGGAGGTCGATCTCGAGCTTAATTACATATTCGGGGGTTCGGCTGCGTACGAGTCCAAGCGGAAGCAAAAGCTTACCGCCCGAGATATCAACGCAATAGAGCCGGAGACCCCCCAGTATGTACGGTGGTCCGAGGTCGCGATAACTTACGACCGCTCGGATCACCCGGACCGAGTCCCATTCCCCGGTAGATATCCGCTTGTCTTGGCGCCGGTTGTCCGCGGCATCAAGCTCAAGAGGGTATTGATTGATGGTGGAAGTGGGCTCAATGTCCTCTTTGTAAAAACTCTCAACGACATGGGAATTCCACGGTCGGAGCTTAAACGAGGGTCATCGCCCTTTCACGGCGTTATACTCGGAACGTCGGCGATACCACTCAGACAAATATCTCTGCCGGTCACTTTCGGTACAAGAGAAAATTATCGGACAGAGAACCTTGGCTTCGAGGTGGCTGATTTCGCGACAGCGTATCATGCCATCTTGGGGACACCAGCGCTAGCCAAGTTCATGGCAGTGCCCCACTATGCGTACCTGACGCTAAAAATGCCAGGCCCGAGTGGTATTATCGCTCTACGCGGTGATATCATGCAGTCTTTTTTTTGTGACAGGGAGAGCTGCGAGATGGCCGAGGCGCTGGAGACGCGAGCGGGTCGGGACACGATTCGGCAAGAGGCGGATTCCGGCAAGCTGGAAGGTAGCGTCCCTACCCGCAAAGTGCCGAACCCTGGGATTGGTCCCAAAGAAGATACCAAGAGAATTATCCTCGACCCGTCCGATTCGGCTCAAACGGCCTCTATCGGGACAGGGCTCGGAGAGAAATAGGAGGACGCGCTTGTCACCTTTCTACGGGCAAACAAAGACATCTTTGCCTGGAAGCCGTCGGACATGCCCGGAGTCCCCAGGGAGGTGATCGAGCATGCGCTGAACGTAAATGAATCGGCCAGGCCGGTCAAGCAAAGATTACGACGGTTCGCCCAAGACCGCCGAGAAGCCATCAGTGGGGAGATCACAAAGCTATTAGCCGCAGGTTTCATCAGAGAAGTGTATCATCTCGACTGGTTGGCAAACCCTGTACTCGTTCAAAAGAAGAATAAAAGTTGGCGCATGTGTGTTGACTATACCGACCTCAACAAGGCTTTCCCGAAAGATCCCTTTGGTCTGCCTCGCATCGATCAAGTGGTGGACTCCACTGCTGGATCTCAACTACTCAGTTTTCTGGACGCCTACTCAGGCTATCACCAAATCCGGCTTCGAGAAGAGGATTGCGAGAAGACTTCGTTTATCACTCCATTCGGAGCATATTGCTATGTCACCATGCCGTTTGGGCTGAAAAACGCTGGCGCAACTTATCAGCGCGCGATACAGCGGTGTTTTCACCATCAGCTCGGACGCAACGTAGAGGCATATGTGGATGATGTAGTGGTTAAAACGCAGACCAAGGACAGTCTCATCTCCGATCTGGCCAAGACGTTCGCAAGTCTAAGGGCGTTCCACATGAGGCTAAACCCTGAGAAGTACGTTTTCGGAGTTTCTTCCGGGAAACTACTCGGGTTCATTGTCTCTCATCGCGGGATCGAGCCAAATCCGGAGAAAATCGGGGCCATCATGAGGATGGCGCCACCTACCAGCCAGAAAGATGTTCAAAAACTTACTGGCTGCATGATAGCGCTTGGCAGGTTTATCTCTCGGTTGGGGGTTCGGGGGATGCCTTTCTTCAAGCTCCTCAAGAACCATGACCGTTTTGAATGGACGGCAGAGGCACAGCAAGCCTTCGAAGAACTCAAGGTGTTCCTCTCCACCCATCCAATCCTAGTCTCGCCGGTGCCAGGTGAACTTCTCCTGCTTTACATAGCGGCAACAACTCATGTAGTCAGTGCCGCGATAGTTGTGGAGCGGGAAGAGTCAGGACACCGCTACGGCGTACAACGCACAGTTTATTTTGTCAGTGAAGTACTGGGCGAATCCAAGACGCGATATCCTCAAGTTCAGAAGCTGTTGTACGCAATTTTGATCTCGTCACAGAAGCTGAAGCATTATTTCCAAGGACACCGGATTTCAGTAGTGACTTCTTTCCCCGTGGGAGAGGTCCTCCATAATCGAGAAGCTACTGGGAGAATCTCAAAGTGGGCGGTCGAGCTTGGAGCCTTCGACATCTCGTTCAAGCCGCCCACCGCCGTCAAGTCCCAGGCTTTAGCCGACTTTACGGCCGAGTGGACTGAATCCCAAGCTCCCCGCATGGAAGAAGAGCTGGAGTATTGGACCATGCACTTTGATGGATCTCTCATGCTCGGCGGGGCCGGGGCGGGAATTCTACTCGTCTCGCCGAGAGGCGATAGGTTGAAGTACGTCCTTCGGATTCACTTCCCGGCCTCGAACAATGCCGCAGAGTACGAGGCACTCATCCACGGGCTTCGCATCGCCACATCGCTCGGAATCCGACGACTGGCGGCTCGCGGTGACTCCCAGTTGGTGGTGAGCCAAGTACAGAAGGACTGGTCATGTGTCGATCAGACTATGACGGTGTACTACTAGCAAGTCCGAGAATTGGAAGGCAAGTTTGATGGTCTGGAGCTGGTCCATGTCCTCCGCCGCAATAATGAAGTAGCCGACGAGTTGGCTAAAATGGGAGCCACTCGGGCAGAGGTCCCGAGTGGTATCTTAAATCCAGAGATCTTCTGAGCCAACTGTTTTGCAAAATAGCGAGAGCCAAGTAAGGATCCTAAGACCGGAGTCCTGGTCATTAACCCCGACTGGACGGCCCCATATCTAGATTATCTCCTGAAGGACAAACTTCCAGAGGCAACCGCTCTGGCCGAGCGCATCTCCCGACAAGCCAAATCCTATGTGGTGATTGGCGAGGAGCTCTTTCGGAAGAGCACCTCAGGTGTCCTCAGGCGGTGCATTTCGGAACAAGTAGGAAGAGACCTACTCAAAGAAATCCACTCGGGGATGTGCGGCCATCACGCGACGTCAAGCGCCTTGGTTGGGAAAGCCTACCGCCAGGGCTTCTTTTGGCCTACGACGGTGACAGATGCTAAGGAGATCGTTCGAACTTGCGAGGGCTGCCAGTTCTATGCAAGGCAGACACACTTGCCGGCACAGGAGCTGCAAACTATCCCCATCTCTTGGCCCTTTGCGGTCTGGGGGCTCGACTTAGTCGGCCCACTCAAGAAGGCGCAAGGTGGTTTCGCCTACCTTTTCATAGCCATTGACAAGTTCACTAAGTGGATCGAAGCTAAACCAGTCGCCACGATCACTGTGGTCAAGGCCAAGGAGTTCTTCCAAGTTATCGTGGTCAGATTCGAAGTTCCCAACCGAATCATTACAGACAATGGTACCCAATTCAGGAGTGAAGAATTTCAAGAGTGGTGCGAAGGCGTCGGAATCAAGATTTGCTTCGCCTCGGTAGCTCATCCACGAAGCAATGGGCAGGCGGAGCGGGCTAATGGCTTGGTCCTCCAGGGCCTCAAGGCCAGGATCTTCGATCGCCTCAAACCATACGCTGCCCGATGGGTGAAAGAGTTACCGTCGGTACTCTGGGGACTCAGAACCACTCCCAGCCGGGCAACTGGGCAAACTCCCTTTTTCCTAGTTTACGGTGCAGAGGCGGTTCTGCCGACTGAACTAGAATTCGAATCCTCGAGGGTTCGGAATTACAAGGAAGCCGAGTCCGAGGGGAGCCGAATGGTAGAGCTTGATCAACTCGAGGAGGCTCGAAACGTTGCAGCCATCAAGTCGGCCAAGTACCTCCAGGCACTTCGGTGTTACCATTCTCGCAATGTCAGAAGTAGAGCCTTTTCAAAAGGAGATCTGGTCCTCAGGAGGAACCAGAAAAGTGAGCACAAGCTCTCTCCAATTTGGGAAGGTCCGTACATTGTGGAGGAGACGGTTCGGCCGGGTGCCTATCGACTCAGACGGGAAGATGGCGCGGTCCTGGCGAATACTTGGAACGCCGAACAGCTGCATCGCTTCTACGCATAAGTTATGTATCTCGCTCCCATGCATTAAATAAAGCTCCCGACTATCTAGTACTTTGATCAGTTTTGACTAGTGACCCGATTAATCCCGAGTGGTTACCACCCTACTAGCGTATCATCTGATCCGAGCCGTGCCGATACAGAATATACGAAAATGCACATTCGAGATGAGATCGCATCAAGCGGCAATGTCCGAACGTCTGCACTAGCGCACGAGTTAGAAAAGACTAAGCTAGAAGAAGGTACCAACCACTCGGGAATAACGATCGATACTCCAGGAATTTTATTGAACAGAGATCGGGGTCACTAGACTGTAGTCGATGAAAATTCGGCCCTCCAGCACCTCGCTGCGGGAGCTGGGGCTGTCGACTAGTGTAAACTACTCAAAGAAAAACGATCAAACTTAGAGGAGCAAAAGGGCGCCGATTTGTATTCCATAATGACAGTAATTTACATTACTAACTTTTTTTCATTTTCTCGCATAAAAAAAAGAGAGGGGCGGCTCCTGCCGCCGATCTTGCTACCGCTGGTGGTGCTGCTTTGGTGGTCTGAGGCTGCTGCTTCTTTGTGGAGTCTTCTTGCATTTGGGAGGCCCGGGGGCGGGATCGTCGAGGTCAGACGCGGTGCGCGCGACCCAGTGCCGCCAGGATCTCGTCCTCAACCACCCAAAGGGGTGGTATAAGGCGGACGAGAGCCGTAACGGCTAGGTCGTCGCGGCGTTCGCGCCCGACCATCTCTGTGATAATCTCGGCCACCTCGTGGAGCCCCGGGGCCACCTCCAGCAAGGCGGCCACGGCGGCGGCGTCCCTGGCGGCCCCGTCCTCTTCTTCCGCCTCCAGAACGGCGAAGTCGTGTTCCTCCCAGGACTCTGCCTCCTCCTAGCTGTGGAGCAGTCCGAAGCACCGCTGGCGAAAAAACGCCGCGTAGGGGCCAACAAACCTCCTCATGTTAGACATGGAGGAAAGCTGGGAGGAAGAAGGGGAAGAAGACTCGAAGAGAGGGACGATCACTCAAGAGCAGTGACGTCCCATTTATAGGCCATGCATGGCTCCGGAGTCGAGGCGACGCCATTTAAAGACACAGAAGACGAAGCGACGCCACGATGCTGCCAATATCCTCGAAGCGCGAAGAAGATCAACATGTGTCAGGCGCAGTTCCGACGTAATCTAAACGAAACGAAGGGACATATCGCCAGACACGTGTTAGGCGCGGTTCAAATTAAGTTGGCCTTCCCGCCAAGTTGGCCCAATTAAGCGGAAGGTGACCACATGAGCTTGGGGGCTGAACCACTCAGCTAGGAAGCTGCAACGTGGGTCCTGACGCTCGAGGGAGAGGACATTTTGGACATCAGCCACTCAGAAAAGTGTACCAGGGGCGAGAAGGTCACAAACTAAGTCCCGACGCTCGAGGGCTGAACCACTCGGCCAGAAGGGTAGCAAATGCTGTCCCGAGTGCTACTCAAAGTCCCGACACTCGAGGGCAGAACCACTCAACCAGAAGGGCGGCAAATGCTATTTAACCCAACAAAGTACAAATGAGGCAAGTCATATGAAAACTTCGAACAACGCCTCACACAAGAGTCGACGTTTGACACGAAGGGGTACATCAAAGTCAAAATTCAAGATTCTCCAGTAAGGACTGTGATGTGTTGGAAACCTCTTCGAGCAGAGCGTTGGCCTTGTCCTCGTCGCAAGCGAAACCCTCTTTGACAGCTTCAAGGTCAACCCGTGGATAGTGAGATTTGATCACCGCCAACGCCTGGTTCGCACTCATGGTCGCCGACTCCTTTGCATAAGCTTTGATCCTGTCGGCTCCACCCGAGAGAAGCGGAACGGCGTCATCTTCCTGGCCTGGTTCGGCTCCTTCGATACGCAGAAGATGCAGAACTGGCTCACAGGCGACGCGCAGCTCCGTGTGGCTTCGTTCGACAGCGGCTATCTTCCCCTTGTATTCTGCACCAAAGCCAAGCTGCCGCTAAAGAACACACCCAGTGCCAAGTACGTTCAATTCAAGCCAAGGGAGCTTACCCTCCAACTCTCGCTGTGTCTTCTCCAAGCCAGCTCGAGTTTCGAGGTTAGAGCTTTCTGAAGCCTCCAGTTGTGCCCTCAGCTCAGCGATGGTGGAATCGCGTCCTGAAACGCGAGGACACCGTCATTCTTCCCAGATGTTTAAGAAAGCGTCCATGCCAAACCCAGAGGAGAATCTTACCTTCAAGCCTATACTCAAGCTCTGCTTTTTCCTCTCGGAGTGTCATGCACTGGGCCTCCAGCCCATGGACCTCTCTCCATCTGTCGTCGCTGATCTCGTTGATCTTGTCCTGATACTTCTAGTGCTCTTTAAGCTTGGGGAGCACCTTCCGAAAAAACTGCGATCTCTTCTTTGAGCGCTCTCCCATGTCCTAGTGGACACGACGAAGTCTCAGGCGGGGGTCAGCATTCCCTGATGATAACAGACTAAAGAAAGACAGAAGACTTACCCTGACGAGCTTGCTGCACCTGACGGTGAGCTCATAGAGCTCCATCCGACCTGCAACCTCCGTTTCCTCGTCCTCCTCCATCCCATCCCAGTCGGAACCCCCCTCACACCACACGGTTCGGTTCGGGGGCTTCGGCAGAGGACCGAGCGGTGGTGGCTCTCGATGCACCTCCTCCACTTCGGGAGGCGAAGCCGGGTCAAGCCCATCGACTGCCGAACCACTCGACGGCTCAGCGGTCGGGCCAGCAGCACGAGGCGGCGACGCCCCAGCTGCCGAAGGAGACGGCGACCTAGCCGATGAGGAGGGGGCCCCCTTGGGGAAGCCGGCTTCGGGGCCTCCTTTTCAGGAGGCTCCCCCGCCGGGACATCCATGGTGGGAGTCCTGGGTCGCCCAAAAGGAAGCATCTCAGCAAGGGTAAGAACAAAAAGGCAAGGATTACCTGAAAGAATACCTCCTGGACTTTTTAAACTTCATCCCAGGCTTCATCCAAGTCCCGGCACCACTCGGGGCGGAGCCCGACCCGACGCCGTCAGTCGAGGCCGCTCCTGGTCCAAAGGGCTGGGGCTCTGCGCCTAGTGGCCCGGGGACATTGGAGGTCGAAGGCCCGGCTGGTGAGGGATCAGCAGCCTCCTCCACCGATTGCCGGCACAACTCATCGGCCGAAGTGTCAGCCGCTTGCTTGGTTTGGACATTCCTCAACCGAGAGAGGCCGACGACCGGGGCGTCAGAAAAGAAGGATTCACGCTCCTGAAAGGTGAACGATTGCACATTGTCAGGATCACAAATCAGGCAGAAATTATGAAATTACTCCCCGCGAGAGAGGAACACTTACAGGAGGGGGAGGGTTCACCGCCGAAAATTTGTGAGGGCAGCCCCTGTTGGTAATCTCAATGCCAGGCGCGAAGAAGTCAACCACCCGCGCCGCCAATGCATCTCTCGATAGGGACGTGCTTGTCTCCCCGGTGGGATCCTGAGTCCCGCCATACTGAAGCCCCAAATGGATCCGTTCCTTTAAGGGCTGCACCCGGCGCCTGACGAAGCTGATCGCGATCCCGGGGCTAGTCAGCCCCCGGCTTTTCAGATCATTGATCAGTGCCAGAAGCTCGGTAATTTGGTTCAATCCATCGCCATCTGGGGCATCAGCCCAGCATCGAGAGGCTTTGGGGGCGCGGCCAGTGAAAGGGGCGAGAAAAGGATCAACATTCGCACGATAGAACCACTCCCGCCTCCAACCTTTGAGGGAAGTCTTGAGGGGGATGGCGAAGTAATGTTTCTTCAAGCCCTCTCGCAGCTGAAGTCTGGCGCCCCCAATAACGCTGGGATTCAGGGTACAAAAGGGCTTCTTCAATTACCAAAGTTGTACCCATTAGAAATATAATTGTGGCTCTTCCAGAGCCAATTC
This sequence comes from Rhipidocladum racemiflorum, assembly GCA_036346355.1. Taxonomy (NCBI): domain Eukaryota; kingdom Viridiplantae; phylum Streptophyta; class Magnoliopsida; order Poales; family Poaceae; genus Rhipidocladum; species Rhipidocladum racemiflorum. Next base: position 47,586,340 of record CM070575.1, read on the forward strand.
TATATGAATCGCTTCCTGCGATCGTAGTAATCCTTCCAACATTCTTCATGATCGTTTGGAAGTATTTAGACTCTTTTAAGATGGTATTTGTTGTGCCACTATCAATAATACATATCTCCTCCACTTGGGCGCTACACAATTTCTAAATAAAAAAAGATAATTCTAATCAGACAGTGGCAAAATAATTCAAACATTGCTTGCAAATATAGAATACTAGAATAAAGAATAAACTGCATATTCATTCATGAGAGAGAAAATGCTCTTCTAGAGTTTACAATTCATTATTCAAGATTAACTAACAACCACTATTCTGTAATCCGCAAACTTCAGGCGAACCCAATCTTGTTTACTTGGAGCAAGATGGTGAACTTGAGTTTCTCGAACCGCTTTTGAAGTGCAGTCCATAACTCAAGTGCACTCACTTCAGTCATGTATTCATTCTTCAGAGTGGCCGAAAGGTGATGCCTGAGAAAGGGCAAAATTTTATCGTTTTGCTCAGCAGTAGGTTGCACGTCCTTCGAGGACCCTAAACTGGTGGCAGCTTGGAGCTTCTTGCTCGCAAGCATGATCTTTGCATTTGATGCCCATGTGAGATAGTTCTGACCATGCAGGGCCAGTTCTTCAAACTCACGATTCACAATTTCAAACATCTACATGTATATAAAATTCTGTCATTAGATTACTGCGTGTAATCTAATTAAAGAATGGTTGCAAAATTCATAAAATGCATAATTAATTTCTTATGAATTTCCAGCAAACTAAAAGTAATCAATAATTGCAAGATTCATAAATACAAGATTCACAAATACAAGATTCATAAATATTCATAAATACAGCTTCGTGCATGTATGTGATTGGCTTCGTGCATGCGATCAGATTCATGCGCGCGATCGGCTTCATACATGCGATCGTATTCATGCGCACGATCGACTTTGTGCGATCAGTTTTATGTGCGTGATCGGATTCAAGCATGCATTGCGGTCAGTTCCATGCGCGGCGGCCTTCCTAGTGTAGTGGTGGCCGCTTCGTGCGGCGTGCTTGAATTTCCAGTGAACTAGATCAAACTGATAAATACAAATGCATGGAACATATTCATAAAGTATTCATAAATACAGGAAAGAATGCTAAGAAAATTAAAAACCAGATCCAAATAATTTTCTGGAATTTTCTACCATTTTTCATAATTTTCTGGCAATTTTCAGAATTTTCAAACCAATTTTCAGAATTTTCTAACCAATTTTTTGAATTTACTATTCAATTTTGGAAATAAAGAAAAGACTTAAAGTCAGGGGGTAAGGTAATTTCGCCTTCCAATCCAGATCGGACTTATCCTGACTTCACCCTTTCCTTTGACAGGGAAATAGATAGTTAAGTCCGATCGGGTTCTTTCGGTGATGCCAGCGAGGCCGGAGGTGGCGTTGGCCAGTGGCCTCTCGGGCACAGCCATGTGGGCCATCAGGCGAAGCCGGAAGGCCAGCCGGCGGGCGGAGCTGTGCGAGGCAACTGCGCGGGAAGCAGCGTCGTCCTGCAGGGTCAAACGAACAGGGCGGGTGCCAGGCGGCCGGGGCATGTGCGGCGGCGGGGTCGAGCCGGCAGCGGCCGCTCCGCTTCGTGCGATTTTGACGCGATGGCTTCGAGCCGGTCGGCGGCCGTGCGGAGCCAACTTGGCGGATGCTTCGAGATGTGGGGCCGCCGGATGCTTCGACTACGATGCGAGGCTGCCGGGCGCGTGCCAATCGGCACTTCGTGCGCACAGCGGCCGGTCGCGGGCAGAGCGGCTATTCGTGGGCTCGGCGGCTAGGCACGGACCGAGCGGCGCTTCGTGCGCCGGGGAGAGGCAATTGCTTTGTGTTGTATACTGTATCTTCGTGTATTGTAGTATTGTCATGTACTGTAGCTTCATGCCATGTACTGCAAAACTATGTAACGTAGCTTCATGCCACAATCTGCGAAAAACGCTTTGTAGTTTCGTGCCACGTGACAAACACAATACCTAATGCGTAGATTAGATGCAAAAGTACAAACGAGCAATTAGATTCAATCTCCCGATTCTCACCTTTCTCACCTTTCAATCTATTTTCCAGCAGAGCTTCGTGCTGATAATGCGTTAGACAACTTCGCTATCGAATAGTCCAGGATTGCCAAATAGATCTAAAGTGGAGAACAAAGAGAGAGGGATAGAGACAATATGAGAAGGAACTGATCTGCTATTCTTTATTGCTTCAATATATGTACAATATGATGACCCCATGCCTCTTATTTATAGACCACATCTAGAATTTTAACTAAGAGACCATCGTGGATCTTCGTGGACCACATGGTTTCCCAACAAAGATGACGCTGCTTGACTCGTTAGCTAGCCACACGAAGTACATAAGGTAGTTAAGCTCGACATTTTATATTAGCGACATGCCATGTGCGTTAGAGCATCTCCAAGAGAGGGCCCTAAAAATGAGCCTTAAATTTTAATTTAGGACCCCAACTAATTGGATTTAGGGCTCCAATAAAATACTCACTCCAGCAATTAGGCCCTAAAACTCAATGAAGATAGGGCTCAATCACAGAGTTGCTAAATATAGCTACTCTCCCATGGGCCCTAAAACAATTTGATAAATTTTAACAATTTAGGGTCTTTGCTGGAGTTGATCCTTTCCCTGAAAGCCCTATAATTCAAGTTATAGCCATATTTAGGGCCCCTCTTGGAGATGCTCTTAAGAGTTTGTCAGCAGTTATTGTTTGTCTTGTGTTCCTTGATATTTGGAGACTTGCCACTTGAAAGAATCTTTTTTACTCCCTTCTGTCACTAATACAAGTTACCATAGGACGAGTACAATCAAATTTTCAAAATTTTAGCTTCGACTTCTTTTTAAATATTTATGTTGGCTACATAAAAATTATCTATATATGGTAGCCCATTTTGTTGCTGGAACTATGGTACCGTCAAATTTTCAAAATTTTAACTTCGATTTCTTTTTAATATTTATATTGACTACATAAAAATTATCTATGGTACCCCATTTTATTAGCGGAACTATATATGGTACCGTCAAATTGACCAGAACTATCTCGGTCATTTTATAGCGACATGCCATGCGCGTTAAGAGTTAGTTTGCAGTTATTGTTTATGTTGTGTTCCTTGCGATTTGGAACCTTGCCACTTGAAAGAATCTTTATTACTCCCTTCGATCACTAATACATATAATTTTAGAATGAGTGCGGTAAAATTTTCAAAATTTTAGTTTTGATATCTTTTTAAATATTTATATTGGATATATCCAAATTACATATGTAAATTTATGTTGAAAAGTAATTTTATAATATTATAATGTTGTTGCTTTTATTAAATACTAGTAGAGTGCCCGTGCGTTGCAACGGAATATCAAAAGAGGGTAATATATATCATCACATATTACCTGAATCATACTGTCAATATTAAAATTCTTTTTACAAGTATCAAGTAGAACATATATCTACATATGTAGTGTATGCATGAAGAAATTATCCTGCATAAGGGGAAAGCATGTGTATGCATGAAGAAATATAGTAGGATTCATGTAGAACGGTTCAATTGAATTTCAATTAAACATCCTCCAACTTGGGCAACTATGGCACCACAAAATCCTATTATGGGTGCTAATTCCTTAATCCAGCACAGTAAATAATATTTCATGTTGAACAAATTGCCATATATTTTGAAATGAAAATAGCATCAGCAAGATAAACAATTGGCAAGAATGACGAAACTTCCTTCTCACGCTTTGGCCAACCTTCAACGAACCATGCCACCACCGATGCTTATCAATCGCTGTCGTGAGAAGTGTCCGTCCACCGCTTTCCTGGAGTAAACATGATGGTTCGGTTTGTTACGAGAAAGGATCAAACACACAACAAAAGAATGTTTGATAGCACTGTACTCTTGAGAAGCATGATACAGATCCGATATTGCCTTGTGATGCGATATATAGAGAAAGCTGAAAGTAAGATAAAAGCACAAAAAGTACACATAAAGGCGCTAAATTGAAGGTAAAGAATATAAATGGCATGAAAATTACAACATCTTGTGATACCTCTATTGCTCTGGCGAGCACAAGTGAGACGATGAGGCCACCGTTCTTGTATTTATCTAGACTATCCAACAAAAGAATGCAAAAGCTATCAAACAGAGATAACAAAGGCATCATGTGAGCCACAAAGCTAATAGATAGTCTGATTAAATGGTTGTGCAAATCAAATCTGCCAAAATCTTCCTCGTTGGCATTTTCTTTGTGATTCGGATATGCACGATTAGCCATGAAACACCTAAAAATGTTTGATTTTTTTTTTTGCAGAGATGTCTGGTATCCTTCAAAACCCTCGACCACCTCCCACCTAACTGAACCCAAAAATCCCATTCTCTATACACAAATCAACCTCTAATTCTCCCAAAATTAGAGAGCTCCCACCTTTCTTGCAAAAAAGTTTTCACAATGGCAAGTTAGTTTGCTTGTCTTTCCCTCTTGTTAATGTAAGCTGGTAGGTGCTTTCTTGGATATAAACTTACACACAAAGACCAATGACAACTGTAACTTCTACCATAAAATGTCAAAAGAGAATTCACTTATTCAATGCTATACCTCATTATCCGAGAGGTAACCATCGAGCACAAATGGGTTATCTTCACTCTCTTTGTATGTAATCTTGGATTGTTCCTCCATAATATCATCATTGTCCTTCTCACAATCAGAAAGGCTCTCACCAGGATCCTCTGTGCAGCTAACATAACATAAGCACTTCTTGCCAGAAAGGAAGGACAATAAAGAAGAAAGAATATCAACCTTACAAATAATGATAGTCAAGATCAGGATCCATCTTAAGTGGACATGTTGGCCCAACAACAGCACTGCAAATAATGATACAACATAGCATGATATGGTTGTAGATTGGAAAATATTAAGAAATTATTGATGGCATACAGATTAAGCGTTGACCTTTTCTTCCTCGAGTCCCATAATATCTTTGATGCACATTACCTTTGTCGAAGCGTGAAGCTTTCTCTTTACTAATCTAGTTGGCAGAGGATTAGCATTATTGGTGCTTGTAAAAATCTAAATATAAAGGATTACAGTAGTAGAAGAACAAGACATGCCCTAATATATGTAAGCAAACTTCAATTTGCAAGGTACTTTCTGCAAAACTAAAACACACACCTGGAACGCAATGTCAAGTATTGCCGCTTGGCTGTATGGGAACTTTGAAAGAAATGGAGACCCGTTGTTTAACTGTATGTAAAACAGTTAGTTTGTTAACTACATCAGAATGAATGAAAAAAATAGAAGAGTTGGGTACAGATTGTTGAGAATCTAGGTATTATTTTAATTTCAGATTTGAATATGAACCATAATTCCAAAATCATAAAAAACATCAGGCTAGACAAAAGAAACCACATGTCTCTGAAAAGTAGATCTAGAAACGTTGTGCACGAGATGAACAGTGGGAAAATACGAGAATTCTTACGATGGGCTTGATGATGAAAAGGATGCAGTGCAGTAGCGACCGGCCGTAGAGGAAGTAGTCGATGCAGAGGAAGCTCGAGCGGTCGCGCAGTTGCGCTGCCCAGAAACCTTATTGCCGCCCCCGTGCAGGTTCTCGCTGCGGCAACGGTTCGGAGATCCCGCTCTCCTTGCCTCACGGTGCACGCCGAGAGGAAGGTCGGCAAAGAACAAGCAGCACAAAGACGCAACACAGGTCACAGTGGATGAACGCGAGTGCCAGAGCAAAAAAAAAAAACCTCACATCAATCTGGACGTCTCCAGACCTTATAGCCTCGCATCAGTAACGGTCAATAAATTGACCGTTACAGTACCATTATACACTAGTAACCGCTGTCATCAAATTACTGTTTCTATTAGAAACTGACGCCATTATCATGGCTGTTTCAATTCTCAGTAAATGACTCAGAGAGAAATCAAAATAAAAGGGTTTAAACGTGCCAGGATTTAATCCACTGCACGGCGACTCGCGACGTCGCAAGTCACAAGTCACGCGGGAAAAATACGCGGAAATACGCGGTAATTCGCGAAATACGCGCGCGCGCGTGCGTGTGACTTTAGCCGTGCTCCTCACCCTTCCATATACCTCATTACAAGGCATGGTGGGAGCTCTCCCTTTTAAATTGGTACTCTCCTCTCTCAATTAGCAATATGGTACTATTCTTTGTAGCTTTGGCATTAGAGATTAATGGGCCACACTTGCCTTATTTCTAACAATCCCCCACCAATGCCGAAGCAGACAAAAACTCAAAAGTTTGATCACTGTGTTGAATCTTCGTTTAATATATCAGTGTTTCGGTGCAAGTCCCATACGAGTTGAACTTTCACCTAGAATAACGTGATCTATCCTTCCACAGCTAATGAATGGACTCAGCCTTGAATTCACAGCTTTGTGTGGTTAGATTTCACCCGAAATCTTAACTGATACTAGGCTGCCAAAGAACTTCACCTCAACGGAGCGTTAAGTGGTCATGCTCCCTAATCTTCTCATGAGCTTTCTAGAGAATGCCCCCTTTCTCGTGAACTGCGACCTCACAGTTTGGCTCAAGTAGGTGTATTCATTTTAGGTATCCTGTAGGCCGATACCTTTTCCTCTCATTAGGACACTAGAATACATTAAGATTTTAAATCAGCCTTCCATAAAGATTAGAGTACTTAGAACATGGGTAGATTTAGTGTACTCTCTTGTTACAACAACAACTTGTTTTTCCCATTACCTAATTCACGGGATCTCCGATCAAAAGGATGGGTTACAGTTGTGAAGTAACTCATATGGGCCTCATTCCCATGTCCTTCAACGCAATAGAAATCGCATTTCTTGTTAACCCTTTTGTAAAAGGGTCCGCCAGATTTTTCTCAAAGGCGTATATAATTGTGGCTATAACTAGAGCATTTCAATTTTCTCGATGATTTAAGCCTACGTTTGACATGTCTGGAGGACTTCATATTATCCTTAGTACTCATAACCTTGATCAACACTGTTTGGTTATCACAGTACATTAGGATCGCCGGGATTGGTTTCTCAACCAATGGCAAGTCCAACAGAAGCTCTCTTAGCCATTCAGCCTCAAAAGCGGCTGTGTCTAGTGCTACAAGTTCAGCTTCCATGGTTGACCGCGTCAATATAGTCTGTTTACATGACCTCCATGAAACTGCAACACCTGCTAGAGTAAACACATAGCCACTTGTAGCTTTGATCTCATCTGCATCAGAGATCCAATTTGAATCACTATACCCTTCTAATACCGGAGAGTATCCAGTATAGTGAATTCCATAAGATGTAGTACCTCTCAGATAGCGCAACACTCTCTCAAGAGCCTCCCAATGATCATCTCCCGGATTCGATGTAAACCGGCTTAATTTGCTCACAAAGAAATGAGATGTCAGGTCTCGTTGCACCAGATAAATACATAAGGGACCCTATTATTTGTGAATATTTTAATTGATCTTTCCCTAATCCATTATTTTTGCGAAGTTTTACACTTGCATCATAAGGAGTTGGAGCTACTTTGCAATTCTCAAAACCGAAGCGACTCAATAATTTTTCTGCATAATGGGACTGACTCAAAGTAATCCCATTCTCGATTCGATCAATTTAATATTTAGAATTACATTTGCCTCACCCATGTCTTTCATATCAAAACAACTAGATAAGAAAGACTTGACCTCGTCAATGATAGCAGTGTTGGTCCCAAATATAAGTATGTCATCAACATACAAACACAAGATTACTCCTTGATCCCCACCATAGCGATAATAAACACATTTATCCGCCTCATTCACAGCAAAACCAGCAGATGTCAATGTTTTATCAAACTTTTCGTGCCATTGTTTAGGTGCTTGCTTTAAGCCATACAAGGATTTTAATAATTTGCATACTTTATTTTTCTGTCCAGTAATCGCATAACCATCTGGTTGCTCCATATAGATTTCTTCCTCCAACTCTCCATTGAGGAAAGCTGTCTTTACATCCATTTGATGGACGTGTAGACCATAGGAAGCTGCTAATGCAATTAGCACTCTAATGGTAGTTAATCTGGCAACAGGAGAATAAGTATCAAAATAATCCTCTCCTTCTTTCTGGGTATAGACCTTGGCTACAAGCCTTGCCTTATACTTATCAACAGTACCATCAGGCCTCATTTTCTTTTTAAAGATCCACTTACATCCAACTGGTTTACACCCAGTAGGAAGTTCAGTGATCTCCCATGTTCCATTAGCCATGATGGAATCCATCTCGCTATGGACAGCCTCTTTCCAATACTCTGCATTAGGTGATGCATAAGCCTCTGAAAGAGTTTTTGGCACATCATCCACAAGATATACAATAAAGTCATCACCAAAGGTTTTCTCAACCCTTTGTCTTTTGCTCCTGCGAGGAGCCTCATTTGTGACAATATTGTTATCCTCCTCAGGGACATCACAAGCTGGTTCAACAATGTTTGGTAACTCAGAAGTAGATGGAAGATAAGAAGTTTTAGAATTTTCATTAAAGACTGATACTCTCATTGGATAAATATTCTCAAAGAAAGAAGCATCTCTTGATTCCATTATTGTGTTAGCAATAATCTCAGGGGAATCTGATTTTACTACTAAAAATCTATAGGCCGTACTGTTATGTGCATATCCTAGAAAAATGCAATCGACTGTTTTAGGTCCAAGCTTTCTCTTTTTCTGCAATGGTATATTGACTTTAGCCAAACACCCCCCATGTTCGCAGAAAATTGATATTTGGTTTTCTCCCCTTCCATCCCTCATACGGAGTAATCTCACTTCGTTTAGTAATTACTCTATTGATGACAAAGGTTGCTGTTATGATAGCTTCCCCCCACCATGACTTAGACATACCAGCACTCTCCAACATGGCATTCACCAAGTCTGTTAGTGTCTGATTTTTCCTCTCAGCCACCCCATTAGATTGAGGCGAGTATGGTGGTGTCACTTCATGGATTATACCATGCTCAGCACAGTATTGGTAGAATTCCTGAGAGATATACTCTCCTCCACGGTCAGACCTCAACCTTTTAATTTTCTTTTCTAGTTGGTTCTCAACCTCGACCTTATAAATTTTGAAGTAGTTTAAAACTTCATCCTTTGTTTTCAGCAAATACACATAACAATAACGTGTTGCATCGTCTATAAAAGTTAGAAAATATCTTTTGCCTCCTTTTGTCAACAATCCATTCATCTCACACAGGTCAGAATGGATGAGATCTAATGGTGCCAAATTCTTTTCTTCCTCTAATCCCTTAAATGGTTTTCGAGGTTGTTTTGCTTGCACGCAAGATTGGCACTTTGATTCTTTGACAATATCACATTTTGGAATTATTTCAAATCTAGACATTCGAGCAATGGTATCATAACCAATATGACATAAACGAGAATGCCAAATATTGGATTCACAATTATTTACTTGAGTAGCAACATTTAAATTTAAACAAGACTCCAGTACACTTAAGAGGAACAAGCCTCCGCTTTCATAACCTTTTCCAATAAAGTTTCCAAACTTCGACATTACAACTTTATTAGACTCAAATACTAGCTTATAGCCATCTCGACATAATAGGGAACCGCTGACAAGATTCTTATTTATTGTTGGCACATGCTGCACGTTTCTCAAACGGACAGTCTTCCCTGAAGTCAGCTTCAGTTCTACCATGCCAACACCACGCACAAAAGCATGCGACCCGTTCCCCATTAGGACGGAGGAAGCCCCTGCTGCCTGGTAAGAAGAAAATAGAGATATATCAGAACATACGTGAACATTTGCACCAGTATCAACCCACCAATCAGTGGATTGACATGCTGGAAAAACAACAGGAGAATTACCATACCCTCCTGAAGTAGTTCCCTCACTTATGGTCACGTTGGCAATTTTCTTGCCTTGCTCATTTGGCCTGTTCTTGCGGAAACGACAGTCTTTAGCCATGTGACCATCTTTTCCGCACACATAACAGGTAATGTTCTTCATATTTTTCTTCTCAAACTTCTTCTTGAAGCTAGTATTCTTGTTTGGTTTCAAGCCTTTGTTGTTGTTGCCACCCTTCTTCTCAATCACATTTGCGTTGTTTGGTTCCTGAGAAGAAGTTTTCGGTGCATCTTTGGCTCTGGCTTTCTCTTCCACGTCGAGGGCAGCAATGAGATCTTCAATAGAAATCTCTTCCCTCTTGTGTTTTAGACCAGTGGCAAAATTCCTCCAAGATGGGGGAAGTTTAGCCACAATACCCGCAGCCACAAATTTTGCAGGTAAAGCACATCCCAAATGTGCAATCTCACCCACTAGTAGCTGAAAGTCATGCGCTTGAGTGACAATCGATTTAGACTCATCCATGGTAAAATCGAATAGTTGCTCGCACGTATACAACCAGCGACCAGCCTCAGCTTCTGCATATTTTTGTTCAAGAGCCAACCACAACTCAGTGGCAGATGTGTAATTCATATACACATCATATAACTGCTCTGTCAAGATGGTCAGAATGCAGCCCAATGCGGTGTTATTCGCATTCTCAAACTGCGCATTCTCCTCATCCGTAAGTGGATATTGAGGGAAAATCACCCACCACATACCCAGAGACATGAGCCAAAACTTGGCTCTAGTTTGCCACCTACGGAAGTTCTGACCATTGAACCTCTCAGGTTTCATGGCATCACTTGCACCAGCCATTGCTGAATCACAATCATACAAATAATACAAATAAGGTTTCTGGATTGTTGAGAATCTAGGTATTATTTTAATTTCAGATTTGAATATGAACCATAATTCCAAAATCATAAAAAACATCAGGCTAGACAAAAGAAACCACATGTCTCTGAAGATCTCGTTACAGTACCAAGTCACAAGTCACGCGGGAAAAATACGCGGTAATTCGCGAAATACATACACAAGTAAGGCAGGATTTTAGCCGTGCTCCTCACCCTTCCATATACCTCATTACAAGGCATGGTGGGAGCTCTCCCTTTTAAATTGGTACTCTCCTCTCTCAATTAGCAATATGGTACTATTCTTTGTAGCTTTGGCATTAGAGATTAATGGGCCACACTTGCCTTATTTCTAACACAGATGATCTTTACAAGCAGTACCTTGTCTTTCCGAGTGTCCATCTGGGTCTGAGACCAAATAATAAAAACACCAACTGGAAAAGTATCAATCTTATTCTGTAGATCATGATAAGAGTAATTATTTCCACACATTTTTCAACGTCCTTCAGAAATAGGATTAGAGGATCATCCTGACTTTCTTCAGAAACAAACTGTATAAAGAAACCAGTAAGCAATAAGAAAAGAATTATAAATACTGATAAAAGCAAGGCCGAGAAGACCGTACACACCTCAAATCTTACATCAAATGGATGTTTGGCTCTATCTTCCCATTCTAGACCATCGAGGCATAGAGAATCAACTGGAGATACAAATAAATGCCAGAGTAGCAACAACAGAAACGTACAGAGAGCGGAGGAGTGGGAGCCGCCGCTCCGAGTAGCCGCTCAGGAGCACCGTGAGCCGGTCCGGCCGGAGCCGGGCCGCGTCCTGCCGGGACGCCGCGTCGCAGCCCGCTTCCCCGCCACCGGAGGCCGGTACGGCGCCGATTGTTGCGACGGCGAGGAGAAGGACAAGGTGGCGGTGGTGGTGCGACGACGACGGCATGGAGGAGAGGATGTGTTTGACTTCAAACGACTCCTCGCCGCGACAGTTTGAAGAGATTGCGGCTGGGCGAGGAGATGGTGTGGCGGCGGCGGCGATCGGGATGAGGCGGCGTGGGCTGACGAGTGCACTCGGGGAAGGCGAGGTGGGCGCGTGGAGATTGTGCGGGGCGAGGAGATCGGGCTCTGGCTGAAACCGGCGAAGAAGATCGTGGAGAGGAGCGCTGCGGGGCCTTGTGCGTGAGAAATGGGCTGGAAGCAGGCCGCCTTATGGACGGGGTTGGACGATCCATATAGACAGGGTAAACTCTACCTTTTATTAGTTATGATAAGATAAGATATTAAAATAAAAATTAGTGATTAAAGTGGAGTTTTGGAAACCGTATTGAAGTTTAAGTATATTCTTAACCGGGAGTAAATCTATTACGATTTTACTAACATGTATAAAAAAATGGTGCTATTAGCTAAGTGTTAGACTATCAAATAACAGAAAACAAGTAGTGTTTGTAGAAAGCTACGGCACGTAATACTAAACTTAACCTTCGACTTGGAACTTTCGATACTAGCCAAATAACCTTAGATGGACAATGTGCATAGTTTTACCATTTTTCAACTAACCCTAAGAATTATCACTACTACACAAAGATTTATATTAGACGTCTCATCATACATGCCTCATCACACATGGTTTTGAAAAACCGTTTGTAATGAGAAACATCACTGATGGTTCTATAGTCCAACCGTCAGTGACTATATCACAAACGGATTTACATTACAACCATCTATGATGTTGTTGGCGTCGAAAAACTTGATGACAAGTCGATCGCCGCCAACATACGAGAACGCCGGGTTCAGATTCTACGGGCATGCCAGCCGATTTGATCACGCAATCGGCAAGAGACGTATTCCCCGACACGATCGATCAAGAGAACAATCGGGGGGGTCTGTTGATGGGTCAATCCTAATTGGTCCGAAACGAACTAGCGTAGATCTGGAGTTTCGATAGATCTAACCAACCCTTGCGAGCTGATCAGATTAGGTAAAAGCCTACTCTTCCCGAAAAAGGCAATGCGCAGTAAGATCAGGAAGAGAGTAGAGCTTGGTAGGGTGCAATTCAACAGAGACCAACAATTGGCGATGCACAACTCATGTTGATCAACATGTATTACAGGAGGAAAGGTTACAGTACTAAAAATGAATAGTCCTAATTGTTGAAAAGTAAAGTAATTGATTGGTTGGTTGTTTGGATGTGTGTCCCTTTTGACGTAGCTCGTCGATCTCCTTTTATAACCCTCTGGCCTGATCGTATTTGCCTCGGTCTCTTTGTCCACTCGTACCGGCCTCGAATTCTTCCTTCCATCTTGGTCACGATCGTATTTGGTCCAGGTCGTATTGGCTTCAGTCTTTCCTTTCAATCCATGTATTACCATATGATCGCAACCTTCCAAATCACTTGTCCGCTGCCCTTTGCCAACCTGGTCGCTTCAGACTCGCAGCAAGATCGCACCCGTCTCGGTCGCTCAATTTTGGGTGCTAACAAATGCCCCCCATTTTTGGGATATGTATGGGCATGTCCCAAAAATCAACCGTTAGTGCCTCAGCAGGTCGTCATCTTCATCGTTCCTTCTCCCTGGCAGTTATTTCCTTGAGACGCCGCACCATAATTTTTCCCGCATTGAATCACTTTGTATTCCACCAGCATTTACTCGAAGGACACTTCGTTCCCCACGCCATGGCGATTCAGGTGCTCATTTTACCCTACAAGTACCAGGTAAATCGTATTTCATCGCACCGCCTTGAAGTAATCTTTACCATTTGCGCCATGTCTTCTTCTTCTCCTGACTCTTCCTCCGGTTACTACTCATCATTGGATGATGACTTGGCCATTTCGTCTGCTCTCCAAGAAGAGTTGTCGATCGAGGTTCGCGCCGAAGAAGAAGTGGCCGATGATGAAGCCATCGCCCGCGCCCTCCAGGAGGAGTTTGATGCTGATGCCGACGACGACCCTGCAACAACCGCCCCTCTTCCTGCGTAAGTCGCGGAACCTGATGCCGGTGCAGATGCTACCCCTGCGAAGGTCGCCCCAGAAGCCGCTGATCCTCCACCAGCCGATGATGAACCGACACCTTCACCAGCACCCCCTGTCGATGCTGCCCTCCCGGAATCATCAAATTCCAGCAATAGTTCATGTGCAGGTGATGTTCCTGACAGGAAGCATCATCGGCTTCACTAGGTCTTCTCTTTTTAGAGTTGCAACAATTTCTGAGCACCTTTGCTTCAGAATTTCTTTTAAAATATTTAGTATGTTTCGGGGGTTATTTGTAATTTTTTGAAATTTAATTGGTATCCTCGCGAGTAAGTTGAATACAAGTTTGTTGGACTAATCGTATTAAACAAAGATCCTGCATTTTTGCATAAGCACAAAATCTAAAATATTGTTTAAAATAAAGATAATTGAAAAATGAGAGTGTTCTCCTCACATATTTTCGAAAAATATGTTATATAACGTAAATCGTTGATTTAAAAAAAACTGTACAGGTGTTTGAGTCACTAAAAGATTTTTTTACGAAAAATCTATACGTCGAAAAATCGCGAAACCAACTTCATTAGGTTCCAAATAGTTCCTAGTATTTTAGAGGAATTTTCCAAGATTTCTGGAACCTTTTTGCTACTTCTTTCTAACCATGTTTCGTGTTAGCATATACATGTATATGTTTATGCAAGGCGTGAGGCATTGAAACGTCGTAGGTTTCCCTACGCACATGAATTCTTGGACATTCACTTTCAAACCGTTTCTCCGTAGCACGTGAAGCGTTTCCTTTCCCAGCTGTTTCCACACACACATTTTCCTGGGCATTTCCTGTTTCCAACTGTTACTCCGTGCACCTGACGTTTCCATTTTCCAGCCTTCCACATACCCAAGCCGTTTCCATTTAGTCCTCACATCAACACCTCCATTTGGTTTCCCTTTCATTCCTATTGAGTAAACTTCCAGCCATATCCCTTCTCTAGCCACTTCTATTTCCTTCAACCATTGTGCACTGCCATCGTAGTGCACTACCGTTGTCATCACCGCCGTCGTCGACGACGCTGTCGTCGCCGTCGCTTTCCCCTGCGTCGCCGTCGCTTTCCCTGCATTGTTGCCTGCCGCCGATTGGTATTTTCGTTTCTCTTTTGTGCACGTTCTACCTCTGTCGATCGGTTTATCCTGTCTGTGTATTTGCGCGTGTATAAATACATATATATGGGCGTATTTGTGCATGAACCAGTGTACTTGTGCATATAGGTACGTGTGTATGTGATTGATCATTACCATCCACATTTCCATAACACAAACGCAAAGAAGAGTAGTGCCATGTATGGCATCACCGATCGCGACTACTCTCTAGCCTGCATGCACAAGCGCGCCATCGCCGTAGCCGCCTACGCGCCATAGTCGCCGCCGCCGCCGACTGATTCTGGCTAACTGCGTTCGCCACCACCGTCGTTGTCTCCGGCCGACTGCGCTCGCTGTCCCGCTCTAGTTGTCTGGCCGATCTCTGTTTTTTTTCTCACGTAGCAAATGCCCAAACCGAACCCATATGCAACCAAGGAGTATACACATATACAAGGAGGAATAGTGCCATGCAAAAAGTTTAACGTAATTCATTGTTTTCCAAAACGTGAATTTTGTCTTTTTCGCTACAAATTCGTTTTAAGTCCGAATCGCTTGCAACAAATTTGTTAATTAGTAAAAATTAATACCTTTCTACAGTAATTTATATGAAATTTTATATATAAATTTATACTATTAAATTATTCGTGGAAAGTCTAAATTTACGAATTTTGTAGCTTTTAAACTGCACGTCCAAAAACACCGAAATAAATTTTATAAATCTTATAAAATGCTAGACTAATTATCTGGAAATTTTCATTAAAATTACAAGCTTGATTGATTTGTAGTATTTTCTGAATGTGTGTTTAACTGGTTGTTTGCTACGCGTAGACGTTGAACTGTGCTAGAGTGCGGAAGTTGAAGACCAAGCTCAAGCCCTAGATCAAGATCATCAGCTTTTTGAAGGCAAGTTGTGCTTGACCATGTTGCTCCTAATTTTTGAAATGTATTTTTATTTAAATTATGCATGCTATGTTGATTAAAATGGATTAAATTAATTTGGGGTAAAGTAGCTAATCCACCTAATTGTTAATACCACCTTGATGTTAATATTTGTATACCATGTACCCTTGTCACCTTAAGTTTGGTTTAAATAGTTGGATGATAATATTGTGCCAACACGGCAGGCTAGACCGTGAATAGTTGCTTAGCTATGCTTGTGTGAAATGTGTTTCAAATGGCAAAATAGTATTGACTAATGATATATGGGATGAATTTTTGGAAATAGTGTAATCTTGCCACGTGATGATGTGAAGTGTAGGTACCTTTGTGGTTCTACATGGTAATTGATATTATTGCACAATAATCAAACTGGGGTAGGAAAAGATTTAGACTGGGGCAAGTGGCAAAAGATGGCTTCGTGCCAGGTGGGCCTTCGTGGCAACGGGATGATTGATGTGAGGGCTTTGTGCAAAAACTTGAGAGAAGGGTGTCTTGCCCTGGACAGGTAAGGACTTCACCTTGCAAGCCTTTGAACTGGGCCTTTCGTGCAACCACATGACTGGAGTGGGACGGTCTTGGTTTAGTAGGATTCTGAAATCTTACCTTTGATACCTCAGGGTGACAGTTACATTGGGGTAACTGCGTGGGGGAGCGTACCAGAGCTATGGCTTGGTGCACATCCAACGGTTATTGTCTGTCCTACACTTCCATCCTTCATGGGGGAAGTGGTAGCGAAGGCAATACCGGAGAGGGTCATAGGTGTACATGAAGGTTTCTGAAAAACTTCGTTACGGTCAATCGCCTTTGTGGTGTGCGACGGTATCATGTGGGAAATGTGTACAACCTCTGCAGAGTGTGTCAAAACTATTCGAATAGACGTGTCCACGGTACTGGACAAAGCTAGGGGATCACAGTCAAGGGGTAGATTTTCTAAAATAAAATGTGGGAAGATTGGCTGAGTGCTAGAGATGATGATAAATTGACTTAGGCTTTGTGCCATGCTTATGAAATGCGATTGTGAACTTAATATAATATAATATGATTTCACTGTTTTTGAATTTATTATAGTTATTCAATTAAAGCAAAATGTTGTTTAATGCAAAGGAACCCAATTAGCCCTTCATTCGAAAGAAGCCATGCATATAGTAATAGGATTGCACCTCCGTGCATGACTTGCTGAGTATGTTGTATACTCACCCTTGCCCACCAATAAAACATCAGAAGAAGAGTCCACCCGCTTGGGAGGAGGAGTACGCTGAGGACCAAGAGAACTTGGAGGCAACCATCGTCCGATGCCTGTGGAGTTGTGGAGCATATCAGGACTTCTATTTTCTGCTGCTTATGTTTACTTGTCTTTATTTGAGTATGCCCTGCGTGGCTGAGTATTGTAAGGTGACCTTAATGTCTGGCAATAGTTTATTTTAATTATTGAAGTACTTATTTATATTTTCGTTGTGTATGGATGTAACATTCAACCCTGTTTAACTGTGTGCATTAGCATGATCCTGGACTAGTGCAGAATACACAAAGGGTCCGGATTTGCAGATTCGGGTCCCGACATTTTGTAAGGATGGCACCTCCCTTTTGTATTTCTCGATCAATCGTGGTTGTTTACCCTCTGTAGACGATATTGTAAATGCTTTACTTGCTTTTTAGCCGATGATGACAAAACTATTTTCTAAAAGTTAAAAATTGTCCATAAAATAAATGGATTCTTGACTTATCCCCTCTCTTCTGATTCATGTCCTATGTTGAAATTTCTTTGTTCTCACTTTGTTTATAAAATGTTGTGTTCTTACGAGTTTCGTTATTGGCAGATGAGGATGTACAACACCATCGGAGAGCGCCTTGGAGGGTATGCTGCGGAGATGTGGCGCATGATGCAAGTGTTGGGAGGTTACGACCATCCGATTTACTTCGGAACCGCCATTGACGAAGCAGGACAGGTCCGAATGTGGAAGACCAGGCTGATGGTGTACGCTCAAGAAGGGACAAGGGGGAGTCGTCCTATATACTTCAATGTCAGGAGATCTACATTTGAGGCAGGGATACAAGAGACATCGCATCTGGCGATGAGGAGGATTGCTCGCTTGTACTCCAGGGAGCTGGAGGGCACGGTCTTTCGCCATCACCCACGTCGAGACACCCGTGCAAACCAGAGGCCGATTGAGGATGAAGATGCCACTGTTACTCACCTGGCCAGGTTTGTGATTGCCCAGGAGGAGGCCATGGATGAGACAGTGGAGGAGCTGCAGAGGGCTCGAGATGAGGTCACGGGGTTGAAGACTCAGCTGCGAGAGGCTCGGGAGCTTGGACCTCACTCCCTTACGAGGGTGCATGAGCTGGAGGAGGCTCTATATGGACAAGGACCAGAGCCAGTTTTGGAGATGCACGAGCCGGATCCAGAGGAGCCAGAAGAGAAGCCGAAAGAGGTGCAGGAGGCACTAGCTCAAGAGGAGGCACCAGTGCAGGAGGCACCCGCACAGGAGCCAGAGCCACCTGTCCAGGAGCAGGCTGTCTCGGGACTCGACAAGTCAGTTGGGTCGTTTGTCCCGATGATAGTTGGGCATGGGGATCAGTTTGCTCCGATGCCAGCTCATCCACCGGTTTATCCACCAGGAGGGCCACAGCCAGGAGTCATCGACGAGTGAGGGTGTTGTTGCGTCGTGTTGAGACTCGGAGGTTGGAGTCGCGTTGTAACACCCCAAAATTTTGCTTTTCTTAAATTCATGTGTGATTTGGCACTTTGGTGAATTTTTGGAATTTTCTGGAATTTATTTGGATTTATTTGGAATTTATTTGAATTTATTCCATTTTGAAATAATTAAAGAATTTAAATTTGCAAATAAATTTTTGTTGGAAATATTTTATTTGAGTCCAAAATGATCCAAAATATTTTCCAGAATTTTGGAATTTTTCCGAAAGTCATTTGCTATTTTAATGAATTAAATGAATTAGGAATTATTTTAAATATTAATTGGCTGGAAAATCCAACTTCGGTCAGAAATCTTTGTTCATCCCCGAAAGTCGGACTCGAGTCCGAGGCCAGATTATTCGACGAACCCTCCTAACCCTAATCAATCCCAACCGTTGGATCAAGATCCAACGGTGAAGATCCGTCCGACCGATTGGCCAGTCTGGGGCCAGGACCCGGTCGCGGCCAAGCGCGATCGTGGCCGTTGGTTGTGCCACGTGGGCGGCCCACGATTTCATCGTCTCCGCCCGAGTCGGACTCCGCCGCCAGTGTCACTTCGCCAGTGAGAGAGCTGAGTCTCCGTTTTACTGCAGACGGACGCCGAGGCTATTTAATGCCCGAGGCATACCGAGATCGCCATCCCACGCAGGTTCCGGAAACCCTAGCTCGCGCCGCTAGAGATCCCAGTCTCGCCGTTATTGCTCGCCGAGTTGGAAGTCTGTTCGCCGCGATTAACGCCGATATTCTTTGCCCGTCCGTCGTCCTCCGCCCGTCATCAAGCCCAGATCCAGGATTCCCAAGGCGAGGCAGCGTTGAGTACCTCGCCAGCTGAGCGCCGGCTTGAAACGCCGACGGCAAGGTCGTGCGTCCCGTCTCGGTCAAGCCAGGCGCGAAGCGTGTATCGCCGTCCACGAGCCGTGCGTTGGATCGAATCGGGCGGCAGCGGTGAGTTCACGTGTTTCCCAAACCCTAGAAACCCGATTAGATCACGGGCCGTTGGATCAAGATCCAACGGTTCACTGTCGCCGCGTCTTTATGCTTGATGCGATTATAGGATTAGATGGGACCGTCCGTCCTAGATCGAGCGACCCACGAGCATCGAGTAGTTTCAACGTGTTAACCCTGGATCTAATCCGGCGCGTTGATTTTCAAACCAGCGGGCGAGATTGCGCCACGTGTCGGGAAGTTGGACCGGCCAGCAGCTGGCGATCAGCCAGCGTGCGTGTGGCCCGACCTGCGAGGCAGCGTGTCGAAGGCCGCATGTCGCGTGGCTAACCCAGCTAGCGGCGTCACCCATGACGTCACGGTGGGTCCCACTCGCCGGCCGTGGTGAGCCGACGTCGGCGATAGCGTCCGAGTGAGCCCACATGTCGATCCACGTGGCCAGTGGACCGGAGTCCACCGTGGACTCGGTGAGCATGGACCGTAGCCCATGGGCCACTAGCGTCGGCAGGCCAATCAGGGGAGCTGCCACGTGTCCATCTTTGACGCAATAATTAATTTCCGAAAAGAAAATGATTTATTAATTCGAATAATGATTTCAAATTTAGATTCAAACTGGCAAACGCTTATAACTTTTGCGTTTCAACTCCGATTTGAAGCGATTCAAATTTCTAAATTTGTATAAAATTAAGATCTACCTAAATATGAATTTTATTTAATTTTTGGACTAAAGTTTTTCTCTGTAATATTATTTAATTGATTATTTAAACTTTAAATAATCATAACTTTAACGTTTTAACTCCAAATTTGTGATTCCAGATTTCTAAAAATCCAGAAAATTATGTTCTCTCTGTTTATGGATTTTATTTGGAGTTTTGGGATCTTTTGCATAGTGTTTATTTGTGTATTTGCTATTTGCACGGCTTTTACGAGTAGGCGTTGAAGTCTGGGAGGGATTCGAAGGAGAGTATTGACTCAGGATCCAACTCAAGACCAAGAGCAAGTGCTTTTGAAGGCAAGTTGTGCTTTGACCATGTTGATCCTATTTGAAATCTATTTTGATTTAAACTATTGCATGCTAGTTTAATTAGAAAGATACTTTGTTTAAACACTGGGGTTAAAGATAAATACCAATTTGATATATGACACCTTGATTACTTAAGTATGTGCCATGACCCTTTGTCACCCCTAGTTGTGGTTTACTAGTTGGACATTATTAAATTGCCAACATAGGTTTGAACCGTTGTAGTATGTCGCTTAGACACGCTCGTGCTCATGACATGATATTGGATAATTAAATGTTAATATTGACTTAATGATATATTGAACCTATTTTGGAAAAGTATCATATGATGTTGATGTACGTGGTGCATGGTAATCAAGCCTGGGGTTTGATAAACATTTTAATGCCAGGGCATGTGGCAAGAGTAATGTCAGTGGGCAGTTGTGGCATTGGGAGTGTTGATTTGGTTTCGGGTAGTCTTGCCCTGGTCACTCTAAGGACTTAACCTTGCAAGCCTTTGAAGCCCAGGTCATACTTGCAACCACATGGGTTTGGAATGGGGCGGCCCTAGTTGACTAAGTCGCTAGGACTCACTTGGAGCCTCAGTGTCGATTACCGTTTGTGTGATTATGCGGGGAGGCGTATCGTGGGCGAGGCAGTACCCATCTAACGGTGTGTTGGTCCCATACTTCGCCTTGGCTAAGGGAAGGATGGTGTGAGCACGTCGGAGAGGACCACTGTGTTGTTTGAGGCTTCCGAAAGGCTTTGTTATGATCGCTCATTCGCATACTCTTGTATGGCGATTCACGGTACGTGGTGAGTGGATTGTATCTTGTGGGTAAAGTGCATAACCTGCGAGTGTAGAATCTATTTGAATAGCCGAGTCCACGGTCTTTGGACAATGCTCAGGAATTACTGATCAAGGGTTAGATTTTACGAAAATAACTTGGATTTGAGAAGTTGGGTTGGTTTAACAAAGAAGATGATGGAAATATGGTTTAGGATGGGGAAAAATGTTATTTAAACTTTTTGAAGAGTTATTTATGCTTTACTTGTTTTCTTGCTTTGAATCTACTTATATTACTTGTCAAATGTTTATAAATATACCTTAAGCTATTCCTTTGTACCAAGCCATGCATATAGTATATTAGCTTGCATTGTGCATGACTTCTTGAGAGTACCAAGTACTCACCCTTGCCTCAACACAATACAGTTGAAGGAGGAGACTCGCCCGAGTTTGAGGAGGAACTCCAAGAGGACCCGTCTATTTAGGGATGCGAGCTCACTGGCTGATTGCACATGGTATCTTGGATGGCGCCACGAGTTTATTTGATTTTCCGCTGCTATTATTTCTCTTTTAATAAGTTACGCCTTGCAAGGCATATATTTGTAACTTGGCCATGGGTCGAGTAACCCTTTGATTATTTAAATAAAGTACTTGATAGTATCGTTTGGTATGATTGTGATATATACAGATGTTAAGGTATGTGCACTAGCGGCGTTCCTGGACTAGTGCTGAATACCTGAGAGGTCGGATTTGCAAATTCGGGGTCAGCCAGAGGTGGTATCGAGCCATACTTTGTGAAACTCAACCTAAGCTAGAATGGTCGTAGTGAGGATAAAACCTATTTTCTAAAGCTAAAAATTTGTGAAGACAAGAAATGACCTCTCGACTTATCCCCTTCTCTCTTTTCTTGCCTCTTGCTGAAATTCTCCCTTACCTCGCCACGATCGAAAAATTCCGAGTTCTTCGAAAAGCACTCTTGTGACAGATGGAGGGGAAGAGTTCAACTACGTTGATCTAGGAGTTGGGTCACGCCGCGAACTTTGGCACATGCTACAAACTCTCGGAGATTTTGAGAAGCCCTAATACCAAGTGGAAGTGATCGGACAAGCGGGATTGATCAAGGCTTGTGGCGTGAGGATTGAGGTACTGTCGGAAGAGGGGCCCAGGCATCGCCATACAACACCTTTGCTAGAAGATCTACAATGCAGATGGGTATCCAGAAGTTTCACGAGACGAGCAATGCGGCACATTACCGGTATCCACGCCGGAGAGTTGGAAAGCGCGGTGTTCCGTTATCATCCGCGCAGCGATAACCTTCTTGACCAGAAGACGATTCGAGGATGAGAATGCCACGGTTACAGTTGGCACGATTAGTCGTCGCCAGGAAGATGTACTAGATAATACAAGCAAGAAGGAGCTACAGAAGGCCCGCAGGAGATCGGCAGAGAAGAACGTAGATGGCGGGAAGCTCAAGAGTATGGCACACCTTCTACGGAGGATTGACGAGTTGGAGATGACTTTGTACGGACTGCACTCCAGGCCGGTACTCGAGCTACGAGCGAGATCGAGAGGAGTCGGATCTCGATGAGGACATCGCTACTTCGACTACCACAGGATGACATAGTCTTGGACATGGCGTCGTTTGGCGCCTATGCGCGACACCCGTACCCAGGCGTGGAGGTTTTCTCGATGAGTGAGCTTAGGTTCTATAGTGAGACTCCTTGGCGCGAGTCGCGTCATAAAATAAAGAGTCACCCTTTAGGCGTTAGACTCGAGAGTTAGTTCGATTTGGATTTGCTTTGTTTGTGAGTGTGCGATTATGTGTTGCAAGGCCCTTAGGCATTGTAAGCACCATACCAAGTTATTAATAATAAAGATGGACCTTAAAGTTACCCCTTTAGCCCGCATAAGTTCCATATTACTTGTCTATTCTTGTTTCCTCTCATCTCTAAACCTAGAGCAATCAACTTGAGATGGTGAACACCCGTGGGAACTTTGGAAGCAATGGGAGTGGATCTCGCCAAACCCCAATGATGGAGCACCGGCACCGCCCTTTGGATGTGCCGAATTTTGGAGCATTTCTTGTCGCTTTCAGACCGATTGATGCATGCTATGATGCAACAAATGCAAAGACGTCCATCGCTCGAACCACTTTGCTAATCAAGTTAATCAGGACCACGCAGAATACAAGGTGTCGAGTTCATGAGGACTCACCACCCACTTTCTCGGGAATGCCAATCCGTTGGGAGCGATTGGTTAAGATCAATTGAGAGGAAGCTACACATAGCTCAATGCATAGGGAATGAGAAGGTACTTTACGCTTCTCATCGGGTTGGAAGGAACATTGGCGAATGGTGGGAGAACTTCTGTGCCACATGAGAGAACCCTCAAGATATCACTTGGGAGGAGTTCACAAATGCATTAAGCGATATCACGTGGAAGGAATTATGGACCTTAAGAAGGAGGAGTTGAGCAGAAGCAAGGTAATCGGCCGATGCGACTACTGAACAAGTTCACACACGCTAACGCGCTACGCTGAGGATGTAGCGACGAGATAAATCCAGGCAGTCGTTTCATGAAGGGACTTAACTTTCAGGATTGCAAGTAGGATTGATCACCCACACCTTTCGATTTCCAAGAGTTGGTGAATAAGGCGCTTATTCTTGAGGACAAGCGCAAGGAACTGGATGAGAACAGAAGCGCGGGATGCAACGACAAGGATCACGTCGAGGAACGCATGGCCGAGAGTTGCACCAAATCAATTCTTGATTCCAACCCACGAGAATGCAACAAGGACACCATCCCGACCAAGACACACTTAATCAAAACTACGAGACCCAGCCCCGCTAGAAAAGCTACCCAGGCAGCCAGCAAGGCAGTGAGGCCATTGCTACAATCAGCCAACGAGCCGAGGACACTTTGCCATGATTGTCCAAGAAAATGACGAGCGACCCGATTCGCTTCAATCTAGGAACCACCACCCAGCTAGGACGCCCGGCTGAGAGCCACACCCCAGGCCGTGGTGAGAGGCCGAGTCAACCATGTCACCGGGATCTGCGCAAAAATACTACAGACGTCGATCGGGTAAGTTACTTGTTAACTGATTACACATGATTTTGTTTGACTGGAGCTTCGCATTCGTTTGTTTCGCAAGGCTTTGCTACTAGAAATGACTTGAGAATGGCAAGACTTAAGTGCATGCTGTTAGTTCAAACCCGGTTAGAACTCCGAGCGAGTAGGATGTTAAAGGGTGAGAATACTAATAGATGGAATAGAGTTCCTAGCAAACCTTATAATTTTGGAGACCCGGACCTTAGATGTTATATTGGGAATGGATTGGTTATCCAAACACAAGGCTGTATTGGATTGGACGAAGAACTATCTCGATTGAGAGCGTGTGGGGAAGAAAGTGGAATTTCAAGCCACTTTGCGATTAGAGATGGACAGTTGATAGTTAAGCAGTACCAAGGCAATCAGCATAGAGGATGTTAGGTAGTGAATGAGTACCAGATGTTTTCCCGAGGATCTACAGTATGCCGCTTGACAGGGGACATAGAGTTTGTGATAGAGCTTGTACTGAGTACATGGAGTATAGCAAAGAGACCTATCGGATGTCTACCGAGGAGTTGGTAGAGATGAAGAAACTGACTAGAAGAGTTAATGGAGAAAGGATTTATCGAGGCCCAGGAGTTCGTCGCCGTGGAGCACAGCTTTGTTTGTCAAGAAGAAGGGCGGGAGTTTCGGGATGTGCATTGACTACAGTGCACTCAATGAAGTCATAGTAAAGAATAAGTATCCGCTACCCAGGATTGATGATTTGTTTGATCAGTTAAGAGGAGCCGGGAGTTTTCTCAAGATTGATGAGATCGGGATACCATCAGTTGAAGATCCGATCAGAAGATATTAGAAGGCGCATTCTCGTCCAAGATATGGACATTCGAGTTCTGATTATGTCCTTTGGGTCAATTTGACGAAATCGGCTTATTTCATGAATATGATGAATAAGGTGTTCATGGAATATTTGGACAAGTTTGTCGTGTCTGTTCATAGACGATATCCTAGTCTACTCCAAGACAGGAGGATGAACATGCTTAGAACACTTAAGGCGAGTTTTGGAAAGGCGAGGAGCGACAACTTTTCGTAAGTTCGACAAGTGTGATTTTTGGAAGGACAAGGTGGAGTTTCTTGGACATGTAATGACCCTTGAAGGAGTTAGTAGATCCAAGCAAAGTAGAAGCATGTGTTACATTGGGAGCGTAGAAGGCTGTGACCAGTTGGAGTTTCCTTGGAATGGCGAGGATATTACAGCCAGTTTCATCGAAGGCTTTGACAATTCTGAAACCTCTTACGCTTAATTCTTGAAGAAGGAAAAGAAGTTTGCATGGGCCTTGAGAATGTGAGGAAGGATTTGAATTTGAAGAAGCGATTGACATCGTAAGGTGTTAGTTCTCTGGGATGTTGCTCAAAGCTTCGATATTTATTGTGACGATCGCGCAAGGACTTGGATGTGTCTTTGATGCGAGAATCGGAAAGGTCGTAAACTTATGCATCAAGGCGGTTGAGGCGCATGAGGAAAATTATCCGACACATGACCTAGAGTTACTAGTAGTGCATGCTTTGAAAATATGGCGTCACTATCGATTGGAAACGGATGTGAGGTGTATCTGGATCATAAGAGCCTTAAGTACATATTCACCCGGTCGGATCTGAATATGAGGCAAAGGAGATGGCTAGAGTTGATCAAGGACTATAATGTGGAATCCATTACCATCCGGAAGGCCAGCGTGGTAGCCGATGCTCGAGTCGGAAAAGCCATACCGCGGAGTGCGTTACTAGCCACAAGTCGGGATGAGTTATGTGAGGATTTTGAGAAAGATGAAGATTGAGGTTGTACCTCGCCCAGTTCTTAGCCGCATTGGAAGTAAAGCCTACCCTAGAGGATCGATCGAGAAGGATGAAGGATGATGGCAGGATCCGCGAGGATTAAGTCCATCAAGGAGGAAGCGGGGCGAGAGGACTTCAAATTGGATGAACAAGGCACGTTGTGGATGAAGGATCGCATTTGTGTGCCTAACAAAAGGAGTTAAAGTAAGCGATTTTGGAAGAAGCCCGCATGACTCTAAGTACTCGATTCATCCTGACAGCGCCAAGATGTATCGAGGATCGAAGGAGAGATTCGGTGGCCGAGTATGAAACGTGAAGTTGCCGACCATGTTGCATTGTGCGACGTATGCCGGAGAGTCAAGGCAATGCATCGAAACGGCCAGGATTACTACAATTGGCTAAAAATACCCGAGTGGAAGTGGGAGGAAATCGGAATGGATTTCATTACCAGGTTTGCCAAAGACTCAAGGAGGTTATGACTCCATATGGGTTATAGTGGATCGCTTGACTAAAGTAGCCCATTTTATCCCGTAAAGACCACTTACTCGGAGATAAATTAGCGAGTTATGTACATGATCGAGGATTGTTTGTTTGCAGTGCAAGGGAGGATTGTCGGACGAGCAGGTACCCAATTTACCTCAAGGTTACGGAATAAGTTGCATGAAGCCATGGGGACCGTTTGAACCCCAGATCTGACCTTATCATCCACAGACGGATGGCGAGGCAGAAAGAGTCAGCAGTTACGGAGGATATGTTAAGAGCTTGTGCATTGGCTTATGCTACCTCTTGGGATAAAAAGTTTGCCGTATGCCGAGTTTAGTTACAACAATAGTTATCAGGCTAGTTTACTGAGATGTCACCTTTGAGAGCTTGTATGCAGTGCGACCTGTCGGACACCATTGAATTGGAATGAGACCGCGGCCAGTGTCTTGGGCTGATATTCTTCAAGAGGTGAAGAAGCGATTGCTATGATTAGGGAAAGGTTGAAGATAGCCCAATCTCGTGGAAGAGTTATCTTGACAATCGTCGCCGAGATTTGAGTTTTGAACGAAGACTTTGTATACCTCGATTCGCCTCGGGGGGAGTTAAGAGGTTCCATGCCAAAGGGAAACTCGCACCAGTATGTTGGACCATTTAAGATTTTGATCGCGAGAGGTGAAGTTGCCTACCAATTTGGAGTTGCCACGATCGTTGGCGGGAGTGCATGGCGTATTCCATGTGTCGATTAAAGAAGTGTCTCCTGAGTTCACGAGGAGCAGACACGCTAGAGTCAATTGAGTTGCAAGAAGATTTGACTTATAAGGAGCATCCCGTGAGGATTCTAGACACAATGGATCGAAACTAGAAACAAGTCAACCCGGGTCTGTAGAGTTCGATTGGAGCAACCATGAAGAAAGTGAAGCGACTTGGGAGGCCTTGAAGAGGATTGAAGAAAGAATTTCCAAACCTATTCCTTTAGTAAGCTGAATCTCGGGGCGAGATTCTATTAAGGGGGAGGTTTGTAACACCCCAAAATTTTGCTTTTCTTAAATTCATGTGTGATTTGGCACTTTGGTGAATTTTGGAATTTTCTCGGAATTTATTTGGATTTATTTGGAATTTATTTGAATTTATTCCATTTTGAAATAATTAAAGAATTTAAATTTGCAAATAAATTTTGTTGGAAATATTTTATATGAGTCCAAAATGATCCAAAATATTTTCGAGAATTTTTACGGAATTTTACGAGTCATTTGCTATTTTTAATGAATTAAATGAATTCTGAATTATTTTAAATATTAATTATTTGGAAAATCCAACTCGGTCAGAAATCTGTTCATCCACCAAAGTCGGACTCGTCCGACCGAGCTTGAGTTGACTTTCGACCGAACCCACTCCTAACCCTAATCAATCCCAGTTGGATCAAGATCAACGGAGATCCGTCAGCCAGACGGCTGAGTCGGGACCGGACCGTCGCGCCGTGATCGTGGCCGTTAGTTGTGCCACGTGGGCGACCCACGATTTCATCGTCTCCGCCCGTCCGAGCTGGACTCGCGGCCGTGTCATGCCGTGGAGAGCTAGGTCTCCGTTTTTCGCCGCAGACAGAGAGCTATTTAATGCCCGGGGCATACCGAGAATCGCCATCCCACGCGATTCCAGAAACCCTATTTCGCGCCGCTAGGATCCCCGTCTCGCCCGTTATTGCTCGGGAGTTGGAAGTCTGTTCGCCCGCGATTAACGCCGATATTGCCGCCGTCGTCGTCCTCGTAGTCATCAAGCCCATCCGGATTCCCCAAGGCGAGGCGCGTGCTCGAGGTACCTCACTTCGCGGGCCGCGCGCCGAACGCCGACGGCAAGGTCGCCGTCCCGTCTCGGTCCAAGCGCCGCATGCGCGTACCATCGCGAATCCACGAGCCGTGAATTGGATCAGATCGCGAACCGGTGAGTTCACGTGTTTCCCAAACCCTAGAAACCCGTTAGATGCGGGACCGGTTGGATCAAGATCCAGCGGTTCCACAACTCGCCACGCGTCTTGTATGCTTGATGCGATTATAGGATTAGATCTGGACCGTCCGATCTAGATCGAGCGGCCTGAGCATCGAGTAGTTTCAGCGTGTTAACCCCTGGATCTAATCGCGTTGATTTTCAAACCAGCGGACAGATTGCGCGTGTCGGGAAGTTGGGCCGAAGCGCGGTCGGCGCCGTCAGCGTCGTGTGGCCCACCGCGAGGGCACGCCGTGTCGAAGGCCCGCGTGTCGATGGCTAACTTGACCAAGCCCGCGTCACCCATGGCGTCACGGTGGAGTCCCACTGTCTCGGTAGCGGTGAGCGAGCCCGCCGACGTCGGCGATGGCGTCACCGGTGGCCCACATGTCGATCCGCGTGAGCCGTGGGCCGAGTCCACATGGACCGGTGAGCATGGACCGAGCCCATGGGCCGGTGGCGTCAGACAAGAAAGCCAATCGAGAGCTGCCACGTGTCCATGCTGGCGCAATAATTAATTTCGAAAAAGAAAATGATTTATTAATTCGAATAATGATTTCAAATTTAGATTCAAACTTCAAGCGCTTATAACTTTGCGTTTCAACTCCGTTGAAGCGATTCAAATTTCTAAATTTGTATAAAATTAAGATCTACCTAAATATGAATTTTATTTAATTTTTGGACTAAAGTTTTTCTCTGTAATATTATTTAATTGATTATTTAAACTTTAAATAATCATAACTTTTATGCGTTTAACTCCAAATTTGGCGATTCCAGGTTTCTAAAAATCCAGAAAATTATGTTTCTCTCTGTTTATGGATTTTATTTGGAGTTTTGGGATCTTTGCATAGTGTTTATTTGTGTATTTGCTATTTGCACGCTTTACAGTGAGCGTTGAAGTGCAGGGAGGATTGAAGGAGAAGTATTGACTCGAGGATCCAACTCAAGACCAAGAGCAAGTGCTTTTTGAAGGCAAGTTGTGCTTTGACCATGTTGATCCTATTTGAAATCTATTTTGATTTAAACTATTGCATGCTAGTTTAATTAGAAAGATACTTTGTTTAAACACAGGGGTTAGATAAATACCAATTTGATATATGACACCTTGATTACTTAAGTATGTGCCATGACCCTTTGTCACCCTAGTTGTGGTTTACTAGTTGGACATTATTAAATTGCCAACATGGGTTTAGACCGTTGTAGTATCTTTGCTTAGGGCACCTTTCGTGCTCATGACATGATATTGGATAATTAAATGTTAATATTGACTTAATGATATATGAACCTGTTTTGGGAAAAGTATCATGTGATGTTGATGGCACGTGGTGCATAGTAATCAAGCCGGGAGTTTGATAAACGATTTCGGCCAGGGCATGTGGCAAGAGTAATCAGTGGGCCAGTTGTGGCATTGGGAGTGTTGATTTGGTTTCGGAGTAGTCTTGCCCTGGTCACTCTAAGGACTTAACCTTGCAAGCCTTTGAGGTCAATACTTGCAACCACATGTTATCGGAATGGGCGGCCCTAGTTGACTAAGTCGCTAAGGACTCACTTGTGGAGCCTCGGGTGTCGATTACACCGTTTGTGTGATTATGCGGGGAAGCGATCGTGCCAGTGAGGCCAGTACCCATCTAACGGTGTGTTGGTCCCATACTTCGCCTTGGCTAAGGAAGGGATGGTGTAGAGCACGCGTCTGGGAGAGGACCACTGTGTTGTTTGAGGCTTAGAAGGCTTTGTTATGATCGCTCATTCGCATACTCTTGTATGGCGATTCACGGCCGACGTGGTGAGTGGATTGTATCTTGTGGGTAAAGTGCATAACCTCTGCGAGTGTAGAATCTATTTGAATAGCCAGGAGTCCACAGTCTTGGACAATGCTCAAGAATTCTGATCAAGGGGTTAGATTTTCTCAAAATAACTTGGATTTGAGAAGTTGGGTTGGTTTAACAAAGAAGATGATGGAAATATGGTTTAGGATGGGGAAAAATGTTATTTAAACTTTTTGAAAAGTTATTTATGCTTTACTTGTTTTCTTTGCTTCGAATCTACTTATATTACTTGTCAAATCTGTTTACATAAATATACCTTAAGCTATTCCTTTGTACCAAGCCATGCATATAGTATATTAGCTTGCATTAGTGCATGACTTGAGTACCAAGTACTCACCCTTGCCTCAACACAATACCAGATTGAAGAGGAGACTACGCCGGTTCGGAGGAGGAACTCCAAGAGACCCGTCTATTTAGGGATGCGAGCCGATCCAGTTGCACTGTGGTATCTTGGATGGCGCCACGAAGTTTATTTGATTTTCCGCTGCTATTATTTCTCTTTTAATAAGTTCTGCCTTGCAAGGCATATATTTGTAACTTGGCCATAAGGTCGAGTAACCCTTTGATTATTTAAATAAAGTACTTGATAGTATCGTTTGGTATGATTGTGATATATACCGATGTTAAGACTGTGTGCACTAGCGCGTTCCTGGACTAGTGCTGAATACACAGAGGGTCCGGATTTGCAAATTCGGGGTCCCGACACGCGTCTTTAATATTCCAAGAGTTGGCCTTAGGCGTGAGTCGCAGTGTGTGAAGTTGTCTGGTGTTATGTTTGTTTGTGTCAGTATGCGTTGCATTGCCTTTAGGCACTTGTAAGCAATCATACTAATATTAATATAAAGTTACTGGGTTGAGTTTGGAGTTACACCTGTTCTCCCTGTATAAGATTCTTTCTACTTGTCTATTCCTTTTTTCCCTCTATTCTCTAAACTGTTGGAGTAATCAGCAGATGGTGAACACCCGTGGTACCGCTGGAGCTGGAGGAAGTGGTTCGCGTCAGGAAGGCAACCAAAATGATGCACCCAATGCACCGCCAGTGCACATGCATAATCTGGGAGCTTTCCTTGCTGCTCAGACACAACTGATGCAGACCATGATGCAAACTGTGCAGCAGATCGCTAAGCAAGCTGTCGCCAACAATGTTAATCAGACAGGCAATCAGGGGCCTCAGCATCAAACAATACTGTCAGAGTTTATGAGAACCCACCCACCTACCTTCTCTGGAAATGCTAACCAATTGGAGGCAGATGATTGGCTTAGGTCAATTGAAAGGAAACTACACATCACTCAGTGCCATGGAAATGAGAGGGTATTCTATGCCTCTCATCAGTTAGAGGGCACAGCGGCAGAATGGTGGGAGAATTACTGTGCTACACAGGAGAATCCCCAGGAGATAACTTGGGAGGAGTTTACAGCTGCTTTTCGCCAGTACCATGTGCCAGAGGGTATCATGGATCTAAAGAAAGAAGTGTTCAGATCACTGAAGCAAGGAGGCCAGTCTATGACCGATTACTTAACTAAGTTTACTCAGTTGGCACGTTATGCTCCACAAGACGTGGCCACCGACAAGGCTAGACAATCCTGTTTTCTGAAGGGATTGAACACTGGACTACAGGTGGGATTGATCACCCACACATTCCTGGATTTCTAGGAGCTGGTCAACAAAGCCCTGATTCTTGAGGACAATAGATGTGAGCTGGATGACAATCACAAGCGCAGGATGGCGTAGTAGAGTGGACGCTCATATCAGCAAAAGGTTAGGGTGGTACCACAGCAGTTTGCAAGGTTCCAACCTAGAGGCAATGTTTGTGCACCAGTACCAGCACCGCGTCCAGTAGGACATAATTTCCAGACCCCTGTACCAGCTGGAAACCAAGCTGGAGGCAGTTCACAGATGGCAGGAAGACATTGCTACCACTACCATGAGGTAGGACATTTCGCCAATAACTTTCCTAAGAAAGAAGGAGTGACACCGGTATGTCTCAACCTGGGAAACACCCCCACCAAGACACCAGCTCAGAATGTGAATCGTGGAAATGTCCAAGCTGGAACTCCATCTCAGGCAATTGCAAGGGCCAGAGTCAACCATGTTACTGCTGAAGGAGTGCAAGAAGCTTCAAATGTTGTGCTAGGTACGTTTTTGGTCAACTCCGTACCTGCTACAGTTTTATTTGATTCAGGAGGATCGCATTCATTTGTTTCTCGAGAATTTGCTGTTCAGAATGATTTGCCTATTATGAATCTTAAGTGTATGCTCTTGGTTCAATCCCCTAGATCAGAACTCCGATCCAAGGTAGGATGTTCTGGAGTGAAACTAATAATAAATGGAGTAGAGTTCCTAGCGAACTTGGTTATATTGGATACCCAGACCCTAGATGTTATATTAGGAATGGATTGGTTGTCCAAACATAAAAGTGGTACTAGACTGTGGACGAAGGGTAGTATCTATTGAAGGCCCAGATGGTAGAAAGGTGGAGTTTCAAGCAACCGCTGCACGAGACGGTCAATTGATGGTCAACAACTTGAAGACAACTAACCTAGAAGATGTGCCAGTGGTGCGAGAGTATCCGGACGTATTTCCAGATGATCTATCAGGAATGCCACCAGATAGGGACGTCGAGTTCGTGATTGAATTGGTACCTGGAACTGCACCGATAGCAAAGAGGCCCTATCGGATGTCCACTTACGAGCTGATAGAGATGAAGAAGCAGATCGAGGAGTTATTGGAAAAAGGTTTTATAAGACCAAGTTCGTCGCCTTGGGGAGCACCAGTGCTGTTTATCAAGAAGAAAGATGGAAGTTTTTGGATGTGTATAGACTATCGCGCACTTAATGATGTGAAGATAAAGAACAAGTATCCGCTGCCCAGAATGGATGACTTGTTGATCAGCTAAGAGGAGTAGGAGTATTCTCTAAGATCGACCTTCGATCGGGGTATCATCAACTGAATATCAGATCTGAAGACATACCGAAGACTGCATTTTCATCAAGATATGTACACTATGAGTTTACTGTTATGTCTTTCGGATTGACAAATGCACCCGCATACTTCATGAATTTGATGAATAAGGTTTTCATGGAATACCTTGATAAGTTTGTAGTGGTGTTCATAGATGATATTCTGGTATATTCCAAGACCAGAGAGGAACATGCTAAACATCTCAAGCTAGTGTTGGAGAAGTTAAGAGAACAACAGCTATTTGCTAAGTTTAGAAAATGTGATTTTTGGAAAAGTAAAGTGGAATTCCTCAGACACATCATGACAGCCGAAGGAGTTGCAGTAGATCCAAGTAAAGTTGAAGCAGTATTACATTGGGAGCAACCGAAGACGGTGACTCAGGTCCAAAGTTTCCTTGGAATGGCAGGTTATTACCGTCGATTTGTAGAAGGTTTCTCCACAATAGCTAAACCTCTCGCGCAATTGCTGAAAAAGGAAAAGAAGTTTACGTGGACACCTGAATGTGAAAAGAGTTTCCAAGAGTTAAAGAAGAGACTGACATCGGCACTAGTATTGGTTCTACCTAATGTTCATTATAGTTTTGACATTTACTATGATGCGTCACGTCAAGGACTCGGGTGTGTGTTGATGCAGAATGGAAAGGTAGTTGCTTATGCGTTGAGGCAGTGAAGGCCACATGAGGAAAACTACCCAACGCATGACTTGGAATTAGCGTCCGTCGTGCATGCTCTAAAGCTGTGGCGTCACTACCTTATTGGTAATAGATGTGAAATATACACTGATCACAAGAGTCTGATGTATATTTTCACCCAGCCAGACTTGAATATGAGACAAAGAAGGTGGTTGGAGTTAATCAAAGATTGTAATGTGGAAATTCATTATCACTAGGGTAAGGCTAATGTGGTGGTTGATGCCTTGAGCCGAAAGAGCCATAATGTAAATATGTTACTGGAAGTAGGTCAAGCAGAGTTATGCAAGGATTTTCAGAAATTGAAACTGGAGGTTGTGCCATAAGGATTTTTAGCTGCTCTAGAAGTAAAGCCCACTTTGGAGGATCAGCTCAAGGAAGGTCAGAAGGATGACGAGAAGATCAAGCAGATCAAATTCAAGATGGAGGAAGGCCTAGCCAAAGATTTCAGGTTGGATGATCAAGGTATCTTGTGGATGAAGGAGTGTATATGTGTGCCTGACAAGAAGGAGCTGAAGCAGTTGATACTGGAGGAAGTTCATGATTCCAAGTATTCAATTCATCTAGGGAGTGCAAAGATGTACCAAGATTTGAAGGAAAGGTTCTGGTAGCCAAATATGAAAAGAGAAGTTGCTGAACATGTTGCATTGTGTGATGTATGCCAAAGAGTGAAAGCTATGCATGAGAGGCTGGCAAGACTCTACAACCTCTACAGATTACAGGGTGGAAGTGGGAGGAAATCGGTATGGACTTCATAACTGGTTTGCCCAGGATACAAGCTGGTTATGATTCAATATGGGTCATAGTGGATCGTTTAACCAAAGTTGCGCATTTCATACCCGTGAAGACAACTTACTCAAGAGATCGCTTAGCAGAACTGTACATGTCAAGAATTGTTTGCCTACATAGAGTACCGAAGAAAATAGTCTCAGACAGGGGTACCCAATTTACCTTGAGATTTTGGGGTAAGCTGCATGAGGTGTTGGGAACTCGATTGAACTTCAGCACGGCATACCACCCACAAACAGATGGTCAGACTAAAAGAGTCAACTAGATTCTTGAAGATATGCTTAAAGCTTGTGCATTGGCATATACCACTTCATGGGACAAGTGCGTACCTTACGACGAGTTCAGCTATAACAACAGTTACCATGCAAGTTTACAGATGTCGCCTTTTGAAGCATTATATGGAATACCTTGTCGGACTTCATTAAATTGGAATGAGACTGGTGAACGATGAGTATTTGGACCAGATATATTGCAAGAAGCTGAAGAGAAGATCTCGGTGATCAGAGAAAGGTTGAAGATTGCCCAGTCAAGGCAGAAGAGCTATGCTTACAATAGACGCAAAGATTTGAGCTTTGAGCTGGAGGACTACTTATATCTCTGAGTTACACCCCTCAAAGGAGCCAGAAGGTTTCATGCCAAAGGGAAGCTCGCACCAAGATATGTTGGACCGTTCAAGATCCTGAGACGAAGAGGTGAAGTAGCTTATCAGTTGGAATTACCGCAATTGTTAGCAGGAGTACATGATGTATTCCATGTCTCACAGTTAAAGAAATGTCAGCGAGTACCTGAGGAACAAGCACCTTTGGAATCCATCGATCTACAAGAAGATTTGACATATAAAGAACATCTAGTGAGGATTCTAGATACCATGGACCGCGAGACAAGAAATAAATCAACCCGCTTCTGCAGAGTCTAGTGGAGTAATCATTCAGAAAGTGAAGCGACTTGGGAACACGAAGAAGATCTGAAGGAGTTTCCCGACCTATTCTCTGGTTAGTCTCGAATCTCGGGGACGAGATTCTGTTAAGGGAGGGAGGTATGTAACGTCCCAAATATTTCTTTTAATATATTTAGTATGTTTTGGGGATTATTTGTAATTTTTCGAAATTTACTTGGTATCCTCGCGAGTAAGTTGAATACAAGTTTGTTGGACTTATCGTATTAAACAAAGATCCTGCATTTTTGCATAAGCACAAAATCTAAAATATTGTTTAAAATAAAGATAATTGGAAAACGAGAGTGTTCTCCTCACATATTTTCGAAAAATATGTTATATAACGTAAATCGTTGATTTTACAAAAAAAAATCAGTACAGGTGTCTGAGTCACTAAAAGATTTTTTTACAAAAAATCTATACGTCGAAAAATTGTGAAACCAACTTCGTTAGGTTCCAAATAGTTAATAGTATTTTAGAGGAATTTTCGAAGATTTTTAGAACCTTTTTGCTACTTCTTTCTAACCATGTTTTGTGTTAGCATTTACATGTATATGTTTATGCATGGCGTGAGGCATTGAAACATCGTAGGTTTCCCTGCGCACATGAATTCTTGGACATTCACTTTCCAACCGTTTCTCCGGAGCACATGAAGCGTTCACTTTCCCAGCCGTTTCCACACGCACATTTTCCTGGGCGTTTCCTGTTTCAAACTGTTACTCTGTGCACCTGACATTTCCATTTTCCAGTCTTCCACAATCCCAAGCTGTTTCCATTTAGTCCTCACGTCAACACCTCCATTTGATTTCCCTTTAATTCCTAGTGAGTCAACTTCCAGCCATATCCCTTCTCTAGCCACTTCTATTTCCATCAACCATCGTGCACTGCCGCCGTAGTGCACTGCCGTTGTCATCACCGCCGCCATCGCCATCGCCACCGCTGTCGTCGCCATCGCTTTCCCCTGCGTCGCCGTCTCTTGCACTGCTGCCTACCGCCGATCGGTATTTTCGTTTCTCTTTTGCGCACGTTCTACCTTTGTCGATCGGTTTATCCCGTCTATGTATTTGCGCGTGTATAAATACATATATATGGGCGTATTTGTGCATGAACCGGTGTACTTGTGCATATAGGTACATGTGTATGTGATTGATCATTACCATCCACATTTCCATAATGCAAACGCAAAGAAGAGTAGTGCCATGTATGGCATCGCTGATCGTGACTCCTCTCTAGCCTGCATGCACAAGCGCGTCGTCGCCGTAGCCGCCTGCGCGCCGAAGTCGCTGCCACCGCCGCCGACTGATTCCGGCTTACTGCGTTCGCCGCCGCCGTCGCTATCTCCGGCCGACTACGCTCGCTGTCCCGCTCTGGTCATGTGGACGATCTCTGTTTTTTTTCGCACTTAGGAAATGCCCAAACCGAACCCATATGCAACCAAGGAGTATACACATATACAAGGAGGAATAGTGCCATGTAAAAAAGTTTTAAATAATTCATTTTTTTCCAAAACGCAAATTTTGTCTTTTTCGCTACAAATACGTTTTAAGTCCAAATCGTTTGCAACAAATTTGTTAATTAGTAAAAATTAATACCTTTTTACAGTAATTTTTATGAAATTTTATAAATAAATTTATAATGTTAAATTATTCGCGGAAAGTGAAACTTACAAATTTTGTAGCTTTTAAACTGCACGTCCAAAAATACCGAAATAAATTTTATAAATCTTAGAAAATGCTAGACTAATTATGTGGAAATTTTCATCAAATTACGAGCTATTTTGATTTGTACTATTTTTTGAATGTGTGTTTAATTGGTTGTTTGCTACGCGTAGACGTTGAACTGTGCGAGAGTGCGAAAGTTGAAGACCAAGCTCAAGCCCTAGATCAAGATCATCAACTTTTTGAAGGCAAGTTGTGCTTGACCATGTTGCTCCTAATTTTTGAAATGTATTTTTATTTAAATTATGCATGCTATGTTGATTAAAATGGATTAAATTAATTTGGGGTAAAGTAGCTAATCCACCTAATTGTTAATACCACCTTGATGTTAATATTTGTATACCATGTACCCTTGTCACCTTAAGTTTGGTTTAAATAGATGGATGATAATATTGTGCCAACACGGGAGGCTAGACCGTGAATAGTTGCTTAGCTATGCTTGTGCGAAATGTGTTTCAAATGGTAAAATAGTATTGACTAATGATATATGGAATGACTTTTTGGAAGTAGTGTAATCTTGCCACGTGATGGTGTGAAGTGTAGGTACCTTTGTGTTTCTACATGGTAATTGATATTATTGCACAATAATCAAACTGTGGTGGGAAAAGATTTAGACTCGGGCAAGTGGCAAGATGGCTTCGTGCCAGGTGGGCCTTCGTGGCAGCAGCCTTGGTGGCAATGGGATGATTGATGTGAGGGCTTTGTGCCAAAACTTGAGAAAAGGGTGTCTTGCCCTGGACAGTTAAGGACTTCACCTTTGTCGGGACCCGAATTTGCAAATCCGGACCCTCTGTGTATGCAGCACTAGTTCAGGATCACGTTAGTGCACACAGTCTCAACATAGATGAATATCACAATCATACACAGCGGAATAATAAAAATAACCCAATTATAAAATATAAACTAATGTACAACCTTAATGTCAACCTTACATTTGTGAAACCTTGATGGCTTCAACTCCAAATAAGCAGCAGCGGAATGAAGAACATCGGTGAATCCCATCAATACGCCACAGGCAAGCGATGTGGTTCGACTCTAGATAATCGCCTTCTTACGTAACTTCTTCTTCTTCGACGATGTAGACTTACGCCACCGGGTGATTGTTTGTTTGCAAGGGGTGAGTACATAAAGCACTCAGCAAGTCATACACAGAGTGCAAGTCTAATAACTATATGCATGGCTTACTCCAAATGACAGGCTGAAGGGGTTATTTTGCAATAAACAACATTCACAGATGTTCATAATAGATTGTAAAGCGGTAAAACAGATAACAATAGTAATAATTTCACAGTTGTTTCACAAGTAAACCATTCCACATCCTTAACCAGTTATCACTTTTCCACAGGCAACTGCCTCCAAACCCAAGTTCAATTTTATGAAAAGCTAACCCTTGACTGTAATCCCCAAGCATTGTCCAGTACCGCGAACACGGCTATTCGAATAGATTCTACACTCTGCAGAGGTTATACACTTTACCCACAAGATACAATCAACTCACCACGTCAGCCATAAATCGCCATACAAGAGTATGCGAATGAGTGATCATAACAAAGCCTTTCGGAAACTTCTAACTACATAAGTGAACCTCTCCGGTTTTTGCCATACACCATCCCTTCCCTTAACAAAGGCGAAGTATGGGACCGACATACCGTTGGACGGGTACCATGCCGCAGCCCTGGTATGCTCCCCCTTCAAGCTACACAAAAGATGTAGTTGACACCCCGAGGTACCACATGCAAGTTATTAGTAACTTACTCAACTAGGTCCGTCCCATTACAGACATGTGGTTGTATGATTGACTCAGTTCAAAGGCTTGCAAGGTTAAGTCCTTAGAGTGACCAGGGCAAGACTTACATCTATACTCTTAAAGAAATCCATCTCACCATCACTCATATACATATCATGTTTCAAACAATCCCAACTGCCAAATTGGCCCACCATAAATCTTGCCACTCGCCCCAGCCTAAATCATTTTACCACCCCAGTTGATTAT
The DNA here is from genome assembly GCA_036346355.1 of Rhipidocladum racemiflorum. Classification (NCBI taxonomy): domain Eukaryota; kingdom Viridiplantae; phylum Streptophyta; class Magnoliopsida; order Poales; family Poaceae; genus Rhipidocladum; species Rhipidocladum racemiflorum. The sequence goes on from CM070575.1 coordinate 47,625,788, forward strand.
TGCGCAACACAATGCCAACAACAACTCAACATCCTTGAAGAAGCACGAGGGCCCCAACATATCAACTTCATCGTGTCGGCAACACGTCACACAGTTTCAAAATACATTGCATATTCCATTAATCAATATTGACATTTGTAATTCCAAAATGATGGCACTGACTCGTTGCAGGTCTAAGCAGACTAATACGTTCTATCTAACCCATGTTGGCAATTCAATAGCTACCAACTATTAATCAACAAACTTAGGGTGACAAATGAATCATGGCATACAATTATTATGGACAAGGTGGCAATAACAAATAGGTTGATTATCTAATCCCAAATTAATTGAAATTAGTTTAACTTAAACTAGCATGCAATAATTTGAAACAACATAAGTTTCGAAAATGGGATCAACATGGTCAAAGCACAACTTGCCTGGCCCTTGCAATTTTTACTGTTCTTTACTCTTTATCTTCGATCCTTGATCCTTGATCTTCGGTCTTTACTTCCTTGACCTTCGGCTCCGTAGTGCGACTTCCGGACGACGCGTCTAACGATTAAAGAAACACAAATACAAACCAATTCAAAAGACAAATCGAATAAACTCCAAATAAAGAATGAATAGCATTGGGCACAACGGCTTGGATGAAATTAGGAGCTTGAACGGATTAGATCGAAGATTGGACAAAGGAGAACGCGCTTTCGGAAAATCACCGGAAAGGGAAAGATTAATAACTGGGAAAGAAAGAATAATATTCCGAAGAATATTTCTTCCGAAGTTACTATCTTGATTGGACAGATAATGACATATGGGCTCTCAATCTATAGACCGGGTCCATAAAGATAAGTTAGTTCACAATGAACTAAACTGAGGCGCAAGGTTGACTTTTGTTGACTGAACGAAACACGGTCAAACAAAAGAGAGACGGATAGATTAGATCGGGCACAAGGGTATGACACATGGCCAATGGTCTATCGACCAAGTCTACGAACGAAGTCTAGGTTAATGGTAGATTAGGTTTTCAGGGATAAGACAAGACAAGTGTCTTACCACGATTGAAACAATGGGAAAGATTGGAAAGATAACAACGCGGCTCACGATGAACTTAGTTCATCGAACCGATCTTAGGTTAGGGTTTTGATTCGGCTTTGAAGATGACATGACGATGAGGCTAGGCTCACATCATGATGATAGAGAAGATGAGGACATCGCACTAGGGCTCTTGCAAGAATGCACGCATCCGATGACAACGAAGCGATGAGAGCCAAGCGTTAACGGCGGAACGTTAACAGTGGAGCATTAATGGTGAAATGTTAACAGTGGGACATTAACGGTGAAGCGTTAACGGCGGAATGTTAACAGTGGAACGTTAACGGTGAAACGTTAACGACAGAGCATTAACGGCGAAACGTTAACGACGAAGCGTTAACGGCGAAACGTTAACGACGAAACGTTAACGACGGAGCGTTAACAACGGAGCGTTAACGGTGGAACGTTAACGATGGAACGTTAACGGCAAAACGTTAACGGAGGAACGTTAACGGCGAAACGTTAACGGAGAAACGTTAACGGCGGAGCGTTAATGACGGAGCGTTAACGGGGAAACATCAACGGTGGAATGTTAACGATGGAATGTTAACGGTGGAGCGTTAACGGGGAAACATTAACGATGAAACGTTAACAGCGAACATTAACGGCGAACGTTAACGGCGAACGTTAACGGCAACATTAACGGTGAAACGTTAACGGCGGAGGTCAAACAATGATAGGATACTCATGAAACAAGGTAGCGACCGTCGATGCAATGACATGGCCGCGATAAAATGCTACCAAGGATGGCTAACCGATACGCGAACCGGCGGCAACGGAGGCTAGGTCAAAGACGACGGTTTTAGGCCGGAATCGGGCTCCGGTGGCAAACGGAGACCAAAGGATTCTAAGGATTATCCAAAAAAGTACATGATGATCCACTGGACGCGACAACACGACCAGAGTGAACTAAAATAGCCGGCGTCAAAAGGCGGCGCGCGGCGACGGCTAAACGGCGACCTAAATATATAAAAAAAAATTGGAGGACGGGATGGCAAAGGGGGAATGTCTACCACGTAGAACGCGGCGAGATGAACTCAACGGTATAGGCAGATTTTGTGGCATCCCTCCGGATTGATCACAAACTGCCGATTAACGGGTTTCGGATCTAAACTTTGGACGGCCATAACTTCTAGAATAATTATTGGAACTTAACAAAATTTGACAGACAGCTAGATGGGACCAAGAGGCACACCGTTACATAGGTGGCTTGAAGAATTACCTTCTGGAATAGCGGGGAACGCGCGAGGATGTTTGTCACTGTCTGAAACGTAGTCTAATCGCAGAAAATATTTTTCTGTGCAAAATACAAAGAGCAAAACCATGAGATAAGATGTGCATAATGTAGAGGACATCCCCAGGAGTCTACACAAAAAATTTCATCATCTAAATCAAAAAATTGAGGGAGTTATGGCCTCGGCAAGATTCGAGATTGAAACGCCCATAACTTTTGATTCCTTTGGCCAAATTGGATGAAATTTGGAGGGTAAATAGATGGTACGTAGGAACATACCATGGAGAAGGCGGATATCAAAAAGTGTTGACGAGCTGCTCAGGACGCGGCACCAAATTTCCCCATCGTTGGGCGACGTCCGGAGGACATGGAGGCGGTTTCGGAGTTTTGGAGATGATTCGAAGGTTCAAGATGCATGAGAGAGGTCATGGGAGGTCTATACTGGATTGGGGTGGCAGCTAGATCAAGAAAAATCAAGTTTGGACGTGTTTGGAGCTAAAACGGGTCAAATAGGCATTTTATCGAGCAGTTGGTGTGCGTCTCGGATTAGGGCTGACGTGGCCGATTCTTGCGGCGACACTTGGCGCGATCTGGTAGCGACACGTGGCACGCCCAGGAAATTCAGATTTTTCCAATAAAAACTATTCGGAAAATTTAAATAAATCATTTGAGGCAATAAAAATACCCGAAAAATTCTAGAAAAATTCTAGAAAATATTTTGAGATATTTGGAACTCAAATAAAATATTTTCAACAAAATTTTATATAAACTTTTCCAAATAATTAATTAATTTCAATAAAAGGGCTTAATACAAATTGATCCTGAATAAATCCAATAAATAGCAAATGAGCTCCGAAAAATCTCAAAAATTACAGAAGAATTTCTTGAAGCACAAGGAACCCAAATAAAATTAAATTTATTTTATTTGAGGTATAGAATAATCAAATTAAATTGTTTTAGCTTTTAGAAAATTCAAATCAAGCTCTATAAACGCGAGAAAATCAACGAAAATTTTTGGGAAGCTAAACTAAACCAAAAATTTTTGAAAACCCAAATTTTGGGATGTTACAACCTTGCAAGCCTTTGAACTGGGCCTTTCGTGCAACCACATGACTGGAGTGGGACGGTCTTGGTTTAGTAGGATTATGAAATCTTACCTTTGATACCTTAGGATGACAGTTACATTGGGGTAACTGCGTGGGGGAGCGTACCAAAGCTATGACTTGGTGCCCATCCAACGGTGATTGTCGGTCCTACACTTCCATCCTTCATGGGGGAAGTGGTAGTGAAGGCAATACCAGAGAGGGTCATAGGTGTAGATGAAGGTTTTTGAAAAACTTCGTTACGGTCAATCGCCTTTGTGGTGTGTGACGGTATCATGTGGGAAAAGTGTACAACCTCTGCAGAGTGTGTCAGAACTATTCGAATAGCTGTGTCCACGGTACTGGACAAAGCTCGGGGATCACAGTCATGGGGTAGATTTTCTAAAATAAAATGTGGGAAGATTGGCTGAGTGCCAGAGATGATGATAAATTGACTTAGACTTTGTGCCATGCTTATAAAATGCGATTGTGAACTTAATACAATATAATATAATTTCGCTGTTTTTGAATCTATTATAGTTATTCAATTAAAGCAAAATGCTGTTTAATGCAAAGGAACCCATTTAGCCCTTGGTTTGGAAGAAGCCATGCATATAGTAATAGGATTGCACCTCCGTGCATGACTTGCTGAGTATATTGTATACTCACCCTTGCTCACCAACAAAACATTAGAAGAAGAGTCTACACCCGCTTGGGAGGAGGAGTACGCTGAGGACCAGGAGAACTAGGAGGCAACCGTCGTCAGATGCCTGTGGAGTTGTGGAGATTATCAGGACTTCTATTTTCTGCTGCTTATCTTTACTTGTCTTTATTTTAGTAAGCCCTGCGTGGCTGAATATTGTAAGGTGACATTAAGGTCTGGCAATAGTTTATTTTAATTATTGAATTACTTATTTATATTTCCGCTCTGTATGGATGTGACATTCAACCCTGTTTAACTGTGTGCACTAGCGGGATCCTGGACTAGTGCAAAATACACAGAGGGCCTGGATTTGCAAATCCGGGTCCCGACATTTTGTAAGGATGGCACCTCCCTTTTGTATTTCTCGTTCAATCATGGTCGTTTACCCTCTGTAGCTGATATTGTAAATGCTTTACCTGCTCTTTAGCTGATGATGACAAAACTATTTTCTAAAAGTTAAAAATTATCAAGAAAATAAATGAAGAGGGCTCGAGATGAAGTCACAGGGTTGAAGACTCAGCTGCGAGAGGCTCGGGAGCTTGCAGCTCACTCCCTTACGAGGGTGCATGAGCTGGAGGAGGCTCTATATGGACAAGGACCAGAGCCAGTTTTGGAGCTGCACGAGCTGGATCCAGAGGAGCCAGAAAAGGAGCCGGAAGAGGTGCAAGAGGCACTAGCTTAAGAGGAGGCACCAGTGCAGGAGGCACCCACACAGGAGCCAGAGCCACCGGTCCAGGAGCAGGCTGTCTCGGGACTCAACGAGTCAGTTGGGTCGTTTGTCCCGATGATAGTTGGGCATGGGGATCAGTTTGTTTCGATGCTAGCTCATCCACTGGTTTATCCACCAGTTTATCCACCAGGAGGGCCACAACCAGGAGTCATTGATGAGTGATGGTGTTGTTGTGTCGTGTTGAGACTCGGAGGTTGGAGTCGCATCTTTAATGGACACGATGCGCTTTTAGCTCTCCTCATTAACTGCCTCATAGCCTTTTCTTTAGGATGCCGTGTCCCACCGACTTCTCGCTTAGTGGGTGCGAAACTTGGGGCGCGAGGCTCGGAATCATTTTGGACAAGGAGTCCTTTGCTTTATATAGTTGTTCCTTTTTTCCTTCCGCGCTCCTGTTCTCTCCTCATTAACTGCCCCACAGCCTTTTCCACGGCACGTCGCGTCCCGACGTCTGCTCGCTTAGTGGGTGCGAAACATGGGGTGTGAGGCTCGGAATCATTTTGGACAAGGAGTCCTTTGCTTTATATAGTTGTTCCTTTTTTTTCCTTTCGTGCTCCTATTCTTATGACATTCTTCTCTTTCGAATGCATCGTTCTTCGTCCGACTGACAACTGTTGAGTGTTCTCTTGCTCGGGGGTCATTCATTGGCTTGGTCTTTCTCTCACCGTTCGTCTTGGATACTTCCGGCAATTGATCCTCGGACTTTGTGACCGTAAGTCCATTCTATTTTTGTGTCGATTATCAGCCCAATATGATTTCGCCATCTTTAGATTGCTCCTTTTTCTTGTAGATGGCCAATTATCGCTCGATGATCCTGGTTTCGGTCCCTGAGATGGATAGCCAATTCTTGATTGGTCCTGAAGGAAGTGAAGATCCGATCGATTTTATTAACAAGGAAGTCATGAGGACCCCCCTGAATGCCGCCAGCCACAATCTAATGGGGTGGAAAGATAACTTCAGAGCCTGGCCCGTCGGGATCAAGGGTTGGAGAACTTGGTACAACAGGGTGGCCAGCAGCAGGAGAGAGGACTAGGAGGCATGGGAGATAGCCGATTGCATCAGCCTTTCTCTATCGGGCATGTGTAGACATGAATCTTTGATAGTCGTGGCTTCCTACTTCTGGTCCGACGCCTTCAACACCTTCTCCTTTCGCCCCTGATTCTTTGGTTCGACTTTGATGGATGTGGTGGTTCGCATTGGTCTCAAGCCGACAGGTCATCAGTTTCACACCTTCGAAGCGGCCACCACTCATCGACTATCGACCAAGATCGCTTGGTCCTAATAAATCAGAGAATATGGCCGATCGTTAGGTCCGGTGGAGCCTCGCGAGCACACAGCTTTCCTAAACATGTGGTTGGATAGGTTCCTTTTCTGTGGTGCTACCTTGGGTCCTACCTATAGTTTCCAAGCTCTGGTAGCAGGCAAGGATATAGCTATGGGGAAGCTTTTGTTGGGTGCAGTCTACGGAACAATGCACCTTATTACTTCGAAGTTGAATGGTGCGGCCACTTCTCATGTCGTTGGTCACCAGGGAGGGCCTCTCTGGTTCGTCCAACTCTAGCTGATGGCCCAATTTCAGCGCTTCTTCGGGTTCACTCCTTCTTTGGAACTTCGATTCCCTTGTGAGGACTCACTGGAGGATGAGTCAGAGGATGAGGAGTCATCCTTCAGGCACTGCCGATCATATGGAGAGGCTCTGTCTCAACTCCTGATGAGAGACCAGAAGCTCGATGTGGCATCCTTTACCAAGTTCTTTTCTTATTTTTATGAGACCGAGAGCATCCCCCTTTCGGACTTCCTTCTGTACAGGTAGATTGATGATTTGGAGTACGAGCGCCCTAGTTATTGCTGACTAGACACACTGATGATGAATGCTTTAAACACATCATTTCTCCAGTTATCTTTTTGGTTGGCCTTAGCTCTTCAAGCCGCACCCAGAAGCCTTCTTACAAAAATTACCATCTGTAACGTCCCAAAAATTTCTTTTTATATATTTAGTGTATTTCTGGGTTTATTTGTAATTTTTCGGAATCTACTTTGAAGCCTCGCGAGTAAATCGGATTCACGTTTATTGAACTAATCGTATTAAATAAAGATCACTCATTTTTGCATAAGCATAAAATCTAAAATTTTGTTTAAAATTAAGATAATAGGTAGACGAGAGTGTTCGCTTCAAATATTTTCGAAAAACTTGTTTTATAACGTAAGTCGTTGATTTTACAAAAATCTGTACAGGTGTCTGATTCACTAAAAGATTTTTAGCGAGAAATCTATATGTCGAAAAATAACGAAACCAACTTCGTTAGGTTCCAAACAGTTCCTAGTATTTTAGAGGAATTTTTCGAATTTTTAGAACCTCTCGGTTTTTTTTTCTCAACACGTTTGGAGAACGTATACGCGTATATAAGCACAACACAGTAACCAACCTAGCTAATTACGTGGGCGTTGGATTTGCTCCACCATTTCAATCTTGTGCGTGCATGCAGGCCATTTATTCCTTAATCCACGTCGTGAGGTCTCCATTTATTCAGCCGTTTCTTTCTTCTCTCTGGTAGCATGAATTCTTTCCTTTATTCTTAGCCGTTTCCAACCTTCCATTGAACCCTTTCTTTGATTGCTCCTTTCCATTTTTTTTTCCCGTGCATCAACTAGACATCCACAATCCTGAATGCATGATCTATTAGTACCAAGCGTTAGTAGTGCATGGCCGTTTCCTTGCATGAGTTACTCCATCCAAGCCGTGACTTCCTTCACGCGCATGAACGTTTCCTCTCCGGCCGCTCCTTCTGCTCTCCCTCCATTCCCTCAATTTCTAGTGACGCAGGTAAACATCATTAGTTTTTTTCCCCTCTCCTCCACTCTTCTGTCGATCCCAATTTTTTTCTCAGGCGAACCACGTCCCGCTCGCCGGGAATGCTGCGAAAATCTTTCGTTCCGCCGTTGAAGCTGTAGTCGCCATCGTCGTTGCCGCCGCCGTGTACATCGTTGTCGCCGCCGTCTCATCGCCGCTGCCGTCTCGCCACCATCGTCGTCACCACTGCCGTCGCCGCCGATCGGTATTTCTTTTCCTTCGTGCGCGCTCTGTCTATCTCGATCGGTTGATTTCGTCATCTGTTTTTGCGCATGTATAATCTTCTCTATGCGTGTAGATGAATATTACACCCAAATGCATGTACGTACACCCACATATATATATGTGTGTGTGTGTTAGCATGTATATGTAGATATATACCGTGCCTTTTTACAGTAGGTTGTATGTATATAGATATATGTTAATACGCATATTTGTTTCCGTATATATTTTGGGTAAGCGTATATATTTATACTCGAACGAATAGTATGCCGGCAAATGTCTCTACCAACCGTAGCCAAGTTTTGTTGCCTAGCCGAACACAAGAATACAGGTATACGCTGTGGAATAGTGCCATGCATTGAAGAACAGAATGTCATTTGTACATGTCTCTTCTTTGAATTTGCCAAAATTGTCTTTTTCACTACAAATTCGTTCTAAGTCCGAATCACTTGCAACAAATTTTGTTAATTAGTAAAAACTAATACCTTTCTACAGTAATTTTTATGAAATTTTATAATTAGATCTATACTGTTAAATTATTTACGGAATGTCCAAACTTATGAATTTTGTAGCTTGTAAACTATACGTCCAAAAATGTCCAAATAAATTTTATAAATCTTAGAAAATGCTAAACTAATTATCTGGAAGTTTTCGTAAAATTTCAACCTAGTTTGATTTGTAGCATTTTCTAATATGTGTTGTATGTTGATTTGCGTGTTTATTTTGTTCTTTAACTGTTGCGCGTAGACGTCGAACTGTGTGAGGGTGTCGATTTCGAGGAGCCAGCTCAAGATCAGGATCTAGACCAACACCAGCTAATCTTTGAAGGCAAGTTATGCTTTGATCATTTTGCTCCTATGTTTTAAAATGTTATGTTGATTCAAGTTATGCATGCTAATTTAACTACAATGTGTTCAAGTAATTTGGGATTAGATAATTACCACTTGATATTGTCAACTTGTCCATAATACTTGTATGCCAATAAACCCTTTGTCACCCTAGGTTGGATTATATGCTGGTTAATACTAATCACCAGAATTGGGTAGTTAAAACGTGGTAGTTCTGCTTAGCCATGCCATTCGAGCTAATGACACAAATTTTGAAGTAAGCTAAATACTAACTATTGAACTATGGAACCTGTTTTGAAAGAATGCGACATGTGTTGTTGATAAGTTGTTGGCACATGGTGCATGGTAACCAACCGGGAGGGAAAATGGTTTAGACTGTGGCAAGTGGCAAGTGATCAATGGGGGGCCCGATGTGGCACATGGGAGAGATGTTGATTGAATTTGGTTTTGTGAACTTTGGGTAGTCTTGCCACGGTCGACCTAAGGACTTAACCTTGCAAGCCTTTGAACTGGGCCTAACATACAACCACATGTCTGGAGTGGGACAGACCTAGTTTAGTATGATTCCGAAGTCTTAGCATGTGAGACCTCAGGTGGTTTTTGTAGCTATAAATGTGGAAAGAAGGGTGTAGTGTTTACCGTATTGGTCTTACATCTCTTCAACGGTATACGTTGGCCCTGTACTTCCGCTCCGCAAAAGGGAAGGGACAGTGGGAACTATACTGGGAGGTACACATGCGAGGATGGAAGTTTCGGAAAGACTTTGTTATGGTTACTCGCCTGCGTGGTGTTTAACTATATCGTGTGGGTAAAGTGTATAACCTCTGCAGAGTGTACAAACTATTCGAATAGCCGTGTCCACGGTATTGGACATCGCTCGGGGATTACAGTCAAGGGTTAGACTTTATTAAAAATGTGGTTGGGATAAAGGATGAAGTTGATGGAAGTATGGATTAGGATGTGGGAATGCTTTTACTCAATTTCTAGAAAAGTTACTGTTACATTATTTGTTTTTACCGCTTTCGAATCTATTTATGCTACTTGTTAAATGTTGCTTCCCTGCAAAATAAACCTGTTAAGCCATTCCATTGGAATAAGCCTGGCATGTAGTATGTTAGGTTGCATTCTGTGCATAGCTTGTTGAGTACCAATGTACTCACCCCTCCAAAAATCACAACACCAGAAGAAGAGGATCTGCAAGCCGGTGAAGAGGAGCAGAACGGAGAGGCGAACAACTAGGGGCAAGCCAAGTCAGTTGCCTGTGGCATACTGAGGCGCCACGAATAATGTTATGTTTCCGCTGTTGCTATTTTATTTGTTACTCTGAACTCAGCCCTGCGTGGCTTAATATTGTAAGGTTGATGTCGACGATCTGTTTCGCCGGCAATGAGATTTGTGATTCTAGGGGATTTGTGCGTGATCTGAGCTTGATGGTAACACAGGATGCGAGGGCAATCTGTTTTAGACAGGTTCGGGCTCTCTCGGAGGAGATAATACCCTAGTCCTGTGTTCTTGGATGTATTGTCTCTCTCTTTCTTGTTTCTCCCTCCTCCCCTTATATACTGGGGGGAGGATACATGATAGTCGGGCGCCACCGGGCCCTGAACATGGTGGCCTGAACGACATGTCCCTTGTCCTTATCCGCCTTCACGCTCTACGTCCTGGAGAGGTGGTTATGCTTTCTCCGACCCACGCCTGCCGCCTTGTCGTTCCAGCTTCCGCAGCTCGGGCGATGTCGGACCGCATGCCTTGTCCCTGGCGGGTTGTTAGGCGGGGCACGAAGCTTCCGTGAAGGATCGGGAGTTGTCTTGGGGAGCAAGTCGAAGGTCTCCTCTGGGCCCGCCCGTTGCGCTCGGGCTTTGGGCTTTGTTCCGCTGTCGAGGCCTGGTCGGGTGTAGGCCCCTCTTGTGGGGCCCCTGTCTCGACATCCCACAAGAGCCCCAAGTGCTTTAGGATCGACTTTCCGTCCCTTGCCTGTCATGAGGATTATGCGGGAGAGATCATAAAGAACTTGTAGTATGAAGCCACCGTGGTTAGTTAGCTCGTGGTCGAGTGGTACCCGCGCCCGCTTACGGCGCTGCAACCGCCTGTCGCTTCGGTTGACCCTCATGGGGCGTACCTTGGTCTTTTGGCTTGTGGCCGAGTGGTACCAAGGCTCGCTTACTGGCGCTGCAAACCGCTTGTCGCTGGCCGACCCTCATGGGGCGCACCTTGGTCTTTGGCTCGTGGGTCGAGTGGTACCCGCGCCTGCTCACGGCGGCGCTGCAACCGGCTTGTCGCCTGGCCGACCCTCATGGGGCGACCTTAGTCTTTTGGCTCGTGGGCCGAGTGGTACCAGCGCCCGCTCACTGCGCGGCAGAACGCTTGTCGCCTACCGACCCTCATGGGGCGACCTTGGTCTTTTGGCTCGTGGCCGAGTGGTACCAGCTACCGCTTACGGCGCTGCAGAACCGCTTGTCGCCTGGTCGACCCTCATGGGGCGCACCTTGGTCTTTGGCTCGTGGCCGAGTGGTACCAGCGCCGTTCACGGTGTTGGCGACAACCGGCTTGTCGCCGGTGACCCTCATGGGGCGCACCTTGGTCTTTTGGCTCGTGGCCGAGTGGTACCCGCGCCCGTTCACGGTGCGCGCTGCAGCGGCTTGTCGCCGGTGACCCTCATGGGGCGCACCTTGGTCTTTGGCTCGTGGCCGAGTGGTACCAGCTCGCTTACGGCGGCGCTGCAACCGCTTGTCGCCTGACCGACCTCATGGGGCGCACCTTGGTCTTTTTGGCTCGTGGCCGAGTGGTACCCGCGCCCGTTTACGGTGGCGCAGAACCGCTTGTCGCCTACCGACCTCATGGGGCGTACCTTGGTCTTTGGCTCGGGGCCGGAGGCGGTACCAGCGCCCGTTCTGAGCGGCGCTGGCTTGTCGCTTCGGTTGACCCTCATGGGGCATACCTTGGTCATACAGAGTAATGCTCGTGTCTTGCCATACAAGATCGCTTTAGACCCTCGTGGGGCGCATTCTCAAGACCGTGTTGGTTGTAGATCCTCCCGCGACACCCAATCGCGTTGTGAGACAAATGACCAGCAATTGACCCCAAATTATGGGGTGTGCCGTCGAGGATGTTCGGAAAGTGCCCAGCCCCAAGCTTCCGTGGCGGCCGGGCTGCTCAGCCCGTCATGGGGCGCACTTTTTCCCAAACTTCGACCAGATTTGACACCTGCCGCGCTTTGCGCGACGCAGCTATTGGGTCTGGCCATGGGGCGTGGCCCTGATCCGCCCAGACTGAACAGGAGGGCCTTCGTTCCTTCCCACCGTAGGTGGAAATTGGGGCCCATTTCTTATAAGTTGGAAGGACCCTCGTTGGAGCAACGGCTTCCTCGCACCTTCTCCACCACGGCTGCGAAACCTTCAAACCTTCCTTGGCGGTTTAGGGTTTCTGATTTCGCGCCCTTGGCTTGCGGCGGTTCTTCCCTCCAGGTCTTCTTCTTCGCCATGTCATCTTCCTCGTCATCGGAGGGTAGCACCGACCCTGCGACGGTAGGGTGGGAGACTTCCATCACGACGATGTCCCGCTTGGAGGGGATGGTTGCCGCCGGCGTCCTCCCTCCGCTGGAGTTGATCTCCGCTCGCCCCGCCGCAGGTGACCCTTACCCCACACCTCTGGAGAATGAGATTGTGGTGTTTGAGTCCTTCTTCTGGCGAGGACTTAGCATTCCTGGGAGCGCCTTCTTCCGGGGGCTCCTCCACTTCTACGAAATTGAGTTGATCAATTTGAACCCCAACTCGATTCTTCACATTGCCATCTTCGTCCAGCTCTGCGAGGCGTATCTTGGGATACGTCCTCATTTGGATTTGTTCGCTCCTTCTTCCGGCTGAAGCCTCATCCGAACCGGCCGCTCCCAATGTCGTTGGGGCGCCGGGCTCCAGCCTGGAGGGCTCGAAGAAACAGTATTTTGTCGTTCCTCTCAAGACCTCCCTCAAAGGTTGGAGGCGGGAGTGGTTCTATTGTGCCAACGTTGATCCTTTCCTCGCCCCCTTTGCCGGCTGTGCTCCTAAAGCTTCCCGATGCTGGAGCGACACCTCGGACGGAGGAGGTTTGGCGCAAGTCCCCGAGCTTCTGGCGTTGATTGACGATCTGAAGAACCGAGGGCTGACGGGCCCCGGGATCGCGGTCAGTTTTGTGAAGCGCCGAGTGCAGCCCTTGAAGGAGAGAGTCCATTTGGGGTTCCAATACAACGGGCCTCTGGACCCCACGCGGGAGTCGGACGTGGACCTGTCGATGGAGGCGCTGGCTGCACGGGTAGTTGATTTCTTCGTGCCTGGCACAATAATCACCAACAGGGGCTGCCCTCGTAAATTTTCGATGGCAAGGCCTCCCCCTCATGTGAGTGCACTATTCTCTCGAAAGGCTGTTCCATGGTTTCTTTGACTGATGTGTGATTCAAACAGGGTGCGATCGTTCCTTTTTTCAGGAGCGCGCGTCCTTTCTTTCTGACGCTCCAGTTGTCGGCCTCTCTCGGCTGAGACACGCTCAGGCGAAGCGAGCAGCTGACACCTCGGTTGACGAGCTGCACCGGGAGTCGGCAGAGGAGGTCGCCGGTCTTTCGTCAGCCGGACCTTCGACCTCTGGTGCACCCGGATCGCAGAACGCGGGGCCACGGCCTTCCGTTCCAGTGGCAGCCCGGCCAGCGCCAACTTCCCTCCGAAAGTGGTGCCGGGCCTCGGATGAAACACAGGATGAAATTCAAGAAATCCAAGAGGTATTCTTTTGGGCGATCCTTGTCTTTTGTTATTCTTGCTGGCCGAGGTGTCCTCCTTTTGCCGATTCAGGACTCTGCTGGACGCCCCAAAGGAGGGGTCTCTCGAAAGGAGTCCTGCACAGGGGCTTCTGTGGGGAGCCCCGCCGCTGTCGGCTAGGTCGCTGCCGCCGCCAACCTGCCGGGCGTCGCCATCGGGGCGCAGCGGTCCGACAATCGAACCATCCAGTTGGTCCGTCCGCCGACGAGATCGACCCGGCTTCGTCTCCCGGAGTGGAGGAAGTGCCTCGAGAGCCACCGCCGCTCGGTCCTCTGCCGAAGCCCCCGAATCGGACCGTATGGTGGGAAGGGGGTTCCGACTGGAAGGGGATGGAAGAGGACGACGAGATGGAGAGAGCGGCTCGGACGGAGCTTTATGAGCTCACCGTCAAGTGTAGCACGCTCGTCAGGGTGAGCTTCTTGTCTTCAATCTGTCGCCTGCTGACTTCTCCCTGAGATTCTGCCCTGTTACTTAGGACATGGGGGAGCGCTCGGAGCAAAGGTCGCGGTTTTTCCGGAAGGTGCTCCCAAAGCTCAAAGAGCAGAAGCAGTACCAGGACAAGCTCAACGAGATCAGCGCGGACAGATGGAAAGAAGTCCACGAGCTTCAGCGAGTGTATGACGATCCGGAGGAGAAGACGAAGCTTGAGCATATGCTTGAAGGTGAGATTCTCCTCGAATGCGGTTTGGATGCTTTCCGGATGGTGGTTGGAGAGGGTGATGACACACTCGTGTTTCGTGAGCGACTCGACCGATTCTTGGTGAGGGCCGAGTGGAGGCTTCAGAGAATTCTGGCCTCGAAGCCCGAGTCAGCCTGGAAAAGATGCAGCGGGAGCTGAAGGGTAAATTTATTTGACTTGGGTTGAACATACTTGGCGTCGGGTGTGTTCTTGATGGCTGTTTGACTTTGTGGCAGAGTGCAAGGAGAAGATGGCGGCCGCCGAACAGGCGGGCTGAGCTGGCCGCGTCGCTGCGAGCCGATCCTGCACCTTCGCGCATTGAAGGAGCCACGCCGGGCCAGGGACGATGCTGTTCCACTTCTCTCGGGAGGAGCCGACAGATCGAGCTTACGCCAAAGAGTCCGCAGCGATGAGCGCGAACCAGGCGCTGGCGGTGGTCAAGTCTCATTATCCGAGAGTTGACCTCGGTCGTGAAAGAAGGCTTTGCCTGTGATGAAGACAAGGCCAACGCGCTCCTCGAAGAGGTGTCCGGTGCATCGCAGGCCCTGTTGGAAAATCTGGAATTCTGACTTTGACGTGGACCTTGATGCCGAGTGCTCGCCCTCCTTGTTTGAAATACTGTCTTCTTACTTCAGTATAATTCGCTTGTATTGTCTTCCGCTGAGTGGTCTTCAGACCTCTTCCACTTTCTTCTCTGGCTGAGTTGTTAGAATATATGCCCGCAGCCTTTTGGATCCTGTTATGCCTTTCCGGATGGGCTTCAGCCGACTGGTATGGCTTCCAAACGCCAGGGCCTTGGCCCGTGGCTTTCTTGCCCCAGACACGCTTTTCCGAGAGGCTGGCGTGCAGCTCTCGAGCGTCGGGACTTGTGTTGTGGCCGCCTGGCTGAGTGGTTTAGCCCCCAGGCTTGCATCACTTGCTAGCTCTCCAGCCCCCGGGCTTTTGCGCTTAATTTGGTATAATTAAGCGAGGAAGCCGAATGAGCTTGAACTGCTTATGACACGTGTCTGGTGAAATTCTCCTTGATTTTGTTCGATCGTGCTGATCTTCTTCGGTATTCGCACTGCCGCTTTGTTTTTCGCGCTTCATTGATTGCAGGGTGGCGCATTTGATTGCCTTTGGAGACGCTTCGATTTCCGGGGCTGGGGTGGCTTATAAATGGGGCGTCACCGCTAATGAGCGATCGCCCGTTTCTTCTTGCCTTGTCCTTCGTCTTCCTCTTCCGGTTTCGTTCCATGTCTAACATGAGGAACTTTGTTGGCCCGTACGCGGCGTTCTTTCGCCAGCGGTTCTTTAGGTTTTTGTATAGCTGGGAGGAGGCCGAAGCATGGGAGGAGCATGATTTTGCCATCCTGGAGGCGGAGGCGGAGGACGGAGCGGCGAGGGACGCCGCTGCCGTGGCCACCTTGTTGGAGATCGCCCCAGGGCTCCACGAGGTGGCGGAGATCATCCTTGAGATGGTTGGTCGCGATCGTCGCGACGACCTTGCCGTCAGGGCCCTCGTCCGTCTTGTACCCCCCTTGTGGGTGGTTGACGAGGAGATTCTGGCGGCTTTGGGTCGCGTGGATCGCGACTAACTTCAGCGATCTCGCCTCCGGGTCTCCCAAATGACGCCAAGACCAAAGAAGATTCAAAGACCAAAGACTAAAGAAGACCAGAGAGCAGCACCAAAGAAGACCAAGAGTTTTTTTTTTTTTTTTTTTTAGCGAGAAAAGAGAAAAGAAAATTAAGCGATGTAAATTATTAACATTATGGAATGAAATGCGAAATTTTATCCAGTTCGTGCCTATCATATTTAACCCGAACTTAGTGGTTTCGTCTGATCAACTCATTCTAGTCGATTGCTCGATTACCCGAACGAGGGCTGGGGCTCGAAGTTTTTGACGGTTAGAAATTCGCGACCAGGCAAATCTTGGTTAAATTCGGCGTTGCGAATTGCAGTCCCGAGTGGTTAGTGCTTTCACCCGCTCACAGCGTGGCCCGGTATAAACCGCCGTGGCTTTGTGCTCATCGCGGCTTGTTATTTCCGTGCATTCTATATCGGCATCGACTGAGTTAGGCGCTACAAAGATCGGGTAATAACCACTCGGGGCTAGCATTACACAACTTCGTAAAATAAGACGAACCACTATTTTATTTAATGTGTAAGAGTGGGATACATAACTCATGCGTAGAAGCGACGGAGCTGTTCGGCTGCTCCAAGTATTCGCTAACCTCGCCGTCTTCATGTCTGGAAGTCGATAAGCACCGGCCGGGTTGTCTTCCTCAGACGATGTATGGACCTTCCCAAATTGGAGAGAGCTTGTGCTCGCTCGCTCCTCCTCAGACCAGATCTCCTTCGAAAAGGTTCTATTTCGGACGTTGCAGTGAGTGGTAGCGCCGAAGTCGCTGGAGGTACTTAGCCGAGTGGAGGGCGGCAACGTTCCGAGCCTCCTCAAGTTGATCAAGCTCCACCATTCGGCTTCCCTCGGACTCGGCTTCGTTGTAGTTCCGAACCCTCGGGGATTCGAATTCGGCTCGGTCGGCAGAATCCGCCTCGCGCCATAGACCGTAAAAAGGGGTTTGGCCAGTCGGCTGGGAGTGGTTCTGAGTCCCCAGAGTACTGACGGTAGCTCCTTCACCCATCGGGCGGCGTATGGTTTGAGGCGGTCGAAGATCCTGGCCTTGAGGCCTTGAAGGACCAGACCGTTAGCTCGCTCGACCTGCCCATTGCTTCGTGGGTGAGCCACCGAGGCGAAGCAGATCTTGATCCCGACGCCTTCGCACCATTCTTGGAATTCTTCACTCCTGAACTGGGTGCCGTTGTCCGTGATTATCCGGTTGGGCACTCCGAATCTGACTACAATATCCTGGAAGAACTCCTTGGCCTTAACCGCAGTGATAGTTACAACTGGCTTGGCTTCGATCCACTTGGTGAACTTGTCAATGGCCACGAAGAGGTAAGCGAAACCGCCTTGAGCCTTCTTGAGCGGGCCCACTATGTCGAGCCCCCATACTGCAAACGGCCAAGATATGGGTATAGTCTGTAGCTCATGTGCCGGCAAGTGTGTCTGTCTTGCATAGAATTGGCAGCCCTCGCGAGTTCGAACTATCTCCTTGGCATCCGCTACGCCGCTGGCGAGAAGAAACCCTGTCGGTAGGCTTTCCCAACCAAGGCGCTTGATGCCGCGTGATGGCCGCACATCCCCGAATGGATTTCTTGGAGCAGCTCTCTTCCCGCTTGTCCCGAAATGCACCGCCTGAGGACACCCGAGGCACTTTTTCTAAGAGCTCGTCGCCCACCACCACGTAGGATTTGGCTTGTCGGAGATGCGCTCTGCCAGATTGGTCGCTCCGGGAGTTTGTCCTTCAGAGATAATCAAGGTACGGGGTGGTCGGTCCGGATCGATGAGCAGGACCCGGTTCCTGTGACCCTCGCTGGCTTTTGCCGCTTTGTAACGGTTGGCTCGTGAAGATCCTGACGAAGATATCACTTGGGACATCCGCCCGAGTGGCTCCCATCTTAGCCAACTCGTCTGCTGCCTCATTATTGCGGCGGAGGACATGAACCAGCTCAGACCGTCCACAACTTGCCTTCCAATTCTCGGACTTGCTTTGGCGGTATGCCGCCATATTCGATCCACGCACAACCAGTCCTTCGTCAGACTTGATTCACCACCAATCGAGTCGCCGAACCGGTAGTTTGATTCGAAAGTGATATGGCGATCTGAAGCCCATGGATGAGGGCCTCGTGATTCAGCGGCATTGTTTGAGGCCGGAAGTGAATCCGAAGCGACATACTTCACTGTCACCCTTAGGCGAGATAAGGAGGATTCCCGCCTGCTCCTCCAAGCATGAGAGATCCGTCGAAGTGCATGACCCAATATTCAGCTCTTCTTCTGCGAAGTGCGGGATTCAGTCCACTCGGCCGTAAAGTCAGCCAAAGCCTGGGACTTGACGGCGGTGCGCGGCTTGAACGAGATGTCGAAAGCTCCAAGCTCAGCTGCCCACTTCGAAATTCTTCCAGTAGCTTCCCGATTGCGGAGGACCTCTCCCACGGGGAAAGAAGTGACTACTGAAATCGAATGTCCTTGGAAATAATGCTTGACTTAGTAGCGAGATCAAAATGGCGTCTGGCAGCTTCCGGATTGGAGGATATCTTGTCTTGGATTCGCCAAGATGCCGACGAAATAAACTGGGCGTTGCACGCCGTAGCGGTGTCCAGATTCCTCCCGCTCCACAACTATCACGGCACTTACTACATGAGATGTTGCCGCTATGTAGAGCAGAAGAGGTTCACCTGGCGCCGGTGAGACTAAGACTGGGGGAGTGGAGAGAAACACCTTGAGTTCTTCGAAGGCCTGCTGTGCCTCGCCCGTCAATCAAAGCGATCTTGCTTCTTAAGGAGCTTGAAGAAAGGCATTCCCGGACCCCCGATCGTGAGATAAACTCCGCCAAGCGCTACCATGCATCCGGTGAGCTTTTGGACCTCCTTTTGGGTGGTAGGCGGGGCCATTTTCATAATGGCTCCAATTTTCTCGGGTTCGCTCAATCCCACGACGGAGACGATGAACCCGAGTAGTTTCGGAAGACACTCAAAACGCACTTCTGCGGGTTTAGCCTCATCTGGAACGTCTTCGACTTGCAAACGCCTCGCCAGATCGGAGGTGAGGCTGTCCTCTCGCTCTGCGCTTTTAACTACCACATCATCCACATAAGCTTCCACATTGCGCCCGAAAGCCGATGATGAAAGCACCGCTGCACGGGCGCTGGTACGTACGCTGCGGCATTCTTGAGCCCGAACGGCATAGTGATATAGCAATATGCTCGAATGGAGTGATAAACGAAGTCTTCGCATGATCTTCCTCTCGGCCGAATCGATGATAGCTTTGAATAGGCGCCCGAAAAGCTGAGTAACCGAGATCCAGCGAGTGGAGTCTACCACCGATCGATACGAGGAGACCAAAAGGATCTTCGGACAAGCCTTGTTGAGGTCGGTGTAATCAACACACATGCGCCACTTTATTCTTCTTACGGGCGAGTGGGGTTCGCCAACCAGTCGGGATGATACACTTCTTTGATGAAACCTGCGGCTAGCAGCTTTGTGATCTCCTCTCTGATGGCTTCTCGACGATCTTGAGCAAACCGTCGTAGCCTTTGCTTGACGGGTCTGGCGGATTGGTTTACATTTAGTGCGTGCTCGATCACCTCCCTGGGAACCCCGGGCATGTCGGACGGCTTCCAGGCAAAGACGTCTTGGTTTGCCCGCAGAAAGGTGACGAGCGCGCCTTCCTATTCATCGCCGAGCCTTGTCCCGATCGAAACGGCTCGAGCCGGATCGGACGGGTCGAGGAGGATCCTTTTGGTGCCTTCTTCGGGGCTGATCCCGAAGCTCTGCGGCTTGCGGGTAGGGATACTGCCTTCCGTCTTGTCGAAATCCGCCTCTTGACGAATTCTTTCCCGACCCGCCAGCGCCTCCAGAGACTCGGCCATTTCGCAGCTCTCCCTGTCGCAAGAGAAAGACTGCTTAACGTCGCCGCGCAGAGTGATAATACCACTCGGACCCGGCATTTTCAGCATTAGATATGCGTAGTGGGGCACCGCCATAAACTTGGCCAGCGCTGGCCTCCCCAAGATGGCATGATACGCTGTCGCGAAATCTGCCACCTCGAAGCTAAGGCTCTCCGTCCGGTAGTTGTCCCTTGCGCCGAATGTAACTGGTAGAGTGATTTGTCCGAGTGGTATCGCCGACGTTCCGGGTATCACTCCATGAAAAGGTGACGACCCGCGCTTGAGGTCAGACCGCGGGATCCCCATATCATCGAGTGTCTTCACGAAGAGGACGTTGAGCCCGCTCCCACCGTCAATCAACACCCTTTTGAGCTTGATGCCGCGGACAACCGGCGCCAAGACCAACGGGTATCTGCCAGGGAATGGGACGCGATCTGGGTGATCCGTGCGGTCGTAAGTTATTGCGACCTCGGACCACCGGACATATCGGGGGGTCTCCGGCTCTACTGCATAGATGTCCCGAGCGGTGAGCTTTTGCTTCCTCTTGGACTCATATGCGGCTGAACCCCCGAATATGTAGTTAAGCTCGAGGTCGACTTCCTGATAATCTTCCTCAGCTTCAGGGGGAGGAGGTTTGCCGGCGGCATGACCGCTCGGACCTTGTCCAAATTGCCTCTTGCTCTCGCGGCGAACCTCTTTAGGGTGAAACAATCCTTGGCGGCATGTCTCCCTTTGGATGGAAAGGGCAGAGTGAGTTCATGACCTTATCATATCCATCCTCTTTGAGAGCGAGGATGAGTTGGCGCAGCCGACGCCACTAGCTCTTCGCCCTTGGCGCTTCTTTTCTTTCCGCCGAGGGGTTCAGACTGATCCTTCCCTTCATCACGTCGTTCCGCCAGAGCCTCGGAGGCTGAAGCGTAACGGTCCGCTAGGGCGAACAGCTCCTGACCGACGTGGGCGGCTTCCGACATCTTCTTGATGAGGTCGGGTCGCCGACTCCTTTACGGAAGGCAGCTATCACAACCGCATCTCGTGACGTCCCGAACGGTGCTTTTCTTGTTCATGAAGCGCTTGACGAACTCCGGAGGGATTCGTTCCTCCTTTGGTGTAGCCGGTATAGGTCCCAAGGGGTGCACAGGCGCTCGTAAGTGCCTTGGAAATTTGAGATGAACTGCTCACACAGATCTCCCCAGAATCTATAGAATTCGCTGAAGTCCGGTGAGCCATGCTTGGGCCAGGGCGAGAGGGTAACCGGCAAGTAGTTTGCCATTACTGATCCCCCGCGGCCCCGACCGCTGCGAGCGTATACTTGTAGCCAAGCCTTCGGGTCTCTCTCACCATCAAACCTAGTGATGCCTTTAGGATTAAATCCATCAGGCCAAACCACTCGGCGTAGGTGAGGAGTAAACGACGGACCCCTTCGATGACTCCGTGATACCCCGGAGGTGATCGACGCGGAGGGATCGCGCTTGGCGTATTCGCGGCCTCGCGGAAGGATGCCAAGCGCTCATATTAAATCGGCTTGACGGGCGTTGTTCCTCCCTTTCTGGTCGCGGCGCTGGCGTCGAGGTTCGAGCGGAGGTCGCGGTGATGCTATGTCGCAAGTCATCTCCACGGGTAGAACATGATGTATCCGACGGGCTTCCCGACCTGACCGGTGGCGGTCTGTCTGGTCCTCGCCGGACCACGTGATGGCTCCTTCGCCGGCTGGTCGGTTTGAGTATCTTTGGATAGCCGCCGCCGTCACCATGGCCTTTACTTGGGCCATGATCGGGCAATCGATCATCTCGCCTCAAAGATAGGGTCGTGGTATCCAGGAGTGTCTTGGAGGCGACGATATTCTGCGTGAAGTACGAAAAACAGCCTGGTCCCCATCTTGGCTTGCAGAATGTCTTCATTGACAGCCCGCGCGGTCCGGAGTACGCGCCACAGCGTCAGGCTGATCACTCGGCCTCCTTCCAAATCGGGCGGCGATCGAGGTGTCGGCGCTGCTGCGAATCTGCCATGAGCCTTCGATCACACAGACTCTACGGAAATTCCAGCAGTGTTCAGGCTTTCTTCCGACTCGGCTACCGAGGTGGGTGAGTCCGAGAAGACAAACCTAGGCGCTGGGGTGCCGAGTGGCTTGGCGGTGAGAACTCCCACTCTTCGTGCCTCGGCGTCCTCGAGCCCGACTCCGCTGGCTGAACGGGACTTGGATCCCTTTCGGTACTTTAGAGTATGAGGCAGGGGACCTTCCGATCGGCGGAAGTCGTGAAGATGGATCGCCGGAAAGCTCACCGCGCTGTAGCGCGTTCCTTGGAGAGAGAGGCTTGAAGGTCGTTGGAGATGAAGGTCAGCTTCAAAGCGGAAGACCTGGCCCGGGCGAAGACTGTGGAGACTTCGCTGCCGCAGCCATCAAGCTTAGCGAAGATGTTGACACAGCTCCTACTCGGGCGCGCCAACCGCCGACGATCTGCTTTCGCATGGGACAAGGCATGCGGCCCGACATCGCGAGCCTGCGGAAGCTGGAACCTGACAAGGCGGCAGGCGTGGGTCGGAGAAAGCATAACCACCTCTCCAGGACGTAGAGCGTGAAGGCGGATAAGGACAAGGGACATGTCGTTCAGGCCACCATGTTCAGGGCCCGGTGGCGCCCGACTATCATGTATCCTCCCCCCAGTATATAAGGGGAGGAGGGAGAAACAAGAAAGAGAGAGACAATACATCCAAGAACACAGGACTAGGGTATTATCTCCTCCGAGAGAGCCCGAACCTGTCTAAAACAGATTGCCCTCGCATCCTGTGTTACCATCAAGCTCAGATCACGCACAAATCCCCTAGAATCACAAATCTCATTGCCGGCGAAACAGATCGTCGACAGTTGACCTTAAGGTCTTAACGATTTTTATATGAGTTGAATACTTTACTATTATTATTTCCGCTGTGTATGTGTAATGGTATTCATCTCTCTGTATCTGTGAGCACCAGCGTGGTCCTGGACTGGTGTGTCACACAAAGTGTTCGGAATTCAAATTCCGGGCGCGACAGGAGGCGGTATCAGAGCCATACTGACTGTAGGCCTTGACCCTAGATAGATTGGCCGACTTTAGGAGCTTCAAAATTATTTTCTAAGGAGAAAATTTAACTTGAAAGAATAATAGGTTCTTGACTTATCTTATTCTTCTATTCTTTCCCCTTTGTTGAAACTTCTATCCCTCCCTTCGGTTTAAATGGAAATCTTACCTGAGTCATTCTGAATAGTCAACGATGTTTCACACTTAAAGAGAAAGTACTGGATGTCGCTGTCAACCCTGAAGATCATGAAACAAGGAATCCTCGAGCTCGAAGAGAAGTAGATCAATGAAGTCTTCCCGAAGCTTGAAGAACCAATGCTTTAATATTTTGTTGAGACTCATGTGTGAGAGTCGCGTCTCTTAAGATAGGAGAGTTACCCTTTTAGATGCTAGATCATTGTGTGCTTAGGAAATTTGGTTCTTCCTTGATTGCTGAGTGTGCAATATGTGTTGCATAGCTTTTAGGCTTGGATAAGCAACCATACCAAGTTATTAATAATATTGGTATAAGTTTTTGAGTTACACCTGTTTTCCCCGCATAAGTTTTCTTCTACTTGTCTATTCTTTTTCTCTCTCTCTTCTCTAAGTTGTTGAAGCAAACAGCAGATGGTGAACACCCGTGGCAACACTGGAGCTGGAGGAAGTGGTTCGCACCAAGGAGGCAACCTGAATGAAGCACCAAATCCTCAGCCTGCGTTGCCAGTTGATATGCAGAATCTGGGAGTTTTTCTTGCGCTCAAACCCACCGATGATCTGAGACTATGATGCAACTATGCAAGCGTCTGCAGAACCAAGTATGCCGCCAACAACAACAATCCGAATGTACACCAGGGGAACCAATTCCAGTCTAAACTCTCTGACTTTATGAGAACTAGGCCACCGATATTTTCTGGAAATGCCAACCCAATAGAGGCAGATGATTGGCTCAGGACCATCGAGAGGAAATTACACATCTCTCAGTGTGCGACCAATGAGAGGGTCCTGTATGCTTCACACCAGCTTGAGGGTACTGCTGCAGAGTGGTGGGAGAACTTTTGCGCATCCCACGAGCATCCTCAGCAGATAACTTGGGAGGAATTCACGGCAGCCTTCCACCAGTATCATGTGCCAGAGGGTATGATGGAGTTGAAGAAAGAGGAATTCAGATCTCTGAAACAAGGAGGCCAAACAGTGGCCGATTATCTTAACAAGTTTACGCAGTTGGCCCGTTATGCTCCCGAGGATGTGGCAACGGACAAAGCGAGGCAGTCCCGATTCATGAAGGGGCTCAACTATGGGTTGCAGGTGGGACTGATCACCCACACATTTCCGGACTTTCAAGAACTTGTCAATAAAGCGCTCATTCTTGAGGATAAGCGCAAAGAAATCGGTGAAGACCGTAAGCGTCGGATGACTAGTCAAGGAGGACGTCCAAATCAGATGAGGTTGAGGATAAATCCCCAACAGTTTGCGAGGTTCAAGCCACAGTTGACCAGCCAAAAGACCAATGTTACACCTGGATCTTCGAGCCAGGGCTTCAGAACGCCTGAGCAGAGAAATAACACACTCGGTTCGAACCAACAAGGTACAGTGAAGCGCTGCTACAGTTGCAACGAACTGGGACATTTTGCCAATCAGTGTCCAAAGAGGGGCAATGTGACCCAGCCGCTTTTAATTTGGGCCCCACACCAACGAAGGCACCGCCAAAGCAGCAAGCCGTGAAACAATCAATCAGAGATGCACCTTCCATGCCGTCCGAGGCCGCGTGAATCATATCACAACTGCTGAAGCTCAAGATGCCACGGACGTTGTATTGGGTACGTTTTCGGTTAACTCAGTACCTGCCACCGTTTTATTTGATTCTGGTGCTTCGCATTCCTTCATTTCGCAAGACTTTGCTGTGGGAAATGGGTTGGAATTGAGAAAACTTACGTGCACACTAGTGGTGCAATCACCTGGGTCGGAACTTCAATCTAACCTAGGCCGTTCAGGAGTTAAGTTGGTCATAAACGAGGTAGAGTTTCTAGCAAATCTAATTGTGCTAGATACCCAAACCTTGGACGTAATCCTTGGGATGGATTGGCTAGCCAAGCACAAAGCTGTATTGGACTATGGTCGCAGAGTAGTGTCTGTAGAGAACCAAGACGGAGAAAAAG
Organism: Rhipidocladum racemiflorum; assembly: GCA_036346355.1. NCBI lineage: Eukaryota > Viridiplantae > Streptophyta > Magnoliopsida > Poales > Poaceae > Rhipidocladum > Rhipidocladum racemiflorum. Next base: position 47,650,673 of record CM070575.1, read on the forward strand.
TGGAATTTCAAGCAACCTCAATCCGAGATGGAAAACTTTTGGTCAATAGCATGAAGACTGTCAGTTTAGAAGATGTGCCAGTGGTAAAAGAGTTTCCTGATGTTTTTCCCGAAGACCTACCTGGTATGCCACCAGACAGAGAAATTGAGTTCGTTATCGAGTTGGTGCCTGGCACAGCTCCGATCGCGAAAAGACCTTATAGGATGTCCACAGAAGAGCTAGTGGAGATGAAGAAGCAGATTGAAGAACTCATGGAAAAAGGTTTCATCAAACCCAGTTCATCTCCATGGGGAGCACCGGTGTTGTTTGTCAAGAAGAAAGACGGAAGTTTCAGAATGTGTATAGACTATCGTGCACTCAATGAGGTGACGATAAAGAATAAATATCCTTTGCCCAGGATAGATGATCTTTTCGATCAGTTAAGAGGAGCAGGAGTCTTCTCTAAGATAGACCTTCGATCCGGATACCATCAATTAAAAATTCAGACCGAGGACATACCAAAGACAGCTTTTTCGTCAAGGTATGGGCACTATGAATTCACAGTCATGTCCTTTGGATTGACCAATGCCCCAGCATACTTCATGAATATGATGAGCAAGGTATTCATGGAATATTTGGATAGGTTTGTCGTCGTTTTCATTGATGACATCCTAGTTTACTCCAGGACTGAAGAAGAGCATGTAGAACACCTAAGGATGGTTTTGGAGAAGTTAAGAGAGAACCAATTGTATGCAAAATTCAGCAAATGTGACTTCTGGAAAAAGAAAGTAGAGTTCTTGGGTCATGTAATGACTGCTGAAGGAGTAGCTGTCGATCCAAAGAAAGTGGAGGCAGTATTACACTGGGAACAACCTAAGTCAGTTACCCAGATAAGAAGTTTTCTTGGAATGGCGGGATATTACCGTCGATTCATTGAGGGTTTTTCATCAATTGCAAGACCTCTTACGCAATTGTTGAAAAAGGAGAAAAAGTTTGTATGGACGCCAGAGTGCGAAAAGAGTTTTCAGGAACTGAAGAAGCGTCTAACTTCGGCACCTGTCTTAGTGTTGCCAGAGGTCAGGAACAGCTTTGACATTTACTGTGATGCTTCGCGTCAGGGACTTGGGTGTGTTCTGATGCAAAATGGGAAAGTAGTGGCTTATGCTTCAAGATAGTTAAGACCACATGAGCAGAATTACCCAACTCATGACTTGGAGTTAGCTGCTGTAGTGCACGCCCTTAAAATATGGAACCACTATCTTATTGGAAACCGATGTGAAATATATACTGACCACAAAAGTTTAAAGTACATATTCACTCAGTCGGATCTTAACATGAGGCAAAGAAGATGGTTAGAATTAATCAAGGATTATAACATCGGAATCCACTACCATCCAGGAAAAGCAAACGTGGTGGCTGATGCTTTGAGTCGGAAGAGTCACAGCTTGAATTTGGTGATTGCAGAAAATCAGACGGACTTATGTAGAGAGCTTCAGAAGCTAAGATTGGAGGTCGTACCTAGCGGATATTTGGCTACCCTGGAAGTAAAATCGACCCTAGAAGAGCAGATCCGGGAAGGTCAAAAGGATGATGATAAGATTCTCAGGATCAAATCCAAGAAGGATGAAGGCTTAGCCCAGGACTTCAGAATCGATGAGCAAGGTACCTTGTGGATGAAAAATAGAATATGTGTACCTCATAAACCTGAGTTAAAGCAGTTGATACTTGAGGAAGCACATGATTCTAAGTACTCAATTCTTCCAGGAAGTGCAAAAATGTATCAGGATCTCAAGGAGAGGTTCTGGTGGCCAAACATGAGATGAGAAGTTGCCGAACATGTCGCATTGTGTGATATATGTCAAAGAGTAAAGGCAATGCATCAGAGGCCAGCAGGACTGTTGCAACCTTTGAAAGTACCTGAGTGGAAATGGGAGGAGATCGGTATGGATTTCATTACCGGTTTACCCAGAACTCAACAAGGTTTTGATTCAATATGGGTGATAGTTGATCGCCTAACCAAAGTCGCCCACTTTATCCCGGTGAAAACCACTTACTCAGGAGATCGCCTAGCTGAGCTATACATGGCCAGAATTGTGTGTTTACGTGGTGTACCAAAGAAGATAGTATCGGATCGAGGTACTCAGTTTACCTCAAGGTTTTGGAATAAATTGCATACGGCAATGGGCACCTATTTGAATTTCAGTACGGCATACCATCCGCAGACAGATGGTCAGACTGAAAGAGTAAATCAGATACTTGAGGATATGCTAAGGGCTTGTGCTCTGTCATATGCCACTTCGTGGGACAAATGTCTGCCATACGCAGAATTTAGCTATAACAACAGTTTTCAAGCTAGCTTGAAGATGTCTCCATTTGAAGCTCTATACGGTCGCCCATGTCGGACACCGTTAAATTGGAACGAGATGGGTGAGCGTCAAGTCTTCGGACCAGACATACTCTCAGATGCGGAGGAAAAGATTGCTATGATCAGAGAAAGACTGAAAACTGCACAATCAAGACAAAAGAGTTACGCTGACAACCGACGTCGTGAGCTAAGCTTTGAGCCAAAGGATTATGTATATCTCAGAGTCACCCCGCTTAAAGGAGTTAAAAGGTTTCACACAAAAGGAAAGCTCGCACCAAGATACGTCGGTCCATTCAAGGTTTTGAGCCGTAGAGGTGAAGTCGCATATCAGCTAGAGTTGCCGCAATCACTTGCAGGAGTACATGACGTGCTCCATGTATCTCAACTTAAGAAGTGCCTTTGAGTGCCAACTGAACAAACATCTCTGGACGAGATCGAGCTGCAAGGAGATCTGACCTAAAAAGAGCATCCAGTTAAGATCTTAGACACATCCGAACGAGAAACCAGGAACAAGACGATTCGTTTCTGCAAAGTTCAGTGGAGCAATCACTTGGAAAGCGAAGAAACTTGGGAGCGCGAAGAAGATTTGAAGAAGGAGTTTCCCGACCTATTCTTTAGTTAGCCTCGAATCTCGGGGACGAGATTCTGTTACGGGGGGAGGTTTGTAACGTCCCAAAAATTTCTTTTTATATATTTAGTGTATTTCTGGGTTTATTTGTAATTTTCCGGAATCTACTTTGAAGCCTCGCGAGTAAATCGGATTCACGTTTATTGAACTAATCGTATTAAATAAAGATCACGCATTTTTGCATAAGCATAAAATCTAAAATTTTGTTTAAAATTAAGATAATAGGTAGACGAGAGTGTTCGCTTCAAATATTTTCGAAAAACTTGTTTTATAACGTAAGTCGTTGATTTTACAAAAATCTGTACAGGTGTCTGATTCACTAAAAGATTTTTAGCGAGAAATCTATACGTCGAAAAATCACGAAACCAACTTCGTTAGGTTCCAAACAGTTCCTAGTATTTTAGAGGAATTTTTCAAATTTTTAGAACCTCTCGGTTTTTTTTTTCTCAACACGTTTGGAGAACGTATACGCGTATATAACACAACACAGTAACCAACCTAGCTAATTACGTGGGCGTTGGATTTGCTCCACCATTTCAATCTTGTGCGTGCATGCAGGCCATTTATTCCTTAATCCACGTCGTGAGGTCTCCATTTATTCAGCCGTTTCTTTCTTCTCTCTGGTAGCATAAATTCTTTCCTTTATTCTTAGCCGTTTCCAACCTTCCATTGAACCCTTTCTTTGATTGCTCCTTTCCATTTTTTTTCCCGTGCATCAACTAGACATCCACAATCCTCAATGCATGAGCTATTAGTACCAAGCGTTAGTAGTGCGTGGCCGTTTCCTTGCATGAGTTACTCCATCCAAGCCGTGACTTCCTTCACGCGCATGAACGTTTCCTCTCCGGCCGCTCCTTCTGCTCTCCCTCCATTCCCTCAATTTCTAGTGACGCAGATAAACATCATTAGTTTTTTTTGCCTCTCCTCCACTCTTCTGTCGATCCCAATTTTTTTTCTGTGCGAACCACGTCCGTTCGGCCGGGAATGCTGCGAAAATCTTTCGTTCCGCCGTTGAAGCTGTAGTCGCCATCGTCGTTGCCGCCGCCGTGTACATCGTCATCGCTGCCGTCTTGCCACCATCGTCGTCACCGCTGCCGTCGCCGCCGATCGGTATTTCTTTTCCTTCGTGCGCGCTCTGTCTATCTCGATCGGTTGATTTCGTCATCTGTTTTTGTGCATGTATAATCTTCTCTATGCGTGTAGATGAATATTACACCCAAATGCATGTACGTACACCCACATATATATATGTGTGTGTGTGTTAGCATGTATATGTAGATATATACCGTGCCTTTTTACAGTAGGTTGTATGTATATAGATATATGTTAATACGCATATTTGTTTCCGTATATATTTTGGGTAAGCGTATATATTTATACTCGAACGAATAGTATGCCGGCAAATGTCTCTACCAACCGTAGCCAAGTTTTGTTGCCTAGCCGAACACAAGAATACAGGTATACGCTGTGGAATAGTGCCATGCATTGAAGAACATAATGTCATTTGTACATGTCTCTTCTCTGAATTTGCCAAAATTGTCTTTTTCACTACAAATTCGTTCTAAGTCCGAATCACTTGCAACAAATTTTGTTAATTAGTAAAAACTAATACCTTTATACAGTAATTTTTATGAAATTTTATAGTTAGATCTATACTGTTAAATTATTTACGGAACGTCCAAAGTTATGAATTTTGTAGCTTGTAAACTATACGTCCAAAAATGTCCAAATAAATTTTATAAATCTTAGAAAATGCTAAACTAATTATCTGGAAGTTTTCGTAAAATTTCAACCTAGTTTGATTTGTAGCATTTTCTAATATGTGTTGTATGTTGATTTGCGTGTTTATTTTGTTCTTTAACTGTTGCGCGTAGACGTCGAACTGTGTGAGGGTGTCGATTTCGAGGAGCCAGCTCAAGATCAGGATCTAGACCAACACCAGCTAATCTTTGAAGGCAAGTTATGCTTTGATCATTTTGCTCCTATGTTTTAAAATGTTATGTTGATTCAAGTTATGCATGCTAATTTAACTACAATGTGTTCAAGTAATTTGGGATTAGATAATTACCACTTGATATTGTCAACTTGTCCATAATACTTGTATGCCAATAAACCCTTTGTCACCCTAGGTTGGATTATATGCTGGTTAATACTAATCACTGCACTGGGTAGTTAAAACGTGGTAGTTCTGCTTAGCCATGCCATTCGAGCTAATGACACAAATTTTGAAGTAAGCTAAATACTAACTATTGAACTATGGAACCTGTTTTGAAAGAATGCGACATGTGTTGTTGATAAGTTGTTGGCACATGGTGCATGGTAACCAACCGGGAGGGAAAATGGTTTAGACTGTGGCAAGTGGCAAGTGATCAATGGGGGGGCCCGATGTGGCACATGGGAGAGATGTTGATTGAATTTGGTTTTGTGAACTTTGGGTAGTCTTGCCACGGTCGACCTAAGGACTTAACCTTGCAAGCCTTTGAACTGGGCCTAACATACAACCACATGTCTGGAGTGGGACAGACCTAGTTTAGTATAATCGTCTTAGCATGTGAGACCTCAGGTGGTTTTTGTAGCTATAAATGTGGAAAGAAGGGTGTAGTGTTTACCGTATTGGTCTTACATCTCTTCAACGGTATACGTTGGCCCTGTACTTCCGCTCCGCAAAAGGGAAGGGACAGTGGGAACTATACCGGGAGGTACACATGCGAGGATGGAAGTTTCGGAAAGACTTTGTTATGGTTACTCGCCTGCGTGGTGTTTAACTATATCGTGTGGGTAAAGTGTATAACCTCTGCAGAGTGTACAAACTATTCGAATAGCCGTGTCCACGGTATTGGACATCGCTCGGGGATTACAGTCAAGGGTTAGACTTTATTAAAAATGTGGTTGGGATAAAGGATGAAGTTGATGGAAGTATGGATTAGGATGTGGGAATGCTTTTACTCAATTTCTAGAAAAGTTACTGTTACATTATTTGTTTTTACCGCTTTCGAATCTATTTATGCTACTTGTTAAATGTTGCTTCCCTGCAAAATAAACATGTTAAGCCATTCCATTGGAATAAGCCTGGCATGTAGTATGTTAGGTTGCATTCTGTGCATAGCTTGTTGAGTACCAATGTACTCACCCCTCCAAAAATCACAACACCAGAAGAAGAGGATCTGCAAGCCGGTGAAGAGGAGCAGAACGGAGAGGCGAACAACTAGGGGCAAGCCAAGTCAGTTGCCTGTGGCATACTGAGGCGCCACGAATAATGTTATGTTTCCGCTGTTGCTATTTTATTTGTTACTCTGAACTCAGCCCTGCGTGGCTTAATATTGTAAGGTTGACCTTAAGGTCTTAACGATTTTTATATGAGTTGAATACTTTACTATTATTATTTCCGCTGTGTATGTGTAATGGTATTCATCTCTCTGTATCTGTGAGCACCAGCGTGGTCCTGGACTGGTGTGTCACACAAAGTGTTCGGAATTCAAATTCCGGGCGCGACACCATCCTTCCATCTGTGCCAGACAACTGGGGTTCGGGCTACTACCTCCTTGACTGGTATTATTTGAAAGGCTTCGTGAGCGTGAAGAGCTCGGATGCCCTCTTGATGTGAGCATCGCACTGGACCTGGGCAAAGATGATGCGCACGGTGTCCTGATCTTCCGATAGGTAGAGATAAGTCGATTGGTGGAGACTCGACGTTGACGATCCAGCTTCCGATCAGAACCGATCCAAACCCTGCAATCGCTACACCATGGCTCCGTTGGTTATCAACCATGCACAAACACGGTTGACCTCGCCAAGAAGGCATATCCCTACAAGCGAATCGAGAACACAAGCAAGAACGCGGAAGAGCAATCTGAAATTGCAAATTGAATTGAGCTCACGAGTTGGGGTTCTACAAACCGATGATCGCCGAAACAAACTGACAATGTGTCTAGTTCAAAATCTAAGCAAAACCAGCGGCCTAAAGTGGCGGCTATATAATTTATGATAGGGGGGTGTGAGGGGGAAGGCTAGGGTTGTGTGCGGTTGAAGGGGGGCACACACAACCTGGGCTTGGCCCCCACACGCTTACAAGGCCCAAAAACAGTAATTTTGTGCATTATTTTGCTGATTCCCGTCGACTCAAGATGAATCTAGACCTGAGACCAGAACCATTGGAAATATCTCGTCGTTATCTTTCTAACAAGCATAAGAATTCTTCCATTGGACTCCGTATGAGAATGTTATGCCCGTTTTAGTGAAGTGCTGTTCACTGACTCCGAACCGAACTCGGTGGCTGAATTGTGGATGACTTGCACTTCGGATTGACTTGGCGTTCTTCTCCCATGTTCCTAAGTAGTAAGACATCACAAATATTTAGTAGCATCCCATCCTCTGTAATATTATTATGATGAATAACGAGAAACGAGCTCACCTTATGATTTAATTGACGTGCACGAGCTCGTGTCATAGGACCATGATGTATGCGTGTATCCACAGTAGTGATGTCCTCATCATCCTCCGCCTCTTGAATTGGAGTCATCCTCGACTCAAGATCATCCTCTTCTCCCACGTACGGCTTTAAATCTGAAACGTTAAATGTGGGACCAACCCCAAAGTCTACAGGCAACTCAAGTTTATAGGCATTATCATTAATCTTTTCAAGTATTTTAAAAGGACCAACAGCTCGAGGCATTAGTTTGTACTTTCTCAAATCTAGAAACCTATCTTTTCTGAAATGCAACCAAACAAGATCACCTGGTTCAAAGGATAAACGTTTCCTACCCTGGCTACTAGCAAGTCTATACTTTTCAGTCATCTTTTTTATGTTTTCCTTAGTTGTCTCTGAAAGACCGAGATGGCGATCAGAGGGGGGGGTGAATGATCCCAAATAAAATTCCCCCCACTCAAAATACTCAAGAAAATCCCGCAAAGAAAATAGTGCTCCTCAAACTCGCAAAAACCCGCAAAACTGGAACGACAAGACAACTATGTGTATCCCTAGCTTACGTGGATGAGAACCATGAATCATGTGAGGGATTTTTGAATCACAATCCTGGTTGTCAAGTGTCCAAAGCAAAGAGGAATCAATTGAAATACTTCTTTTCTAAAAGAGATCAAGCCAAAATTTTTCCACAGATGGAGATATGAGTCACGCACCTCTACCAACAAGAATCAATCAAAAAGGATTTTTTTATATATTTTTCTAAAAACCAAAGACTGACTGCTGTGCGAAGAACAAGTTCAGGATAGATTTGCAATCTTGATAGAAACTTGATCTCTAGTCTATCCTAGGGTGCAAGAAAGATGTAAAACCAAATGAGCACCCTTAAGACATCCTCGATCAACAACATTTAGAAGGAGAGGAGGAAAATCCAAATTGCGAGAATTTACATGCGGGCAAGTAAATGCTGAATTTAAATTGTGTAAATTAATACATAATGTAAATGCGGAATTTAAATTCACAAGAATGTAAAGAAAATCTTTGTATTTTCTGGTTGGAAGGTTTACAAAGCCTCACTTCATGTGGGCAGCTCAAAGGAACAACTCAAACCTTCAAGTAGGGGAGGGCACCCCTCCCCCTCTATTTATACTACTCTAGGGCCACATACCACCCATGGATGAGTCCCAAACCCTAGGGCACTCCACCAAGGGCTAGGATTAACTCACTCATTTCAACCCACACATGGGCTTTACATGGGCCACATAAATTGGCCATACATGGGTTTTAAACAAAACCCGTTCAACCCGATGCAACGGGCCTGTGACACTACGGAATGGTGTGACATTATAAAATGTGAAATTAGAGAATAAAACTTTACGGTATGAGGTTTAATCGTGTTTTCTGGCTGTTTTCGGGAGTTTGGGCCTAAGGGGGATGAGTCATGAGCTTTAGTGGGAGGGGATTTGGGCCCATGAGGGAGGGGGGACCTGAATTTCCTGCCCTTGGGCGCCCTCCCCCTGTCTCTTGTGCGCCCCCACCCAAACCCTAGGGAGCCTCCACTCTTTCCCCCACCTAGCCGCCCCTTTCCTCCTTTGTGGCGCCCTCGACCTTGCTCCTTGCGCCTCCTTCCACCTGCTAGCCGGTCCTAGGTGCGAGTCCCTGCCCTCCTTTGTTGCCACGCCTCCCCATCGCATTGTCCTCACCATTGGGAAGCTCCGCGACGAGGAGATCCGGCGGTTTCGGCACGAGGAAGAAGATCGGGGGAACCGAGGGGAGAAGATTCGACGTTCGTTGTTCGTCGGACGAAGGTAAGGCTATGGGTAACTGTAACATCCTGAAATTTGTAATTAAGATTAATTAGGATTAACTAAGCTAATTGTGTGCTTGTTTGTGTGTTGAGTGGTATTGGATCTTAATTTGGCCCTTAGTTCGTTTTGGTTGCGTCGGTGTTTTGTCGTTCGAGTAGTTTCGACTGATTTTGGTCCGAAACTCCAAGTTTCGAAGCCGGTCAAAATCTTCCAAAATCCGTAGGAACTTAAGTCAAAAAACCTTCCTTTGAGGTCCCAAAATTCTTCCCTTAAGTTTCCCGAGGTTAAACCCGAAGATTGGAAAAAAGTTTGCGAAGTAACTCGGAGTTTTACTACAGGAGCGGCAGTACTGCTGGCCAGGGCCGGTACTACCGGTCGTGCGGCACTACTGCTCGGTAGGAGCAGTACTGCCGGCCGAATTGTGCGGGCAGGAGTTTGGAGCGGCCGTCATTTCCCGTTGCCCAGCCACCTCAGCTCTTTCTCGATCCTTCCTCTCCTCTAAAGCCCCAGCCGGCTCACTCCTCACTCTCCCTCACTCCCTCACTCTCTTCCACTCTCCCGTGCTCTCTCCCTCCCCATCTCTCTCTTGGTTTCTCTCTCCCTTCAGTTCCCTCTCTCGCTCTTCCTCTCTGGTGCATGTGGAGCTCAAGGAGCAGCAAGAGGACAAGCCGTGAGACATGGAGGATCTTCCTCAAGCCCTGGAGCAGCCTCAAGACTGGTGGAATTGAGTTCCAGTTCGATCCCCGAGGTTTTGAGCTAAACCCTAAGTCCCCCTCTTTTCTCTATTAGTTTCTCTTTTGGTTTAGTCTTGAAACCCTAACCCTAGAAGTGCAACACCGTGTTTCGGAGTTTCTTAACCTAGGTGGGACTCAATAGAATTATTTAGCGCGGACGATTCGATCTGAAAACCCTAATCGGGTCTTTGTTGGATTTATTCGCCCAAAAGTCATTTTCCCGAATTTTTGGAGTTCCTTTGAACCCTAACTCTGGAAAGTCAAGAAATTGACCTTCGAATATATCTGACGTTGTCTGAGTTTGATTCCTACGAAAAGATTTGAGTTCGAACTCAATCCGGATCTGGAATCGAATTTAGTTCCAATTGAGGGTTTTGAGTTCGGATGATTCGATCATCGTGAGAAGAGTTTTTGAGTGCGAGTTAGGCCCTGTGGAACCCTTACGTGCAAAAAGAATTAATACGTTGACGCAAATCCTACATTTCAATTCGATTTGCAAAAAGTGCACTATCGAGCTTTTTGGAGAATCTTCGAGTTCCGAAGCTTCAAAAATCGAATTCTAACGGTAATTAGGGTTATCGAGTTCGAAAAAGTGGAAATTAGGTAAAACAAACTCGAAACTTGGTGAGACCTGCATGGATGGGTCCCTGGCATCACTAGGAACCTAACCATGCGATCGTCGCGAAGTTTCGAATCTGTTTGCGCAAAATCCCTTTTTGCGAAACAATAATTTCTCCCTAAGGTCGGCACTACCGATGTTATGGTGCCGGTACCGCCGCCCGAGCGGGACTACCGTAACCACAACGCCGGCAGTTAATTTCCAGCGAACTCCTTCCTTCGAGCTCTGGAAATCCGGCACTACCGCCCTCCCTGGCCGGTACTGCCGGGTAGCCGGTACTGCCTAGTAGCCGGTACTACCACGTGTTTAACGCTGGTACCTTTTTTCCAGTGAGCGCCCTTTTGGGTCGTCAGCCGCCGGCACTACCGGGCCCCGTGGCCGATACTGCCGGCCTTGAGGGCGGCACTACTGGGGTTGTACCGCCGGTGCTGCCGACTTCACTGACCGATTTAAGTCTCTCTTAGTCCCTTTTCCCCGTTGTTTCTCTGATTGGTTTAGTTGTGGTCCTTGCTTCTAAATTGTCTTATTTGATTCCTGTTGCCCTGTTTGTTCCGAGTTTGATCGTTTTGTTGTCGCTCGTTTAGTTGTGGTTTTATGCCCGACGGACGGGTGGAGGTCTCGTCTGTGCAACCCTAAGGACCGAACTTGATGGTGTTAACTGAGTCAAATCGTACAACCACATGTCTTAGTATGGGATGACCTGAACGTAGTACAGGTGTGAGTGACTGGTCTTGCGCCGTGGTAGGTCGAAGTAGTTGGACAGTCACCGATGTGCTGGTGCTGTCTAAGGGTCTCCCTCACCTCGCACAGGTGTTGGAGTATACCGTCCCAATACGGTACCGTTACAACGGTGAGGGCCTTGCTATGGGTTGTGACGCGATGGACGGTAATCGTAAACCATTGCAAAGTTTGTAATTGTTTTTGTGTGTGGGGCTGATCACCCGCCATAGCAAGGGGTGCACTTCACCGGGGCTGACACAAGACTAGAAACTCGCAAGTGGAACAGTTCCGTACAGTCTAGCAAAACGGGTATGTATCGTATCGTGTGGCATGGTTGACATGATTGCTAGAGTGTGTCATGTGGGTAAAGTGTACAATTTCTGCAGAGAATAAATCTAATCGATTAGCCGTGGTCACGGTCACGAGTAGCTTGGATAATTATTGTCAAGTATAGTATTTTTTGTTTGCTTTTGAAAATGGTTTTGAAACCAGAAATCCTTTTTTGGCTGAGTTGGATGAAGTTTTGGTGGTGAATTGATTGAATCAATGTGACTTGAGGAATTGCTGGATGGTGGTTTGAATATTATCTGCGAGATGTTTCTCGGATTGATCGTTGGATGAAATCGGAAGGTAATGATTGTGGATACTGAATGAATTATACAATTATGTATTGAATTACATTCTTTATCAATTGCTTTTGTAAATTGAGCAACTTCTGAAATCTATTATTCTATTGCAAATAAATTTAGCTTTATGCAACTCTGAACTGGATTAGCAGCCCTTTTCATTGATTAACCTGCATACTTATTATACTTGCAAACACTAAAGTCTTGCGAGTACATACGTGTACTCACCGTTTGCTTTAAAACTGATTACCAATCTCAGAAGGCGGAGTCAAGAGAGAAGAGGCGAGCTAGGCGAGGATCGCTTCGATTCAGAGATCGTCGGGTTTTGCAGCTGTAGATTAAGTTTTCTCTCGGTCGCAACTCAGCTACTGCCTTTGGGTTTGGGAAGGCACTCTGCTGCCGTTGCTGTACTCTAAGTCTCTATTTAGCTCTTGTAGCCATTTGGCAGAATTTCTTTCTTGTATTACTATCTCGATGTAATCAAACCTGTACTACTGTAACCATTTTGCTAATGTAACTGTTTTGATGCAACTTACCGTGGAAATATGTGGGTGCTAGGCTGCTGATCCAGGGAACTAGCACTAGGCACATATCTCGGGGAAGCTCGGGTTGAAATTAATCGTTTGGCATATGACCATGTGACGAGTGTGTCGTGCCGATTGATTGGCCTCAATCCGGGTACGGTTTGTATATAGTTATTGGTTTACTGACGGGTTGCGTTAATTCCAGTCCGACGCAACAGTGAGTACCCGAATCACTGTAACAAAGACCGGAGACCCCACATAATCCTTGGGGATGGACTAGGTGCTGTGCTAGAGGTTGTTTTGGTGCTTTTAGATCGAAAGGTGGTGGTGCGATTGGATAGAATTGATGAAAACTAGAGATTGCATAGTGTTCTGCTTCGGGCAGATTGGGCACACGACATAGGGTTTGAGTTTTCACAATTGTAGATTCGGAATTTGGTCGGCCGCCTGTTGAGAAAGTTGTAGATAATTTCAATACCTTTAATTGGACACCAAGAATGTGTAATTCCGATCAGCCGTTTGAAAATTATGTCTGTTTTACCGAACATGTTCAAAACTGTGACGTGATTGGGATAGATCGGGTTGATCTGTAGATTAGGCAATTGTAGAGGTCGAATCAGATTTTCCCAATACTTAGAAAAAGCTAGCAAATTTCCTAATCTTCGCGATGATGTACTCGTTTACTTAATTTGGAGTTTTAGAACTCAAGTTATGATTGTTGGAAGCCCGCTGTCCCAACGGACAGATTGGTCTGTTTTTCAGGTTTCCGGTGTTTCGGGTAGAATCGTTGTGTTCTGAGTTTTGTACTTGCTTGGGTGGTATGATATTGAGTGGAAAACATGTATTTGCAGGTGGTGTGACCCCAGGAGTGGCATCATCATCTCGCCATACCGTTCTGAAGGGTTAAAGGCAAGTGTATCGGAATGGGTTGTGTGTTGTATGTTTGCTATCTTCATTAAGGTGCAATATGATTACATGATATGCTAACTTGCCACTGTGACACCTCGGAGTGTCGTATCCTTAATTTTTGAGCATGATAAGGTTAAATACAGTATGAGATGTGGAAATAAGGTTAAGATCATAAGGATCGGGGGTTAATAACGTTTCCGGCCGCTTCCGGCCGCTGGGTTTTGGGCCTTCCCGGGAGTTTTGGGCCTTGGTGGGCTTTGGTGGGATGGATTAGGACCGTGAACGGACTAGGATTGGGTTGAGGGCTGTTAAAAGGGGCTCCCCTGCCTCTTGCGCCCCACCTCAGCCCCTTGCGCCCCACCTCCCTCTTGCGCCCTCTCCTCCCTCCTCCTCCCCTAAGCCCTAGCCCCCAAAAACCGTGCGCACCCCCTCCCTTTCCTCCACCTCCACACCACCTCCCCTCCACCCCTTGCTGCCCTAGGGTGGCTCTCCCCACCCTGCACCTTGTGGAGTCATCCTGGAGCAGGAGCGAGGAGCAAGGAGCGAGGAGCGAGGAACGTGGAGCTTAGGAGCGATTCGCGAGGAGATTCGCGGAGATTGATTGGAGTTTTTGCGTCGGGCAAAGGTATGATCTTGAGGATCCTTGGATTTGATCTAGGTACTGTTATTAGGGTGTTTATCAAGTTTTTAGATCAATTGGAGGCGCTGGTTTGAAGTAATTTGGGTTAGATCTAAACTTGTCCACGTTTCTGTTTTCGGGCAGATTGAGCAGTCGAACTAGGGTTCGAGTTTCCGTCGATTTAGAATCTGAATCAGACCGTACGGACTTCTAGGAAGTTGTAGATAATTTAATTATCTTTCCGTGGACGTAAAGCACGTTAATTTCCGATCAGCCGTTTGAAAGTTATGGCTGTTTTACCGAGCGCCTAAAAATCTGTAACGTAATTGGAACACATCTCGGTAATCTGTAGATTAAACAATTTTAGAGTCCGAATCAGTCTTTCCTATAACTAGAAAAAAAGTTGGGAAATTTCCTAAGCTTCGCGACGGTGTACTCGCTTTATTCGATTTGGAGTCCCAGAACTCAAGTTATGCCTTTTGTAAGGCTGCTGTCCCGCCGACAGAACCTCTGTTTTTAGGTTTTGCGAGTAGTTGGCAATGTCGGGTTAGATGGGGCGTGTGTACTGTTTTGAGGTTATGATTGTGAGTGTGTGATGCCTATGTGCAGGTGGTGTGACCCCGGGAGTTCCCCTCTTCTTCCCGCCAACTGCTGCACGTGTTTGAGGCAAGTGTGTTGTGATGGATAGCAAGTTGTAGGTTGCATGTTGAAATTAGATGGAATTGCCTACATGATATATGTCCACTTGCCATGTTTTAATGATTGATATGACATGATGAGCATGTTTAATATATTATGATGCCATGTGTTAATATGTGAATTGAATATGATAATTGGCATGGTTGCATGCATGTCATGAGATAGGGCGAGGGCGGTGAGAAAGTCTTAACTAGTCCGGCAAGGTCGGTGAAAGTTATGACTAATCCGAACGCCATTGAGTAAGTCCTATGTCGTGATTCCATCCACGTGGTGTTTGGAAGCGAGTAGGCACCTCCATCTTCGGGATGGAAGGGAGGAAAGGGTGCACACCGACGGGTGTGTACTTCCCATACGGTATGAGGTTCCAGAGGGTCAGAGCAATGCATTACATCGCATACAAATTGATGATGATATTGATAAGTATTCATGAATGAGATGTTATACATGACGAAAGATGTTATTGACTTGTTGTTATGCTTGTTGTCCATTGCAAGGTATGCTTGCTGAGTTTTCGAACTCACCCTTGTGTTTTTCTTGTTGTTTTAGGTACCATGAGAACGGTATGCGGGAAAGGGGAATAGTCACACGCCGCACATTGCTTCACCTTAATGTTTCCCCAAGTCAATTCATTTAGTTTGATAATAAATTATGCGTGTGATGGTCTTTAAAATTAAGTCTTAGCTTGGTTAATGAGAGTTCTATTGTTTGTTTGACACTTGGAACCTTAAGAGCTTAATGTTAGTCTCTTATTGTCGTTAAGACTTTATTTATTGCTGTTTTAGATGTTTCTCTTATTGCCATATAATGCAATATTGTTGTTTCCTTAAATTCATGATAAAACAAAGGAGGTGCTGCCGTAAATCTCGGTTTTTAGTCTATGCACCTTTGCTGGAATTTGATGTTAAATGTGGTATTTAGATGTTGTTTAGCTTATGTTTGGTAAATATCTGCATAGTAAATGCCGGGGTGTTACTGATTGGCATCGAGCGGCCGTAGGTCCTTGGAATGTGAATTTTAGTGTCATGCTATAGGGTACAACTAAAATGTGATGTGGAATAACTTAGAAACATGGCTTAGGTCTTAACTAAAACTTTGTTATAAGATAGCAACATTAAAACTTGTAAGAGTGGTATAACTAATCTAAAATTTGACACACTTGGTTGCACAGAGGATGGGGTTTCTGGTTCATCATTGCATTGCGCTTAATTATTTAATGAAGGATATGCTTATGATGATGCTTGATCTATGTTCTTGGTTGTGTGATGTTGTGTTTATGTTTTGTGTTTGGATGGTTGTCTCTGCTTGACCATGCCAAGGGTAGAGGCGTGGACGCCATGGCCGTGGAGGCGGCGCAGGCTCTCAGAGAGTTGCGGAGTCTGCTGTATAAATGATTGGATTGTTCTGTTGTGGTGATAAAAGTGGGCTGTGGTGCCGAAGGTTTCTGGCCACCTCTTTGGTTCATAGTAACGGTGAGGTTTGACGGTGTGGCCGTTAGCGCCATCACCGAGGAACTATTAACCCTCAGTAGGAGAAGAGTGCTTATCTTTCTCGCCCTGATCGGGTAGTTATTTGAGTCAAATAGAAGAGTTGATGGTGGTTCCCTTTGATGTTCTCTCTAGCCGACGGTCGGTTTCGCTTGTTTATTTGTTTTTCTTGGCTTTGCTGAGCTGAACCAAAAGAAAAGTGTTTTGTATTGATTTTCGCGATCGTTGAGTGCGTGGCGAGCACCGTGGCTCAGAGTGTGGTTGACCGGGAGTTGCAACCATCGCAGGGCAAGCTCCGGCCATATGGGGCGAGCTGCTGGATGAACCCCTAGTAGCATCATCAAGTGGAGACGGTGCCTTCTCCTCCCACTCGGCGTCTTCTAGAGGATCGGTGCACATGATGGCTGCCCCTGCTTCTCGGCCACCCTTTGCGTGGCGCCACCAGCGCGATCGGTGCCCAGACCGCCTGCTCCTCCTCGCTGCCTCCTCCGCCCCAGCCTTTGATGGGGCATCACCGAGTCGGGGCTCCTTCGTCCGCGCCACCAGAGTGTACGCTTGGCCGACCGGCCGAGTCGGCCGGGCATCCAGAGGTGGTTTCGTACTCGCTCGTGGATTCCGTTGATGCCTTTGTTCTGTTTGATTCCGGTGCATCCTATTCCTTTAGCCGGATTTTGCTAAAGGAGCTAAGTTGGGAGTTCAACGGATTTGAGTCCGTGTTAGCCGGGCTTCCTGGGTTTGATTGCTAGTTCTTTGGTTTGCCCTCGCTGTACCATTGCCATTGATGATGAGGTTTTCTTTTGCCAATCTCATGGTGATCCGGGCTTGGCTCTTTTGATGTCATTTGGGCATGGACCGGCTGCATCGGCACTGCGCTAAGATCTGTTGTTTCGGAAGACGGTTGTTGCAGTCTGGGCCTGGGAAGAGTTGACCTTCAGGGTGGTATACCCTCCGTCCTCTTTGCTTTGACTAGTTTGTTTTCCTCGGCGTTTGAGGCTATTGGGTTTCCTCATGACTTTGTCTCGAGAAACCATCTTCTTCCTTTCCATTGAGGAGATTTCAGAGTGAAGGAGTTCGTTGATGTGTTCCCCGACGAGTTGCCTCGGTCTACCTCCGTGAGGAATGTGGAGTTTCAGTATTGATCTTGCTCAGGGCACTCGACCTATTTCTATCTCCATACCGCTTAGCTCGGCCTTTTCAAGACGAGTTGAAGAAGCAGCTTGAGGATCTGGCCAAAGGCTTCATTCGGCGAGCGACGGGGCATGGGGAGCACCTCCTCTTCGCCTCAAAGAAGGATGGAAGTTGGCGTATGTGCATTGATTATCGCGGTTTTAACCAAGTGAGTCCAAAAACAAGTATCCTTTGCTCGACGAGGATCTGTTTGACCAACCTAAGGAGCAAAGGTGTTCTCAAAATTGATCTTCACTGTATAATCAGATCCGTGTGAGGGAGCGAGTGACATTGAGAAGACTCGCTTTCTCCACTAGGTATGGGCATTATGAATTTAAAGTTATGTCTTTTGACTAACTAATGCCTCACGTCTTTATGGAGGCGATGAAACAGTATGCTACACAAGTACCTTGATGAGTTTGTGGTAGTGTTCATCGATGACATTACGATTTACTCTAAATCGTAAGAGGAGCATGAGCGACACTTGAGGCTTAGCCGAGTACCTGAGGAGAATCAATTCTTTGCTAAGCTGAAAAAGTTCCGATTTGAAGTGGGTTTTCTTGGCCACATCATCAATCCAGAGGGCATATCTCAGAGATCCTAGCAAAGTCTCAAGAGTTTTGGATTGGAAGAGGCCTTCCAATGTCAAAGAGGTGCGTAGTTTCCTGGGTTGGCTGGCTACTATCTGTGCGAGGATTTCTCTATCATTGCCAAGCCACTTTCACACCGACTCTCACAAAGGGATGAAATTCCAAAGGTGGATCGCAGAGTGTGAGCACAATGCGTGACTTTGAAGGAGAAGTTAGTGATCGCTCCTGTTCTTACCCTTCCCGAATCGGGAAGCGCTTTCAACGTTTATTCGATGCTTCGGTTGGGACTTGGCTGTGTGCTCATGCAAAATGGCAAGGTGATTGCTTATGCTTCGAGGCAACTGAAAAAGCATGAGCAGAGCTATCCCACCCATGATCTTGAGCTAGCCGTGGTGTTTGCATTGAAGATATGGAGGCATTATTTGTAATGGCGAATCTTGTGATATTTTTATCGATCACAAGAGCCTCAAGTACATCTTTACTCGAAAAGATTTGAACTTGAGGCAGGAGGTGGCTAGAATTGATAAAGGATTATGACCTCACTATCCAAGATCATCCGGGAAGGCAAATGTGGTGGCCGACGCTCCGCAAGACAATGCCCCTGTTGATTGTCTTGTTGCTGATTTTGAGCGTTGGGAGTCTCCTGATCGCTTATGGGGGACCGTGCAAGCTGAAACTCAATTGATTCTTGAGTCGGCGATTCGTGCAAAGTGAGGCACAAAGAAAGATGATCGTTTGCTCCAGCAGGTGAGGAACGCTTTGAGGTTGGCAAGTCAGAGACTTTACCGCTGATGATGCGGAGTTTTGAGGTTTCAGGGCCGTGCATGCGTGCCCAGAAATCTCAAGTGAAAGAAGACATTCCGAGAGAAGCTCATCGCACAGATACCTGAGTCCATCCCGGAGAGACCAAGATGTACTGAGGACTTGAAGAAGAATTTCGGTGGAAAAGGATGAGAGTGGATATTGCCAAGTATGTGGCGCCTTGTGGGATCTGCTGAAGATCAAAGGCGAGCATAAAGCGCCCCGCCTATTACACCCATTGGAGGTTCCTCGTGTGGCCATGGGATGACATCTCCATGGATTTCGTGGTTGGTCTACTCGCTTCTCCACGAGGAAGGATGTTTGGGTTGTGGTGGACCGTCTCAGCAAGTCTCACAAGATTTCATTCCCATCATCCGCACGACCAATTCAGAGCGAGTTGGCTCCCATCTATGCGGTATGGAGATTGTGAGATTGCATGGTGTACCAAGACCATTATCTCTCGATCGGGATGCAGTTCGCTCCAAGTTCTCGGGAGGAGTTTGCAGAGTGCTTTGGAGTACGCAGCCTTTGCCTTTAGTACCGCTTTTCACCCTCAGACAGATGGGGCCTCGAAAGCGCACCATCCAAACTTTGGAGGACATGCTCGGGGCTGTGTGATGGCTTGGAAGGGTAGCTGAAGACCATTTGCCCCTTGCAGAGTTTGCTTACAATAACTACCATTCCAAGATCCGGCCGCTTATGAGGTACCGTATGGTCGGAAGTGCAGATCGCCACTTTGTTGGGATGCTGCGGGGCGAGAGAGCTATTCTTGGGCCGGATTGGGTTCAGTAGATCACGATCACAGAGAGGTTCGGCAAAACCTTCTATGACGCAAGCGCACATGTAAGAGCTATCTTAGATGTGAGGCGAGACTTGGAGTTTGAGGTGGGTGATAGCGCACTCTTGCGAGCATCTCCCACCAAGGGTGTGGGTGCGCTTTGGCACGAAGGAAAGCTCACCCAAGGTATGTTGGGCCTTTTCCTATCCTCGCCCGAGAGTTGGCAGGTTGGCCTATCGCCTAGAGCTACCGAATCCATGCAAGGTGTGCATGATGTGTTCCATGTCTCATGTTGAAGAAATACTTGCACGATCCGAGTTGGTGGTTCCATTGGAACCATTAGTGCTTGAGCAGACCTCACCTTCGAGTCCCGTCCCCGGGAAATTCGGGGACTGTGAGCGAGTGATGAAGAACAGGACGCTTAAGTTTGTCAAGGTCTTGTGGTCACATCAGACCGAGAGAGAAGCGACTTGGGAGTTGGAATCTCAGATGCGAAGTATCCCGAGCTTTTCACCTCGTGTATGTGATGTGAAAATTCGACCTTTTTGGTTTCTTTGGGTTTTCATGTTGGTGCGAGATTCGAGGTCGAATCCTGCTGAAGGGAAGAATGTGACACCTGAGTGTCGATCCTTAATTTTGAGCATGATAAGGTTAAATACAGTATGAGATGTGGAAATAAGGTTAAGATCATAAGGATCAGGAGTTAATAACGTTTCCGGCCGCTTTCCGCCGCTGGTTTTGGGCCTTCCCGGGAGTTTTGGGCCTTAGTGGGCTTTAAAGTGGATGGATTAGGACTCGTGAACGGACTAGGATTGGGTTGAGGGCTGTTAAAAGGGCCCCCCTGCCCCTTAGCGCCCCACCTCAGCCCCTTGCGCCCCCACCTCCCCCTCTTGCTCCCCTCTCCACCCTCCCCTCCCTAAGCCCTAGCCCCCAAAAACCGCATGCGCACTCTCCCTTTCCTCCACCTCCACACTACCTCCTCCACCCCTTGCTGCCCTAGGGTGGCCTCCCCCACCCCTGCACCTTGTGGAGTCATCCTGGAGCGGAGGCGAGGAGCAAGGAGCGAGGAGCGAGGAACGTGGAGCGAGGAGCGATTCGCGAGGAGATTCGCGGAGATTGATTGGAGTTTTGCGCTTCGGGCAAAGGTATGATCTTGAGGATCCTTGGATTTGATCTAGGTACTGTTATTAGGGTGTTTATCAAGTTTTTAGATCAATTGGAGGCGCTGGTTTGAAGTAATTTGGGTTAGATCTAAACTTGTCCACGTTTCTGTTTTCGGGCAGATTGAGCAGTCGAACTAGGGTTCGAGTTTCCGTCGATTTAGAATCCGAATCAGACCGTACGGACTTCTAGGAAGTTGTAGATAATTTAATTATCTTTCCGTGGACGTAAAGCACGTTAATTTCCGATCAGCCGTTTGAAAGTTATGGCTGTTTTACCGAGCGCGTTAAAATCTGTAACGTAATTGGATCACATCTCGGTAATCTGTAGATTAAACAATTTTAGAGTCCGAATCAGTCTTTCCCTATAACTAGAAAAAGTTGGGAAATTTCCTAAGCTTCGCGACGGTGTACTCGTTTATTCGATTTGGAGTTCCAGAACTCAAGTTATGCCTTTTGCAAGGCTGCTGTCCCGCCGGGACAGAACCTCTGTTTTTAGGTTTTGCGAGTAGTTGGCAATGTCGGGTTAGATGGGGCGTGTGTACTGTTTTGAGGTTATGATTGTGAGTGTGTGATGCCTATGTGCAGGTGGTGTGACCCGGAGTTCCTCTTCTTCCCGCCAATCCGTTGCACGTGTTTGAGGCAAGTGTGTTGTGATGGATAGCAAGTTGTAGGTTGCATGTTGAAATTAGATGGAATTGCCTACATGATATATGTCCACTTGCCATGTTTTAATGATTGATATGACATGATGAGCATGTTTAACATATTATGATGCCATGTGTTAATATGTGAATTGAATATGATAATTGGCATGGTTGCATGCATGTCATGAGATAGGGCGAGGGCGGTGAGAAAGTCTTAACTAGTCCGGCAAGGTCGGGTGAGAAAGTTATGACTAATCCGAACGCCATTGAGTAAGTCCTATGTCGTGATTCCATCCACGTGGTGTTTGGAAGTTAGTAGGCACCCTCCATCTTCGGGATGGAAGGGAGGAAAGGGTGCACACCGACGGGTGTGTACTTCCCATACCGGTATGAGGTTCCAGAGGGTCAGGAGCAATGCATTACATCGCATACAAATTGATGATGATATTGATAAGTATTCATGAATGAGATGTTATACATGACGAAAGATGTTATTGACTTGTTGTTATGCTTGTTGTCCATTGCAGTATGCTTGCTGAGTTTTCGAACTCACCCTTGTGTTTTCTTGTTGTTTTAGGTACCATGAGAACGGCATGCGGGAAAGGGGAATAGTCACACGCTCGCACATTGCTTCACCTTAATGTTTCCCCAAGTCAATTCATTTAGTTTGATAATAAATTGCGTGTGATGGTCTTTAAAATTAAGTCTTAGCTTGGTTAATGAGAGTTCTATTGTTTGTTTGACACTTGGAACCTTAAGAGCTTAATGTTAGTCTCTTATTGTCGTTAAGACTTTATTTATTGCTGTTTTAGATGTTTCTCTTATTGCCATATAATGCAATATTGTTGCTGTTCCTTAAATTCATGATAAAACAAAGGAGGTGCTGCCGAAATCTCGGTTTTTAGTCTATGCACCTTTGCTGGAATTTGATGTTAAATGTGGTATTTAGATGTTGTTTAGCTTATGTTTGGTAACATTCAGGCATAGTAAATGCCGGGGTGTTACAGCCACGATTGATGTTTGCCTATGACATGATGAAAATGGTTGGTTATAAGGCTATGCAATGGTTAGTTTGTGTTTATATGCATGTTATTTATGTTTATGGCATGTTGCATACATGGCATGAAAACTGGCCCGATCGGTGAGAAAGTCATAACTAGTTTGGTAAGGTTGGTGAGAAAGTTATGACTAATCCGGAGCACCATTGAGTAAGACCTACCTCATGATTCCATCCACAATTGTGAATGGAAGCGAGGAGTAGGCACCCTCCATCTATGGGATGGAAGGGGAAAGAGGGTGCACGCCGATGGGTTTGCACTCGGCAATACAGGTATGTGCTTCAAGGAGACATGTGCATTGCATTATATGATGATGTTAAATGATGATGTCAATGAGATGCATACACTGTGAATATGAGATGTTTATGATGTTGTATATGAAAAGAAGTGATGAAGGTATTGGAATGTGTTTTCTTGTTCCATTGCAATATACTTGCTGAGTGACTAGATGCACTCGCCAATCCATCGCCCGAGGTTAAGGCAAGTGTATTGTAATGGGTAGTGTAATGTATGTTGCTAATTGTGACTAGATGCAAATTGCTTACATGTTGTGATATCTTGCCATGATTAGTGCTTGCTAATGTTATGATGAAAATGGACTATTATGATGCTATGCCATGTTTAGTTCAGTTTGATGCAAGTTGTTTATGTTTATGGCATATGTTTCATACATGGCTAAACATATGTTTCATACATGGCATGAAAGCTGGCCCGGTCGGTGAGAACGTCATAACTAGTTCGGTAAGGTTGGTGAGAAAGTTATGACTAATCCGGAGCGCCATGGTCGTAAGACCTACCTCGTGATTCCACCCACGTAGTGAGTGGAAGCGATGCGTAGGCACCCTCCATCTACGGGATGGAAGGGGGAAGAGGGTGCACGCCGACGGGTGTGCACTCAACAATATCGGTATATGCTTCCAGGAGACATGTGCATTGCATTGCATTGCATACATGATGATGATAATGAGTTGTGTACAATGTGCTTTGTCATGGCTATGATGTTGTAGATGAGATTATGATTCGATCATGATGTTAAGTATTGTATGTATTGATGTTGGCTTTGATTTGATCTTTATGATCCATTGCAATATACTTGCTGAGTGTTGAACTCACGCTTGTGTTTTATGTTGTTTTTAGGTACCATGAAACCGGCATACGGGAAAGGGCATTAGCTACACATCTACACGTAGCTCCACACTTATAGACAATTTATTCATTTGGGTCATGATAATAAGAGTAGTGCCATGCAACTTGGTGCAAGGGTTAATTTGTGTGCTTGGTTTCCTCATTTACTTCGTTTGGCTCATGAGATGGTTGGAATAATTATTCTAGGCTCATGATAATGAGTTGTGTACAATGTGCTTTGTCATGGCTATGATGTTGTAGATGAGATTATGATTCGATCATGATGTCAAGTATGGTATGTATTGATGTTGGCTTTGATTTGATCTTTATGATCCATTGCAATATACTTGCTGAGTGTTGAACTCACGCTTGTGTTTTATGTTGTTTTTAGGTACCATGAAACCGGCATACGTGAAAGGGCATTAGCTACACATCTACACGTAGCTCCACACTTATAGACAATTTATTCATTTGGGTCATGATAATAAGAGTAGTGCCATGCAACTTGGTGCAATGGTTAATTTGTGTGCTTGGTTTCCTCATTTACTTCGTTTGGCTCATGAGATGGTTGGAATCATTATTCTAGGCTTATACTATTGCTAGAACCCTTGTTATTGATGATTTAGATGTCATTCTTTATACTATATCCTGTGATCATATTGTTGTTGCTTCAATTCATGGAAAAACAAAGGAGATGCTGCCGAAATTTTTGGTTTTAGCATTTACTCTTTTGCTGTAATTTACTTTAATTTGTGATATTTTAGATGTTGTTTAGTCTATGTTTGGTAGCATTCGGGCATACTAGATGCTGGGGTGTTACAGTTGGTATCAGAGCGGGCTGTAGGTCCTTAGAATGTGTATTTTTTGTGTCATGCTATATGGTACAACTAAAATGTGATGTGGAATAACTTAGAAACATGTCTTAGGTTTTAACTAAAATTTTGTCCTAGGATAGCAACATTAAAACTTGCAAAAGTGGAATAACTAATCTAAAATTTGACACACATGGATGCACAGCAGGAAAGGGTATGGGTATGGTTTCTTTACGCTTAAATGTTGTATTTAAGCTTTGATGTTGAATGCTTCATTTGATAATGCATGTTGCTATGTCTACGACATTAATGATTGAATTGTTCTTGTTGTTGTGATAAAGTGGGGTTGTGGTGCCGAAGGGTTTCGGTCACCTCTTTTTGTTCATAGTAAGGGTGTGGTTTGACGGTGTGGCCGGTTAGTGCCATCACCGAAGAACTATTAACCCCTGTGGGAGAAGAGTGCTTACCCTTTCTGTCGTAGACCAGGTAGTTGACTGAAGTCAAATAAAAGAGTTGGTGGTGGATTCCTTCGGATGTTCTTTACCATTCTGACGATCGGTGAGGTTGGTTTCCTTCGTTTTAGTTGATTGAAATCAAAAGAAAAGTGTGTGGGTATTAGACTTTCGCGGATTGTTTCGTAGGCGGTTTGTGGTTTTGTCTTCCTTGGTTGAAGACGAAGAAGAAGAGTTGTGTGTTGCGCGTCTTTTGGCCGCAATTTTTGTTTTGACACTCGGTTTTGTTGGTAATGGTGGACTGTCTTGGGGAGGAAACATGTGTGGTTGTTGTTCTCCCTATCTAAGAGTGTGTTGAAGTTTCTCCTTGTGCAGACCTTAAGTTGGGTGGCGTTGAGTTTGAATCTTTATCGAAAAAGGATTTAGTGGAACATTTGTTTTTCCTGGTGCCTCCATCTTCCTTCTTGGAAATTGTAGATCTTGAGATTTCTTTAGGAGCTTTGGCTAACAGAGTTGGAAATTTGAGAGTTGAGCTCTCCTGCATGTCTGTTAGAGTTTTGTTTTTCTTCCTCGCTTGGAAAAGAGAAATTGTTTGTCGGTGATCGTTCTGGTTCTTGAGCTGTGGTTTATGGAATGACATGTTGCTAAGTGAAATTGTGAGTTGAATCAATTCAACGTGATTATTATCTCTAGCTCGAGAATAAATAGACTACTAGTGTTGTAGTTTACTCTGTAGCGAGAATGATTAAATGGGTTAATATACATGTTTAGAATCTGTTGCTTTGCTTTAAAAGTGCTTATGATCCTCGTTAATGTTTAAACTTTAAACCCTGATGCATAGTTAGAATATTAAGTTGATGTAAATTACTGATATTGTTAAAGAAACCTTGCTGGTTGTTCAAAGATGTTCTAATTTAACGTGTTAGTAGAGAAATTGGGAATATGTTAGGTAGTGGCAATTGGGAAAACATAGGTCTGGTTGTTGTTTTAAGAACATTGTGCTGATCTAACTTATTAAATTTATTTTAATAGTTGGAATATGTTAGGTAGTGGCAATTGTGTTATAAACTATGGATAGAGTAACTAAAAACAATGCGGTTGTTTTATGATTATACCCATTTATTGATATTGATGACTTAGTAGTGGTAGTAATTGTGTAGATTACTTGTTGGAAACCATTGTTAAAATGGAGGTTATTGTAACATGTTGTGATGGAGTGAACCATGGATAATTAACATGATGTAGAATTTTATCCTTAATGAATGTATGTCTTAGAATCATAGTTACGAACTTTGTCTTGTAGAGATAATATATACATGTTGAAAGTCGTTGGTTAACTGAATAAGTTTCGATTGTTGAGACGTGGACATATAGGTGGTATGAAATTTATAGGTTGATCATGCTGAAAGATTTTTTGAAGTACTATGTTTCAAATTTAGAATAAGATGTATTATGATATGGTGATCCGTGGGGATCATGTCAATGTAGTCTTGGTTGGGTGCCTTTTTGATAATCATCATAAACCCTAATTAAAAGTGTTGGGAATGGTAACTAGAGAAAGAAATTGTTATGTAAATTTTGTTAAATCCGGTTGGACTTTCTCAATGAGTAAGTAGTGAATTTTGAAGTCTTTAATGGAAAGCGTAGTGGAACACTAGAGATGATTGTATTTATGCTAAGCTGGTGTTTAAAACCTTCTGGACTGGTTTGGTTGTTTGCTATCTTGGTTGAATACTTTTGGTCAAAGTATTCCTTATGTTGTATTTCAGAGTTTCCCTAAACTTGTAGTGATTGGTGCCAATCTTTGGTTTTGGCGAATTTGTTTAGTTTGTGTTGTGAGTATGAGTTTACACCCAAAAGTCTTTGAGTGGATCGCGCTCTTTCGCGTTCTCATTGAAATATCTTTGGAATAAATGCTTAAAAGGGAAGCAGATGGTCATAATGGGTTGTGTTGGAAACTTTTGAGTTAAGCCCTTGATGTGTAACTCTATTTGGCTAGAGTTGGAGTTATTTGGAAAATGTGTCTGGTGTGCGTGTGCTTCACAAG
This sequence comes from Rhipidocladum racemiflorum, assembly GCA_036346355.1. Lineage (NCBI taxonomy): Eukaryota > Viridiplantae > Streptophyta > Magnoliopsida > Poales > Poaceae > Rhipidocladum > Rhipidocladum racemiflorum. The sequence goes on from CM070575.1 coordinate 47,677,444, forward strand.
GGTGGATTTTTATGAATGTTTCATAAGTGATTTTGTTAGTGAAGTGTTCCCTTTTGAAATGAGTTTCCCTTTCTCTTTGAGAAAATTTGTGGTGGTTGGGTGTGTAGATGTTTGACTTTCGAGTTGATGTTCTTTTCCAAAATGTTGATTTTGGTTAGAATACGAGGTTTTGCAAGGTTAGTTTTCAATTGATGGTGGGTTATGACACGATATGGTGTTTTACTGTTAACTATGATGCCGTCATAGTTTATCTGAATCATTGCAATCATCGATGTTATGGGTGTTTCAATCATGTGATACCGAAGAAGAAGTCTTTTGGTGAATGACTATTTGGTATTGTTGTTACATGAAGAATGAATGGTGAAAAGGAAACATGACATTGTTTATAGATGTTTAATGATGAAAGAGTCGATGAGTCAGGTCGGTGAGAAAGTCATATATGGATATAAGACTAATCTGGAGTGCTCTTGAAAAGTGTGCATTCATGTCATAAATCGAGATTTCCATTTCATTCTGGTATGAAAAGAAACAACGAAGAATTTCTGGTGTGTTGGCTGTGGTGTAGGAGATTTGTGTTTCCTTTGCGTCTTGGCATAGGAAATTAAATGAGTGCTCATTGAATGTTGCCAAATTCTTTCCAAAGTGGTTTTTAGCACTTTGGGGTTCGAGTTGTTGTAGGTGGATCAATTGGGTTCATGGTTTATGGCTGAGTATGCGAAATATGTATACACTTAGCCTTGATTACTAAGTGTTAATATGTGAGGGCGAGACCCTCTTAAGGAAAGAGCCGATTGTGGTTTGGTAAGGTTTTGCGGTCCTAGGTTGGGGCTAGGTGCTGGACATTAGTGGTATAAGGATGAATTATGATGGAGGTTGATAATGTATGGGTTCAACTTTTATTAAGAGTATCGATGGGTGGTAGTGAAGATGACGGTAATTCGGTGACAATTGTCCTATCGTGAGCAATTGTCTTAGCTGGTGGTTTAGGGGTTCGAGATTTGCCTGGGAGAGGGTGGAATGAAATGTTAACATGATGGTGTATCGGAAAGGCAATTGTGCCTTAACGAGTTATTTCTTTTGATGGCACTTCTCAGGAATGTAGAGAGGTGGTTAAACGAAATGTGACTCACTTTGATTGTGTCTTGTTGAGTTTAACGAAGAGTGGTAGCCAGGTTGTTTGCGTTAGCTGTATGAAATGATTGATGTGAGGTTTGGGTGTATTTAATAATTTTCGATTGATCCCTTTAGTGGGTGAAATCGAGGATTTCGGATGGGAACTTGGAAGTAAAAGTGGAACCGTCAGAGGTTGCACTTAGTTGAGCTAAGTTAACTCTTTCTCGCTAAGTGTAAGTCTTTGGAAAATTGTTTAATCTTTGTTTCGGTCTGAGTTTTGTGTGGTTGCCTTGTGTTGCAGAAGCTTTTGTCCGGTAGGGACTTTGTTTTTGGTTCTTGGCGTTCGATCAGATTCGAGGTCGAATCCTGTTAAGGGTGAGAGAATATGACATCACAGGATGTGACATTATGGAAAGAGACATTTTAGAATGGGACTTTATAGATTACGTGTGACACCTCAGAATGTGACTATAGAATACGGCATTACGGTACGACTTTATATCGTGTTTTTGGGCTTTTCCGGATGTTTGGGCCTCTCCGGGGGAGTTTGGGCCTTGCGGGAGCTAGTTTGGGCCTTGGGGGAAGCTTTTGGGCCATTGGTGGGGGCTTCATGGCCCATGTGGGGGAGTTGGGGGGCTGCACAACCAGCCCATGCGCCCCCCAACCCTAGGGCATGCGCCCACTCCCTCCTCCCCCTCCCTTAGCCGCCACTTCCTCACCCAAGCCTAGCCGCACCACCCCCCTCTCTCCCCTTGCACCTCCACCTCTCCCCTCCCCTCTCACCTTCCTTGCTGCCCTAGGGGAGCCTCTCACCTCGCCAGCCCACTGTTTTTGTAACACCCCGGCATTTAATATGCCCGAATTCTACCAAACATAGGCTAAACAACATCTAAATACCATAAAATAAGATAAATTACAGCAAAGGAGTAAATGCTAAAACCGAAAATTTCGGCAGCATCTCCTTTGTTTTTCCATGAATTGGAGCAAGAGTAATAACAAGGCAAGTTATATCATAGCATAAGACATCTAAAACAGCAATAACAATGAATAAAGCATCACTTATGTCTAAAATAAGGAATTCAACCATTCCAACAAATATAACAAACCAAAGATGAACTCAAGCCCATACACCAAGATTCATGGCACTAATCATTATTATCATTGCTCCCACTGATTAAACTGTATAATAATGTGAAGCTATGTGGAGAAGTGTAGCTAATGCCCTTTTCCCGCATGCCGGTTTCATGGTACCTAAGAAAAACAACATAAACACAAGCGTGAGTTCATCACTCAGCAATTATATTGCAATGGAACAAGAAAATACATTCTAATACCTTCATCACCACTTTTCACATACAACATCATACACATCTCATATTCATAGCATAAGCATATCATTGACATCATCTTATATCATCATCATATAACATCCTCATATAATGCAATGCAATGCGATGCACATATCTCCAGGAAACTCATACCGGTATGGTTGAGTACACACCCGTCGGTGTGCACCCTCTCCCCCCTTCCATCCCGAAGATGGAGGGTGCCTACTCCTCGCTTCCCCACACCGCGGTGGATGGAATCACGATGTAGGACTTACTCATTGGCTCTCCGGAATAGTCATAACTTTCTCACCAACCTTCCCCGGACTAGTTATGACTTTCTCACCGCCCGGGCCATGTATCATGCCATGTATGCAAACATGCCAACATCATAAATCACTTGGACATTAACACATGGCTTCATAGCATAGTAAGCATATTCATCATATCATTGGCAATCATTAAAGCATGGCATGTGAACATATCATATATTAAATTTCAATCACAACCGACCAAGCAAACTATAACCCGCTACCCATTCCAATACACTTGCCTCAACCACGGGCGACGGATTGGCGAGAAGTAGAAGGCACTCCCGGGGTCACACCACCTGCACATAGGGACCACACACTCACAATCATGTCCACAAAACAGTACGCAAACCCTCTTCTACCCCGACATTGACAACTACTCGCAAAACCCAAAAACAGAGGTTCTGTCCCGTTGGGACAGCAGCCTTCCAAAAGGCACAACTTGAGTTCTAATACTCCGAATCAATTAAACGAGTACATCCTCGCGTAGCTTAGGAAATTTCCTAACTTTTTTTAAGTATACGGAAAGACTGATTCGGACTCTAAAGTGTACAGAAAACCGTGATCTGTTCCAATCACGTCATAGATTTTAATACGTTCGGTAAAACGATCATAACTTTCAAACGGCTGGGTGGAATTGGAAGTTCTTTATACCCACGGAAAGATATTGAAATTACCTACAACTTCTTCAACAGACGTACGACCAAATTCTGAATCTAAATTGACGAAAACCCAAACCCTTGGTCGACTGCTCATGCTGCCCGAAACAGAGAACGTGGCAAACTCAAGATCTAATCCAATCTACTCAATTCCAGCACCACCAATTGATCTAAAAACATGATAATCACCCTTAGAACAGATCCTAGACCAACCACAAGGATCCCCGTGATCATACCTTCGCCCGACGACCGAAAACCCAATGAATCTCCTCCCGGTTCGTGCGATCTCCTTCCTCGCTCCAATTCCGCCGGATCTCCTCGTCGCGAAGCGCTCCAACGGATGGATCTTCGAGGTGTTGAGGTGGAGAACTCTCCTAGGGGCAGCAAGGGAGGTGGAGAGGTGGTGGAGAGGGATGGGGAGGGGCGCAAGGCCATGGAGGGGTGGCGGCTAGATTGGGGAGAGAGGGAGGCGCCACATGGGGAGAGGTGAGTGGGGGGGCGGCTAGGGCAGGGAGGGGGCGCACCAAGCCCCCCCAACCTGGTATCCCTCCCCTCATGGGCCCATACCCCTCCACAAAAGCCCACAATTCATCCCCCCTTGGGCCCAAACTTCCCCGGAAAGGCCCAAACTCACGAAATAGGCTCGGAAATGCGATTAAACTTCATACCGTATGGTTTCAACCTCCAATTCCATATTTCATAATGTTTTTGACCTCATCATGCACATTAAATAAGGTTACGACACTCCGTGGTATCACATCACTTCATCCCCCCAAGGCCCAAAAACGCGAGTAAACCTCAAGCCGTAAGGTTTCATTCTCTAATTTCACATTTTATAATGTCACACCATACCGTAGTGTCACATTCTACCCCCCTTCAACAGGATTCGACCCCGAATCGAAGACATGCCGCTCCGCCAAACCAATAACACATAGAGATCTAAACTTCGCGGTTCAAACCTGAAGAAAAGAGCTTTGGGTAAAGCTCACCCCCGCGAGATTTCAACTCCCAGGTCGCTTCCCTAAATAAAACCACTGGAATTTACACTGATCGAGACTCGATGACAGGACGCCTAGGTTCTAAGACCAACGGCTCTAATGATAACTCGCAATTAAAACTTGCGAGAACTTTACTCAACATTGAAGCACAAAGCACTCAAACAAGGCCTCGGCATGACCCAAGCGATATGAAAAAATCCCAAACAGACCACGAAAAAAAAATACGGTCTCACACTCCACATTCCATGCATTCCTCGGCACTGAAGTGCCCGATCCCTTTAACTAATGCTACTCTCCAGAAGAACACGGTACCAACCTCCCTTCTGTGGTTCCTTGTACTCAAGACGACGAGAAACAGGAGGGACAACGCTCTAAGATTACCACCAGAAGGAACAACCTACTTTACATCCAAGATCCTTAAGACTCGCGCAACAGAAATGACCGAATGTTCCTCTGCGGTTGACACAACTCGCTCATTGCCCAACGACAAAAAGATCCAATACACCTCAAAAGGAAAAGCGATTACTAGCAACCACAAAGTGGTCCACTAATAATTTAATCAACCCTACCGAGGAACACCTCAACGACACAATTCTCCAAGAAGGTTTGCATTGAGTCATACACAACCTTCCACTCAAAGGACCACGATAAAGAGTACAATCATTGAGTGAGCTCAACCATAATCATGAACCCAATTGGTCCACCTACAACAACTCAAACCCCAAAGCGCTAAAACCACTTTGGAAAGGATCCGACAACTTCCAAAGAGCACACATTTTACTTTCCTATTCCAAGACACAAAGGAAACACAAATCCCCTACACCACAACCAACATACCAGAAATTCTTCATTGTTTCTTTTCATACTAGAAAGCAAGGGAAATCTCTTTTCATGACATAAATGCACACTCTTCAAGAGCACTCCGGATTAGTCATATCTCCATATATGACTTTCTCACCGACCTGGCTCATCGACTCTTTTATGATTAATTATGCATAAACAATGTCTCGTTTTCCTTTTTCACCATTCATTCATCATGTAACAACGGTACCGAATAGTCATTCACCAAATGACTTCTTCGTCGGTATCAAATAATGGAAACACAATTAACATCGAAGGTTGCGGAAATTCATATGGACTATGACAGCAGCATAGTTGACAGTAAAACACCACGTCGCATCACATCCCACATCAATTGAAAACTGAACTTGCAAAACATTGCATTTCATCCAAATCCAACATTTTGGAAGAGAGCATAAAAATTTGAAGTCGAGCATCTGCTCCCACAACCGTCACAAATTTTCTCAAGGAGAGGGAAACTCATTTCAAAAAAAGGAACACCTCACTAACAAAATCACTTTATAAAACATTCATAAATTCCACCTTTTTGAAGCACTCGCAAACATCACACACATTATGCAAATAAATCCATCTCCAGTCAAAAAGAGTTACAAATTAACTCTCAAGAATCTTTAACACAACCCACTAAGACCTTCTGCTTCCTTTAAAATTTACTCCAAAGATGATTCAGTGCGAACGCGAAGGAGCGCGATCCACTCAAAGACTTTTGGGTGTAAAACTGTAACACCCTACAAATCTAAACTGTCGTACAAGAAAATTTCGACAGCATCTCCTCTAAAATTAGGACAAAACGGAAGCGACAACAAGATTCATAATAAACATTACAATCAGGAATAACATAAAAGCATCAATACTAGAGATAACAAGTCTAAATCAACCAGAAAACAAACATAAACGTAAACCACGGCTCAAAGAGGACATCAACAGGTCTATGATTAATAACATTTCAGCAAGCTAATGAGTTATTAAATGCACTAGTCCATGTGGTTGTGATGACCAGGAGGAGTTGATTGTGCTACTAAGCCCACCCTTCAATCTTACGACTGCCGAGAACTACGAAAGCGACAAAATAACAAGGGGGTGAGATTGGGTAATCTCACAAGCGGAACAACTAATACAAATAAAACATCCACCATATATCTATCATTCCACATTCCTCATATACAATACCCACATCAAAGAGTCACATTCCTCATATACAATACCACATCAAAGAGTCCACACCACTTGATAAAATGCATATGATTGATGCACATGCTTATGCCATGATCCTCCTCGCGTGCCCTTTCTCGGGAACACACGGTGTTGTACATCTTGATCGCGCACTTATTGGCGTCGACAAACTTCAATGCATGAATATGCGATTAATTACTTCATGCATGAATTCATTCACAAACTTCCACATGGAGTCCACATGTTTGCATACCCTCATATAACATGGGTAGAAAAAAATAACATTGAGATGAACTATTTAGACAATTCAACAAGTAGACAACATCATTCTTCTCTTTACTCATGATTCATAGCCAAAGCACATCATCACAATGCTAATCTAAATATCGCAATCATCATAGCAATTGATTAAACCATGTATGATTAATGTAATCCGGAGATTATAACGGAGGCAATGCAAACCACGAGGTATAGCTCAACCATAACACTACTTCCACTTGCCTTTACCGGCGACAGCGGATCTAGTTGCGTCCAGAAGGCACCACCTGTACAAGCATATTTTCAGTATGTAATAACAGCACAACTGATCACACAACTCAAACACGCAAGATTCCTACAACCCGTTCCCCTTTTCCAACACGAAACCCCGATCTGTCGGATCGAACAGCAGCAACCCCATTCTCTTTTTCGTATCTTTTCTTCTACAGAACATAAAAATATGAAAAAATTACAGGAAACTAGATATTGACGAGATCTACAACTTTCCAGAAGATCATAAATTCTAATTCCTCTGTTAAATATGCCTAAACAGTCGTCCAACACAGTGGATGAAATCTGTTCCCAGATTCTGTTCGTCGGTTTGCAACAGCGATAACTCTCAGAACACTTTCCCAAAAATTCTGAAAAAAATACAGAAGCTAGGTCTCGACGTTATCTACAACTTTCTAGTTATAGGTTTTGGCAGGAAAAATCATCTATGCCACGTAAACGCGAAACAATCCGCGCTGCACAAATCCCCTTCCAGAAATAGCACCACGTGATCATCTACCTTCACCCCCTTCAAATCCCATCAATCCAATCACCACCAGATCTAAAACACTCCCAAAACCTAGGTAAAACAGAGGTAAAAGTTTGGGAATTTTACCTAATGTTCTCCCTTGCGATCCCACGAAGAACAGCGATGAACCCCGAATCGGCGATCTGCTCGTCCTCCACGCCTCCGCAGGTCACTTCTCGCCGTCTCCTTCGCGATGCAGCGGATCGTTGAGCCACCACGTAGGGAAGGAAGGGGAGGGAGAGGTGGCTGCTAGGGGAGGGAGAGGTGGCTGCCTAGGGTTAGGGGAGGGGTGCGGCCACAAGGGGGGGGGGCGCACCACATGGGGTGGGGGAGGTGGGCGGCCACTAGGAGGAGGTGGGAAGGTGGAGGTGGGGAGGATTCAGATCCAGGCCCAGGTTTTCTTAGGACCTTTTCCATAGCCCAAAACCCCAAAATTAATATTAAAAACAGCATTTTCTTCAATTGTTTCATCCCGACAAAACCGACATTCCTTTCGAAAACAAAAACAAGGAAGAAAAACCCTACAACCACTCTCAAGTTCTAGGGCATCACATTCTCCTCCTTAAAAGGATTAGATAGAATCTTCTCCTTTTAACTACGGAAAGAAAGAAAAAAAGAAAAGGAAGGCAAAAGGTAAACAACAATTTACCTTGACATCCTCAAGAGTGCGGGATACTTCTTCCGCATCTAGTCCTCGGAGTTCCCAAGTTGCATCCTTTCAGACTAATTGGTCCACAAAACTTTCATTGGACACTAACACGAACTATTCCCCTATTAAATAAAGGACACCTATTAGGTGAATCTGCAGTATCGATCACGGAATCTCAACTCCACTCCTCTCTTCAACCCGATCGCTTGAAACTCCGCATTCCAATCTCCAACTCCTCTACCCATGATTCGCGCGTGCAGACCCAGAAACATGTGAGACACAACGCTCTAGGTAAGTCTCTAAATCCACCCCAAACACAAACTCCTATCTCCTACAAGTGTTTGATCTTTTACAAAAGAACCAATATCCACCCTTACCAATGACAGAGATAGCCTACTTTACAACCAGGGTCCGTAAATCCTGAAACAATAACAACCGAACACAATCACTACGGTTGACACAAACTACTTGAACCAATGACAAAAAGTTCCAAAAATTAATGTAATTACCTGCGACTTCCAAGTTGTCCACTACTAAAATAAGCAACCCCATAGGAACACATCAATGACCCAATTCTCAAGAAGGTTTGAATTGAGTTAAACACAACCTTCCTTACTCTTCATACTTTTAAACTACTTACGATCGACCCGCACTAGTTTTCCCTTGTAAGAAGGTTTAAGCCTTCACATTCTTCCTTTCAAAGAATCATAACCAAGGGTAGAATCATTGAGAAGCTCAACCAAGACCCATGATCCCCAAATGATTCACATCCAACAACTTTCGAACTCCAAGCGCTAAAAGCCACTTTGGAAAGAATTCGACAACAACCAAAGTACTCATTTTATTTTATTTTATTTTTTTTCCTAAGCCAAGATGCAAAGAAAGCTCAGATCTCATACACCACAACCAACATATCGAAGATATTACCGGTTCTTACTTCCCGTACTAGAAGGCAAATGAAATTTCGATTCGAGGACATGCATGCACTTACCAAGAGCACTCGGATTAGTCATATATCCATATATGACTTTCTCATGCGAAACCTGGCTCAACGACTCTTTTATCATTTAACATCTATAGACAACGTCATGTTTACTCTTCACCATTCATTCATCATGTAACACACTATCGAATAGTCATTTACAACCACGACCTCTTCCTATGTAACCCATGAATAAAACTCGAATAACATCGAGGATTGCGCTAATTCATATAAACTATGTCGGCATCATAGTTAACGATTAAGGCACCACATCGTATCAAAACCCACCAATGGTAGAAAGCTAAACTTGCAAAACATCGCATTTTAACCAAAATTAACGTTTTGGAAAAAGAACATCGACTCCAAAGTCAAACATCTGCACACACAACCCCTACAATTTTTTTTTTTTTTTTTTTGAAAGAAGGGAAACTCATTCCCAAAGAAACTCTTCACTAACCAAATTCACTTATGAAACCCTCATATAATCCACCTTTTTGAAGCACTACTGGCACACACATCATGCAAATAAATCAACTCTAGTAAAGAGTTGCAAATTAAATCTCAAGAGTTTCCAATACAACTCACTATGTCCATCTGTTTCCTTTAAAATTAATTCCAAAGATAATTCGGTCTTGACCTTGAAGGGTGCGATCCACTCAAAAGACTTTTGGATGTAAATCCAAACTCATAGTACAAACCAAACAAGTTAGCCAAATCCCAAGGTTGGCATTAATCACTCTGAGTTTTAGGAAACTCAAAACCCAATGAAGAAACACTTGACAAAAGTATTCAACCAAAATAGCAACCAACCAAACCCGTCCAAAGGTTTTTTTAGACACAGGCTCGGTGAAAACCACCATATCTAGTATTCCACTGTACTTACCATTTAAGCATTCAATATACACTATTTTCTCATCGAGAAGCCTCAATAATTCCCCCAAAAGCTACATAACCAATTCTTTCTCTAGTTACCTTTCCCAACATTTAAAAATACGGTTTATGATGATTAACAAAGCGTCTTCCATTCTATACTACCTCATCATTAGTCCCCTGAGACCAACACATCATATAACAATGTATTCTATATTTCAAACATAGTACCTCAGAGATACTTAAGCATGATCAACGTATCAATTTTATACCATCCATACATCAACATCTTGACAATTAAAACTCTTGTTCAATCAATAAAATGACTTCAACCAATAAGTATTACCTCTACAAGATAAAATTAAAGGATTCTAAGACATGCATTCATTAAGGTTAAAATCTTGCATCATGATTGCTATCCAATGTTCATCCCATCACAACATGTACTCGACATAATTTCACAGTTTTACATTTTTTTTTTCTATTGCATCAATGGTTTCCAACAATTAACAACCCTACCAACTTATCAATAACAACAAATGGGCATAATCATCAACCAACAACATTACTTTTAGCTACCCTATACATAGGTGATAACAAAATTACCACCACACAACATACTCCAACTATTTAAAATAGATCGAATACTAGCATTAACACTGCCCTTAACAACATCATTAACAATAAGTCTTATGTCTTCTCAATTGATATCAATACTAGTATTGTAGAGACACAACTACCTACTTCCAAATATACTAGTAGGTTGCAACAACGTAAATAGCAACTCTAATCAACTTCCAAATTAAAAGTCGCTAGTCAACACGATTAAATTTTCCTCTATTAATCCAGTTAGATTAGACCATCTTTAAACAACCAGCAAAGTTTCTTTAACAATAGCAGTCTACCTCATCTTAATGTTCTAACCATGCATCAGGGTTTAAAACCTTAAACATTATCGGGGGTCATAAGCACTTTCAAAGCAAAGCAATAGATTATAAGCATGTACATTAACACATTTAATCATCCCCACTGTAGGGTACTCTACATCACTAGAGTTCATTTAATCTTAAGCTAAAGGTAGCAATTACACTTAATTGATTCAACTTCGCAAAATTAACTAAAAGTACATCATTTCTATAAACCACATTGTTACACCCTACAAGACATGTTAATCAACAATTTTCACTTTTAACAAGTAATTTCAGTCAAGCGAATACTTACTTTATTTGCAGCATTCTTCTTTTAATACTCAACCAAAACTCACAAGAAGCTCGATAATCAAAGTTGCAATAGGACATGACTCCAAAATACATTTCAATCTTAAAGACTCCCCTGAGAGGAACCAAGCGATCAAGTAAACCTTCTGAACAAAGGCACAAAACATAAATCGACACAACTTAACCTTTTTACACACGCTTCAATAACTTCTTTTAAACTCGAGCAAGACACACAAGAACCAAAAACTAAACCTTTCTTTGCAAGGCAACCAACTAAGCAGTGTCAAGGTCAACGAGCGACCAAAGGCAGCGCCAACACAAAACTCCCCTTCTTTGTCTTCACCCAAAGAAGACAAAACCAAAATAAACACCGAAGGCACACTCCACGAAAATCCAAATTCCAAACACTTTTCTTCTGATTTCAATCAACTAAAACCAAGAGAACCAACCAAGACCGACCGTCGAGCGATAAAGAACATCAGAATGATTCTACCACTAATCTCTTCTATTTGACTCAGTCAACTACCCAATCCACGACAGAAAGGGTAAGCACTCCTCCTACTGAGGGTTAATAATTCTTCGGTGATGGCGTTAGCTGGCCACACCGTCAAACCACACCCTTACTAAGAACAAAAGAGATGGCCAGAAAACCCTTCCGGCACCACCACCCCACTTCATCACAAATGAAGCAACTCAAACGAATCCATCATAAATATAGCATTATACAACATCCAAAGTAGCATTCAACATCAAAGCTTAGATACAATAATTAAGCGGAAAGCAGTGCCCATACCCTTTCTCTGTGCATCCAAGTGTGTCAAATTTTAAATTAGTGATTCCACTTACACAAGTTTTAATGTTGCTATCCTATGACAAAATTTTAGTTAAAACCTAGGCCATGTTTCTAGGTTATCCCACATCAAAAAAAAAAAAAATTTTATTTAACCATATGGTATTACACAAAATTAATACACCATGGACACAGAAGCCGCTACGATACCAAGCTGTAACACCCTACAAATCTAAAAGCTATCGTACAAAGAAAATTTAATGACATCTCCTCTAAAATTAGGACAAAGCAGGCGACAACAAGATTCATAATAAACATTACAATCAGGGAATAACATAAAAGCATCAATACTAGAGATAACAAGTCTAAATCAACGGAAAACAAACATAAGCGTAAACACGGCTCCAAAGAGGACATCAACAGGTCTATGATTAATAACATTTCAGCAAGCTAATGAGTTATTAAATGCACTAGTCCATGTGGTTCGTGATGACCCGGAGGAGTTGATTGTGCTACTAAGCCCACCCTTCAATCTTACGACTCGCGAGAACTACCTGCAAAGCGGCAAAATAACAAGGGGTGAGATTGGGTAATCTCATTAAGCGGAACAACTAATACAAATAAAACATCCACCATATATCTATCATTCCACATTCCTCATATACAATACCACATCAAGAGTCCACATTCCTCATATACAATACCACATCAAAGAGTCCACACCACTTAAAATGCATATGATTGATGCACATGCTTATGCCATGATCCTCCTCACCGTGCCCTTTCTCGAGAACACAGGTGTTGTACAGTCTGATCGCGCCTTATTGGCGTCGACAAACGTCCAATGCATGAATATGCAGTTAATGCTTCATGAAGGAATTAATTCACAAACTTCCACATGGAGTCAACATGTTTGCATACCCTCATATAAAATTTGTAGAAAAAAATAACATTGAGATGAACTATTTAGACAATTCAACAATTAGACAACATCATTCTTCTCTTTACTCATGATTCATAGCCAAAGCACATCATCACAATGCTAATCTAAATATCGCTTAATCATCATAGCAATTGATTAAACCATGTATGATTAATGTAATCGGAGATTATAACGGAGAGCAATGCAAACCACGGTATAGCTCAACCATAACACTACTTCCACTTGCCTTTACCGGCGTAGGCGGCGGATCTAGTTGCGTCCAGAAGAGGGCACCACCTGTACAAGCATATTTTCGGTATGTAATAACAGCACAACTGATCACACAACTCAAACACGCAATTCCTACAACCCGTTCCCCTTTTCCAACACGAAACCCGATCTGTCGGATCGAACAGCAGCAACCCCCATTCTCTTTTTCGTATCTTTTCTTCTACAGAACATAAAAATATGAAAAAATTACAGGAGCTAGATATTGACGAGATCTACAACTTTCCAGAAGATCATAAATTCTAATTCCTCTGTTAAATATGCCTAAACAGTCGTCCAACACAGTGGATGAAATCTGTTCCCAGATTCTGTTCGTCGGTTTGCAACAGCGATAACTCTCAGAACACTTTCCCAAAAATTCTGAAAAAAATACAGAAGCTAGGTCTCGACGTTATCTACAACTTTCTAGTTATAGGTTTTGGCAGGAAAAATCATCTATGCCACGTAAAACGCGAAACAATCCGCGCTGCACAAATCCCCTTCCAGAAATAGCACCACGTGATCATCTACCCTTCACCCCTTCAAATCCCATCAATCCAATCACCACCAGATCTAAAAACATCCCAAAACCTAGGTAAAACAGAGGTAAAAGTTTGGGAATTTTACCTAATGTTCTCCCTTGCGATCCCACGAAGAACAGCGATGAACCCCGAATCGGCGATCTGCTCGTCCTCACGCCTCACGAGTCACTTCTCGCCGTCTCCTTCGCGATGCGCAGCGGTCGTTGAGCCACCACGTAGGGAAGGAAGGGGAGGAGAGGTGGCTGCTAGGGGAGGGAGAGGTGGCTGCCTAGGGTTAGGGAGGGTGCGGCCACAAGGGGGGCGCACATGGGGTGGGGGAGGTGGGCCGGCCCACTCGGGAGGTGGGGCGGTGGAGGTGGGGAGAGAGATTCGGTCCAGGCCCAGGTTTTCTTCGGCCTTTTTCCCTTAGCCCAAAACCCCAAAATTAATATTAAAAACAGCATTTTCTTCAATTGTTTCATCCCCCGACAAAACCGACATTCCTTTCCGAAACAAAAACAAGGAAGAAAAACCCTACAACCACTCTCAAGTTCTAGGGCATCACAAAAACCATACACATAGCACAAATTAAACAAAATAGCCAAAACCAAAGATTGGCAACAATAGCTACGGGTTTTAGGGAACTCGGAAACACAACACAAGGAATACCTTGACCGAAGGCATTCAACCAAAATGGCAAACAACCACACCAGTTCAAAAGGTTTTAAACACCAGCTCAGCATGAATCCCACCATAACTTGTATTCCACTACACTTACCATTTAAGCATTCAGTAATCTCTATTTACTCATCAAGAGAGTCCGACCGGATTTAAAATTTTTTTACATAACAATTTCTTTCTCTGGTTACCATTCCCAACACTTTTAATTAAGGTTTAAGATGCTTATCACAAAGACACCCAACCATGACTCATTGACATGATCCCCACGGATCACCAAATCATATAACCACGTCTTCTATATTTCAAACATAGTACTTCAACAGCTACTTGAGCATGGTCAACCTATCAATTTATACTATCCATACGTTAAAATCTTGACAATTGAAACTTGTTCAATCAATAAGATGACTTCAACAATTAAGTAATATCTCTACAAGATAAAATTCGTAAATAGGATTCTAAGATATGCATTCATTAAAGATTAAAATCTTGCATCATGATTATTATCCATTGTTCATCCCATCACAACATGTACTCGACATAATACCACAGTTTTTACACTTTTCTTCTATTAGATCAATGGTTTTCAACAATTAACAACACTACCAAGGCATCAATATCAATTCTTTGCATAATCATCAATCAACAACATTACTTTTAGCTACCTTACACATAGGTTGCAACAAAATTGTCACTACACAACATACTCCAACTATTAAATTAGATTTAATAAGTTAGATCAGCACAATGTTCTTAACAACATCATTAACAAAAAGTCTTATGTCTTCTCAATTGATATCAATACTAGCATTGTAGACACACAACTGCATACTTCCAAATATACTAGTAGTTTGCAACAACATAAATAGCAACTCTAATCAACTTCCAAATTAAAGCCACTAGTCAACATGATTAAATTTCTCTATTAACCCGTTAGATTAGTATATCTTTAAACAACCGGCAAGGTTTCTTTAACAATAACAGCAGTCTACATCATCTTAATGTTCTAACTATGCCTCAGGGTTTAATACTTTAAACATTATCCGGGGTCATACGCACTTTTAAAGTAAACAACAGAATCTAAGCATGTACATTAACACCTTTAATCATTCTCGTTATAGAGTAATCTACAACACTAGAAGTTCATTTAATCTTAAGCTAAAGATAAATATTACAGTTAACTAATTCAACTCACCAATTAACTTAGGAGTAAATCATTTCCATAAACCACATTGTTAACAACAATTTTCACTTTTGACAAATAATTTCAGTCAAACGAATACTTACTTTATTTACAGCATTTTTCTTTTAATACTCAACCAAAACTCACAAAGAAGCTTGACTCTCAAAGTTGCAATGAGACAAACCCAAACTTGGTCATGCAAAAGGAATTCTCCGAAACACTTTTAAATCTCATAGACTCCCACAGGAGGGAACCAAGCGATCAAATAGACCCTTGCGGACAAAGGCACAAAACATTAATCGACACAACTTAACTTTTTGTACACGCTTCAATAACTTCTTTTAAACTCAGAGTAAGACACACAAGAACCAAAACTATACTTTTCTTTGCAAGGCAACAAACAAAACCGGTGTCAAAGCCAAAAGGCGACTAAAACGGCGCAACGCTAAATTCCTCTTCTTCGTCTTCAACCAAGGAAGACAAAACCAAGAAACACCGAAGGGACACTCCGCGAAAAACCAATTCCAAACACTTTTCATTTGATTTCAATCAACTAAAACCAAGAAAACCAACCGAAACCGACCCTTAGAAAGGTAAAGAGCATACGAAGAAATCCACCACCAAACTCTTCTATTTGCCTCCAGTCAACTACCCGATCTACGATAGAAAAGGTAAGCACTCTTTCCCCACAATGGGTTAATAGTTCTTCGGTGATGGCTTTAACCGGCCATACCGTCAAACCACACCCTTACTATGAACAAAAGTGGTGACTGAAACCCTTCAACACCACAACCCCACTTTATCACCACAACAAGCACAATTCAATCTTTTATCTCATAAACATAGCAACATGCATTATTAAATGAAGCATTCAACATCGAAGCTTAAATACAACGTTTAAGCGTAAAGAAACGATACCCATACCCTTTCCTACTGTGCATCCATGTGTGTCAAATTTTAGATTAGTTATTCCACTTTTGCAAGTTTTAATGTTGCTATCCTATGACAAAATTTTAGTTAAAACCTAAGCCATGTTTCTAAGTTATTCCACATCACATTTTAGTTGTATCCTATAGCAAGACAGTAAAAATACACATTCCAAGGACCTACAGCCCGCTCTGATACCAACTGTAACACCCCGGCATTTAATATGCCCGAATGCTACCAAACATAGGTTGAACAACATCTAAATACCATAAACTAAGATGAATTACAGCAAAGGTGTAAATGCTAAAACCGAAAATTTCGACAGCATCTCCTTTGTTTTTCCATGAATTGGAGCAAGAGTAATAACAAGGCAAGTTATATCATAGCATAAGACATCTAAAACAGCAATAACAATGAATAAAGCATCACTTATGTCTAAAATAAGGAATTCAACCATTCCAACAAATATAACAAACCAAACGATGAACTCAAGCCCATACACCAAGATTCATGGCACTAATCATTATTATCATTGCTCCCACTGATTAAACTGTATAATAATGTGAAGCTATGTGTAGAAGTGTAGCTAATGCCCTTTTCCCGCATGCCGGTTTCATGGTACCTAAGAAAAACAATATAAACACAAGCGTGAGTTCATCACTCAGCAATTATATTGCAATGGAACAAGAAAATACATTCTAATACCTTCATCACCACTTTTCACATACAACATTATACACATCTCACATTCATAGCGTAAGCATATCATTGACATCATCACATATCATCATCATATAACATCCTCATATATTGCAATGCAATGCGATGCACATATCTCCTGGAAACTCATACCGGTATGGTTGAGTACACACCCGTCGGTGTGCACCCTCTCCCCCCTTCCATCCCGAAGATGGAGGGTGCCTACTCCTCACTTCCCCACACCGCGGTGGATGGAATCACGATGTAGGACTTACTCATTGGCTCTCCGGAATAGTCATAACTTTCTCACCAACCTTCCCCGGACTAGTTATGACTTTCTCACCGCCCGGGCCATGTATCATGCCATGTATGCAAACATGCCAACATCATAAATCACTTGGACATTAACACATGGCTTCATAGCATAGTAAGCATATTCATCATATCATTGGCAATCATTAAAGCATGGCATGTGAACATATCATATATTAAATTTCAATCACAACCGATCAAGCAAACTATAACACGCTACCCATTCCAATACACTTGCCTCAACCACGGGCGACGGATTGGTGAGAAGTAGAAGGCACTCCCGGGGTCACACCACCTGCACATAGGGACCACACACTCACAATCATGTCCACAAAACAGTACGCAGACCCTCTTCTACCACTACATTGCCAACTACTCGCAAAACCCAAAAACAGAGGTTCTGTCCCGTTAGGACAACAGCCTTCCAAAAGGCACAACTTGAGTTCTAATACTCCGAATCAATTAAACGAGTACATCCTCGCGTAGCTTAGGAAATTTCCTAACTTTTTCTAAGTATACGGAAAGACTGATTCGGACTCTAAAGTGATTTAATCTACAGAAAACCGTGATCTGTTCCAATCACGTCACAGATTTTAATACGTTCGGTAAAACGATCATAACTTTCAAACGGCTGGGTGGAATTGGACGTTCTTTATACCCACGGAAATATATTGAAATTACCTACAACTTCTTCAACAGACGTACGACCAAATTCCAAATCTAAATTGACGAAAACCCAAACCCTAGGTCGACTGCTCATGCTGCCCGAAACAGAGAACGTGGCAAACTCAAGATCTAATCTAATCTACTCAATTCCAGCACCACCAATTGATCTAAAAACATGATAATCACCCTTAGAACAGATCCTAGACCAACCCCAAGGATCCCCATGGTCATACCTTCGCTCGACGACCGAAAACCCAATGGATCTCCTCCCGGTTCGCGCGATCTCCTTCCTCGCTCCAATTCCGCCGGATCTCCTCGTCGCGGAGCGCTCCAACGGATGGATCTTCGAGGTTTTGAGGTGGAGAACTCTCCTAGGGGCAGCAAGGGAGGTGGATAGGTGGTGGAGAGGGATGGGGAGGGGCGCAAGGCCATGGAGGGGTGGCGGCTAGATTGGGGAGAGAGGGAGGCGCCACATGGGGGAGAGGTGAGTGGGGGGGGGCGGCTAGGGCAGGGAGGGGGCGCACCAAGCCCCCCAACCTGGTCTCCCTCCCCTCATGGGCCCATACCCCATCACAAAAGCCCACAATTCATCCCCCTTTGGGCCCAAACTTCCCCGGAAAGGCCCAAACTCCCAAAATCGGCCCGGAAATGCGATTAAACTTCATACCGTATGTTTTCGATCTCCAATGCTATATTTCATAATGTTTTTGACCTCATAATGCACATTAAATAAGGTTACAACACTCCGTGGTGTCACATCACTTCATCCCCCGAAGGCCCAAAAACGCGAGTAAACCTCAAGCCGTAAGGTTTTATTCTCTAATTTCACATTTTATAATGTCACACCATACCGTAGTGTCACAGTTTTCACCTTTGGAGCGCTCTGCGATGAGGAGATCCGGTTGATTTTGTGCAAGGAAGGAGATCGCGTGAACCGGGAGGAGATTCGTCGGTTCATCGTTCGTCAGGCGAAGGTATGGCTAGGGACATCCTTGGGGTTGGTCTAGGTGCTGTGCTAGAGGGTATTTGGATGCTTTTAGATCAAGTGGTGGTGCTGTGATTGGGTGGATTAGATGAAAACTAGAGTTTGCCACGTTCTCTGTTTCGGGTAGATTGTGCAGTCGACCTAGGGTTTGAGTTTTCGCGATTCTAGAATTGGAATTTCGTTGTCCAGATGTTGAAAAAGTTGTAGGTAACTTCAATACCTTTAATTGGACAGAAAGAACGTCCAATTCCGCCCAGCCGTTTGAAAGTTATGGTCGTTTTACCGAACGTGTTCAAAACTGTGACATAATTGGGACAGAACATAGTGTTTTGTATATTAAACAATTTTAGAGGCAGAATCAGCTTTTCCCAATACTCAAAAAAAGCTAGGAAATTTCCTAAGCTTCATGATGATGCACTCGTTTAATCGATTCGGAGTCCTAGAAATGAAGATATGATAGTTTGAAGTCTGCTGTCCAGGAGGGACAGATTCTCTGTTTTTAGGTTCTGGGAGTAGTTTGTGAAGTCAGGGTATACGATCTTTTGCGTACTATTTTGGGGGCACATTTTGAGTGTGTGGTATGTTTATGCAGGTGGTGTGACCCCGGGAGTGCCCTCAACCTCTCGCCAATCCGTCGCCCGAGGTTAAGGCATGTGTATTGTAATGGGTAGTGTAATGTATGTTGCTAATTGTGACTAGATGCAAATTGCTTACATGTTGTGATATCCTGCCATGATTAGTGCTTGCCAATGTTATGATGAAAATGGACTATTATGATGCTATCCATGTTTAGTTTAGTTTGATGCAAGTTGTTTATGTTTATGGCATATGTTTCATACATGTCATGAAAGCTGGCCCGGTCGGTGAGAACATCATAACTAGTCTGGTAAGGTCGGTGAGAAAGTTATGACTAATCTGGAGCGCCATAGTTGTAAGACCTACCTTGTGATTCCACCCACGTGGTGAGTGGAAGCGATGCGTAGGCACCCTCCATCTACGGGATGGAAGGGGGAAGAGGGTGCACGCCGACGGGTGTGCACTCAGCAATACCGGTATATGCTTCCAGGAGACATGTGCATTGCATTGCATACATGATGATGATAATGAGTTGTGTACAATGTGCTTTGTCATGGCTATGATGTTGTAGATGAGATTATGATTCGATCATGATGTTAAGTATGGTATGTATTGATGTTGGCTTTGATTTGATCTTTATGATCCATTGCAATATACTTGCTAAGTGTTGAACTCACGCTTGTGTTTTATGTTGTTTTTAGGTACCATGAAACTGGCATACGGGAAAGGGCATTAGCTACACATCTACACGTAGCTCCACACTTATAAACAATTTATTCATTTGGATCATGATAATAAGAGTAGTGCCATGCAACTTGGTGCAAGGGTTAATTTGTGTGCTTGGTTTCCTCATTTATTTCGTTTGGCTCATGAGATGGTTGGAATCATTATTCTAGGCTTATACTGTTGCTAGGACCCTTGTTATTGATGATTTAGATGTCATTCTTTATACTATATCCTGTGATCATATTGTTGTTGCTTCAATTCATGGAAAAACAATGGAGATGCTACCAAAATTTTCGGTTTTAGCATTTAGTCCTTTGCTGTAATTTACTTTAATTTGTGGTATTTTAGATGTTGTTTAGTCTATGTTTGGTAGCATTCGGGCATAGTAGATGCCGGGGTGTTACACCGATCATTGGTGAGAGACGCGATCATACTCACTGTGGCTAAGTCCCTGTATGAGGAGGTTCTTGCCTTAGCGTTTGCCTCAACGTCAGCCATGTTTGCGGCGTTGACGTTCTCATCGGCCGGAACCTCATACGAGAGCTTCACCTTCTGCCATATAGAAAAGCCCTGGGCAGTGATGTATGTCTCCATCTGAACCTTCCAAAACGGATAATCAACTCCAGCAAAAATTGGAGGCTTAGAGGAGTACTTGTCCGTCGCCATGACTCTTGAGACCGGTCAAGATCTATAAAAGAGCAAAACCGGCTCTGATACCAATTGAAAGACCGAGATGGCAATCAGAGGGGGGGGGCTGAATGATCCCAAATAAAATTTCGCCCACTCAAAGTACTCAAGACAATCCCGCAAAGAAAATGGTGCTTCTCAAACTCGTAAAAACCCGCAAAACCGTAACGACAAGACAACTATGTGTATCCCTAGCTTACATGGATGAGAAACATGAATCATGTGAGGGATTTTTGAATCAAAATCCTGTTTTTCAAGTGTCCAAAGCAAAGAGGAATCAATTCAAATACTTCTTTTCTAGAAGGGATCAGGCCAAAACACAAAAGCCTCTTTTAGAAAAGCAAAGCAGATTTTTCAGGAATTGTCCTCAGTTAGAGTAGGTGGATGGAGGACTTTTGTTGCTCCACAATTTTTGGGAATTTTGCAACCTATGATAAGATGAGTCTTTAATCACTCCACAAAAAATCACCACCAAAAGACTTCTACAAAAATCATTAAAAATCAAGGACTACGAACAGTCAGGATCTTCAATCAGGAATTTTGGGGCTCGGTTTTCACCTCATAGATCCTAAATGGTGAAACCAGTGGATTCCCAAATTTTTACATAGATGGATATATGAGTCTCTCACCTTCTCCAAGAATAATCAATCAAAAAGGATTTTTATATATTTTTCTAAAAATCAAAGACTGACTGTTGTGCGAAGAACAAGTTCAGGACATATTTGCAATCTTGATAGAAACTTGATCTCTAGTCTATCCTAGGGTGCAAGAAAGATGTAAAAAAATGAGCACCCTCAAGACATCCTTTATCAACAGTATTTAGAAGGAGAGGAGGCAAATCCAAATTGCGAGAAAGTAAATTGTGAGAATTTACATGCGGGAAAGTAAATGCTGAATTTGAATTGCGTAAAGTAAAGACATAATGTAAATGCGGAATTTAAATTCACATGAATGTAAAGAAAATCTTTGTATTTTCTGGTTGGAAGGTTTACAAAGCCTCACTTCATGTGGGCAAAGCTCAAAGGAGCAACTCAAACCTTCAAGTAAGGGAGGGCACCCCTCCCCCTCTATTTATACTACTCTAGGGCCACCTACCACCCTTGGATGAGTCCCAAACCCTAGGGCACTCCCCCAAGGGCTAGGATTAACCCACTCATTTCACCCCACACATGGGCTTTACATGGGCCACATTGGCCATACTTGGGTTTTAAACAAAACCCGGTCAACCTGATACAACGGGCCTTCATCCGCCGGACTTGACCACTCAGATTCCGCCTCTTCGAGCCTCCAACCCAAACCGAAAACCTTGAGCCACCTCAAGTCCATTTCCATGACGTCCAAGTGATCCTGGTTTGAGCCCAACCATCTCGTCGACATCCTCGACCTCTCTGGACCTCGGTTCTCCCAACCTAGTCCCGGTACTCACCAACGACCATAGCTGCCTCAGGAACCTGTACCACAAGGAACAAACCATTTTGCACATTCCAAAATACACTTACCTTTTTCTTCCTACATGTTAGTCCACAATTATCATTAATTCAAACATGCAATGCCAAGTCAAATCAAACTCAAACCTGAGCACACCTTGCTCAAATAAAGTCAAATACTCATCAAAAATATGGATGGACCTCCACATGGTCCTACAGTTTCATGCATTTTCAAAATGAATTCAGCATGCTTCTTTGCATCTAAATTTACCTTTTCAGAAGTAGACAAGGGCAAAAGGTCAATTGGAGCACAAGGATTAAACCCATACACTACCTGAAATGGACTTACCTTGGTGGTGGAGTGTACCGATCGATTGTAAGCAAACTCAATGTGTGGTAGACACTCTTCCCACAGCTTCAAATTCTTCTTTAAAATAGCCCGCAACATGGTGGATAATGTGCGATTAACGACCTCTATTTGGCCATCAGTTTGAGGATGACATGTAGTAGAAAATAGCAACTTCGTCCCCAATTTGTTCCAAAGTGATCACCAAAAATGTCTCAAAAACTTTGCATCACGATATGAGACAATGGTATTAGACAGTCCATGAAGGCGAACGATTTCCCTGAAAAATAAATCAGCTATGTTTGTAGCATCATCGCTCTTGTGACAAGGTATAAAATGTGCCATTTTAGAAAAACGATCCACAACTACGAATATGCTATCCATCCCCCCTCTTTGTCCTAGGTAACCCTAAAACAAAATCCATAGAAATATCCTCCTAAGGTATACTAGGAATAGGAAGAGGCATATAAAGACCATGTGGATTTAAGCGGGACTTAGCTTTATTGCAAGTAGTGTAGCGTGACACATAGCGCTCAACATCGCGTCTCATCTTTGGCCAAAAGAAGTGGCCGACCAGCACATCTTCAGTCTTCTTTGCTCCAAAATGTGCCATCAAGCCTCCTCATGCGCTTCCTACAACAACAAAAGACGAACGAAGCTAGTTGTAATGCATAGCTTGTTAGCACGATAGAGCAAACCATCATTCAAAACATATTTGTTCCATGTTTTTCCTTCTGTACAATGTTCATGTACTTCCTTAAAGTCCAAATCAGTAGCATATAAATCCTTAATGGTCTCTAAGCCAAAAATCTTATGATCAAGTTGAGATAACATGATGTAACGTCTAGAAAGTGCATCAGCAATCACATTGTCCTTTCCTTTATTATGTTTTATGATGTATGGAAAAGACTCAATATATTCTACCCATTTACCATGTCGTTTATTCAATTTAGCTTGACTTCTGATATGTTTCAATGATTCATTATCAGAATGTATAACAAATTCTTTAGGCCATAGATAATGTTGCCAAGTTTCAAGCACACGCACTAAAGCATACAATTCTTTATCATAAGTAGAATAATTTAGATGTGGACTACTCAATTTCTCACTGAAATAAGCAACTGGCTTACCTTCTTGAATTAGTACGCCCCCTACTCCAATCCCACTAGCATCACATTCTAACTGAAAAGTCTTACCGAAATTGGGGAGTTGGAGCAATGGAGCGTGGGTGAGCTTTTATTTTAACAACTTGAATGCCTTTTCTTGTGCCGGTCCCCATGTGAAAGTTACTCCTTTCTTTGTCAACTCATTCAGCGGAGCGGCAATGGTGCTGAAATCCCAAACAAAACACCGATAGAATCCTGCAAGACCATGAAAGCTTCTCACCTGGGTGACAGTCTGAGGGGTTGGCCCGCTCTTTATGGCTTCAATTTTTGCACAGTCCACTTCAATTCCCTATGGAGTAACAACATAGCCAAGAAAAGAGACTCGATCGGTGCAAAAGGTGCACTTCTGAAGGTTACCAAGCAAACGTGCATCTCTCAAAGCATTAAAAACAGCACGCAGTTGTTCCACATGTTCTTCTTGAGACTTGCTATATATCAAGATATCATCGAAGTAGACCACCACAAATTTACCAATGAAAGCATGTAAAACTTCGTTCATCAGACGCATGAAAGTGCTAGGTGCGTTAGTTAATCCAAAAGGCATGACTAACCACTCATATAAGCCGAACTTAGTCTTAAATGCTGTTTTCCACTCATCGCCCAATTTCATTATAATTTGGTGATATCCACTACGCAAGTCAACCTTTGAGAAAATAATAGAATCACTCAATTCATCAAGCATGTCGTCTAACCTAGGGATAGGATGACGATACCTTATTGTTATATTATTAATGGCTCTACAATCCACACACATACGCCAACTACCATCTTTCTTAGGAACCAAAAGAACAGGAATGGCACATGGGCTAAGGCTTTGTCATACGTACCCTCGATCCAAAAGCTCTTGGACTTGTCGCTAAATATCCTTGGTCTTCGCTGGATTTGTCCTATATGCGGCACGGTTTGGCAAAGTCGCTCCCGGGATCAAGTCGATTTGATGCTCAAAACATCGAATTGGTGGCAGCCCCGAGGGTATCTCAGCTGGGAACACATTCTCATACTCCTGCAAAAGGTTAATGACAACAGGAGGCAAAGAGATAGACATATCATGAAAGGAAAATAAATCTTATTTGCATATCAACGCATAGCATGGTGCATCACTCATTAATTTCAGCAAGATCAGTTTTTGTAGCAAGCGTAACACCACCCTTCAATTTAATTCCCTCGGACCTACAACTAGGTTCTTTCTTGTCTTTCTTAGGTGGGAAAACATTTTTAGCCACTTGCTGATTTTCAGATTCTAGTGCACTCTCTTTTCTCTCATTTTCAGCTCTCTCTTTGTCAGATTGCACAATTTCAGCAGGGGTCATAGGGAGCAAAGTGATTTTCTTCCCTTTGTGCATAAGAGTGTATTTATTACTTCTACCATGATGAATTGCATCAGTATCAAATTCCCATGGACGGCCTAACAAAATTGAACATGCTTGCATAGGCACTACATCAAAATCAGCAAAATCATGGTATGTTCCAATGGAAAATTGCACTCTCGCTGTTTGTGTTACCTTCACCTTACCGCTGTTATTGAACCATTGAATATGGTAGGGATGAGGTTGTGCACGCGTGGGCAAGCAAAGCTTCTCCACCAGATCTAAACTCACCAAGTTATTGCAACTCCCACAATCAATTATGACACGAACATGACGGTCCTTAACGATGAGGTACATCTAAAACAAATTATGGCATTTTAGCTTGTCCGCTTGCTCCATTTGAGCGCTCAACACTCGTTGCACAAAGATTGTCCTATAATTCTCGGTGGCAGCAGTCCCTAACATCTCCTCATCGTCGTCGTCCATCTCATGGTCATCCTCATTATTTGCAAGGTTAGCTGCAAGAGCATTTTCATCCTCAACATCACTAGTACTAATGTACCCACCTTCTTCTGTTGCAATATACGCTCGATGACTTGGGCAATCCTTCATGACATGGCCCATCCCCTTGCATCGGTGGCACACAATTCCCGTTGTACGACCCGTGGAAGCAACCGATGAAGAACTCTTTATTGGTGCCTGCACATGGTTAGCTTTGCTCACCTTGGGTGCACGTGATGGTGATGGTGCTGCTGAATGCGCCCTACTCGTGGAGGGGGTAGCAGGCCGAGTGGTGGAAGGTAGAGTTGTTTGGGCTTGTCCCGGTGTCGATCTTTGAGTCGATACACCACCAAAGTTGCTCCGTGTCCTTTGTTGTCTTCCCTGCAATTATTTTTCTGCCAACATAGCAAGCTGGAACAATCTATTGATGTTATTGTATTCTTTGTAATCAATTATGTCCTAGATTTCACGTCATAAACCCCCATAAAAACGAGCCATCTTATCTTACTCATCCTCAAAAACCTCACAACGCAACATGCCTATTTGCAGCTCTTGATAGTATTCCTCTACAGATCTATTACCTTGATTTAAGCGTTGCAATTTCTTACATAAATCACGTTTGTAAGAAGGAGGAACAAATCTACTGCGCATAGATGGCTTTAATCTATGTATCAGGTTGTAAGCCAGAAGTTACTACTTCATTCCACCAAATGATAGCAAAATCTTTGAACTCACTAGTAGCTTGTCTGACTATGTATTTCAGGAACTAAATGGGAGTTAAATTTTTGTTCAACAGTTATTTCCCAATTTAAATAAGCTTCAGCATCATATGTACCAGAAAATGATGGTATGGTAAATTTAACTTTAGAAAAGGATCATCATTTCCATGACCATTACGATGATTAAAGTTATTACCTCCCATACCTTGACAGTTGTGAGTCAGGCGTCGTTGTTGTCGTACATCTTGTGCAGCGACGCGAGCGGCGAAAGCATTATGGTCCTCTCCATCCACATCATCTCCCGTGACAGACTCTTCTTGATCTTCCATTCTGCGAGCTCCATTGAGAGGTGGCTGTCTCTCAAAATTCTCCAACCTGGTGAGAAGATTGGTGATGCTTCGCTCTATCCTTGCGACATTTGCGTTGATATCATTTAGTGCACTGTTAAGCTCATTCCGTGTAACACATTCATCTTCCTCAACACCTGCCATTGTTAGTTGAAAGAAAGACAAAAGAAACAAAGACAACTAGTGGTATAATCCCTATCAACTACTTTGGCGGCAGAAGGTGGATTCACTCACTCTCAAGCGCCTTACCATGCTTTTAAAAGTGTTCTTACCAACGCAACAGGAAGGTGCAACCGGTGGCTGGTTTGTGATACCGTGAGTAGAGCGTGAGCGAGGCGATTGCAAGGTAGGACCTGAACTGATAAGAAGTATGTGGAGCTCGGAAGGCAATGTTAGGTAGCAAAGGAATAAGTAATATCGAAATCAGAATAGCAAAGCTGAATAAATGCCCAAAGTACTTGTCACAATTGCTGGCCTAACCGTGTTCCTAGAACTAGTTCAACCAAGCTAGGGATACACTGCAGTACAAAGGACTCGAAGAAAGCAAGCAATTCTGTTTTTCTTCTTCTCTTTCTCTCCTCTTAATTTTTTTAATTTTTTTTTCACTTTTTTTCTTCTATCACAAAGGTATACCTCTTAAATCAGAAAAAAAACAAAAATCTCACAATTTGAAGCAATAGACGACAGTAAACAGATGCCCGAAAAAATTGAAAAAAACAGGACAGCAAACTTCCGGGGGCCCAAACTCCATCTTAGAAGCTTTTTTGAGGGTCTAAAAATGCACAAGTCTAAAGACTTAGACTTGTGGAATTTTCAGGTGCTTGTCGTCGTCCCCTTCGAAACAAAAAAAAGTAGACCCAAATCGGAGTTCGTATGCAAAAGTTATGGCCGTTTTAGTGAACACTGCGCAGATTGGGTCTATCTCGGGTCTTCACTTCTTTTCTTCTGTTTCGGTTAGGGTTAAGCTCTCGATAGGATTGCGGTTGAAGATGAAAAGCTAGCGGTGCAGGGCAATTAACACAAGGCAGATCACGACCGAACTAGGGCTTGCGGTGCGGGACAGAGAACACAAAGAGGCTCACAAGGGCAAACCGAGTAGGACTCGGTTTGGTTTTCGGACGTGGGCTGTGGTGGGATGATCTAGGGCAGCGGAAACAGACTAGGTCATGACTTCAACCAGCAACAAGACGGTGACTAAGGACACAATTCAATAAAGCAAACTGAAAACGAAAATTGCAATGGCACAACGGGTTGTAGGAAAGTGGCACGATAATGAACAGATCATGAACAATTTTTTTGTAGGGCTAATTTTCTGGTCTCTAGGTCGATGGAAACAGTAATAAGATGGGGAAAACTTGGGTTACCTATTGGGCAACCGAGGCTCTGATACCACTTGATGCGCACGGCATCCTGATCTTCCGATAGGTAGAGGTAAGTCGATTGGTGGAGACTCGACGTTGACGATCTGGCTTCCGATCAGAACCGATCCAAACCCTGCAATCGCTACACCACAGCTCCATTAGTTATCAACCACGCACAAACATGGTTGACCTCACCAATAAGGCTTATCCCTGCAAGCGAATCGAGAACACAAGCAAGAACGCGGAAGAGCAATCTGAAATTGTGAATTGAATTGAGCTCACGAGTTGGGGTTCTACAAACCGATGATGGGCGAAAGAAACTGACAATGTGTCTAGTTCAAAATCTAAGCAAAACCCGTAGCCTAAAGCGGCGGCTACAGAATTTATGATAGGGGGGCGTGAGGGGGAAGGCTAGGGTTGTGTGCGGCTGGAGGGGGGCGCACACAACCTGGGCTTGGCCCCTACACGCTTACAAGGCCAAAAACAGCCCAAAACAGTAATTTTGTGCATTGTTTTGCTGATTCCCATCGACTCAAGATGAATCTGGAGCTAAGACCAAAACCATTGGAAATATCTCGTCGTCATCTTTCTAACAAGCACAAGAACTCCTCCGTTGGACTCCGTATGAGAAAGTTATTCCCGTTTTAGTGAAATACTGTTCGTTGACTTCGAACCGAACTCGGTGGCTGAATTGTGGATGACTTGCACTTCGGATTGACTTGGCATTCTTCTCCCATGTTCCTGAGTAGTAAGACATCACAAATATTTAGTAGCATCCCATCCTCAATAATATTATTATGATGAATAGCGAGAAACGAGCTCACCTTATGATTTAATTGACGTGCACGAGCTCGTGTCATAGGACCATGATGTATGCGTGTATCCAAAGTAGTGATGTCCTCATCAGAAGACCTGTTGATCGACCTCATCCCCCGAATCATCCTTGCTGGTCGGACTACCGTGGCTTTTACCATTGGTGGGAGGAATGGAGTCGTCATCTTTTCCTTGCCCCTTTGGATGAGATGCTCCTCCATTTCAATGAGTCTCATCCTCTCCCCCTGGGTTTAGAGTTACCTGGAAGACTACCTCCTTCTTTGCATGTCCTTGTCATGTTATTTTATTGACTCCTTCTGTTGTCTATCTCTCAGGACGTTGAAGATACACGGCCGATTCTTTCTGCCAGTGGTAGGGTAATTAAGTTTTATGACAACATTATCAATCACACCAATGTTGGCCTTGGTTCTCCACCTTAAAGGATATCAAGAAGAGGGGCCGCGGACGGGTGCTGGCTCCTTCCCGGCAAAAGAGCAAATTGGCCGACACGCCAAGAGGCAATTCTCTTCTGAGGGTTGCAGTGATGGACGTAGCCCAGCTAGTATTCCTTCCTGCAGGTGCGAACCCTATCAGGTCTAGTGAGTGTCTCGTTTCCTTATTAATTTGTCAAGGCACTCTTTGCCTATGGCCTCTCCTATTTTCCTGCTTCAGCTCCGAAGAAGAGGCTTGCCAGGCGCAGAAGACTCACTGCCACCACCTCTCCTGTGTCTCTGCCAGCTATTGTGCCTCTTGTGCCAGCGCTTCAGGTATCCGCTTCCCTTGTTGTCGAAACTACGTTCGACATTTCTTGACATTTGTATCTTCGTGTAGCCGATCATAGGGGATGAGGCACTTGAGGTCCACCCTGATGTGGCTCACGATACCCCCACGGGTGTGGCTGTCGATTTCCCGAAGGAGATCATTGTTGAAGATCCGGCTGATCTTGTTGATGTGGGGACCACTACGGTTGCCGAGGTTGTTAGAACTATCACCGCGGAGGAGGGTGGTACTGTCTCCACTGTTGGGGTCGCTGTGGTAGAAGTAACACTACCTCCTGTGGCCAATTCGTCGGATTCGGTCGGTTGTTCCTCTGCTCAGGAGCTTTCAAATACCATCCTCCCTCGAAGTTCACCTCCCGGTGTCGAGGTATACTTCTACTTTTGTTGTCTCTCTTCAAAACCTCATGTTCTAACCAATACCCGCTTCTTAGTTATTGGCTAGCAACCTCCTTGGGTTTACCCCAGAAGAGCTTGGTTTCTCTCTTGGCGAGGCTCCGACAACCGCAACAGTTCCCACGGCGTCTGCCGTCCATTAGCCATCTCGGGCGGAATTAGGACTTCCATCCGTGCCCTCGCCTTACCGGGATAAGTTGAAACAGCTCCATCAATTGCTGGTGCGATCGGGGCTGGAAGTTCTTGACGCCTTCCCACCAATAGCTGCCCTTCTTGCTGATATGGCCCCCTGCCTTTCTACGGCGACCATGGATAGGTTCCATGATCTGCACCAGTTTTTCCCAGAAAAGGATATTGTCCAGTAGGCACTAAGGCACCGTCATCGGCGATAGGAGGTCCCAAGAGAGCGCACTGAGCTTGATGTTTTAGTGGCTGTCGGGAAACGGAAGAAGGTCGACTTTGATGCCGCGGTGTCGTTTGCCAAAGCCTTGGCACCGTCAAGGGCTGCTCTGGTCAACGAGATTGTTGGCTTGAAGCATGCTTTGACCGAAGCTGAAGTTCACATTGCCGATGTTGATCGTGCCATCAGCTCAGCCCAGGCGAATCTTTGGGCGCATCAGACTGATCTTGTGATGACCTTCTAGTTGGTTGAGGCCAAGGCCAAGGCCAAGGCGATTGTACCTATCCCGTGCAGTGAGTCGGACGACGAAGCCTTCATTATGAATGTATGTCTAGCCGCGGAAGCTGCTGCTGATAGCATTCTTCCTTTTATTTGAATGATGTAGCCGAACACCTATTTGGAACTTCTTATCCTTGGACAAATGTTATTTTTTGATCATCCTTTTGGTGTTCCTAGTCGATGTGACGTGTCGGTTATGCAACCGTAATTAATCGCATCGAGTTAATTCGTCTTTTCTCGCTCTTGGCTGCCGTCAGTCGTTCTTGCTATGCTTTTCTATCAGGACCCGATCCATATGCTGGGGTGGTACCTTTTCAAGTACTTCCTGTTGACGGCCTTAGCGAACGGCTTCCCTTCTAAGGTCTCCAGTATGTATGAATTTCCTTGCACTGGTTGACTAATTTTATACGGGCCTTCCCATGTCGGTGACCATTTCCTGTACTTTACTGTGTTTTGTTCCGACTGGCAGGATAGTCTTCCATACTAGATCACCCTCTTCAAACGACTTCGGCACCATCTTTTTGTTGTACGCTCTTGCCACCCTAGCCTTGTTCTTCTGGATATGCTCTAGTGTTTAAAGCCGTAGTTCTATCAGATCCTCTAGATTGTCGGCTAGCGCGTTTCTGTAATCCCCAGCCAATACAACGTCTTGTTTGGCTGTCCTGAGTGAACTTATGCCGATTTCTATCGGTAGTACCGCTTCTTGCCTATATACCAACTGATACCGGGATAGTTTGGTGACTCCGTGGCACGATACTCTGTATGCCCACAATGCATCGCCCAACGTTGTGTTCCATCCTCTAGGTTTGTCGACGATCTTTATTTTAATTAAATTTATCAACGTTTTGTTCAATGACTTGGCCTGCCCATTGGCCTGAGCGTAGTACGGCGAGGAATTCAACATCCTGATCCCTAAGCCTCGGGCGAAGCTTTGGAATGCCTCGACCATGAACACGGTGCCTTGATCGGTTGTAATAGTTTGCAGGTGTTCGAACTGATAGACAATGTGTTCCTGGACGAATGCTATTACTTCTATCCTTATGACTTTCTTCAACGGGATAGCTTCAACCCATTTGGAAAAGTAATCCGTGGCAGCCAAGATGAATTTGTGCCCTTTGCTTGAGGCTGGGTAGATTTGTCTGATTATGTCAATGCCCCATCCGCGGAACGGCCATGGTTTCACTACTGGGTGTAGGGCTGCAGCAGGTGCGTTCTGCAGGTTTCCAAACCTCTGACAATCTTGGCACCATTTATAATATCAGAAACAATCTTCTAGCATCGCCGGCCAATAATAACCAGAGCGTCTTAATAACCACTTCATCTTATGGGCCGACTGATGTGTTCCACAGATTCCTTCGTGGACTTCTCCCATCGCTGTTTTCACTTCCTCGGTGTTGAAACAACAGAGAAGCAACCCCTCCAGCATTCGATAATACAAGATGTTGCTGATTAGTACATACCTCAGCGCTTGCTGTTTGGTTTTTACATTCGTCTTGGCTAAAGGATCTGTCAAGTAGGCCGCAATCTTCTCACTCTAGTCGGGCGTCGCCAGGCACATTATTGCTTTTTCAATCGGCTCGCATTTGGTCAGCCGATCAAGGGGCACATACCCTGATGCTTGCTGTGCCAATGCATTAGCTCGATCATTTTCTCCTCGGGGTATGTGTCTGATTATAAAAGAGCTGAAATCCTTGATCAATTCATGACACCGCGTCAAGTATTTGTTCAGGATTTCATCATGGCAGTTAAATTTCCCCTACACTTGCTGGACTACAAGCAGGGAATCGCTGTAGGCTTCAACAGAGCCTGCCCTAACACTATGCAGCATTCATAAGCCTTTGATCAAAGCTTCGTACTCACCCTGATTGATTGAGCACTAGCATTTTAGCCTGAAGGCGAACTCAAAGTGACACTCTGGGGGATACCAGGACCACTCCGATACCAACCCCTTCCTTGCAGACCGATCCGTTGAAATAAAATTACTAGGGGGCTAGGCTTACTAGCCCATAGATGGGAGCATGATCTGCAATGAAATCAGCCACTACTTGTCCTCTTACATCTTTGGCCAATTTGAACATCAGGTCGAACTCAGTGAGTCTATAGGCCCACTTTTCGAGTCGTCCTTTCATTATGGGGGCAGACAACATATATTTGATAACGTCGGTCTTACCTACGACCGTGCATGTTGATGCTAATATGTAATGCCTTAGCTTCGTGCATGCAAAGTAGAGGGATAAGAAGAGTTTCTCGACCGCCGGATACCTGGTTTCTGCGTCTATCAATCATTGACTCAGATAGAATATTGGTTGCTCTTTGCCCTCCACTTCATGCATTAGGACTACCCCGACAGTTGTTTCTTCTGCTAATATGTATAATCTGAATGGCACTCCTTTCTGTGGTGCTATCAACACTAGGGGCTTCGACAAATACCTCTTGATATCATCAAATGCTTTTTGATGTTCTTCTCCCCACACAAACTCTTGGTTTTCTTTTATTCTTAGCAATGGGGTGAATGCGTGGATCCGACCAGATAAGTTTGAAATAAAGCACCTTAAATAAATAATTTTATCGGTCAATTTTTGCAAATCTTTCTTGTTCTTCAATGACTGTGTATCCGTTATAGCTCTGACTCGCTCCTGGTCTACTTCTATCCCTCTTTCATGCACCTCCATCTTGGCTTGTAGACCTTCTCCCAAATTGCGAATCCCTGAGCTTGGATGAACGCCTCCATCTTGGCCTTCCAAAACTGAAAATCAACACCATTGAACACACAAGGTTTTGTCGAATAATGATCCATTGATCTAATCACCGATTAAGATAGATTAGAAAAACCTTGCTCTGATACCATTTGTAGGATCGAAGTATACGAATATAGCAATCAGAGGGGGGGTGAATGATTGTGCGGAAGCTAAAACCAAATTCTTGATCTATTAAAAGTTCACCCCAAAACAGAACCAAATAATTGCCTCGTTTTCGACAAAAACAGAATGATAGAGGTTCGGTAAAACGCGAATTCCCGGAGATCCAACCGTTAGATTGATCTGAAATTTGGACATAAGAAACTAGATTCCAATACGAATCGAACCCAAAAAGAATCAGCTCGATTGGACTTACGGATCAAACGTTATGAGCTTCGCAAGATTGCTGATCCAGAACTTGACGAGAATCAATCTAATCAAAACTTCAAGATTAAACAAGAACGACAAAAGATTGATCAACTAGACTTTGAGAAACACTAGATCAATACCCTAGAGAGGTTTTTGATGGATCAAATCAAGATAAAACTTAAAGAACAAAACCAATCTAGAACTAGAACAAGCATGCAAACAAGAACCAAAAAGAGAACGTTGAAGCAATGCGGGAACTAGAAGAATTGATCTTTATTTCTTTTGTCTAAAGTACTCCCATCAAAAGAGTACAAACCCTAAACTTTGAGCCCAATGCTCTATGCGCCTAGCTCTCCTCAATTCGATGCTCTTCAACAGGAGACAACCCCTCCTATTTAAAGCACCAACCCACAAGGAGTTCTGAATACGATTCCTATTCCCTAGAAGGAATCTGTATCCAACACAACTCTACTTGGCCCAACCTGACCGAGTACAACTCTTGCACGCGTATGGCAACCCTACCATACTCACGTGACTAACACTTTGCACGCGTATGGCCACCTGCCATACTCACGTGACTAACACTTTGCACGCGAATGACCTCCTGCCATTCTCACGTGACTAACCATTCTTCATGTGCACCATTCTCTTAGCCCGAACGTCCTGCATGACATCCTTGACCACCAAGACCTCAGTTCCTCCTGAACCTAGTCCCGAACCTCAGTTCCTCCATGAACCTAGTTCTGGTCCCGTCATCGACCACGTTCGCCCTCGAGCAATACCTGCACATGAACAAACCACAAAACAAATCCGAGCACAAGTCCACGACTTGACTCAATGTCAATCCATGCAACTACTCACATGAGCATTGCATAAAGTCCACTTCAAGCATCATGAAATTCTCACAAATTTCATAATCTCAAAAACAAATCAAAATTCAAAGTCCAAATTTGCACAAACCCTAATCGAGCAGAAAGCCATTCACGATGGACCAAAAAATTTGGTCTGGCGTACATGTAAAACTTACTGTCTTTTAAGAACTTGGTCCCACGCGTAAAAACGAAACTTACTGTTTCTTGTCAAATTGTCAAACACATGCACAAGCACATTTTGCAAAACCAATTCTAAGTTAATTTTTCAGTTCAAAGCCAATTTTTCAGCACATGATTTCACAATCTCCCCCTTGATGAAAACATTGGCAACACCACTTAGAATTGAACATTTGGCTTTCACTTTACAAAAGATTTTAAAATCGAAAGGATCAAGGACCAAAAAGAGAAAACACAGAATTCCCCCTTTAACCAAAATGCAAAACAAAATCTCCCCCTGAGAAGGAAAATGCGTGTGAATGTGCAATGTGCCCAAAAATTCCAAAATTCTCCAAAACTTCTCCCAAAATTCTCAAAATTCCAAAAACAACTCCCCCTTTTCTTCTCCCCCTTTTTCTTAAGCTTTTCAACGATTCCCAAATCTCTCCCCCTTTGACAATGGATTCATCAAGAGTACAAAAGAGAGAACATGTTCAAAATTTTTCTGAAACAAAGATTTTACAAGGAGAAACAAGGGAGTGCCAAGATAGGAAAAGATGAGCTCATTCGATCATATAACCTTATATATCACATAATATGCAAAAGACATGATCTTGATGTAATTTTAACAAGTTAGGGAATGACATGCATCTCAACCTCAATTCAGTCAACTATAGCCAAGTACTAAGCAAAACCTTTAGTAGAAAAACAAAGGCTCAAAGTTGAAGCAAATAACAGATCAGGGCGAGCAAGTAGTTTCAACTCCAATCTAGTGGACCAATTTAATCTTTAAACGGTAAAGTGCATGTGGCATGCTTGAAGCATACTTCTTTTATTTCCTTGGAGTGGCATGCTTGAAGCATACATCTTGTCTTTTGAGGGAATGGCATGCTTGAAGCATACATCTTATCTTTTAGGGAAAGCATCCTGAAGCTCATAACTTGAGGCTTTTGCTTTTAACAACCCTTTTTTATTGATTCCCTTTTCTTTTCATTTTTCTTTGATTATAAACATGCAAAAGTGATTAAAAGGTCTTATGAAAGAGTAAAGCTAAAACACACTTGCTTCATAGCCCAAATTTTTCAAGAAGATTCAATATCAAGCATAGAAGAGTAAGATATCACAGAGTATTTAGCTATAGGCAATCAAACCAAGGAATTCCGCAATATCATTTTTAGTTCAAGTGGAACAATTTAGATTATCATATAATAGCACAATTACATAATATATACAGAAATATGATAAAGTGAGCTCATTAAGTGAAAGAACTTGGCAAGGAAACTCCCACTCAAAACAAACCCATTGGATGAACAATCCCAAGTTCTCCCCGAATAAAAGCAAAACGAGAAGAAGACAAAGGTTTTGTGAAAATGTCTGCCAATTGATGTTCAGTATCCACATGATGAAGCACAATGTTGCCTTTTTCAACATGATCTCTAAGAAAGTGAAATCTGATATCAATGTGTTCAAGAAAGAGAATTACTCAAGAAGTGGCATGAACCAGATGTACTTTTTCTATCAATTCTACATCCTCCAAATTCAGCATCAGAGAAAGCTCTTAAACTAATGCATGAGGAAGCAGAAAGTCAAATGCCAAAATCTTGAGTACCACGGAGATACCTTAAAATCCTCTTGATAGCTTGTCGATGTGAAGCACGTGGGAAGCTTGAAAACGAGCACACAAGCACACAAAGAAACTCCAATTATCTCATCCTCAATAGCATCATCATCATCTTCATCAACAAAGATACTCTCCCCCTGAACATATGCACTGCACCTGCACTATTTGGACTAGTGCCTTTTAAGTAAAACAGAGGTGGAAGAAGCATCTTGAAAAATAACACTTTTAGCACGAGATGCGCGAGTGAAGGAGGAGAACCAATTCTTATCATCGGACATGTGGCGTGAGCATCCGGAATCCACTAGCCATATGTTCTCCTTCCTCGTGAGAAACCTACATAGAAGTAGAAAGTGTCGAGGTCTCAGATGCTGGGGTTAGAAATAAGATGTTTAGGAATCCAGTACTGAGACACACGACGCACAACAGTAGGCACAACACGAGCATTCTTATGCACAAAGATAGATTTGTCTTTTCCCGTGTTCTTACCAACAAAAGGTGTTTGCATCACCCTAGGCACATAATGAGAAGTAGAGTGTGCCTTTCTGAAATTAGACCTAGCATTAAACCTTTCTCTCTTTTGTTGTTTAGCTAGTCTAAAGCAAAAGTCTACTAAATGTCCATCTCTACCACAATGAGTGCAAGTGTACTTAAAATGATGTTTTGCTTTAACAGTAGAAGCACATTTTGCATTCATCATAGTAGAAGATAAAAGACCAGCAGATTTAAAGACAGTTTTCTTAGGCTCATTGACAATTTCAAATTTTCCACTTTCAAGTGTTTTGACAACAGTGGGAGCATGTGATTTATGATGAGCATAAGAATCAAAACCTAAACATTTGTTATGAGTGCTGACTTTTGATTGATCCAAGATCATGTTTAGGTTTTTCTTTCCTTTAGTGAAACGTTCTAATGACTTTTCCAAGTAATCAATTTTTCGAGAAAGAGTTAAACAATTATTACAGGGAACGTCCACTTTTCCTTTTGCTTGCGACAAGTTGAGCATGAAAGAACCTCATGTGTAAGAAAATCTTCTGTCATTTGAGAAACCCTAGCATTTGCATCATGCAACTTCAATTCTAGTATGGAGCATTTAGAACATGGAATTGTATCATGCAAATCAATGGTAGAACAACTAGCATGTTTAACAAGTTTCTCATTTTTCTCATTTTCAGCATTGATTTGCTCTAACAAGGTAACATGTTCTTTCCTAAGCAAAGTAAGCTCATTGTAAATTAAGTCACATGATTTGCAAGCATCATCATCAGAAATCAAGGTTTTAAGTCTAGCAATTTCAGCATTCAATGACTCAACAACAAAATCATGTTTCTTAATTTTCTTGTCACGTTTATCAAGCAATTTACCAAGTCGAGCAACAGCAATAGCTAATTCATCGTAAGAAGGATCTACCTCATTGAAGTCGCTGTCATGATCGCCGGGTGAAGCTGTCGCTGCTTTTGGCCATGAGACACAACCCCGTCAACTCATGCTTGCTTGGAGTTGCATCATCCTCACTGCTCCCTGAATCCACATCGCTTAAATTGACTTGTTCAAGAGCGGAAAGAACTCGGTGGACAACTTTGCTGTTGATGAAGCTCTTCTTCTTTCTATTACTTGAAGAGAACTTCTTCTCTTTTCTTCTGTCGTTGTCCTTCTCCTCCCTTGATGCTTTACCTGCAAGTTTAGGACAGTTTGGACGAATATGGTCGAGATCACCACACTCATAGCATCTTGGAGGGCCACCACCACCTCTCTTTCTCATTCTCACATTTTGTAAAGCTTTGTTAAAGCAAGAAGAGAGTAGTGACAAGTCTTCTTCTGGGAATTGCTCAACTGTTCATCGGTTAGTGAAGACAAGAAAGATAGAGCAAAGCT
Source organism: Rhipidocladum racemiflorum (assembly GCA_036346355.1). Lineage (NCBI taxonomy): Eukaryota > Viridiplantae > Streptophyta > Magnoliopsida > Poales > Poaceae > Rhipidocladum > Rhipidocladum racemiflorum. The sequence goes on from CM070575.1 coordinate 47,716,067, forward strand.
TGAAGCAGCACCATTATGAGATATGCTAGATTGAGATGTCAAAGCAATTGATTTATGATCATTCTTTCTAGCAAGAATATCTAATTCATGAGTTTTCAACTTGGAATAAAGAACATCTAAGGTAAGTGTACTCATGACGGAGATTCTCTAATGGATGTAACTTTCATCTCCCAAATAGACATGTCTAAAGCACCAAGCAATTGTCTAGCATTAGCAGCAGCATCAAAGCTAACTCCAACAAAGACGAAGATTACTAAGAATTTTATTGAAACGTGCAAAAAGTCATCTAGCGACTCACCGGGTTTCATCTCAAATCGCATGTATTCTTTTGTAAAGATCTTGACGAACCTCTTTAATAGTGTTAGAACCCTCATGGTAATCACAAAGAGATTTCCATACCTCATATGCGGATCGAAGATGAATCACACGATCGAAGTCGCCACGCCCCAAGCCTTGGATGATCAAGTTGCGGCGCCTTCTTTGTTTGCTTCAACATGTGTGCGATTGGTGTCGTTGACGTTGTCGTTTGCAGGGACTTCATATGGCTTGTAGACCTTCTCCCAAATTGCGAATCCCTGAGCTTGGATGAACGCCTCCATCTTGGCCTTCCAAAACTGAAAATCAACACCATTGAACACACAAGGTTTTGTCGAATAATGATCCATTGATCTAATCACCGATTAAGATAGATTAGAAAAACCTTGCTCTGATACCACTTGTAGGATCGAAGTATACGAATATAGCAATCAGAGGGGGGGTGAATGATTGTGCGGAAGCTAAAACCAAATTCTTGATCTATTAAAAGTTCACCCCAAAACAGAACCAAAATAATTGCCTCGTTTTCGACAAAAACAGAATGATAGAGGTTCGGTAAAACGCGAATTCCTGGAGATCCAATCGTTAGATTGATCTGAAATTTGGACACGAGAAACTAGATTCCAATACGAATCGAACCCAAAAAGAATCAGCTCGATTGGACTTACGGATCAAACGTTATGAGCTTCGCAAGATTGCTGATCCAGAACTTGACGAGAATCAATCTAATCAAAACTTCAAGATTAAACAAGAACGACAAAAGATTGATCAACTAGACTTTGAGAAACACTAGATCAATACCCTAGAGAGGTTTTTGATGGATCAAATCAAGATAAAACTTAAAGAACAAAAACCAATCTAGAACTAGAACAAGCATGCAAACAAGAACCAAAAAGAGAACGTTGAAGCAATGCGGGAACTAGAAGAATTGATCTTTATTTCTTTTGTCTAAAGTACTCCCATCAAAAGAGTACAAACCCTAAACTTTGAGCCCAATGCTCTATGCGCCTAGCTCTCCTCAATTCGATGCTCTTCAACAGGAGACAACCCCTCCTATTTAAAGCACCAACCCACAAGGAGTTCTGAATACGATTCCTATTCCCTAGAAGGAATCAGATTCAACACAACTCTACTTGGCCCAACCTCGACCGAGTACAACTCTTGCACGCTGTATGGCAACCCTACCATACTCACGTGACTAACACTTTGCACGCCAGATGGCCACCTGCCATACTCACGTGACTAACACTTTGCACGCGAATGACCTCCTGCCATTCTCACGTGACTAACCATTCTTCATGTGCACCATTCTCTTAGCCCGAACGTCCTGCATGACATCCTTGACCACCAAGACCTCAGCTCCTCCTGAACCTAGTCCCGAACCTCAGTTCCTCCATGAACCTAGTTCTGGTCCCGTCATCGACCACATTCGTCTTCGAGCAATACCTGCACATGAACAAACCACAAAACAAATCCGAGCACAAGTCCACGACTTGACTCAATGTCAATCCATGCAACTACTCACATGAGCATTGCATAAAGTCCACTTCAAGCATCATGAAATTCTCACAAATTTCATAATCTCAAAAACAAATCAAAATTCAAAGTCCAAATTTGCACAAACCCTAATCGAAAGGTAAAAGCCATTCACGATGGACCAAAAATTTGGTCTCAGCGCATATGTAAAACTTCTTGTCTTTTAAGAACTTGGTCCCACGCGTAAAAACGAAACTTACTGTTTCTTGTCAAATTGTCAAACACATGCACAAGCACATTTTGCAAAACCAATTCTAAGTTAATTTTTCAGTTCAAAGCCAATTTTTCAAAGACATGATTTCACAATCTCCCCCTTGATGAAAACATTGGCAACACCACTTAGAATTGAACATTTGGCTTTCACTTTACAAAAGATTTTAAAATCGAAAGGATCAAGGACCAAAAAGAGAAAACACAGAATTCCCCCTTTGACCAAAATGCAAAACAAAATCTCCCCCTGAGAAGGAAAATGTGTGTGAATGTGCAATGTGTCCAAGAATTTCAAAATTCTCCAAACTTCTCCCAAAATTCTCAAACAACTCCCCCTTTTTCTTCTCCCCCCTTTTTCCTTAAACTTTTCAACGATTCCCAAATTTCTCCCCCTTTGACAATGGATTCATCAAGAGTACAAAAGAGAGAACATGTTCAAAATTTTTCCTGTAGCAAAGATTTCACAAGGAGAAACAAGGGAGTGCCAAGATAGGAAAAGATGAGCTCATTCGATCATATAACCTTATATATCACATAATATGCAAAAGACATGATCTTGATGTAATTTTAACAAGTTAGGGAATGACATGCATCTCAACCTCAATTCACCAACTATAGCCAAGTACTAAGCAAAACCTTTAGTAGAAAAACAAAGGCTCAAAGTTGAAGCAAATAATGTATCAGTATGAGCAAGTAGTTTCAACTCCAATCTAGTGGACCAATTTAATCTTTAAACGGTAAAGTGCATGTGGCATGCTTGAAGCATACTTCTTTTATTTCCTTGGAGTGGCATGCTTGAAGCATACATCTTGTCTTTTGAGGGAATGGCATGCTTGAAGCATACATCTTATCTTTTAGGGAAAGCATCCTGAAGCTCATAACTTGAGGCTTTTGCTTTTAACAACCCTTTTTTATTGATTCCCTTTTCTTTTCATTTTTCTTTGATTATAAACATGCAAAAGTGATTAAAAGGTCTTATGAAAGAGTAAAGCTAAAACACACTTGCTTCATAGCCCAAATTTGTCAAGAAGATTCAATATCAAGCATAGAAGAGTAAGATATCACAGAGTATTTAGCTATAGGCAATCAAACCAAGGAATTCCGCAATATCATTTTTAGTTCAAGTGGAACAATTTAGATTATCATATAATAGCACAATTACATAATATATAAAGAAATATGATAAAGTGAGCTCATTAAGTGAAAGAACTTGGCAAGGAAACTCCCACTCAAAACAAACCCATTGGATGAACAATCCCAAGTTCTCCCCGAATAAAAGCAAAACGAGAAGAAGACAAAGGTTTTGTGAAAATGTCTGCCAATTGATGTTCAAGATCCACATGATGAAGCACAATGTTGCCTTTTTCAACATGATCTCTAAGAAAGTGAAATCTGATATCAATGTGTTCAAGAAAGAGAATTACTCAAGAAGTGGCATGAACCAGATGTACTTTTTCTATCAATTCTACATCCTCCAAATTCAGCATCAGAGAAAGCTCTTAAACTAATGCATGAGGAAGCAGAAAGTCAAATGCCAAAATCTTGAGTACCACGGAGATACCTTAAAATCCTCTTGATAGCTTGTCGATGTGAAGCACGCTGGGAAGCTTGAAAACGAGCACACAAGCACACAAAGAACTCCAATTATCTCATCCTCAATAGCATCATCATCATCTTCATCAACAAAGATACTCTCCTGAACATATGCACCTGTAACTGCACTATTTGGACTAGTGCCTTTTGCGAAAACAGAGGTGGAAGAAGCATCTTGAAAAATAACACTTTTAGCACGAGATGCGCGAGTGAAGGAGGAGAACCAATTCTTATCATCGGACATGTGGCGTGAGCATCCGGAATCCACTAGCCATATGTTCTCCTTCCTCGCGTGAGAAGCCTACATAGAAGCAGAAAGTGTCGAGGTCTCGGTACTGGGGTTAGAAATAAGATGTTTAGGAATCCAGTACTGAGACACACGACGCACAACAGTAGGCACAACACGAGCATTCTTATGCACAAAGATAGATTTGTCTTTTCCCGTGTTCTTACCAACAAAAGGTGTTTGCATCACCCTAGGCACATAATGAGAAGTAGAGTGTGCCTTTCTGAAATTAGACCTAGCATTAAACCTTTCTCTCTTTTGTTGTTTAGCTAGTCTAAAGCAAAAGTCTACTAAATGTCCATCTCTACCACAATGAGTGCAAGTGTACTTAAAATGATGTTTTGCTTTAACAGTAGAAGCACATTTTGCATTCATCATAGTAGAAGATAAAAGACCAAATAGATTTAAAGACGCTTTCTTAGGCTCATTGATAATTTCAAATTTTCCACTTTCAAGTGTTTTGACAACAGTGGGAGCATGTGATTTATGATGAGCATAAGAATCAAAACCTAAACATTTGTTATGAGTGCTGACTTTTGATTGATCCAAGATCATGTTTAGGTTTTTCTTTCCTTTAGTGAAACGTTCTAATGACTTTTCCAAGTAATCAATTTTTCGAGAAAGAGTTAAACAATTATTACAGGAACGCCCACTTTTCCTTTTTGCTTATGCATAAGTTGAGCATGAAAGAACCTCATGTGTAAGAAAATCTTCTGTCATTTGAGAAACCCTAGCATTTGCATCATGCAACTTCAATTCTAGTATGGAGCATTTAGAACATGGAATTGTATCATGCAAATCAATGGTAGAACAACTAGCATGTTTAACAAGTTTCTCATTTTTCTCATTTTCAGCATTGATTTGCTCTAACAAGGTAACATGTTCTTTCCTAAGCAAAGTAAGCTCATTGTAAATTAAGTCACATGATTTGCAAGCATCATCATCAGAAATCAAGGTTTTAAGTCTAGCAATTTCAGCATTCAATGACTCAACAACAAAATCATGTTTCTTAATTTTCTTGTCACGTTTATCAAGCAATTTACCAAGTCGAGCAACAGCAATAGCTAATTCAACGTAAGAAGGATCTACCTCATTGAAGTCGCTGTCATGATCGCCCTCGGTGAAGCTGTCGCTGCTTTTGGCCATGAGACACAACCCCGTTAACTCATGCTTGCTTGGAGTTGCATCGTCCTCACCGCCTCCTCGAATCCACATCGCCAAATTGACTTGTTCAAGAGCGGAAAGAACTCGGTGGACAACTTTGCTGTTGATGAAGCTCTTCTTCTTTCTATTACTTGAAGAGAACTTCTTCTCTTTTCTTCTGTCGTTGTCCTTCTCCTCCCTTGATGCTTTACCTGCAAGTTTAGGACAGTTTGGACTAATATGGTCGAGATCACCACACTCATAGCATCTTGGAGGGCCACCACCACCTCTCTTTCTCATTCTCACATTTTGTAAAGCTTTGTTAAAGCGAGAAGAGAGTAGTGACAAGTCTTCTTCTGGGAATTGCTCAATCTGTTCATCGGTTAGTGAAGACAAGAAAGATAGAGCAAAGCTTGAAGCAGCACCATTATGAGATATGCTAGATTGAGATGTCAAAGCAATTGATTTATGATCATTCTTTCTAGCAAGAATATCTAATTCATGAGTTTTCAACTTGGAATAAAGAACATCTAAGGTAAGTGTACTCATGACAGTAGATTCTCTAATGGATGTAACTTTCATCTCCCAAATAGACATGTCTAAAGCACCAAGCAATTGTCTAGCATTAGCAAAGCATCAAAGCTAACTCCAACAAAGACGAAGATTACTAAGAATTTTATTGAAACGCAAAAGTCATCTAGCGACTCACCGGGTTTCATCTCAAATCGCATGTATTCTTTTTTGTAAAGATCTTGACGAACCTCTTTAATAGTGTTAGAACCCTCATGGTAATCACAAAGAGATTTCCATACCTCATATGCGGATCGAAGATGAATCACACGATCGAAGTCGCTACGCCCCAAGCCTTGGATGATCAAGTTGCGCGCTTTGTCGCTTTGCTTCAACATGTGTGCGATTGGTGTCGTTGACGTTGTCGCTAGGTGACTTCATATGGCTTGTAGACCTTCTCCCAAATTGCGAATCCCTGAGCTTGGATGAACGCCTCCATCTTGGCCTTCCAAAACTGAAAATCAACACCATTGAACACACAAGGTTTTGTCGAATAATGATCCATTGATCTAATCACCGATTAAGATAGATTAGAAAAACCTTGCTCGATACTCACTTGTAGGATCAAGCATACGAATATAGCAATCAGAGGGGGTGAATGATTGTGCGGAAGCTAAAACCAAATTCTTGATCTATTAAAAGTTCACCCTGCAACGTAACCAAAATAATTGCCTCGTTTTCGACAAAAACAGAATGATAGAGGTTCGGTAAAACGCGAATTCCCGGAGATCCAACCGTTAGATTGATCTGAAATTTGGACACGAGAAACTAGATTCCAATACGAATCGAACCCAAAAAGAATCAGCTCGATTGGACTTACGGATCAAACGTTATGAGCTTCGCAAGATTGCTGATCCAGAACTTGACGAGAATCAATCTAATCAAAACTTCAAGATTAAACAAGAACGACAAAAGATTGATCAACTAGACTTTGAGAAACACTAGATCAATACCCTAGAGAGGTTTTTGATGGATCAAATCAAGATAAAACTTAAAGAACAAAAACCAATCTAGAACTAGAACAAGCATGCAAACAAGAACCAAAAAGAGAACGTTGAAGCAATGCGGGAACTAGAAGAATTGATCTTTATTTCTTTTGTCTAAAGTACTCCCATCAAAAGAGTACAAACCCTAAACTTTGAGCCCAAGGCTCTATGCGCCTAGCTCTCCTCAATTCGATGCTCTTCAACAGGAGACAACCCTCCTATTTAAAGCACCAACTCATTAAGGAGTTCCGAATACGATTCCTATTCCTAGAAGGAATCAGATTCAACACAACTCTACTTGGCCCAACTCGACCGAAAGTACAACTCTTGCACGCGTATGGCAACCCTACCATACTCACGTGACTAACACTTTGCACGCGTATGGCCACCTGCCATACTCACGTGACTAACACTTTGCACGCGAATGACCTCCTGCCATTCTCACGTGACTAACCATTCTTCATGTGCACCATTCTATTAGCCCGAACGTCCTGCATGACATCCTTGACCACCAAGACCTCAGTTCCTCCTGAACCTAGTCCCGAACCTCAGTTCCTCCATGAACCTAGTTCTGGTCCCGTCATCGACCACATTCGTCTTCGAGCAATACCTGCACATGAACAAACCACAAAACAAATCCGAGCACAAGTCCACGACTTGACTCAATGTCAATCCATGCAACTACTCACATGAGCATTGCATAAAGTCCACTTCAAGCATCATGAAATTCTCACAAATTTCATAATCTCAAAAACAAATCAAAATTCAAAGTCCAAATTTGCACAAACCCTAATCGAGCAAAAAGCCATTCACGATGGACCAAAAAATTTGGTCTGGCGTACATGTAAAACTTACTGTCTTTTAAGAACTTGGTCCCACGCGTAAAAACGAAACTTACTGTTTCTTGTCAAATTGTCAAACACATGCACAAGCACATTTTGCAAAACCAATTCTAAGTTAATTTTTCAGTTCAAAGCCAATTTTTCAGCACATGATTTCACAACCATGAATATTTGATTATACCTTGCGTTCCCATCAAGGAAACTAATGATCTTATGCCCAGATGCGGCATCAATAAGCATATCGGCTATAGGCATTGGGTTTTCATCCTTAGGGGTAGCCTTGTTTATATCCCTGAAGTCAATGCATACCCTAAGTTTTCCATTCTTCTTCATTACCGGAACATTGTTGGAAACCCATTCAGCATACCGACACGGTCTGGTGAACTTGGCTTCTAGTAATCATTATATTTCTTCTTTGATCTTGTCGTATATTGCCGGATTAAAATGCCTAGGTGGCTGTTTGAACGGTCGATACCCAAATTTTGTTGGTAATCGATGCTCGATAAGTTGTCGGCTTAAGCCTGGCATCTCATGGTACTCCCAAGCAAAGAAATCTTTATATTCTTTTAATAATTTTATGAGTTTTCATTTGTACTCTGTGCACAACCTAGCTTTGACGAAGGTTGGCCTTTTCCGATCTCCGTCTCCTATGTCTACTTCTTCGAACGGATCAGCTGAAGTGAACCCTGCCCGAGCCTTTCATCGTCTTTGATATCCTCGATAGCTTCGAGATTATCGGTTGCGTGCCGATAACTCCTTGCTTTCTCTTGTAATGTCTTCACGCTCAGACTGGTTTCCATTGCCGTAGGATTTCGCTCATCCGATCAACCGCGCTGGGTTTTACGCTGATCGGACTGATTCCAGCATCATTAATGCAAATGAAGTCATAGTCTTCTAGTACTGTGCCTGAGATGCATCTGGCTCCTTCATGCGACCAATTTGCATCAGGACTAGCATGGCAACGTGAGCTGATATGTCGTCCTCCACCACCTCGATTGCATCGCCATTCCATTGTATCAGTTTCTGATGCATGGTGGACGGGATGCAGTAGTTGGCGTGGATCTAATCTCTTCCAAGCAGCACACTGTAACTCCCCTTGGCGTCCACTACGAAGAAGGCGGTCGGCAATGTTTTGCTGCCGACTGTCAGTTCGGTTACCATGACGCCTCTAGCCTTCGTGGGATCTCCTGTTAAATCATTCAGGACCATATTGGTCTTGATGAGACCTTCATTAGACTTACCCAACTTCCTGCACGTCGAGTATGGCACCAGGTCGATGGTCGCGCCTCCATCTACCAACATCCTAAATATCGGCTTGCCATCGATGTGCTTTTTTAGGTATAGTGGTTTCAAGTGCCGATGGTCTTCTGAGGTTTTTTGAAGATTGCTTCTTGGGACCCTAGGCACAGCTGTGCACAGGATTCCAGGGCTTGTAACACCCCAAAATTTTGCTTTTCTTAAATTCATGTGTGATTTGGAACTTTGGTGAATTTTTGGAATTTTCTGGAATTTATTTGGATTTATTTGGAATTTATTTGAATTTATTCCATTTTGAAATAATTAAAGAATTTAATTTTGCAAATAAAATTTTGTTGGAAATATTTTATTTGAGTCCCAAATACCCTAAAATATTTTCCGTAATTTTTAGAATTTTTCTCGAGTCATTTGCTATTTTTAATGAATTAAATGAATTATCGGGAATTATTTTAAATATTAAATCGCTGGAAATTCAACTCGGTCGAGTATCGTTTCATCCGACCGAAGTCGGAACCCGAGTCCGACTCGAGTCCGACCGAGCCGCTTGACTCGACCAAACCAGCCCCAACCCTAATCAATCCCAACCGCTGGATCAAGATCCAACGGCCGAGATCCGCCTGCACGGCTTCGAGCCAGATCCGCCCGGATCCGATCGCGCTTCGCGGCGATCGTGGGCCGCTGATCGTGCCACGTGGACGGCCGAGCGCCATCGCTCCGCCGAGTCCGAAGCCGGACTCGCCGCCGGCCGCCGTAGAACTAGGTTTCCGCCTCGCACGAACGCCGAGGCTATTTAAAGCGTGAGACGCCCCCGAGGTTGCCCTCATCTTTGCGCACCTGCCTCTCGAGCCATCTCGCCGAGCCGCCGCTGCTTGCCCGTGACGTGCTCGCCGGAGTTGGAGCCTCGCGCAGCGGTTGAACGCCGATTCTCCGCCGGGCCGTCGCTGCCTTCCGCCGAAGGAGCCTGATCCGGAACCACCGTGGCGCAGACGCAACCAAGGAAGGATTCATCTCGCCGAGCGACCTCGAACGCCGCCGCTCGCTGCCGTTTCGCCTCCTGGTGCCCAAGCCTCGCCGCGCCATCGCCGGACTTCGCGAGCTCGGTGAACCGCCGATCCAGATCGGACGGTTGAGGTGAGTTCACGTGTCCCCAACCCGATTGATCCGGACCGCTGGATTAAGATCCAACGGTTCACAATTGCCACGCGTCGTAGTTGTGTTATTATAGGATTAGATCTGGACCGTCCGATCTAGATCGAACGCCCACAATCAACGAGTAGTTTCAACGTGTTAACCCTGGATCTAATCCGCGCCGCTGATTTTCAAACCAACGGCCGTGATTGCGCCACGCGGTCGGGAAGTTGGACCGACGCGTGGGCCGTCAGACGCTGCTGGCAGGCCACCGACACGCTGGCCTCGCGGTCACCGATCGCACCGCGGACGCCACCCATGACGCCATCGGTGGACCCACCTGCCAGCACTGCGGCCGAGCCTCACTGACGCCGCCGATGACGCTACCCGAGTGGGCCCACATGTCGGGCCGACGCGGAGTCGTGGACCGAGTCCACGGTGGACCCGAGCCGAAGCGTGACTACGCCCATGGACCTACCGACGCCAGCAGACCAATCCAAAGGCTGCCACGTGTCCATGATGACGCAATAATTAATTTCCAAAAGAAAATGATTTATTAATTCGAAATAATGATTTCAGATTTTGTTTCAAACTTCAAACGCTTATAACTTTTATGCTTCAACTCCGATTTGAGTGATTCAAATTTCTAAATTTGTATAAAATTGAGATCTACCTAAATATGAATTTTATTTAATTTTTGGACTAAAGTTTTTCTCTGTAAAATTATTTAAATGATTATTTAAACTTTAAATAATCATAACTTTTATGCGCCTTAACTCCAAATTTGATTTATTCCAGTTTCTAAAAATCCAGAAAATTATGTTCTCTCTGTTTATGGATTTTATTTGGAGTTTTGGGATGTTTTTGCCTAGTGTTTATTTGTGTATTTGCTATTTGCACGCTTTACGAGTAGACGTTGAAGTGCCTAAGGATTCAAGGAGAAGTATTGACTCAGATCCAACTCAAGACCAAGAACAAGTACTTTTGAAGGCAAGTTGTGCTTTGACCATGTTGATCCTATTTCAAATCTATTTTGATTTAAACTATTGCATGCTAGTTCAATTAGAGAAATACTTTGCTTAAACATGGGGATTAGATAAATACCAATTTGTCGTATGACACCTTGATTATTTAAGTATGTGCCATGACCCCTTGTCACCCTAGTTGTGGATTACTAGTTGGACATTATTAAATCGCCAACATGGGTTTAGACCGCTGTAGTACATCGCTTAGACTCGCTACGTGCTCATGACATGATTTTGGACAATCAAATGTTAATATTGACTTAATGATATATTGAACCTGTTTTGGAAAAGTATCATGTGATGTTGATGGCACGTGGTGCATGGTAATCAACTGGGTTTGATAAACAGCTGACCGGGGCATATGGCAAGAGTAATCATGGGCCATTGTGGCATTGGGGATGTTGATTTGGTTCTTCGTAGTCTTGCCCTGGTCACCCTAAGGACTTAACCTTGCAAGCCTTTGAACTGGGTCTAACGTGCAACCACATGTCTCAGAATGGGACGGACCTAGTTGATTAAGTTGCTAATAACGCACTGTGGGACCTCAGGAGGTCAACTACACCCTTTGTGTAAGTTGTACGGGAGCGCATCGGGCCGAGGCCAGTACCCATCTAACGGTTGATTGGCCTAGACTTCGCCTTAGCGAAGGGAAGGGTTAGTGCGCAATAACCGGGGAGGACCACTTGTATTGTTAGAGGTTTCCGAAAGACTTTGTTACTGAACTCGCCTTTGTGGTGTTTGATCTGATCTTGTGGGTAAAGTGCATAACCTCTCGCAGAGTTTAGAATCTATTCGAATAGCCGTGTCCGCTGTATTGACATCGCCGGGAATTACAATCAAGGGTTAGATTTTCTCGTAAATAACTTTGGTTTGAAAGGTTGGGCTGGACTAATAATGAAGTTGATGGAAATGTGGATTAGGATGGGAAAGATGTTTACCAAACTTCTTGAAAAGTTATTTATGTTTTACTTATTTCTACCGCTGAATCTACTTATATTACTTGTCTAAAGCTTTTACTGCAAATATACCTTGAGTTATTCCTTTGTACCAAGCCATGCATATAGTATATTAGCCTGCATTCTCAGGCATGACTTGTCGAGTACCAAGTACTCACCCTTGCCTCAATACAACACTGGGCTTGAAGAGGAGACTACACCACTTTGGAGGAGGAACTCCAAGAGGATCCGTCTACTTAGGGAAGCGAGCCCGCCATTGCCTCGTGGTATACTGGATGGCGCCACGATGTTACCTTATTTGATTTTCCGCCGCTATTATTTCTCTTTTAAATAAGTATCGCTCATGCGAGGCGCATACATTTGTGACTTGACCATAAGGTTGAGTAACCAGCTTGGTTATTTAAATAAAGTACTTTGATAGTATCGATTGGTATGATTGTGATATTTACCGATGTTAAGACTGTGTGCACTAGCGCTGCTCCTGGACTAGTGCCGAATACACAGAGGGTCCGGATTTGCAAATTCGGGGTCCCGACAGAGGTGGTATCGTGAGCCATACTTGACCGTAGGCTCAACCCAAAGCTAGAATGGTCGTAGTGAGGATAAAACATATTTTCTAAAAGCTAAAAGTTTGTCAAGATAAGAAATGACATATCGACTTATCCCCTTCTCTCTTTTCTTGTCTCTTGCTGAAATTTTTCCTTACCTTGTCACAATTCAAAAATTTCGAGTTCTCACGTAAGCACTCTTGTGACAGATGGAGGAAGAGTTCAACTACGTTGATCTCGGGAGTTGGTCACGCCATGGAACTTTGGCATATGCTACAAATTCCTGAGATTTTGAGAAGCCGCAATACCAAGTGGAAGTGATCGACAAGCGGGATTGATCAAGGCTTGGGACGTGAAGATTGAGGTACCGCTAGGAAAAAGGGCCTGTGCAATCGCTCGATACATCAGACCGCCAGGAGATCTACAATGCAGATGGGTATCCAAGAAGTATCACGACGCCGCAATGCGCACATTACCCGTATTCACGCCAGAGAGTTGGAGAGCACGGTGTTCCGTTATCACCCGCAAGCAGCGATAACCTTCTTGACGAAGGAGATTCAGATGTCCTATGCCACTGCCATACAGCTTGGCACGATTTATTGTCGCCAGGAGGATGTACTAGATAATACAAGCAAGGAGCTACGAAGGCCCGCAAGGAGATCACGACAGAGAAGAACAGATGGCGGGAAGCTCAAGAGTATGTGGCACACCTTTGGCGAAGGATTGACGAGTTGGAGATGACTTTGTACCTGACCTGCACTCCAGAGCCAAGATTGAGCTACACGAGCCGCATCCGTGAGGAGTCGATCTCGATGAGGACATCGCTTCTTCGACTACCACAGATGACACAGCTTGCCGGACATGGCAATCGCTTTCGCGCCTATGCCGCAAAGATCCGCACTCCAGTGCCGTGGAGGTTTTCTCGATGAGTGAGCATAGGTTCTATAGTGAGACTCCTTCGCCGAGTCGAGTCATAGAATAAAGAGTCACCCTTTAGGCGTTAGACTCAGAGTTAGTTCGATTTGGATTTGCTTTGTTTGTCGAGTGTGCAAGATGTGTTGCAAGGCCCTTAGGCATTGTAAGCAGCCATACCAAGTTATTAATAATAAAGTTGGACCTTAAGGTTACACCTTTCGCCCGCATAAGTTCCATATTACTTGTCTATTCTTGTTTCCCTCTCATCTCTAAACCTAGAGCAAATCGACAGATGGTGAACACCCGTGGGAACTTTGGAAGCAATGGGAGTGGATCTCGCCAGCCAGAAAACCCCAATGATGGAGCACCAAAGACCACCACTGGATGTGCAGAATTTCGAGCTTTTCTCACGCCTGCACTCGCTTGATGCATGCTATGATGCAACAAATGCAACACGTCATCGCCAGGCCATCGCTAATCAAGTTAATCAGTGACCACGCCGTAATACAAGACTGCCAGAGTTCATGAGGACTCACCCACCCACTTTCTTCTCGGGAATGCCAATCCATTGGAGGCCGATGATTGGTTAAGATCAATCGAGAGGAAGCTACACATAGCTCAATGCATAGGAAATGAGAAGGTACTCTACGCTTCTCATCGCTTGGAAGGAACAAATTACGAATGGTGGGAGAATTTCGTGCCACGCAAGAGAACCCTCAAGATATCACTTGGGAAGAGTTCACACCGCATTCGACAAGATCACGTGCCTCGAAGGAATCATGGACCTTAAGAAGGAGGAGTTCAGAGCATCAAGCAAGGTAATCAGCCATGGTCGACTACCCGAACAAGTTCACACAGCCTAGCACGCTACGCACCGAGGATGTAGCGACAGATAAATCCGCATAGCCTCGCTTTTATGAAGGGACTCAACTCAGATTGCAAGTAGGATTGATCACCCACACCTTTCCGCATTTCCAAGAGTTGGTGAATAAGGCGCTTATTCTTGAGGACAAGCGCAAGGAACTGGATGAGAACAGAAGTGCAGGATGCAACAAAGAAGGATCACGCCAAGGAACGCAATGCAGCTTGAGAGTTGCACCAAATCAATTCTTCGATTCCAACCACGCACGCAACAAGGACACCATCCCCAAAGCACCAAGACCTGTCAATCAAAACTACTGCACTGACCCCCGCTAAACGCTACTCTGTGCAACAAGAAGGAACAGTGAGACGCCTGCTACAATCGCAACGAGCCGTGACACTTTGCCAACAGCTTGTCCAAAGAAGACAAAGCAGAGTGACCCTGGCCGCTTCAATCTAGGAACCACCCCAGCCTAGGACGCCAAAGACCAGAGCCACACCCTGCATCGTGGTGAGAGGCCGAGTCAACCATGTCACCGCAGATGCACTACGTAATCGCTACTGACGTCAGATCGGGTAAGTTACTTGTTAACTCAAGACTGCACAGCTTTGTTTGACTCGAGCTTCAGATTCGCTTGTTTCGCAAGGCTTTGCTACTAGAAATGATTTGGGGATTGCAAGACTTAGATGCATGCTTTTAGTTCAAACCCTGGTTCAACTCCGAACGAAAGTAGGATGTTCCGGTGAGAATACTAATAGGTGGAATAGAATTCCTAGCAAACCTTATAATTTTGGAGACCTGCACCTTAGACGTCATATTGGGAATGGATTGGTTATCCAAGCACAAGGCCGTATTGGATTGTGGACGAAGGACTATCTCGCTTGAGAGCCCGTGTGGGAAGAAAGTGGAATTTCAAGCCACCGCAGCTTAGAGATGGACAGCTTGATGGTTAACAGCATCAAGGCAATCAGCATAGAGGATGTCTCAAGAGTGAATGAGTACCCAGATGTTTTTCCTAAAGATCTACCTCGGTATGCCGCAGACAGGACATAGAGTTTGTGATAGAGCTTGTACTGCACAAAGACCGATAGCAAAGAGACCCTATCTGATGTCTACCGAGGAGTTGGTAGAGATGAAGAAACAAATAGAAGAGTTAATGGAGAAAGGATTTATCAGACCGAGTTCGTCGCCGTGGGGAGCACCAGTTTTGTTTGTCAAGAAGAAGGACGGGAGTTTCAGGATGTGCATTGACTATCGTGCGCTCAATGAAGTCACCGTGAAGAATAAGTATCCGCTACCCAGGATTGATGATTTGTTTGATCGCTTGAGAGGAGCCGGAGTTTTCCAAGATTGATCTCGAGATCGATACCATCGCTTGAAGATCCGATCGTAAGATATTCAAGATCGCATTCTCGCCAAGATATGGACATTACGAGTTTACAGTTATGTCCTTTGGATTGACAAATGCGCCAGCTTATTTCATGAATATGATGAATAAGGTGTTCATGGAATATTTGGACAAGTTTGTCGTCGTGTTCATAGACGATATCCTAATCTACTCTAAGACAGAGGATGAACATGCCGAACACTTAAGGCGAGTTTTGGAAAAGCCGAGGAACAAAGAACTTTTCGCCAAGTTCAGCAAGTGTGATTTTTGGAAGGACAAGGTGGAGTTTCTTGGACATGTAATGACCGCATGAAGGAGTCGCCAGAGATCCAAGCAAAGTAGAAGTCGTGTTACATTGGGAATACCAAAGACGGTGACCTGCATTCTGAGTTTCCTTGGAATGGCAGATACTACCGCCGCTTCATCGAAGGCTTCTCGACAATTGCGAAACCTCTTACGCAATTGTCAAGAAGGAAAAGAAGTTTGCATGGACGCCAGAATGTGAGAAAGGATTTCAGAGTCAAGAAGCGATTGACATCAAGACCGTGTTAGTTCTACCTGATGTTGCTCAAAGCTTCGATATTTATTGTGACGATCGCGCCAAGGACTTGGATGTGTGCCGATGCAGAATGGAAAGGTCGCCGCTATGCATCAAGGCGCTTGAGGCCGCATGAGGAAAATTATCCGACACATGACTTAGAGTTAGGCCGTAGTGCATGCTTTGAAGATATGGCGCCACTATCTCGATTGGAAACAGATGTGAAGTATATACGGATCATAAGAGTTTTAAGTACATATTCACCCAAATGGATCTCGAATATGAGGCAGAGGAGATGGTTAGAGTTGATCAAGGACTATAATGTTGGAATCCATTACCATCCCGGAAGGCCAACGAGTAGCCGATGCTCGAGTCGGAAAAGCCATACCGTGAGTGCGTTGCTAGCCACAAGTCGATGAGTTATGTGAGGATTTTCAAAAGATGAAGATTGAGATTGTACCTAGCGGATTCTGGCCGCATTGGAAGTAAAGCCTACTTTAGAGGACCAGATCCGAGAAGGATGTATGGATGATGACAAGATCCGCAGGATTAAGTCCATCAAGGAGGAAGGCAAGGCAGAGGACTTCAAGTTGGATGAGCAAGGCACGTTATGGATGAAGGATCGGATTTGTGTGCCTAACAAGAAGGAGTTAAAGCAATCGATTCTCGAAGAAGCCCATGACTCCAAGTATTCAATTCATCCCGAAGCGCCAAGATGTATCAGATCTCAAGGAGAGATTCGTGGCCGAGTATGAAACGTGAAGTTGCCGAGCATGTTGCATTGTGCGACGATGCCGAGAGAGTCAAGGCAATGCATCGTAGACCAGCAGGATTGCTACAACCGCCGAAAATACCTCGAGTGGAAGTGGGAGGAAATCGGAATGGATTTCATTACCGGCTTGTCAAGACTCAAGGAGGTTATGACTCCATATGGGTTATAGTGGATCGCTTGACTAAAGTAGCCCATTTTATCCCCGTGAAGATCACTTACTCGGGAGATAAATTAGCGTAATTATACATGATCAGATTGTCTGCTTGCACGGAGTGCCAAAGAGGATTGTATCGACAGAGGTACCCAATTTACCTCAAGGTTCGGAATAAGTTGCATGAAGCCATGGGAACCCGCTTGAACTTCAAGATACCTTATCATCCACAGACGGATGGACAGATCGAAAGAGTCAACCAGATTCGAGGATATGTTGAGAGCTTGTGCATTAGCTTATGCTACCTCTTGGGATAAGAGTTTGCCGTATGCCGAAGTTCGCATTACAACAATAGTTATCGTGCTAGTTTACGATGTCACCTTTGAGGCATCAGATGGTCGACTCGCCTGACGCCATTGAATTGGAATGAGACCGGCGAGCGCCGTGTCTTTGGGCCTGATATTCTTCAAGAGGTCAAGAGCAGATCGCTATGATTAGGAAAGGTTGAAGATAGCCCAATCTCGATGTAAGAGTTATGTTGACAATCGTCGCCGAGACTTGAGTTTTGAACCGTAAGACTTTGTTTACCTCAGAGTTACGCCTCGTGGGAGTTAAGAGGTTCCATGCCAAAGGGAAACTTGCACCTGCTATGTTGGACCATTTAAGATTGTGAGCCGCAGAGGCGAGGTTGCTTATCACCGGAGTTGCCACAACAAGTAGCAGGAGTGCATGACGATTCCATGTGTCCTGGCTTGAAGAAGTGTCTCCGAGTTCCCGAGGAATGCAGACACCGCTAGAGTCAATTGAGTTGCAAGAGGATTTGACTTATAAGGAGCATCCCGTGAGGATTCTAGACACAATGGATCGAGAAACTAGAAACAAGTCAACCTGCTTCAGAGAGTTCAAAGTGGAGCAACCATGAAGAAAGCGGTTTACTTTGGGAGTCACAAGAGGATTTGAAGAAAGAGTTTCCAAACCTATTCTCAGAGGAGCCTCAATCTCTGTGGACTAGATTCTATTAAGGGGGAGGTTTGTAACACCCCAAAATTTTGCTTTTCTTAAATTCATGTGTGATTTGGCACTTTGGTGAATTTTTGGAATTTTCTCGAATTTATTTGGATTTATTTGGAATTTATTTGAATTTATTCCATTTTGAAATAATTAAAGAATTTAATTTTGCAAATAAAATTTTGTTGGAAATATTTTATTTGAGTCCCAAATACCCTAAAATATTTTCCAGAATTTTTCTCGAATTTTTCTCGAGTCATTTGCTATTTTTAATGAATTAAATGAATTATCGGGAATTATTTTAAATATTAAATCGCTGGAAATTCAACTCGGTCGAGTATCGTTCATCCGACCGAAGTCGGAACCCGAAGTCGGACTCGAGTCCGACCGAGCCGCTTGACTCGACCAAACCAGCTCCCAACCCTAATCAATCCCAACCGTTGGATCAAGATCCAACGGCCGAGATCCGCCTGCAGACGGCTCGAGCCGTGATCCGCCCGGATCCGATCGCGCCAGGCGATCGTGGGCCGCTGATCGTGCCACGGACGGCCGAGCGCCATCGCTCCGCCGAGTCCGAGCCGGACTCGCCGCCGCGCCGCCGCCGTGTAGAACTAGGTTTCCGCTCGCACGAACGCCGAGGCTATTTAAAGCGTGAGACGCCCCCGAGGTTGCCTCATCTTTGCGCACTGCTCTCTCGAGCCATCTCGCCGAGCCGCCGCTGCTTGCCCGTATGTGCTCGCCGGAGTTGGAGCCTGCGGCGCAGCGGTTGAACGCCGATTCCGCCGCCGTCCGCCGCCTTCCGCCGAGAAGGAGCCAGATCCGGAACCACCATGGCGAGACGCAACCGGCGAAGGATTCATCTCGCCGAGCGACTCGAACGCCGCCGCTCGCCGTCGTTCGCCTCTGGTGCCCAAGCCTCGCCGCGCCATCGCCGGACTTCGCGAAGCTGGCGGAACCGCCGAGATCCAGACGGACGGCTGAGGTGAGTTCACGTGTCCCCAACCCGATTGATCTCGACCGCTGGATTAAGATCCAACGGTTCACAATTGCCACGCGTCGTAGTAGTGTTATTATAGGATTAGATCTCGACCGCCCGATCTAGATCGAACGCCCACGATCAACGAGTAGTTTCAACGTGTTAACCCTGGATCTAATCCGCGCCGCTGATTTTCAAACCAACGGCCGTGATTGGCGCCACGTGTCGGAAGTTGGACCGACGCGGTCGTCAGACGCTGCTGGCAGGCGTACCGACACGCTGGGCCCGCGTGTCGGCCGATCGCACCGCGGACGCCACCCATGACGCCATCGGTGGACCCACCGCCGTCGACTGCGGCCGAGCCCCGCCGACGCCGGGCCGATGACGCTACCCGAAAGCGGGCCCACATGTCGGGCCGACACGTGAGTCGTGGACCGAGTCCACGGTGGACCCGAGCCGAGCGTGGACTACGCCCATGGACCGGCCGACGCCAGCAGACCAATCCAGTGCTGCCACATGTCCATGATGACGCAATAATTAATTTCCAAAAAGAAAATGATTTATTAATTCGAAATAATGATTTCAGATTTTGTTTCAAACTTCAAACGCTTATAACTTTTATGCTTCAACTCCGATTTGAGTGATTCAAATTTCTAAATTTGTATAAAATTGAGATCTACCTAAATATGAATTTTATTTAATTTTTGGACTAAAGTTTTTCTCTGTAAAATTATTTAAATGATTATTTAAACTTTAAATAATCATAACTTTTATGCCTTAACTCCAAATTTGATTTATTCCAGTTTCTAAAAATCCAGAAAATTATGTTCTCTCTGTTTATGGATTTTATTTGGAGTTTTGGGATGTTTTTGCCTAGTGTTTATTTGTGTATTTGCTATTTGCACGCTTTACGAGTAGACGTTGAAGTGCCTAAGGATTCAAGGAGAAGTATTGACTCAGATCCAACTCAAGACCAAGAACAAGTACTTTTGAAGGCAAGTTGTGCTTTGACCATGTTGATCCTATTTCAAATCTATTTTGATTTAAACTATTGCATGCTAGTTCAATTAGAGAAATACTTTGCTTAAACATGGGGATTAGATAAATACCAATTTGTCGTATGACACCTTGATTATTTAAGTATGTGCCATGATCCCTTGTCACCCTAGTTGTGGATTACTAGTTGGACATTATTAAATCGCCAACATGGGTTTAGACCGCTGTAGTACATCGCTTAGACCGCTACGTGCTCATGACATGATTTTGGACAATCAAATGTTAATATTGACTTAATGATATATTGAACCTGTTTTGGAAAAGTATCATGTGATGTTGATGGCACGTGGTGCATGGTAATCAATCGGGTTTGATAAACGCTGACCGGGCATATGGCAAGAGTAATCAGTGGGCCAGCTTGTGGCATTGGGGATGTTGATTTGGTTCTTCGTAGTCTTGCCCTGGTCACCCTAAGGACTTAACCTTGCAAGCCTTTGAACTGGGTCTAACGTGCAACCACATGTCTCAGAATGGGACGGACCTAGTTGATTAAGTTGCTAATAACGCACTGTGGGACTCAGGAGGTCAACTACACCCTTTGTGTAAGTTGTACGGGGAGCGCATCGGCCGAGGCCAGGTACCCATCTAACGGCTGATTGGCCTAGACTTCGCCTTAGCGAAGGGAAGGGTTAGTGCGCAATAACCGGGAGGACCACTTGTATTGTTAGAGGTTTCCGAAAGACTTTGTTACTGAACTCGCCTTTGTGGTGTTTGACTGTATCTTGTGGGTAAAGTGCATAACCTCTGCAGAGTTTAGAATCTATTCGAATAGCCGTGTCCGCGGTATTGGACATCGCCGGGAATTACAATAAGGGTTAGATTTTCTCGTAAATAACTTTGGTTTGAAAGGTTAATGGACTAATAATGAAGTTGATGGAAATGTGGATTAGGATGGGAAAGATGTTTACCAAACTTCTTGAAAAGTTATTTATGTTTTACTTATTTCTACCGCTTTCGAATCTACTTATATTACTTGTCTAAAGCTTTTTACGCAAATATACCTTGAGTTATTCCTTTGTACCAAGCCATGCATATAGTATATTAGCCTGCATTCTGCATGACTTGTCGAGTACCAAGTACTCACCCTTGCCTCAATACAACACCAGCTTGAAGAGGAGACTACACCGCCTTTGGAGGAGGAACTCCAAGAGGATCCGCCTACTTAGGGAAGCGAGCCCACCGGTTGCCTGTGGTATACTGGATGGCGCCACGATGTTACCTTATTTGATTTTCCGCCGCTATTATTTCTCTTTAAATAAGTATCGCCTCGCGAGGCGTACATTTGTGACTTGACCATAAGGTTGAGTAACCAGTTTGGTTATTTAAATAAAGTACTTTGATAGTATCGATTGGTATGATAGTGATATTTACCGAGGTTAAGACTGTTTGCACTACCGCGATCCTCGACAAGTGCTGAATACACAGAGGGTCCGGATTTGCAAATTCGGGGTCCCGACAGAGGTGGTATCAGAGCCATACTTGACTGTAGGCTCAACCCTAAGCTAGAATGGTCGTAGTGAGGATAAAACCTATTTTCTAAAAGCTAAAAGTTTGTCAAGATAAGAAATGACATCTCGACTTATCCCCTTCTCTCTTTTCTTGTCTCTTGCTGAAATTTTTCCTTACCTTGTCACAATTCAAAAATTTCGAGTTCTCACGTAAGCACTCTTGTGACAGATGGAGGAAGAGTTCAACTACGTTGATCTGGGAGTTGGTCACGCCGCGGAACTTTGGCATATGCTACAAATTCTCGGAGATTTTGAGAAGCCGCAATACCAAGTGGAAGTGATCAGACAAGCGGGATTGATCAAGGCTTGGGACGTGAAGATTGAGGTACCTGCTAGGAAAAAGGGCCCAGGCAATCGCCCGATACACCAGACCGCCAGAGATCTACAATGCAGATGGGTATCCAAGAAGTATCACGACGCGCAATGCGGCACATTACCCGTATCTACGCCAGAGAGTTGGAGAGCACGGTGTTCCGTTATCACCCGCGCAGCGATAACCTTCTTGACCCGAAGGAGATTCAGGATGTCCTATGCCACGGTTACACAGTTGGCACGATTTATTGTCGCCCAGGAGGATGTACTAGATAATACAAGCAAGGAGCTACAGAAGGCCCGCAAGGAGATCACGACAGAGAAGAACAGATGGCGGGAAGCTCAAGAGTATGTGGCACACCTTTTGCGAAGGATTGACGAGTTGGAGATGACTTTGTACGGACCAGACCCAGAGCCAAGATTGAGCTACACGAGCCGATCCAGAGGAGTCGATCTCGATGAGGACATCGCTTCTTCGACTACCACAGATGACACAGCTTGCCGGACATGGCAATCGCTTTCGCGCTTATGCCGCAAAGATCCGCACTCCAGGCCGTGGAGGTTTTCTCGATGAGTGAGCATAGGTTCTATAGTGAGACTCCTTCGCGAGTCGAGTCATAGAATAAAGAGTCACCCTTTAGGCGTTAGACTCCGTGAGTTAGTTCGATTTGGATTTGCTTTGTTTGTCGAGTGTGCAAGATGTGTTGCAAGGCCCTTAGGCATTGTAAGCAGCCATACCAAGTTATTAATAATAAAGTTGGACCTTAAGGTTACACCTTTCGCCCGCATAAGTTCCATATTACTTGTCTATTCTTGTTTCCTCTCATCTCTAAACCTAGAGCAAATCGGACAGATGGTGAACACCCGTGGGAACTTTGGAAGCAATGGGAGTGGATCTCGCCAGCAGAAAACCCCAATGATGGAGCACCAAAGACCACCACCGGATGTGCAGAATTTTGGAGCTTTTCTCGCTGCCTGCACTCGCTTGATGCATGCTATGATGCAACAAATGCAGCACGTCATCGCCAGGCCATCGCTAATCAAGTTAATCAGTGACCACGCCGTAATACAAGACTGCCGAGTTCATGAGGACTCACCCACCCACTTTCTCTCGGGAATGCCAATCCATTGGAGGCCGATGATTGGTTAAGATCAATCGAGAGGAAGCTACACATAGCTCAATGCATAGGAAATGAGAAGGTACTCTACGCTTCTCATCGCTTGGAAGGAACAAATACGAATGGTGGGAGAATTTCGTGCCACGCAAGAGAACCCTCAAGATATCACTTGGGAAGAGTTCACAACAGATTCGACAAAGATCACGTGCCTCAAGGAATCATGGACCTTAAGAAGGAGGAGTTCAGAGCATCAAGCAAGGTAATCACCAGCTGGTCGACTACCCGAACAAGTTCACACAGCTAGCACGCTACGCACTGAGGATGTAGCGACAGATAAATCCGCATACCTCGCTTTATGAAGGGACTCAACTCAGATTGCAAGTAGGATTGATCACCCACACCTTTCCAGATTTCCAAGAGTTGGTGAATAAGGCGCTTATTCTTGAGGACAAGCGCAAGGAACTGGATGAGAACAGAAGTGCAGGATGCAACAAAGCAAGGATCACGCCAAGGAACGCAATAGCGGCGCTTGAGAGTTGCACCAAATCAATTCTTCAGATTCCAACCACGTAATGCAACAAGGACACCATCCTCAAAGACCAAGACCTGTCAATCAAAACTACTGCACTCACCCTCGCCGTAAACGCTTACTCCAGCAACAAAGAAGGAACAAAGTGAGACGCCGCTACAATCGCAACGAGCCAGACACTTTGCCAACAGCTTGTCCAAAGAAGACAGCAGGAGTGACCCTGCCGCTTCAATCTAGGAACCACCCCAGCCTAGGACGCCAAAGACCAGGAGCCACACCCTGCATCGTGGTGAGAGGCCGAGTCAACCATGTCACCGCAGATGCACTACAGAATGCTACTGACGTCAGATCGGGTAAGTTACTTGTTAACTCAAGACTGCAATGCTTTGTTTGACTCGAGCTTCAGATTCGCTTGTTTCGCAAGGCTTTGCTACTAGAAATGATTTGGGGATTGCAAGACTTAGATGCATGCTTTTAGTTCAAACCCCTGGTTCAACTCCGAACGAAAGTAGGATGTTCCGGGTGAGAATACTAATAGGTGGAATAGAATTCCTAGCAAACCTTATAATTTTGGAGACCTGCACCTTAGACGTCATATTGGGAATGGATTGGTTATCCAAGCACAAGGCCGTATTGGATTGTGGACGAAGGACTATCTCGCTTGAGAGCCCGTGTGGGAAGAAAGTGGAATTTCAAGCCACTGCAGCTTAGAGATGGACAGTTGATGGTTAACAGTACCAAGGCAATCGCATAGAGGATGTCTCAAGAGTGAATGAGTACCCAGATGTTTTTCCTAAAGATCTACCTGGTATGCCGCAGACAGTGGACATAGAGTTTGTGATAGAGCTTGTACTGCACAAAGACCGATAGCAAAGAGACCCTATCTGATGTCTACCGAGGAGTTGGTAGAGATGAAGAAACAGCTAGAAGAGTTAATGGAGAAAGGATTTATCAGACCGAGTTCGCCGCCGTGGGGAGCACCAGCTTTTGTTTGTCAAGAAGAAGGACGGAGTTTCAGGATGTGCATTGACTATCGTGGCGCCAATGAAGTCACCGTGAAGAATAAGTATCCGCTACCCAGGATTGATGATTTGTTTGATCGGTTGAGAGGAGCCGGAGTTTTCCCAAGATTGATCCGAGATCGATACCATCGCTTGAAGATCCGATCAAGATATTCAAGATCGCATTCTCGCCAAGATATGGACATTACGAGTTTACGCTTATGTCCTTTGGATTGACAAATGCGCCACTTATTTCATGAATATGATGAATAAGGTGTTCATGGAATATTTGGACAAGTTTGTCGTCGTGTTCATAGACGATATCCTAATCTACTCTAAGACAGAGGATGAACATGCCGAACACTTAAGGCGAGTTTTGGAAAAGCCGAGGAACAAAGAACTTTTCGCCAAGTTCAAGAAGTGTGATTTTTGGAAGGACAAGGTGGAGTTTCTTGGACATGTAATGACCGCATGAAGGAGTCGCCAGAGATCCAAGCAAAGTAGAAGCTGTGGTTACATTGGGAATGTACCAAAGACGGTGACCCAGATTCTGAGTTTCCTTGGAATGGCAGGATACTACCGCCGCTTCATCGAAGGCTTCTCGACAATTGCGAAACCTCTTACGCAATTGTCAAGAAGGAAAAGAAGTTTGCATGGACGCTAATGTGAGAAAGGATTTCAGAGTCAAGAAGCGATTGACATCAAGACCGGTGTTAGTTCTACCTGGATGTTGCTCAAAGCTTCGATATTTATTGTGACGATCGCGCCAAGGACTTGGATGTGTGGCCGATGCAGAATGGAAAGGTCGCCGCTATGCATCAAGGCGCTTGAGGCCGCATGAGGAAAATTATCCGACACATGACTTAGAGTTAGCCGCCGTAGTGCATGCTTTGAAGATATGGCGTCACTATCTCGATTGGAAACAGATGTGAAGTATATACGGATCATAAGAGCCTTAAGTACATATTCACCCAAATGGATCTGAATATGAGGCAGAGGAGATGGTTAGAGTTGATCAAGGACTATAATGTTGGAATCCATTACCATCCCTGAAGGCCAACGTAGTAGCCGATGCTCGAGTCGGAAAAGCCATACCGTGAGTGCGTTGCTAGCCACAAGTCGATGAGTTATGTGAGGATTTTCAAAAGATGAAGATTGAGATTGTACCTAGCGGATTCTTGGCCGCATTGGAAGTAAAGCCTACTTTAGAGGACCAGATCCGAGAAGGATGTATGATGATGACAAGATCCGCAGGATTAAGTCCATCAAGGAGGAAGGCAAGGCAGAGGACTTCAAGTTGGATGAGCAAGGCACGTTATGGATGAAGGATCGGATTTGTGTGCCTAACAAGAAGGAGTTAAAGCAATCGATTCTCGGAAGAAGCCCATGACTCCAAGTATTCAATTCATCCCGAAGCGCCAAGATGTATCAGATCTCAAGGAGAGATTCTCGTGGCCGAGTATGAAACGTGAAGTTGCCGAGCATGTTGCATTGTGCGACGATGCCGAGAGTCAAGGCAATGCATCGTAGACCAGCAGGATTGCTACAACCGCTGAAAATACCGAGTGGAAGTGGGAGGAAATCGGAATGGATTTCATTACCGGCTTGTCAAGACTCAAGGAGGTTATGACTCCATATGGGTTATAGTGGATCGCTTGACTAAAGTAGCCCATTTTATCCTCGTGAAGATCACTTACTCGGAGATAAATTAGCGTAATTATACATGATCAGATTGTCTGCTTGCACGGAGTGCCAAAGAGGATTGTATCGGACGAGGTACCCAATTTACCTCAAGGTTCTGGAATAAGTTGCATGAAGCCATGGGAACCCGCTTTGAACTTCAAGATGCCTTATCATCCATGCACGGATGGACAGATCGAAAGAGTCAACCAGATTCGAGGATATGTTGAGAGCTTGTGCATTAGCTTATGCTACCTCTTGGGATAAGAGTTTGCCGATGCCGAGTTCAGCTTACAACAATAGTTATCAAAGCTAGTTTACGATGTCACCTTTGAGGCATCAGATGGTCGACTTCGCTTCGGACGCCATTGAATTGGAATGAGACCGGCGAGCGCCGTGTCTTTGGGCCTGATATTCTTCAAGAGGCTAAAGAGCAGATTGCTATGATTAGGGAAAGGTTGAAGATAGCCCAATCTCGACAGAAGAGTTATGTTGACAATCGTCGCCGAGACTTGAGTTTTGAACCAGAAGACTTTGTTTACCTCAGAGTTACGCCTCTCAGGGGAGTTAAGAGGTTCCATGCCAAAGGGAAACTTGCACCCCGTTATGTTGGACCATTTAAGATTGTGAGCCGCAGAGGCGAGGTTGCTTATCAGCTGGAGTTGCCACAGTCGTTAGCAGGAGTGCATGACGTATTCCATGTGTCCCAGTTGAAGAAGTGTCTCCGAGTTCTTGAGGAACAGACACCGCTAGAGTTAATTGAGTTGCAAGAGGATTTGACTTATAAGGAGCACCCCGTGAGGATTCTAGACACAATGGATCGAGAAACTAGAAACAAGTCAACCCGCTTCAGAGAGTTCAAGGAGCAACCATGAAGAAAGCGGTTTACTTTGGGAGCGAAGAGGATTTGAAGAAAGAGTTTCCAAACCTATTCTCAGAGTGAGCCCCAATCTCTGTGGACGAGATTCTATTAAGGGGGAGGTTTGTAACACCCCAAAATTTTGCTTTTCTTAAATTCATGTGTGGTTTGGCACTTTGGTGAATTTTTGGAATTTTCTGGAATTTATTTGGATTTATTTGGAATTTATTTGAATTTATTCCATTTTGAAATAATTAAAGAATTTAATTTTGCAAATAAAATTTTGTTGGAAATATTTTATTTGAGTCCCAAATACTCCTAAAATATTTTCCAGAATTTTTCGAATTTTTCTCGAGTCATTTGCTATTTTTAATGAATTAAATGAATTATCGGGAATTATTTTAAATATTAAATCGCTGGAAATTCAACTCGGTCGAGTATCGTTCATCCGATCGAAGTCGAACCCGAAGTCGGACTCGAGTCCGACCCGAGCCGCTTGACTCGACCAAACCAGCCTTAACCCTAATCAATCCCAACCGCTGGATCAAGATCCAACGGCCGAGATCCGCCTGCATCGTTCGAGCCGTGATCCGCCCGGATCCGATCGCGCCCGCGCGATCGTGGGCCGCTGATCGTGCCACGTGGGCTACCGAGCGTCATCGTCTCCGCCGAGTCCGAGCCGGACTCGCCGCCCCGCCGCCGTGTAGAACTAGGTTTCCGCTCGCACGAACGCCGAGGCTATTTAAAGCGTGAGACGCCCCTCGAGGTTGCCCTCATCTTTGCGCACCCGTTCCTCGAGCCATCTCGCTCGAAAGCCGCCGCTGCTTGCCCGTGCACGTGCTCGCCGGAGTTGGAGCCCTGCGGCGCGCGGTTGAACGCCGATTCGCCGCCGCCTGCCGTCGTCTTCCGCCGAAGGAGCCTGATCCGGAACCACCATGGCGAGACGCAACCGGCTGAAGGATTCATCTCGCCGAGCGACTCAAACGCCGCCGCTCGGGCTCGTCGTTTCGCCTCTGGTGCCCAAGCCTCGCCGCCATCGCCGGACTTCGCGAAGCTCGGTGAACCGCCGATCCAGACGGACGGTTGAGGTGAGTTCACGTGTCCCCAACCCGATTGGATCCGGACCGCTGGATTAAGATCCAACGGTTCACAATTGCCACGCGCCGTAGTAGTGTTATTATAGGATTAGATCTGGACCGTCCGATCTAGATCGAACGCCCACGCATCAACGAGTAGTTTCAACGTGTTAACCCTGGATCTAATCCGCGCCGCTGATTTTCAAACCAACGGCCGTGATTGCGCCACGTGTCGGGAAGTTGGACCGACGCGGTCGCCGTGACGCGCTGCTGGCAGCGTGTGGCCACCGACACGCTGGGCCCGCGTGTCGGCCGATCGCGACCGCGGACGCCACCCATGACGTCATCGGTGGACCCACCTGTCAGCACCGTGGGCTGAGCCCCGCTGACGTCAGCGATGACGTCACCCGAGTGGGCCCACATGTCAGCGACACGTGGAGTCGTGGACCGAGTCCACGGTGGACCCGAGCCGAGCGTGGACTACGTCCATGGACCGGCTGACGTCAGCAGACCAATCCAGTGCTGCCACGTGTCCATGATGACGCAATAATTAATTTCCGAAAAAGAAAATGATTTATTAATTCGAAATAATGATTTGATTTTGTTTCAAACTTCAAACGCTTATAACTTTTATGCTTCAACTCCGATTTGAGTGATTCAAATTTCTAAATTTGTATAAAATTGAGATCTACCTAAATATGAATTTTATTTAATTTTTGGACTAAAGTTTTTCTCTGTAAAATTATTTAAATGATTATTTAAACTTTAAATAATCATAACTTTTAAGGCCTTAACTCCAAATTTGACGATTCCAGTTTCTAAAAATCCAGAAAATTATGTTCTCTCTGTTTATGGATTTTATTTGGAGTTTTGGGATGTTTTTGCCTAGTGTTTATTTGTGTATTTGCTATTTGCACGCTTTACGAGTAGACGTTGAAGTGCCTAAGGATTCAAGGAGAAGTATTGACTCAGATCCAACTCAAGACCAAGAACAAGTACTTTTGAAGGCAAGTTGTGCTTTGACCATGTTGATCCTATTTCAAATCTATTTTGATTTAAACTATTGCATGCTAGTTCAATTAGAGAAATACTTTGCTTAAACATGGGGATTAGATAAATACCAATTTGTCGTATGACACCTTGATTATTTAAGTATGTGCCATGACCCTTGTCACCCTAGTTGTGGATTACTAGTTGGACATTATTAAATCGCCAACATGGGTTTAGACCGTTGTAGTACATCGCTTAGACCTGCCACGTGCTCATGACATGATTTTGGACAATCAAATGTTAATATTGACTTAATGATATATTGAACCTGCTTTTGGAAAAGTATCATGTGATGTTGATGGCACGTGGTGCATGGTAATCAACTGGGTTTGATAATGATTTTCGGCCAGGGCATATGGCAAGAGTAATCAGTGGGCCAGCTTGTGGCATTGGGGATGTTGATTTGGTTCTTGGGTAGTCTTGCCCTGGTCACCCTAAGGACTTAACCTTGCAAGCCTTTGAACTGGGTCTAACGTGCAACCACATGTCTCGTAATGGGACGGACCTAGTTGATTAAGTTGCTAATAACGCACTGTGGGACCTCAGGAGGTCAACTACACCCTTTGTGTAAGTTGTACGGGAGCGCATCGGGCCGAGGCCAGGTACCCATCTAACTGGTTGATTGGCCTAGACTTCGCCTTAGCGAAGGGAAGGGTTAGTGCGCAATAACCTGGGAGGACCACTTGTATTGTTAGAGGTTTCAAAGACTTTGTTACGGAACTCGCCTTTGTGGTGTTTGACTGTATCTTGTGGGTAAAGTGCATAACCTCTGCAGAGTTTAGAATCTATTCGAATAGCCGTGTCCGCGGTATTGACATCGCCGGGAATTACAGTCAAGGGTTAGATTTTCTCGTAAATAACTTTGGTTTGAAAGGTTGGGCTGGACTAATAATGAAGTTGATGGAAATGTGGATTAGGATGGGAAAGATGTTTACCAAACTTCTTGAAAAGTTATTTATGTTTTACTTATTTCTACCGCTTCGAATCTACTTATATTACTTGTCTAAAGCTTTTACTGCAAATATACCTTGAGTTATTCCTTTGTACCAAGCCATGCATATAGTATATTAGCTCGCATTCTGCGGCATGACTTGTCGAGTACCAAGTACTCACCCTTGCCTCAATACAACACCGCTTGAAGAGGAGACTACACCAGCTTTGGAGGAGGAACTCCAAGAGGATCCGCTACTTAGGGAAGCGAGCCCACCATTGCCTCGTGGTATACTGGATGGCGCCACGATGTTACCTTATTTGATTTTCCGCTGCTATTATTTCTCTTTTTAAATAAGTATCGTCCTGCGAGGCGTACATTTGTGACTTGACCATAAGGTTGAGTAACCAGTTTGGTTATTTAAATAAAGTACTTTGATAGTATCGATTGGTATGATTGTGATATTTACCGATGTTAAGACTGTGTGCACTAGCGCGTTCCTGGACTAGTGCTGAATACACAGAGGGTCCGGATTTGCAAATTCGGGGTCCCGACAGGGCTGCCGTGGCCTGAGATCTGAACTCGGTTGGTAGGGTGAATACCATGTTGATGTCACTGGAGGGAGCGCCTTATCCTGCACCATAGGTGATTTCGTACTGCCTGCCGAGGGTGACTCTGCGCCGTCTGCCGTGATTGCTTCTGCGTCGGATGACGTGGGTGTCTCCACGTTCGCTGCCGTGGGTGTTTCCACGTCATCTGGCATATACGGTGTCTCTGGAGCGACCTCCTTCTTGCGCCATTCCTTTTTTATGATCTTCACGGGGCGCAGGAGTAATAAGATTTTAGCTCAAACCAATAGGGAAATATAGAAATTTTAGTAAAGGGTAAGAAGATATATAAGATA
The DNA here is from genome assembly GCA_036346355.1 of Rhipidocladum racemiflorum. Classification (NCBI taxonomy): domain Eukaryota; kingdom Viridiplantae; phylum Streptophyta; class Magnoliopsida; order Poales; family Poaceae; genus Rhipidocladum; species Rhipidocladum racemiflorum. The sequence continues at coordinate 47,747,095 of CM070575.1, forward strand.
AGTCGAGAACTTATTACTCCTTCAAGTTAATTTTTTTAGAAAATAATTTTCAAGCTCCTAAAGAATAGCCAATCTATCTCGGGTCAAGACGTATAGTCCGTATGGCACTGATACCATCTCTGTCAGGACCAGAATATGCAAATCTACACACTATGTATATTGTGCACTAGTCCGGGATCATGCTAGTGCACACAGTCTCAACATAGATTAGCTCTGGGAATAGCTTATCCTCACCCTGAGTCTAACATACATGAACTTTGCAACATGGCTTAACCAAATCACATTGTATTGGGAGAATTTAATGAATTATTCCACTTTATTCAAAGTATTAGGAGAATTCCTTGGAGATGTATTCATCTCCTCGGACTAACCTAATTATTTAATTGTTCTTTCTAGTTAGTTTTCGACTTCGACCTTATAGATTTTAAAATATTCTATTGCTTCATCTTTCGATTTAAGTAAGTATATGTAACTAAACATAGTCAAATCATTGATGAGAGTTAAAAGTATATTTTTCCACCTTTAGTTAATATACCATTCAGTTCACAAAGATCATAATGGACAGGCTTGAGTAACGAGATTTTTCTCCCTTCAACAATGTGAAACGGTTTTCATGGTTGATTAACTTGCACACATACACACCTGACACTTTAAGCCTTTCTCATGGTTATAAGATGGAATTAAGTTCATTTTGCTTAACCACATAATGGCCTCAAAATTCACATGACACAATCGAGAATGCCAAACATCATGCACTTTATTACACATAACATTGTAAATAAAAATGTTATTAATATCTAAGATGGAAAGTAAGAACATTCCACCAATTTCATAACTTTTCCATACAAATGTTCCAAATTTGGTTAACATGACATTATTTGTTTCAAATGCTAATTTAAGACCATGTCTACAAAGCATGGATCCACTTAGGTGGTTTCGACTCATAGCTGGCACAAACAACACTTTTCGAAGAATCAATGTCTTGCCTAATGTAACCTTCAAACATACCCTACTAATCCCTCATACTACTTCTGATGCACCGTTGCCCATGAAAATGGAGCCACCTCCTTGGCCCTCAAGAGAGGAGAATAAAGTACGATTAGCACATATATGGCATATAGCATCCGCCAATAAGTTGATGGATTAGCCATAAAGGCTCTAGTTATGCACTGTCTAAACCGGCTGATGCCAAAGCGATGTTCGCCTTGGCCTTATGGCCACTCAACTGACTCGATCATCCCTTATCTTACAATCACGGCGTTTACAGGCAATATGCCCAACGACTCTGCAAATGTACAAGACAATTTTCTCTTTCTCTTTTTCATTTTGCTTTGGTTTGGTTTGGGAGTAGTTCTTGGTCTTCTTCACCCCACTACATGCAATCTTTGTTTTAACATGGTGAGCCTAAACCAAAGACTAGGGATCTTGCTACTAGCACATTCCTGCTCTTCAACATTGATAGCCGCCAATAGCTCAGGGAGGGTCAGTTGCTCCTTTGTATGTTTTTGATGGGTAAAAAAGTCACGCTAGGACGGCAATAAATTTGACAGTATCACATTTACTTGAAAGCACCTTGGCAGAATACAGTTGTATTGAGTCAGGTCCCTTTGAAAGAGCTGAAGCTCATGGACCTAATCTAATACAGACTTGCTTCTACTATCGTATAATTAAGATAGCTCTCAACAGTAAATGATTCATTCCGATTATCTCCTTCTGATAACTTTTGTTCGAGCTCATCCCAGAGTTCCTTAGTAGAGTTGTAGTGCTACTAGACATCAAAAAAGTCTAGTGGATATGATGGCCAACAGTCTAGCTAGGACTGAATGATTTGTATCCTCCTAGTGCTTATTTGCCTCTTCTTCCAAAGAAGATTTGGGGGATCAAAAATGAGCCAAAGCAATTTAGTATCTTCAAACAAAGTTTAGTTTTACCCTACCAGTGTTTAATGCTCGCGCCATCACCGACCTCAGGCTTAAAGATATCAGAACTAGAAGCCATTAAATATTGTTTTATGGATTGTTGAAGTAAATACTGTATTAGCAATTTTTTTCTTTAATTACAAACTTAATAAATAAATATCGACTAATATTGCCACATGAAAAACATAGAGATAGGATCATGATATTAACAGATATCAAGCCATAAAGATAGCTCCATTATTTGAAGTACGCATGCATGACAAATTACAATAACTATGGCATACAACTAGCAATATAGCTAAAGTTGATAAATTATTTACGCTCGGATGTTGGATTGCCTAAATTAATAGGCCTCCTCAACAATAAGGACAAGAACACACACTAATCTGTGACAATCTTTCTATACAGACTTACAAATTTCAGATTTGACACTTTGCCAAAAGTATTAATTTAATTGATCACTCTAATAGATCATATATAACATGCACTATTCTATTTTCATATAACATCAACCAATTTTTCTAGAATCAAAGCATATATTGAGAAGATTTAACCAGTAGTAAACAATAGTTATTGTCGTGGGCCCAACGAACCCATCCCCTTTGGCGGGGAAAATGAGGTCCGCGCTTCCACTTAGGTCGAAGCAACGAGAAGAATAGCGGAGGGGATCGGCGGAGGAAACCTACCTCCTTCATCCCCCATGAAAATTATCAGGGTAGGGCCCGCTCAGACCTGACATCTTGTCAGAGCCACAGGGAAACCCATGGCATAGCCATACAAGTCTAGGGCCCTAAAGCACGTGAAATTCCATCGAAACCCTTGGGGTGAAAATAAAACAAAGGGCAAAAATGTAAATCAAGAACAAAGAACGCCACATAAGGCCTATCTAGCCCTTGGTTAGGGACAAGTGGAAAAGAAGGGATGGAAGACCATGGAAATATTAGTGTTATGTCCTTGAGGCAATCATATGGATGATTGTAACATGACTATGTTTATGAATAATAATATGATTATTGGTCCAATGAATGTATATCAATGTTTTGATCAACAAGTGTGTGACTTGTTTATGAAGCTCTTTACTTATTGATATAATTCGATAAATATCTCTGATCGGATATTATCGTATATGACAATGATGAATAGATCAGCACATGTATTGTTCGATGATCATGTTTCATAGATCATGGGATATGGAGATATCATCAATACATTGTGGACGCATGTTGAAGAACATGTGTTAGATAGACCCACAATGGGACACTGCGAGAATGTTACATTCTTATGTGTCATCAGTGTATCTCATACATAGTAGATGTATGATCCTCAGACCAGAGATTGTCATATTACCTACATGTGTAATAGTTTACCTTGGGTTTACCAAACACTATTTCCTAACCGAATAGTTATAAAGGTAGCTTTCATATTTACTATAAAACATGTAGAGAGAAGTGAGCAGTCAAGATGGAATTTGCCACTCCAATGTAACGGAGATATATGTCTAGGCCACTCGTGTGATATGATTAAGGAAGTGCATGGCCATGCCGTGATTGAGAAGTCAATCACAACTTATTAATATATCACGGATACGAGAGATGGATTGAACTGTCAAAGGATGACATACTTCTCGCCTTGAGTTCGTGTGATATTACGGAATGTCGAGACTTTATAATTTGTGATAATAGGTTATAAAATGTGGTAAAATGGGATAAGTTGGGGTTTTTGCAAATAAAACCCTGAGATTTCACGTTTTAATGCGTTTCGGGCCGTTTTCGGGCGTTTGGGCCGCTCCGGGGAGGTGTTGGGCTTGAGGGAAACTTCGTGGGCCGGATGGTGGGACTCCCTTGACCCATGTGGGGGTGAGGGGGGCAGAAAACCCTGCTTCCCTAGCTCTCCCCATCCCCTTTCCCCATCTCCTCCTCCCTCTCTAGCCCCTCCTCCTCTTCCTCCACACCCCCAAGCCGCACCACCCCCTCCTCCTTGCGCCTTCTCCCCCACCACCACGTGCCCTTGCTGCGTTCCCCTTGCTGCCATGCCCCGTCACGGTGCTGCCCTCGCCGGTAGGAGGATCCGCGACGAGGAGAACCGGAGGCCACGTCGCGTGGGGAGAGATCGGGTGGAGTTCGCGCGAAGGAGAGCGATCGATTTGTGGTTCGTCATTAAAGTAATGGGGGAAACCTTTGGGGGTTGATTATATGCTGTGTAGAGGTGATTTACCATGTTTTTAGATCAAGGGAGGTGCTGCCATGGGGTAGAATTGATGAAAATTTGGATTGTATTCGCGTTCTGTTCGGGCAGATTGGGAACCCGAACTAGGGCAGGCGTTTTCGCCAATTTCGAATTTGAATCTGACCGTACGGACTTTTAGGAAGTTGTATATAATTTCCTTATCTTTCCGTTCATATAAAGAACGTTAAAATCCGCCCAGCCGTTTGGGAGATATGTCCGTTTTACCGAGCGCTGTCAAATCTGTGACGAGATTGGGACAGTTCGTGTTCAACGATAGATTAAACAACATTAGAGTCCGAATTAGTCTTTATCTATAACTAGAAAAAGTTGGGAATTTTCCTAAGCTATGCGGGAATGTACTCGTTTAATCAATTTGGAGTACTAGAACAGAAGTTATGCCCATTGGAAGGCTGCTGTCCCGAAGGGACAGATTTGCTGTTTTCTGATTTTAGGAGTTGTAAGCGAAGTCGGGGTAGTGGGATATATGTGTGCTGTTTTGTGGACTCGATTTGAGTGTGTGGCACGTGTTTGCAGGTGGTGTGCCTCCGGGAGTGCCCTCAACCTCTCGTCACTCCGTTACCCGTGGTTGAAGGCAAGTGTGTTGCGTGGATTGTATGTTATAAGTGTTGCTAGAATTGCTTGGTAGTGTTTGGAGTAGATAACATGGTGTCTTGCCATGAATTATATGTTACAATGGATAGGATGTCCTTAGGCCATGATTTAAATGTTGTCGATGCTATGGTGTCCTCATGCCATGATTAAAAATGCTTGTTGTTGATAAATGATTCACATGCCATGTTTTGAACAGAATCACAATTGTTGAATACGGTCCTACATGTTGAGATGCCATGTGTTGATATGAAATATTTCGATTCATGTATACGATGCTATCCATTTTGCATACACGGCATATTTTCGTGGCCGTCCGGTGAGATAAGTCATAACTATTCCGGTAGGGTCGGTGAGAACCGTTATGACTAGTCCGAGGCTATTCTTTTGAGTAAGTCCTACATCGTGATTCCATCACCGAGGTGAATGGAAGCGAGTGATAGGCACCCTCCATCTTCGGGATGGAAGGGGGAAAAGGGTGCATGCCGACGGGTGTGCACTCAACTATACCGGTATGAGAATTCCAGGAGACATGTGCATTGCATTGCATGAATGATATACATAAATGAAAATGTTTATGAGTTGATGATGAGAGTACTCATGAGATGCTCATGAGATGATTATCATGTTGTTTTAAAGGATGCATATAATGTTAAATATGATGTGTTGTGATATAACCGTGGAGACTGGGATGATGGTTTGTTGTCTTGCACCCTGTTTTTTTCATTACATTACACTTTGCTGAGTGATGAACTCACGCTTGTGTTTTATGTTGTTTGTTTATTTAGGTACAATGAAATCGGCGCGCGGGAAGGGAATTTAGCTACACTTCCTCACGTAGCACTCATGATCTAGATAATTCACCCATTTCTTTGGAAACATGGCAATAAGTTATGATGATTTTGGTGTATGGACATTATGTGTGTTGGTTTTCCTCATGTGTGTCATGTGGGTTTTTGGAGCGATTTGTTTTATCATCCTAGTCTTAGTTGATGCTTATTCCATGATTATCATTGCGTATTGTTATTCTAGATGATGCTCATCTATTGTTGTCGATGCATATTGATATCTTAATTGATCTATATATTGATATGATACTGTGATGTTCAAATTTATGCTAAATCAAAGGAGATGCTGCCGAAATTTCCCATTTAATCATGGTATTAATTGTTGTATGGTCTATGTTGGTGACATTCTTGGCTTAGTAGAAGCTGGGGTGTTACAGTTGTTATCAGAGCGGACTGTAGGTCCCTGGAATGTGTATTTAGTGTCATACTATTGGTTCAACTAAAATATGAAGTGGGATAACCTAGAAACATGGCTTAGGTTTTACTTAAAACTTTGCCATATATAGGATAGCAACATTAAAACTTGTGTAAGTGGAATAATTAATTTAAAACTTGACACACTCTGTTGCACAGTAGGAATGGGTTTGGGTACCGTTGCTTTACGCTTAAATGTTGTATTTAAGCTTTGATGTTGAATGTTATATTTGGTAATATATGTTGCTATGTTTATGAAAGAATTGATTGTGTTGATACACTTGAGATTATGTGGGTTGTGGTGCCGAAAGGGTTTCTGTCACCTTCTGTTGTTTGTAGTAATGTTGGGTTTGACGGTGTGGCCGGTTGGTGCCATCACCGATGGACTTTTAACATCCTGTTGGGAGAGTGCTTATCCTTTCTGTCGTAGATTGGGTAGTTGGTTGGAGTCGAGTAGTAGAGTTGTGGATTGACCCTCCGAATTTCCTTTGCCGTTTTGACGAACGGTTTTGGTTGATTTTTGGTTGGTTGAAATAAAAGAAAAAGTGTTCGTTTTTGGATACTCACCGATAGTTCTTTTGGTGGTTTTGGTTTTGTCTTCTTTTGTTGAAGACAAAAGAAGAATTTAGGGTTGCGCCTCTTTTGGTCGCCTTGCCAGCTTTGACGCCCGATTTGTTGTTTGCCTTATAGAGAAACTTATAGATTGATTCTTGGGTTACCATTCTCCAATTTGAAAGGAAGTTATTGAAGTTTCGATGAAGAATCTAAGTCGCATGGATTTAGGTGTCAAGGTTTTGTCGGAAAGGATGTGGTTGATCGGTTGCTTTACGGAGAAAGTTTTCAATTTATTCTTGTGTTTGTCTTTCTCCGAGGTTTAAAAGAGTTATTGCGGTGTTGCGCCAGACCTTGTTGTCGGGGCCTAAGTGGTGTTTGATCGCAATGATGACTTGCTTGGGAATTCATCTTTGAAAAAAAAACCGTTTGTTTCGTGAAAGTTTGAAGTTTGGGGTTATGGCCTTATCTGAAAAAAAATAGATTTGGTTAATCACTGGGTTTTTCCCTCTTGCAACCATCTTCCTTCGCGGAAGTTGTTGATCTCGAGAGTTGTGGAGTAGTTACGTGTCGGCATTTGGGAATTTTAAGAGTTGACTTCTCTTGTGATTTATGGTTGAGCTTTCAGGAAGGAAAGGTGTTTTGGGTGTTATTCTTTTCTGGAGCAATTATGATTTCCTTAAGAGTTGGGTGCGTGATTCACGCGGATGTTTAAGAAGTTAAGTGTATGACGAGAAGTTAGAGTTTTCGGATGATATGAGCTAGTGGTTCGGTTAAAGTGAATTTGTTGGTTGTTTAAAGATAAACTAAAATATTGTGTTGATAAGAGATGATTAAACGAGACGTCAGGTGATCCAAAGTGAAAGTTGATTAGTGGTGTGTGCAAAGTGATGCGGGTTATGGAATCTAATGGATGTTTGAGATTAGTTAGCATAGAATGTCTCGGTAGATGAACTTGTTATAGCAAGAAGATGGTGTGAAATTCTGCCTATTGTAGCTGGTGGGTCAGTTAATATTGTGGGTCGACAATATGACTTAAAATTACGTGTAATCAATTAATGAGGATATATGGAATGATTGTAGGAAAGGTTGAATTATTCTTGACAGATGTCTGTCTGGGATCCGTATTTATGAGGGATGTCTAGTGGAGATCGTGTCGCGTGGTTAGTATTAATTATTGGTGGAATGAACTGGTGATATGGAATATGTGACTTAGGGGTTATACCCAGGGTAATTGTTGATTACGCCGGAATAATTGTAAAGAGATGTGTGCTACGCTTGGGGATAATAAGTTGCATGAATAATGGTTCGTCATGGTTAGTAGACCAAAAGAAGTTGTTGATATGCGTCTTGTGTTGGATTAACTGATAAGATAATTGTGCTGGAGTTGTGAGAACGTGGTTCTCCTTGTTGATTGTCATACGGTAGATATGGTCTATGGTTCGTTGGTAATATAATCAATTGTGGTTATATGAACTGTGAAAAGTGATTTATTTAAGAGCAGATGTTGTAGCTTGTGTGCAACAGTGTTGGACTTCTCGGGATTTGGGTGATTATGACATCCGTATTGGCTAAGAGTATTGGAATGCGAGTAATGGTGGGATTTGAGTCGAACTTTCTTTTGAAGGTTTACGGATTCAAATGAATGTATAAATTTTCTGGGAGTGCCTGCCTCTTTGTTTAGGCGTCTTGATTAGTGTGCAATAAAATCTCCCCTGATTAAGTGGCATTTTGTCAAGTTACAAACTTGACTCCGATGATTGGAAATATGGATGAAAGAGTAGTATTTGAAGTAACCGGCTTATGGGTTCCAAATGTGGTGTGGTATTGAACCATGCCAATCTTTGGATTTGGGCTAATCTGTTTAGTCTATGCTATGAGTATGGTTTAACACCCAAAGCGTTGGGGTGGGACGCTCTCTTTAGCGTTCAACTGATTTATCTTTGGTAACCCTGGAGTTAAGCGCTTAAATTGTAATTCTATCGTGACTAGAGTTGGATTTATTTGGGAAACGTGTGTGGTGTTTAAGTAGCTGCTTTCAAAAGGTGAATCTTACGATTGTTTCATAAGTGATTTTGTTGGTAAGGTGTTCCTCGGGAATGTGTTTCCTTTCTCTTTAAGAGAATTGGTAGCGGTTATTAGGCGAGACGCTTGATTTGAGAGTTGATGCTATCTTCTCGTTATTGGCTTTGGTTAAAATGCGATGTTTTGCGCATTGCGTCTGATGGTTGTTGGGTTGTGATGCGATATGGTATTTTTCGGTTAACGCCGTCGTAGTTTATGCGAATTTGAGCAACCATCGATGTTGTTGGGTGTCAATCATGTGACAAAGAGAATGAAGTCTCTTTGTGAATGGTTAATGGGTATCGTGGTTACATGACGAATAAATGGTGAAAAAGATTCATGATAGCGTTTTTATAAGCATAAAAGAGTTGTTGAGCCAGGACGGTGAGAAAGTCATATAGAGATATATGACTAATCCGGAGTGCTCTTGAAGAATTCGCATTCGTGTTATGAATCGAGATTTCCATTGCTCTCTAGCATGAAAAGGAATGAATGGATAAATGCTGGTATTTTGGTTATGTTATGCAAGGGATTTGAGTTTCTCTTTCTCTTCGAGAGTTTTTGTGGCAGTTTTCTTCCAAGATGTTGATTTTGGTGAAAATGAAAAGTTTGGCTATGGTGAAAACGAGTCGAGTTGTCTTTAGTTGTTGAGAACTTCTGTCAAGAGAATTGTGTGGAGTCTCTATTTGTTTGAGTGCTCCCCGCTGCGAATTGTATCGCGTTGATTGGAGATTTGAGTTTTCCTTTGCGGCTTGACTTAGGAAAAGCAAAAGGGTGGTCTTTCAATGTTATCGGGTTCTTTCCAAAGTGATTTGTGGCGCTTTGAGGTTCGAGTTGTTGTATGTGGTCTACTTGGATTCAAAAGAATCGTACTTCTTTTGCACTATTGATAGGAGCGAGAATAAGAAGGGCCTCGGATTATTGTTGAGTATAATCTAAGAGCTATACTCGTGGGCTTTGTTATTTGTGTGAATTGTTGGTGAGGGCGACATCCTCTTGGGAAAAGTGCCAATTGAGATTTGGTAGTGAGTTACGGTTCTAGCTTGGGCTAGGTCTTTGGACATTAGTGGTATGAGGGTGGATGATGATGGAGGTTGTTGATGTCGTGGTTTGAATTTGGTTGAAAGTATCGTTGGGTGGAAGCAAATGTTATAGAAATTGTGATGTAAAATGCTTTGTCGTGGACATTGTCTTAGCTAGACGTCCCTGGGTGTGCGTTATGCCTGGGAGAGGATAGAATGAAACGTGTAATGTGGTTGGCAGTCGAAAGGAATGTATGGTCGATGTAGGCTATGAGCGAAGATGACATTAGTAAATTTTGATTCCTTACGAAAAGGGGTCAAATAATTGGAAGAGATGGGGTTTTGCGTAAATGTTCTTTTTGGGGGGTTCAAGTTTGGAACCTCGGTTGACCGTTTTAATACTAATGGTGAAAAAGGGATGTGTTTCATGATGATTGTGTCATTCTAAGTTTATGAATCATGATAGAGATTGAAGTAAATGAGGAATCATGTCAAGTTGTGCTTAGTTAAGCTAAGTCAAGTCACTCTTGTTAATAGATGGATTTGGAGAATTGAGTTGTCGTTGCTACTGTTTGAGTCTTGGCGTGGGTGTGTTGAGTTCGCAAAGAAGATGAGTCCCTAGTGGGCATTGTTTTAGAGTTGACGTGTAAGATTCGAGGTCGAATCCAGTTAAGGGGGGTAGAATGTGATACTACGGATGGTCGAGACTTTATAATTTGTGATAATAGGTTATAAAATGTGGTAAAATGGGATAAGTTGGGGTTTTTGCAAATAAAACCCTGAGATTTCACGTTTTAACGCGTTTCGGGCCGTTTTCGGGCGTTTGGGCCGCTCCGGGGAGGTGTTGGGCTTGAGGGAAACTTCGTGGGCCGGATGGTGGGACTCCCTTGGCCCATGTGGGGGTGAGGGGGGGCAGAAAACCCTGCTTCCCTAGCTCTCCCCATCCCCTTTCCCCATCTCCTCCTCCCTCTCTAGCCCCTCCTCCTCTTCCTCCACACCCCCAAGCCGCACCACCCCCTCCTCCTTGCGCCTTCTCCCCCACCACCACGTGCCCTTGCTGCGTTCCCCTCGCTGCCACGCCCTGTCATGGTGCTTCCCTCGCCGGTAGGAGGATCCGCGATGAGGAGAACCGGAGGCCACGTCGCGTGGGGAGAGATCGGGTGGAGTTCGCGCGAAGGAGAGCGATCGATTCGTGGTTCGTCATTAAGGTAATGGGGGAAACCTTTGGGGGTTGATTAGATGCTATGTAGAGGTGATTTACCATGTTTTTAGATCAAGGGAGGTGCTGCAATGGGGTAGAATTGATGAAAATTTGGATTGTATTCGTGTTCTGTTCGGGCAGATTGGGAACCCGAACTAGGGCAGGCGTTTTTTCCAATTTCGAGTTTGAATCTGATCGTACGGACTTTTAGGAAGTTGTAGATAATTTCCTTATCTTTCCGTGAATATAAAGAACGTTAAAATCTGCCCAGCCGTTTGGGAGATATGGCCGTTTTACCGAGCGCTGTCAAATCTGTGACGAGATTGGGATAGTTCGTGTTCAACGTTAGATTAAACAACATTAGATTCCGAATTAGTCTTTCACTATAACTAGAAAAAGTTGGGAATTTTCCTAAGCTATGCGGGGATGTACTCGTTTAATCAATTTGGAGTACTAGAACAGAAGTTATGCCCATTGGAAGGCTGCTGTCCCGAAGGGACAGATTTGCTGTTTTCTGATTTTAGGAGTTGTAAGCGAAGTCGGGGTAGTGGGATATATGTGTGCTGTTTTGTGGACTCGATTTGAGTGTGTGGCACGTGTTTGCAGGTTGTGTGCCTCCGGGAGTGCCCTCAACCTCTCGTCACTCTGTTACCCGTGGTTGAAGGCAAGTGTGTTGCGTGGATTGTATGTTATAAGTGTTGCTAGAATTGCTTGGTAGTGTTTGGACTAGATAACATGGTGTCTTGCCATGAATTACATGTTACAATGGATAGGATGTCCTTAGGCCATGATTTAAATGTTGTCGATGCTATGGTGTCCTCATGCCATGATTAAAAATGCTTGTTGTTGATAAATGATTCACATGCCATGTTTTGAACGGTAACCGTCAATTGTTGAATACGGTCCTACATGTTGAGATGCCATGTGTTGATATGAAATATTTCGATTTATGTATACGATGCTGTCCATTTTGCATACATGGCATATTTTCGTGGCCGTCCGGTGAGATAAGTCATAACTATTCCGGTAGGGTCGGTGAGAACCGTTATGACTAGTCCGGGGCTATTCTTTTGAGTAAGTCCTACATCGTGATTCCATCACCGAGGTGAATGGAAGCGAGTGATAGGCACCCTCCATCTTCGGGATGGAAGGGGGAAAAGGGTGCATGCCGACGGGTGTGCACTCAACCATACCGGTATGAGAATTCCAGGAGACATGTGCATTGCATTGCATGAATGATATACATAAATGAAAATGTTTATGAGTTGATGATGAGAGTACTCATGAGATGCTCATGAGATGATTATCATGTTGTTTTAAAGGATGCATATAATGTTAAATATGATGTGTTGTGATATAACCGTGGAGACTGGGATGATGGTTTGTTGTCTTGCACCCTGTTTTTTTCATTACATTACACTTTGCTGAGTGATGAACTCACGCTTGTGTTTTATGTTGTTTGTTTATTTAGGTACAATGAAATCGGCGCGCGGGAAGGGAATTTAGCTACACTTCCTCACATAGCACTCATGATCTAGATAATTCACCTATTTCTATGGAAACATGGCAATAAGTTATGATGATTTTGGTGTATGGACATTATGTGTGTTGGTTTTCCTCATGTGTGTCATGTGGGTTTTTGGAGTGATTTGTTTTATCATCCTAGTCTTAGTTGATGCTTATTTCATGATTATCATTACGTATTGTTATTCTAGATGATGCTCATCTATTGTTGTCGATGCATATTGATATCTTAATTGATCTATATATTGATATGATACTGTGATGTTCAAATTTATGCTAAATCAAAGGAGATGCTGCCGAAATTTCCCATTTAATCATGGTATTAATTGTTGTATGGTCTATGTTGGTGACATTATGGGCTTAGTAGAAGCTGGGGTGTTATAGTTCGATCTTCATATAGTTGGGCAAATGGATTATTACATCAGTACTTTAATCATATGCATTTGGGAGTTGGCATGCTCTGCAAGGAGCCGCTACCGACTATTGGATTAGAAAAGGGGTTTTCCGAATCCATATCCAAATGCGCATGAACCTACAGGGTCACACACTTAACGGGCTGGGACGCATTAATTCGGATTGGATCCGTAATTAATGGACCTCGTGGGCTTAGCACGTAGATGGGCCCTGACTGCCTAGGGTTTCACCTCGTGGCTATATAAGGAGCGGAGGAGGCTAGACGCATAATACTTTTTCGTGCGGTTTAGAGGTGTTTCGCCAGAAACCCTAGCGACCTCCTCTCGTTGCCCCTGCCGAGCGACCCGGTGCTTGCACACCGACGCACGGCGTTCCTTCCCCGGACATGTGGACTGCTGTGGTGACGCTGTTGCTACTGCGGCGTGGAGAGGACGATCGGCGGTAAGGACGATCCGTGGCGAGGACGATCCGCGGTGAGGACGATCCGTGGAGAGGACGATCTGCGGCGAGGACGATCCGCGGCGAGGATGATCCATGCCTAGAATGATCCACTACAATGTCGTGCGAAGGATTCCGCAACTGCGCATCTAGTGGTAATAGATCTATGATCCCCTTCTTGTGAGTAGCTTTTCTGGTTTGCGGTAGAAATTTTAATTTGTGCTAGTGTAGCATACTGCGTTCCCCAACAGTGGTATCAGAGCCATCTCGCGTAGATTTGTGATCTGGATGTTGCACATATGGTATATGAGGATAGTAGATTGGATCTATTACATGTTCAACCAATTCATGTGATGAATTGGTGGAGGCAGCCGTCGATGAGATCGATCAGTTTAGGGTTTGAGGAAAGTGCAAACGTAATCAATTTTGATTGGTGAGTTCGTTCATGGTACAACATTGCCCTTACCGGTCGGGTTACCGCCATCAGGGTTTACGAATCGCAACCATATGGGACCAAGCCAATCAGATTGAATCGGATTGGGTCAATTTGATTGATCCATGGAGATTTTGAGGGTGTTTTCTTTTAACAGAACGCAATCCTCTGAAAAAAAATTTCTTTTAATAGAACGTTTTCTTTTGAGGGCGTTTTCTTTTAAACCGCCCGCTGACCGGCCAGCGGGATCGCCGCTAGGGGCGCTGCCCCTTGGAACCCCGCCAGGGGCGTTGCCCCTTGGAACCCCGCTGTCGTAGAATCTATTTTGTTTAACTCGTTTTTGCAGGATGTTATGTGAAATAGTATTGCCTATGTGTATGTGATGCATGTAATATTTACATGGCCTGCGTGCCATGTCAAGCCATAAGGCTATTTCAATCTAAAATGTATAACGACCTGCGTGTCGACTTGTGATGTTTCAAACCCTCATGTAATATTCATTATCAAAGTTGTAAGGACTTGCATCTATAATGATGAAGATGGTGGCATCAAGCATGACGCCAAGGTGAACAATCAAGCATGATGGCAAGGTGAACAATCAAGCATGATGATGGAGACCCTAATGCTAAGGGCCATACTATTTCACATCTTAATTTGATTATATGTGGATGTGTGTTTAACCGTTGCTATTTTCTTTATGCTCATTGCATGTGATGCCATGTTCATAGTAGATATTGTTCAACCCTATAGTTAAAATTTTAAATCATACTTGTCCATCCAATTGTTGCACCTATCAAGAATTTAGATCATTATTGATATGACTGCCAAAGTAGTATATTAATGACTATCTTAATAGATGATAGGGATGTGTTGGACACATCGCGCATAACAATGGTTGATTTAACTAAGCTATCAAAATGGTTTTGGGCTTAAGGACATAAGTGGTTGGAATATGATTTCAGTAATGAAGGAACGGATACAAGACGATTGGTGTCTAGGAAAACACACATGAGGCTAGGTTTCTTAATTGGCACTCGGAAACGGGAAGTGCTCCCTCCCTCATGTGAGCCCTAGGGGCGAGTTGACCTGGCCATGACTCAAGTTGACGGAGGCATTCATTACTTGTTTTCATGCTCAACCAACAAGAGTTACATAAGATGTAATTAGCAAAGATGTTGCTTACCTATGTCATTAGATTTCTAGCAGTGATGCCAAAGCTCACTAGTGTTTAATGAATATGGATCTTGAATACTCACCATGTATCCATAAAGGGGGCGCATGATAGGAGTTTCTTTTGTTAAAATGTTTAATAAAAGTATTACAGAAACATAGTGCTTAGAAACTTTGCTTGTTTTTCTTGTAGTTCAATGGCACCTCCTGCTGCACCTGGTTTTGCTTTGAGATCGGTTTTGGAAAGAGAAAAACTAAATGGAACAAATTTTGTGGATTGGTATCGCAACTTGAGAATTGTTCTCAAACATGAAAAGAAAGAATATGTTCTAGAGAGTCTGATTCCTGATGAACAAGCCGAAAATGCTCCTCGGAATTTGAAGGCTGACTATGAAAAACATGTTAATGCCTCTGTAGAGGTCAGCTGTCTCATGCTTGTCACCATGGACTCTGAGCTGCAAAAGCAATATGAGGACCAGGATGCTTACAATATGATTGTGGGCTTGAAGGGCATGTTTGGGAATCAAGAAAGGGCTGAGAGGTATGGTATCTCAAAGCTTCTATTTGCTTGTAAGCTGGCTGAAGGCAGTCCGGTCAGCCCACATGTAACCAAGATGATTGGCTACCTTGGGAGATTGGAAAAGCTTGAGTTTCCCCTTAGCATTGGTGCAGCTACTGAGGCGTAATTCTCTAGTCTCTGCCTCAGAGCTTTGAGCCATTCATTATGAATTTTCATATGAATAGCATGGAGAAGAGCCTGACCGAGCTACATGGGATGCTCAAGGCTGCCGAGGAAAGCATTAAGAAGAAACCCAATCATGTGATGATGGTTCAGAAGACAACTGCCTTCAAAAAGAAGAAAGCCAAGGCTTGGGGAAAGGGAAAGGGCAAGGGCAAGGCTCAAGATGAGATCACGAGCCTCAAAACTAAGCTTCAGAAGTTCAAAGTCGGCCCTCAACCCGAAACCCAGTGCTTCTTTTGCAAGAAGTCAGGACATTGGAAACGGAACTGCGAGAAGTACCTGGCTGATAAAAGAATGGGAGTGTGACTTCCACTTCAGGTATTAATGTTATAGAAATTAATCTTGCTACTTCTTATTCCAGCTCTTGGGTATATGATACCGGATCGGTTGCTCACATTTGCAATTCGATGCAGGGGCTGACTAAGAGTAGAGACTTGGCAAAGGGATAAGTGGATATTCGCGTGGGGAATAAAGCAAGAGTTGCTGGTCTTGCCGTTGGCACCTACCCATTGCATTTTCCTTCAGGATTAGTTTTAGAACTTAATAATTGTTATTTTGTTCCATCTATTAGTAGAAACATTATTTCATCTTCCTGTTTGGAACACGAAGGTTATGAATTCAGAATAAAGAACTTTATTTGTTCAATATTTTTGAATGATATGTATTATGGTCGTTGTCCCATGGTGGATGGGTTATACGTTCTTGAACTCAAAGAAAAACATGTCTATAACATTAATGTCAAAAGGCCTCGACCAAATGATTTAAACCCTACCTTTTTATGGCATTGTCGCTTGGGTCACATAAATGAGAAGCGCATGAAGAAGCTCCATGGTGATGGACTTCTCACCTCATTTGATTTTGAATCATTTGAAACATGTGAGTCTTGTTTACTTGGCAAGATAACAAAAACCCCTTTCACAGGTTTTAGTGAGAGGGCGAGTGAATTGTTGGCCCTAGTACATATAGATGTATGTGGACCAATGAGCTCGATTGCTAGAGGTGGGTTCCAGTACTTTGTAACTTTTAGTGATGACTTTAGTAGATATGGATATATCTATTTAATGAGGCATAAGTCTGAAACCTTTGAAAGGTTCAAAGAGTTTCAGAACAAAGTACAAAATCAACTTGGCAAATCAATAAAACACTTACGATCAGATCGTGGTGGCGAATACTTGAGCCAAGAGTTTGGTGATCATCTAAAGCAATGTGGAATCGTTCCACAACTTACTCCGCCAGGAACGCCTTAATGGAATGGCATATCCGAACGACGGAATCGGACTTTATTGGATATGGTTCGGTCAATGATGAGCCAAACAGATCTGCCATTATCCTTCTGGGGGTTCGCTCTAGAGACAGCTGCGTTCACATTAAATAGGGTCTCATCAAAATCCGTTGAGAAGACACCATATGAGATATGGCTCGGGAGAAGTGCCATATTGTCATTTCTCAAGATATGGGGATGCGAGGCTTATGTAAAACGTTTGCAATCAGATAAACTCGCACCTAAATCAGAAAAATGCTTCTTTGTGGGGTGTCCTAAAGAA
The DNA here is from genome assembly GCA_036346355.1 of Rhipidocladum racemiflorum. Taxonomy (NCBI): domain Eukaryota; kingdom Viridiplantae; phylum Streptophyta; class Magnoliopsida; order Poales; family Poaceae; genus Rhipidocladum; species Rhipidocladum racemiflorum. The sequence goes on from CM070575.1 coordinate 47,764,215, forward strand.
ACAAAAGGATATTACTTTTATAAAAGAAACGAGAACAAAGTTTTCGTTGCTCGAATGGTGTCTTTTTGGAAAAAGAGTTTCTTTCCAAAGAAATCAGTGGAGTGATGTGCATCTTGATGAAATTCGAGAATCGCATGAATATGTTCAAGCTACCACTGAACCTTCACAAGATGTACAAAGTGTTGTACAACCTGTGGAAGAGACACCAGCCCTACGTAGGTCGGGGAGGCCGCATCATGAACCTATAAGATATGGACATGACATATTATTATTGGAAAAAGATGAGCCCATGACTTACAAAGAAGCGATGATGGACCCAAACACCGAAAAATGGCTTGGAGCCATGAGATCCGAAATTTAATCCATGCATGACAATCAAGTTTGGAACTTGGTCGATCCTCCTAATGGTGTAAAAACCATAGAATGCAAATGGATTTTCAAGAAGAAGACATACGTAGATGGAAATGTTCAAATCTATAAGGCACAGTTGGTGGCAAAGGGTTTCAAACAAGTTGAAGGAATTGACTATGATGAAACCTTTTCACCGGTAGCCATGCTCAAGTTTGTCCGGATCATTTTAGCAATTGCTGCATATTTCGATTATGAAATATGGCAGATGGACGTCAAGACAGCTTTCCTTAATGGGAATCTATCTGAGGATGTATACATGATACAACCTGAGGGTTTTGTTGATCCTAAAAAAGCTAAAAAGATATGCAAGCTTCAGAGATCCATTTATGGGTTAAAGCAAGCATCTTGGAGTTGGAACATTCGTTTTGATGAAGTGGTCAAAGGATTTGGCTTAATCCAAAACGAAGAAGAGCCTTGTGTTTACAAGAAGGCTAGTGGGAGCGCACTTGTGTTTCTAATCTTGTATGTGGATGACATATTATTGATCGGGAATGATATTCCTATGCTTGAAGACGTTAAGTCTTCATTGAAAAGGAGTTTCTCAATGAAGGACTTGGGAGAAGCATGTTATATCTTGGGCATAAAGATCTATAGAGATAGATAAAAAAGGTTGATTGGATTAAGCCAGGAAACATACATTGATAAAGTATTGAAAAGGTTCAATATGCATGAATCTAAGAGAGGTTTCATGCCAATGTCACATGGCATCAGTCTAAGCAAGAATCAGTGTCCTTCGACAACTGATGAGCGAGACAGGATGAGCAAGATTCCATATGCTTCGGCTATTGGATCTATCATGTATGCCATGATCTGTACGCGCCCAGATGTCTCATATGCTCTAAGTTTCACAAGTAGATACCAAGCGGATCCCGGTGATGGTCATTGGATAGCCGTGAAAAACATCCTAAAGTACTTGAGAAGAACTAAGGGTATGTTCCTAGTCTTTGGAGGTGAGGAAGAACTGGTTGTAAAAGGTTACACCGATGCAAGCTTCCAAACTGACAAAGTTGATTTTCGATCACAATCCGGTTTTGTGTTTACACTAAATGGAGGAGCAGTAAGCTGGAAGAGTTCCAAGCAAAACACGATGGCTGACTCTACGACAGAAGCGGAGTACATTGTATCTTTAGATGCCGCAAAAGAAGCTGTATGGATAAAGAAGTTTATCTCGGAGCTTGGTGTGGTCGCTAGTGCCTCTAGTCCAATGGACATCTATTGCGATAATAGTGGTGCCTTTGCACAAGCAAAAGAGCCTAGATCACATCAGAAGTCCAAACATATACTCCGACGCTTTCACCTTATTCGTGAAATTGTGGATAGAGGTGACGTGAAGATATGCAAAGTACATACGGAAGCCAATGTGGCTGATCCGTTGACAAAGCCACTACCACAGCCTAAGCATGAGGCACACACGAGGTCTATTGGTATTAGATAATTAATTGATTGACTCAAGTGCAAGTGGGAGATTGTTAGTGTTATGCCCTTGAGGCAATCATATGGATGATTGTAACATGACTATGTTTATGAATAATAATATGATTATTGGTCCAATGAATGTATATCATTGTTTTGATCAACAAGTGTGTGACTTGTTTATGAAGCTCTTTACTTATTGATATAATTCGATAAATATCTCTGATCGGATATCATCGTATACGACAATGATGAATAGATCAGCACATGTATTGTTTGATGATCATGTTTCATAGATCATGGGATATGGAGATATCATCAATACATTGTGGACGCATGTTGAAGAACATGTGTTAGATAGACCCACAATGGGACACCGCGAGAATGTTACATTCTTATGTGTCATCAGTGTATCTCATACATAGTAGATGTATGATCCTTAGACCTGAGATTGTCATATTCCCTACATGTGTAATAGTTTACCTTGGGGTTACCAAACACTATTTCCTAACCGGATAGTTATAAAGGTAGCTTTCATGTTTACTATAAAACATGTAGAGGGAAGTGAGCAGTCAAGATGGAATTTGCCACTCCAATGTAACGGAGATATATGTCTAGGCCACTCGTGTGATATGATTAAGGAAGTGCATGGCTATGCCGTGATTGAGAAGTCAATCACAACTTATTAATATTTCACGGATACGAGAGATGGATTGAACTATCAAAGGATGACATGATTCTCGCCTTGAGTTCGATCTTCATATAGTTTGGCAAAGGGATTATTACATTAGTACTTTAATCATATGCATTTTGGAGTTGGCATGCTCTGCAAGGAGCCGCTACCGACTATTGGATTAGAAAAGGGGTTTTCCGAATCCATGTCCAAATGCGCATGAACCTACAGGGTCACACACTTAATGGGCTGGGACGCATTAATTCGGATTGGATCCGTAATTAATGGACCTCGTGGGCTTAGCACGTAGATGGGCCCTAACTGCCTAGGGTTTCACCTCGTGGCTATATAAGGAGCGGAGGAGGCTAGACGCAGAATACTTTTTCGTGCGGTTTAGAGGTGTTTCGCCAGAAACCCTAGCCACCTCCTCTCATTACCCCTGCCGAGCGACCTGGTGCTTGCACACCGACGCACGGCGTTCCATCCCGGGATGTGTGGACTGCTGTGGTGACGCTGCTGCTACTGCGGCGTGGAGAGGACGATCCTCGGCGAGGACGATCCGTGGCGAGGACGATCCGCGGCGAGGACGATCCGTGGCAAGGATGATCGAGGACGATCCGCGGCTAGGACGATCCACGCCGAGAACGATCCACTACAACGATGTGCGAAGGATTCCGCAACTGCGCGTCTAGTGGTAATAGATCTATGATCCCCTTCTTGCGAGTAGCTTTTCTGGTTTGCGGTAGAAATTTTAATTTGTGCTAGTGTAGCATACCGCGTTCCCCAACAGGAAAAAGCCTGTAACTCGATGACAGAGTCAGTTAGAAAGGAGCCGACCGGTGCATGCATGTCCCCTCCCCTACCCTGTAAAAGGGAGAAAAGAGGAGATCAACAAAGAGAGCAATATTGCAAAAAAAAGAAGACAAAGAAGAACCTGGCGTATTCATTCTGCCACACTGGCGCCGTCCGTGGGGAGGTTGACATCCTGACAAAGCCATAGCTCTCCGGCTAGTAGAAGAAGGAAGTCCTTTGCAGCCATGCCGCCAAAGCGGGGAACGACTACAGCATCTAGGGAGGCCACAGCGATGATTGGAAAAGAGGGATCCAGAAGACCTGTAGTGAGCCGATCTCAAGATTTGCCCTTGCACCCGAGTAGAGAGAACCCATCGCAGGTCCCGACGGGACTAGGGGGGATATTAGGAGCACTGTCACCACCAACCCTTGTCGTAGCACGTAAACGTGCTCTCAAGCAGCGGCTATCGGCCGCAAGCAGAAGAGTTGCAATACCAGAGGAGGACATAGCGGGAGCGTCAACCCGCCAGACCCATCACCGAGCTGCTCTCGGGGCGAAGAGGCCTTCGAGGAAGAGACAGGAACCTAGGAAGCGCTCGACGCCAACATCCAAGCATTATTAGAGGCTAACTAGAAACTCATGGCGGAGGTAAAGCGTCTACAGGAGCAGCAAGATCGGTGGTGCGACAAATCGCAAGATGAAAGCCCAAGCCACGAAGTGTTATCTCCAGCATATGCAGGAGCGACTAGGGAGGACAACGACCCAAACCCCTCAGTGTCCGCCTTCGAGCCAAAAAATGGCCCTCTCCAGGAAGTTTCAAGTTCCCCACCATTAAACCGTACGACGGCGGGACGAACCCCAGGGAGTTCCTCCGCGTTTACGACACGGCGGTGGAGGCCGTACAGGCTTTTTCCTGTTGGGATGCCATTAGAGTGGTTAGATACTTAGATGATACTATTAGAGTGGTTAGATACTTAGATGGCATCTGTACAAATAAAAATAACCGGTGATGCTAGCGTAGTTAGATGGCATCTCTATAAATAAAACCAACTGGTAATAATAGAGTGGTTAGATGGCATCTATACAAATAAAAATAACCAGTGATATTTAAAGCACTTCCTTTGTTTTAAGGACAAGAAAATCCTACTATAATCCTAAAAAAGATGCCATCTCCCCACACCCTTCCTCCCATCTCGCTCACCACACATGAACTATTTACTGCCTCTAAAATGCTTTGGTGTGTAATAATTCATTATGTAGAAGTTAGAAGTACTGAAAGTAAGGATTATCCTAATCTCCTCTAGCATCAAGCCTTTGTATTAAATGATTGAGAGTGCTCTTAGTCAGAAGATAAATAAACCCAATCAAGTCTAAGCATCGCCATTTAGCAACACAATGATAATAGTGTGTAGGCCTTATAATTTGCTCCATAAGTAATGAGTTGCACTGCTTATTTCTTAATAATTGGAAACATGCAACCTTTGATAAAGCAAGTATATTAATTCATAGTAAGAGGAAAGTATAGCCCTATCTTGGTACTCTTCGCTGGAGCCCAGTTTGATCACAAGCTGGCCGCAGCTCCGCAGCAAACTGGAGGGCAATTTTCAGGGCAACTTTGACGGAATGAAAGAGGAAAGTGATTTATTCGCGATTAAGTAGCGCGAGGGGGAAACCCTGAAGAGTTACTTCCAGCGCTTCTCAAGGGTAAACTGCCAGATCCGAGGGATCAATGATACCACCATCATCAAAGCGGCGCGTTGTGGCCTACGAAGGGGACCGTTAGCGGAGAGGCTTGTTCGCAAAGAGGTGTGCACAGTGGAAGAACTTTTTGCGAAGATGAGAGAGTATGCATGAGCGGAGGAAGATAATATACGTAGGGAGGGCAAGCCCCGACGTGAAGCTCAAGAGCTGGCTCCGCGCAAGAGGGGGCGAGGGAAGGACCCCCCGCTCATGACTAAAACGAAAGAACGGTACTCCGAGTCATCCAGAGGAAATGAAGGAAGGAGGATTCATTACATTGATGAGCGTAGCAATCGGCGAATCGTTGGGGATCGACAAGCAGAACAACAGAGGCGAAGCCCTCTCTCGGACGTGAGAGGCGAGATGAAGGAACCAGATTGTCAAGAGGGGAGGACAAGAGCGAAAGCGGTACCTCTGCGAATATCACGGCGAGAACAACACACATGACATAGCCCATTGCAAAGTGATCGAGGGATACCAACGCTTTGAGGCCAAGCAGAGGGAAACCGGGGCGCGACCTCTACAACCCGCGGTACCCCCAGCCGGACATCAACGCCTCCCCCCTCAGGGAGGGGTAAATCATCTCCGCCACGTTATCAACGTCATCGCTGGGGGCTCTTCATCACATTTTTCGTCAAAGAGGCAAAAGAAAGCCTATGCAAGGCAAATCAATCACGTCGGGATCAATCCAATTACCCCTCCTCCGCTGAAGTTTGAACCGATCACTTTCACATAGGAAGATGCTGTGGGCGTACATTTCCCGCATCAAGACTCCTTGGTGGTAACCGCAGTCATTGCCGACTGTGAAGTACGTCGTGTGCTGATGGATGGGTGAAGCGCGGCGGATATTTTATCCACTGAGGCTTTCTAACAGATGATGATCCCTCAAGACCGGTTAAAGAAATCAGAGGTGCCGTTGATGGGCTTTGGTGGAAATACTGTCAGCACCATAGGCCAAGTGGAATTGAAGGTCACCTTCGCGACGCCACAAGCCAGCCTCATAAGCCGTGTTACATTCGACGTGGTGGACATGCCTTTCCAGTATAACGCCATCCTAGGCCGGGGCTTGTTGACGACCATGGGAGCTGTAATCCATCACGGATTCCTGTGTATGAAGATCCCCTCCGCCAATGGTGTTGTTACGGTGCGGGGAGACCAGGCCCTCGCAAGGAAGATAGATATGGAAAACCCTCCCCATGTTAAGCGTGTTTGCACCACGAAGTTGGACCCTATATAAATACCGCGCAGCCGGTGGCTCCCCAAACCACGGCCTTAGGGAGAAACGAAACGGGCATTGCTCCGACCAGGCGGGGAAAAGGCGGTGACCCTCAACGCCGTGCTATCTCCCGATGAGGAAAAATGTATGATGCAACTTCTTCAAGATTACGATGCTCTATTCGCATGGGGACCCGAAGATCTCCCTAGGGTCCGCAGGGAGACCATCGAACACTCCCTCGCCATCAGCCCAAACGCAAAGCCAAAGAAGCAAAAGCTCCGAAAACTCACCGCGGAAAGACAAGTGGCCGCGAAAGCGGAGGTAACCAAATTACTCCGGGCGGGAATTATCCGCGAAGCCCTCCACACGGAGTGGATGGCCAATGTGGTCCTGGTCAGGAAGGCTAGCGGAGCTTGGAGGATGTGCATCAACTTTACTAACTTGAACAAAGTGTGCCCTAAAGATGACTTCCCCCTACCTCGCATCGATCAACTTGTTGATTCTACATCTGGGTCGAAAAGAATGAGCTTCCTCGATGCCTACTCTGACTATCATCAAGTATACATGCGAAGAGAGGACAAAGACAAAACGGTGTTCATCGCTCCTTTCGGCACTTACTGCTTTGTACAAATGCCTTTCGGCCTCAAAAGCACGGGCGCTACCTTCGCACGGCTCGTCGCCAAGATCTTCGCCAGCCAGCTGGGGAGGAATGTGGAAGCATACGTTGATGATATCATTGTCAAGAGCGAGAAGAAGGAAAACCATATTGCCGATCTCCAGGAGACCTTTGACAACCTGATGGTGGAGAAAATAAAGCTCAACCCAGCCAGATATGTTTTCAGAGTAGATGTGGTGAAGCTACTAGGTTTTCTAGTTTCCCAGCGAGGCATTGAGGCGAAACCAGAAAAGATAAGGGCCATCCAAGACATGACTCCGCCGAGAAACCTAAAGGAGGTATAGTGGTTGGCGGGGCGGCTTGCAGCGCTTAGCCGATTCTTGCCAAGGTCAGCGGAGCAAAGCCAGCCGGTCTTCAAGGCATTACGTTCAAGTGATGCTTTCGCTTGGATGAAGGAGTGCCAGCTCGCCTTCGATAGGCTGAAACAAAGACTCATGGAGGTCCCTATCCTGCAAAGCCCGAGACAAGGCGAGGAGCTTCTACTGTACTTGGCGGCAAGCCCTTCCGCCATAAGTGCTGTACTGGGGCGACCACAAGGTGCAAAATAACATCCGGTCTACTTCGTATCTGAAGTACTGTAGGGAGCTAAATTGCGATACTACGATATGGAAAAACTGCCGTACGCTTTGTTGATGGCTTCCAGAAAACTCTGCCATTACTTCAAAGCAAATCGCATCAAGGTACCGACAGCATACCCCCTCGGTCCTATGCTATCCAACAAAGAGAGCACTGGACGCATCAGCAAGTGGGCGGTTGAGCTGGCGCCCTTCGAGTTGATTATAGTACCGCACACCGCCATTAAAAGCCAAGCCCTAGCTGATTTCATGGTGGAGTGGACTTCTCCGACGCGTGAAGAGGACGACGCTTCACCAGCGTGGTCCGTCAATTCAGACGGATCGTGGGGGGTGAGCGGAGCAGGGATAGCTATGGTAGTGAAGGATCCTGGAGGTGAAAGAGCTAAGTTCGCAGCAAGACTAGATTTCCCTTCAACTAACAATGTAGCCAAATACGAAGCGCTCTTGCTGGGTCTCCGAAAAGTGAAGACCATGGGGGCAAAAAAGGCTATATTATACACCAATTCAAAACTTATCCAGGGACATATCTCTAAAGAGTATCAGGTAAAGGACGAACAGCTCCAGAAGTATGTCGAAGTAGTCCGGGTGATGGAGAAGGGCTTCGTCAGGTTCACTATTATCGCAATACCTAGAGCCCAAAATGAGTGAGCCGATGAGTTGGCAAAGATTGTTGCTACCAGAGGGACCTTACCCCCGGCGGTGTTTTTTGAGGTGCTCTGTATCACCTCTATTCCATCTCAGATAAACCTCATCGCCCGAGCGACCGACGGAGACTAGAGGAGCGAGATACACGACTATCTCCTCGAAGGTACAACTCCAAGTGACGAGGCGCAAGCAAAGCGTCTGGAGAGGCGAGCGAAGAAGTATGCCATCATCGATGTGCTCCTATTTCGCAGTGGCCTCTGTGCCCCATGGCTCCGCTGTATATCACGTGAAGAGGGGGTGCAGGCCCTGCGTGAAGTGCACCAGGGGGCTTGCAGAGCACACCAGGCCCCCAGAAATCTCACGGGAAAAGTCTTCCGAATGGGGCTCTACTGGCCGTCGGCGCTGCAAGATGCAGAATAGATAGTACGACACTATCACGCGTGCCAATGGATGACCAAACAGAAAAGGGCCCCGCCCGGTGAGCTACACACAGACCCCCGATTTGGCCCTTCGCCAAATGGGGGATGGACATCGTCGGAGCACTCCCTAGAGCCCGAGCAAACCTTCAGTTCGTGATCGTCGCAATCGACTACTTTTCCCGATGGATCGAGGCGGAACCGTTGGCAAGAATAACAGCCGACGCTACCATCAAGTTTCTGTGTAAAACAAACATTTGCAGGTATGGAGTCCCATTCCAGATTGTAACGGACAATGGATCCCAGTTCGACTCTAAGAAATTCCGCGATTACTGTGAAAGCATCGGGACAAGGATCTACTTCGCTTCAGTAGGTCACCCTCAGTCGAACGGGGCGGTAGAACGAGCAAACGGAATGCTCCTTGATGGCATCAAGAAGAGACTCTATAACTCGGCGAAGGGAGTATGGCCCGATGAGCTTTCCCATGTCCTGTGGGCAACACGTACCTCAATGTCGAGAGCAACCGGGTTCTCTCCATTTTGGCTCATCTTTGGGGACGAGGCCGTTTCCCCCGCCGAAGTCTGTGCAAAGTCTCTACGTATAATTAAATCCCCGATCCATGAGGAAGTTGATATCATGGATGATTTGACGGAAGAGCAAAAACTTCAAGCCTTGGAGACCATGACGGCATATGCGAGGGCCTCGACACAAAGCTTCAGCAAGAGAATAAAAAGCGTGAATAACATTCTGGGGATGTAGTTCTCAAGAAAGCTGCCCCGGCCTTCAACAAGCTTGGAAGAACGTGGGAAGGACCGTATATCATTCGAGATTCCACTGCGAAGGGCGCACACAGGCTCATTACTCTAGACGTGAGGAGATACCAAGAACCTGGAACACAGACGCTCTCAAGAAATTTTACCCGTAGTCGATGAAACATGAAGGTGAAAAATGTACAAAGTCTTATCAATAAAGTTGAAAAAAAGCCGTTACGAATGAAGATCACTTTGGTATCCTAAGGGCTAACGCCCCACCCATCCCCTCGCTCAGAAGGCCCGTAGCCTCGCGCTGGGTAGGACTTGACCGGATGCTTGGTCAGGCTAACGTCCCACCCATCCCCTCGCTCCGAAGGCCCGTAGTCTCGTGCCGGGTAGGACTTGATCGGATTCTTGGTCGGGCTAACGTCCCACCCATCCCCTCACTCCGAAGGCCCGTAGCCTCACGCCGGGTAGGACTTGACCGGATTCTTGGTCGGGCTAACGTCCCACCCATCCCCTCACTCCGAAGGCCCATAGCCTCGCGCCGGGTAGGACTTGACCTGATGCTTGGTTGGGCTAACGTCTCCCTTCTCTCCTAGAGCCCGAAGCCAAAAGACCAAATGGGAATTTAGGGGACAATACCGTTCGGCCAATAACCTGACCACCACTCTACCCCTTCTTGTGTGACCAAATCTTCCCCAATGTTTGGGGAACACGCAATACCGAAATGTCATGAGCATCAAAATACACCGACGAGTCGCTAAGCTAAGCGTCAGGATCGAAGGTTGAAGTGAAGATAAAAAGGAACGAAAATAGGAACCCGCACAGAGACTCGACATCCATTTTATTACATAAGACAGCGATAGGGAATACAGAGTCTTTTACATATGTCAACCTGTGAAATCATGTGCTGAAAAATTGGCTTAGAACTGACTTAGAATTGGATTTGCAAAATGTGCTTGTGCATGTGTTTGACAATTTGACAAGAAACAGTAAGTTCTCTTTGCGCCGGACTAATTTTCAAGTTCCAGAGAGTTGGATGTTTACGCCGGACCGATTGTGTTTCAGTCCGTTGTGAACGTGTTTTTGCTGGTCTGATTTCTCGAAGAGACAGAGTGTTGGACGTTTGCATCGGACTAACTTTTTGGTCCGCCATGAACATGTATTTGGGGCCTTTTGCATCGGACCAAGTTTTTCAAGTAACCGAGGTTTTGACGTGTACGTCGAACCATTTTTTTTGGTCCGCCGTAAACGTGATGTTGACGTTTTTCCGCCGGACTGTTTTCTTTCAAAAACAGTAAGTTTTACATGTATGACAAACCAAGTTTTTTTTGGTCTGTGTAAACATGTTTTGGCCACCTCATTTTCCCATGTACGACAAACCAAGTTTTTGGGTCTACCATGGATGTGCTTTTGAGCTCATGAGCCGGACTCAATTTTTCCAAGAAACAAGTAAGTTTTGCATGTACGTTGGACCAATTTCTTTGGTCAGTTGTGAACGGATTTTTGAGGATAGATTTCGCATGTACGATGGAATGATTTCTTTTAGTCCATCGTGAACGTGTTTTCACCAGAATGATTTCTTGTTGAAACCGAGACTTTCACTTGTACACCAGACCGATTTTGTTGGTCCGTCGTGAATGGACTTTTTCTAGGGTTTTTAATTTTGGTCCGTTGTGAACGTGTTTTGCTCGGTTTGGATGTTGAGCAAATTTAAATTTGATTTTTGATTTAAACTTTGAGATTATGAAATTGGTGAAAATTTCATGATGCTTATTTTGAAGTAGACTTTATGCAATGCTCGTGTGAGTATTTGCATGGACTAATGTTGAGTCAAGTCGCGGACTTGTGCTCAGAATCGTTTTGTGGTTTGTTCATGTGCACGTATTGCTCGAGGGCGAATGTGGTCGATGACGGGACCGGAACTAGGTTCATGGAGGAACTAAGGTTCGAGACTAGGTTCGGGAGGAACTGAGGTCTTGGTGGTCAAGGATGTCATGCGGGACATTCGGGCTAAGAGAATTGTGCACATGAAGAATGGTTAGTCACGTGAGAATGACAGGAGGTCATTCGCGTGCAAAGTGTTAGTCACGTGAGTATGGTAGGGTTGCCATACGCGTGCAAGAGTTATACTCGGTCAGGTTGTGCCAAGTGGAGTTGTGTTGAATACATACTCCTTCTAGGATTAGGAGTGGGACTCCTTCTAGGATTAGGAGTAGGAATTGTATTCAGAACTCCTTGTGATTGCTCCTTTAAATAGGAGGGGTTGTCTCCTGTTTAGAGCATCAACCCAGACATTGAAAGCTTAGAGCTTTGTTTTAGGGTTTGTACTTTTTTGGTGGGAGTACATTAGACAAAATAAATAAAGATCAATTCTTCCATATCCTAGCGTGCTACAGTAACCATGTTGCTACAGTGTTTTCTGTTTTGGTTCTTGTTTGCATGCTTGTTCTAATTGTAGATTGGTTTTTGATCTTTGAGTTTCATGTTGATTTGTTCCATCAAAAACCTTTCTAGGGTATTGATTTAGAGTTTCTCAAAGTCTAGTTGATTAATCTTTTGAAGATCTTGTTTAATCTTGAAGTTTTGAATAGATTGATTTTCGTCAAGTTCTGGAACAGCAAGCTTGTGAATCTCATAAGTTTTGATCCATAAGTCCAATCGAGTTGATTCTTTTTGGGTTCGATTCGTATTGGAATCTAGTTTCTTGTGCCCAAATTTTAGATCAATATAACAGTTGGATCTCTGGGAATTAGCGTTTTACTAAACCTCTATCATTCTGTTTTTGTCGAATACGAGACAATTATTTGGTTCTGTTCTGGGGTGAACTTTTAGTAGATCAAGAATTTGGTTTTAGATTCCGCACAATCATTCACCCCCCCTCTGATTGCTATATTCGTATACTTCGATCCTACACAACCCTAAACGCCGTGCGCACGCCTCACCGCCGCGATGAGGGCATGCATTGCCCCAAAAAGCCTAGGCACCGTCTCGATCAACACGTAGACGTTGGCGACATCACGAGCGATGCCCTCCTGTGCGGCCAAATCCTCCATCGCACGATCAAAGTCGATCCAGAGCTCAACTAAGAGCACCTCCTCGACCGAGCCGGGTGGAGCATCGGCCATGGCGATTGGTTTGTCGGAAGAAGGCTGACTGGGGATAATAGGGGAGAAATCAAGAAGAACAAGGTGTCAGACAAGGCGAGGGAAAGGGACAATAGCACCGTTATATACACACTCAACACGAGAGAGTCGAGAGGTCTAGAGTAAATATTGGAGCAAGAAACCGAGGAGACTCTCCATTTTCCAGGCATCAAACTCACCTCCTCGAATCCCGAGTACCGAATAAATCAATACACGCGGGCAAATTGAACAAAGCTGGTGCTTTCTTACACATGTCATGTTAGCAAAAACATGTGGATCCAGTACCAAGGGAGCAAGCGGAGCTGAGAGATACCCAAAGGCAAGTCCGCCACGTCAAGAAAGGACATTCATTAGCATAAAAAATAATATTACAAAAAAAGAGGCGAAACTACGGAGGAGCAAGCCTCTCCTTTTTTGTTGCTTTGCTAACCTTAACGGTGGGCTTGGGAGCATTCATCGCGGGGAGGGCTCGTAGTACTGATTCCCTCGCTGCCTCTTCTCCATGATGCTTCCAAAAGTCAGAAATAAAGCGAGAGGCCAACCGAATCGCGGCGGAAGAGGGTTTCCCGACCGTCATAAGATCAGCGAAGCCCGGTTGAGTCGAGGCAGCGGGGATAAACCCTTCATTTCCAAAATCTGCGCAATCTTAAGGGACCCCAGTTTTGCGTAATAATCACCGAAGACTACGGCTAAGGACCCGAGAAGTCCAACAGAGGTTTGAAGGAATTTGACAGCTTCGGAATCAGAAGAAGGGACACGACTTCAGCCTGAATTCGCCTCGATCCCCAAACGAGGTAGTTTCTGAAGAAAGGTGTTTGTCGCTCCTTGAATCCCCTCAGCCAAAAACTGCTGTGTTTTTTGAATATGTTCACAATGCTCCTCCGCTCGCAAGGCGTTGCCGAGGTGCGCATCGGCCTCGCCCTTCGCCGCCGCAAGCTGTCTAGGGTGTTCCTCTGCTTCCTTCCTAAGAATCTCATTACCCCTCTCCGCCGCTACTAAAAGAGTTTTCAATTCCTCGATGCGGTCATCTTTCTTCTTCTCGTTCCGCTCATCCACTGCGCAGTTTTCTTCCGCAACGCTTAGATTTTTCCTCATCAGAGACAACGCCTCCTCGAGCTCAATAGTTCGAGCCGCTAGCTCTCGGCTCTGTGACAGTTCATTATGCACCTTCGCTAAGGCTTCATTAGAAGCATGTAGGGCCTTTGTCAATTCAGCCTTCTCAGCCTCTAGTTCTTCCACACGGTTCTGGGCAGTTCAGTGCTGGCCTGTAGCTATATTATGCCGCTTCTGAAAGTCCTGGTTTCGACGGATTATCTCAGATGCCACGATAGCCCCCTTCAAAGAAAGATCCAAAGAAGTCTCGCATAGCTGGAGATCATGAAGACCTTCGAAGAGGGCCACGGAATCCTTGTATAGACTGAAAGCGTGCCGCATTCTTCTTATATTGGTTCTTGTTTGCATGCTTGTTCTAATTGTAGATCGGTTTTTGATCTTTGAGTTTCATCTTGATTTGTTCCATCAAAAACCTTTCTAGGGTATTGATTTAGAGTTTCTCAAAGTCTAGTTGATTAATCTTTTGAAGATCTTGTTTAATCTCGAAGTTTTGATTAGATTGATTTTCGTCAAGTTCTGGAACAACAAGCTTGCAAAGATCATAACTTTTTATCCATGAGTCCGATCGAGCTGATTCTTTTTTGGTTCGATTCATATTGGAATCTAGTTTCTTGTATCCAAATTTCAGATCAATCTAACTCTTGGATATCCAGGAATTCGTGTTTTACCAAACCTCTATCATTCTGTTTTTATCGAATACGAGGCAATTATTTGTTTCTGTTTTGGGGTGAACTTTTAGTAGATCAAGAATTTGGTTTTAGCTTCTACACAATCATTCACCCCCCCTCTGATTGCTATATTCGTATACTTCGATCCTATAAGTGGTATCAGATCAATGGATCGTTATTCGACAAAACCATGTGTGTTCGATGGTGTTGATTTTCTGTTTTGGAAGGCCAAGATGGAGGCGTTCATCCAAGCATAAGGCTTCACAATTTGGGAGAAGGTCTACAAGCCATATGAAGTCCCTGCAAACGACAACGTCAACGACACCAATCGCGCACATGTTGAAGCAAATATCAAGGCGCGCAACTTGATCATCCAAGGCTTGGGACGCAGCGACTTCGATCGTGTGGTTCATCTTCGATCCGCATATGAGGTAGGGAAATATCTTTGTGATTACCATGAGGGTTCTAACACTGTGAAAGAGGTTCGCCAAGACATCTACAAGAAGGAGTACATGCGATTCGAGATGAAACCGGGTGAGTGGGTAGATGGCTACTTCTTTGCACGCTTTAATAAGATTTTTAGCAATCTACGTGCTGTTGGAGTCAACTATACTAATGCGGTCAATGCTAGACAATTGCTTAGTGCTTTGGATATGTCGGTGTGGGAGATGAAAGTAACATCTATACAAGAATCCACTGTCATGAGTACACTTACTTTAGATGTTCTTTACTCTAAGTTGAAAACTCATGAATTAGATATTTTTGCTAGAAAGAATGATCATAAATCAATTGCTTTGACATCTCAATCTAGCATATCTCATAATGGTGCTGCTTCAAGTTTTGCTCTATCTTTCTTGTCTTCACTAACCGATGAACAGATTGAGCAATTCCCAGAAGAAGACTTATCACTACTCTCTTCTCGCTTTAACAAAGCTTTGCAAAATGTGAGGAAGAGAAAGAGAGGTGGTGGTGATCCTCCAAGATTCTATGAGTGTGGTGATCTCAACCATATTCGTCCAAACTGTCCTAAACTTACAGGTAAAGCATCAAGGGAGGAGAAGGACAACGACAGAAGAAAAGAGAAGAAGTTCTCTTCAAGTAATAGAAAGAAGAAGAGCTTCATCAACAGCAAAGTTGTCCACCGAGTTCTTTCCGCTGTTGAACAAGTCAATTTGAGCGATGTGGATTCAGAAAGCAACGAGGACGATGCAACTCCAAGTAAGCATGAGTTGACTGGGCTGTGTCTCATGGCTAAAAGCAGCAACAGCTTCACCGAGGATGATCATGACAGCGACTTCAATGAGGTAGATCCTTCATATGATGAATTAGCTATTGCTGTTGCTCGTCTTGGAAAATTGCTTGACAAACGTGATAGAAAAATTAAGAAACATGATATTCTTGTGGAATCATTTAATGCTGAAATTACTAGACTTAAGACCTTGATTCCTGATGATGATGCTTTTAAATCATGTGACTTAATTTGCAATGAGCTTACTTTACTTAGGAAAGAACATGTTACCTTGTTAGAGCAAATTAATGCTGAAAATGAGAAAAACTAGAAACTTGTTAAACATGCTAGCTGTTCTACCATTGATTTGCATGATACAACTCCATGTTCCAAATGCTCCACACTAGAATTGAAGTTGAATGATGCAAATGCTAGGTTTTCTCAAATGGCAGATGATTTGCTTACACATGAGGTTCTTTCATGCTCAACTTGTCGTAAGCAAAAAGAAAAAGTGGATGTTCCCTGCAATAATTGTTTAACTCTTGCTAAGAAAGTTGATTACATGCAAAATTCTTTGGAACGTTTCACTAATGGCAAGAAAAACCTAAACATAATTTTGGATCAATCAAAAGTCAGCACTCAGAACAAAGGATTATGTTTTGATTCTTATGCTCATCATAAATAACATGCTCCCACTGTTGTCAAAACACTTGAAAGTGGAAAATTTAAAATTGTCAATGAGCCTAAGAAAACTGTCTTTAAATCTACTGGTCTTTTATCTTCTACTTTGATGAATGCAAAATGTGCTTCTACTGTTAAAGCAAAACATCATGTTAAGTACACTTGCACTCATTGTGGTAGAGATGGACATTTAGTAGACTTTTGCTTTAGACTAGCTAAACAACAAAAGAGAGAAAGGTTTAATGCTAGGTCTAATTTCAAACAGGCACGTTTCATTTCTCGTTATGTGCCTAGGGTGATGCAAACACCTCTTGTTGCTAAGAACACGAGAAAAGACAAATATGCTTTTATGCATAAGAATTCCCGTGTTGTGCCAACTGTTGTGCGTCGTGTGTCTCAGTACTGGATTCCTAAACATCTTATTTCTAACCCCAGTACCGAGACCTCGACACTTTCTGCTTCTATGTAGGCTTCTCACGCGAGGAGGGAGAACTTGTGGCTAGTGAATTTCGGATGCTCACTTCATATGTTCAGTGATAAGATTTGGTTCTCCTTTACTCGTGCATCTTGTGCTAAAAGTGTTATCTTTTGAAGATGCTTCTTCCACCTCTGTTTTCGCGAAAGGCACTAGTCCAAATGGTGCAGGTACGGTGCATATGTTCAGGGGGAGAGTATCTTTGTTCATGAAGATGATGATGCTGTTGAGGATGAGATAATCGGAGTTTGATTTGTGCTTGTGTGCTCATTTTCAAGCTTCCCCACGTGCTTCACATCGACAAGCTGTCAAAAGAATTTTCAGGTATCTCCATGGTACTCAAGATTTTGGCATTTGGCTTTATGCTTCCTCATCCATTAGTTTGAGAGCTTTTTCTGATGCTGATTTTGGAGGATGTAGAATTGATAGGAAAAGCACATCTGGTTCTTGTCACTTCTTGGGAAATTCTCTTATTGCATGGTCATCTAGAAAACAATCTTTTGTTGCACAATCAACTGTTGAATCTGAATATGTAGTGCTGCTAGTAGTTGTTCCCAAATTCTTTGGATAGTAGCTACACTTAAAGATTATGGGGTTAATTTGGATAGTGTTCCTCTTTTGTGTGATAACACTAGTGCAATTTGCATTGCTAAGAACCCCGTGCAACACTCGAACAAAATATATTGACATCTGATTTCATTTTCTCAGAGATCATGTGGAAAAAGGGAATATTGTGCTTCACCATGTGGATACTGAACATCAATTGGCAGATATTTCACAAAAACCTTTGTCTTCTTCTCGTTTTGCTTTTATTCGGGGAGAACTTGGGATTGTTCATCCAATGGGTTTGTTTTGAGGGGGAGTTTCCTTGCCAAGTTTTTACTTGATGAGCTTACTTTATCATATTTCTTTATATATTATGTAATTGAGCTAATATATGATAATCTAAATTGTCTCACTTGAACTAAAAATGACATTGCGGAATTCCTTGGTCTGACTGCCTATAGCTAAATACTCTGTGATATCTTACTCTTCTAGGCTTGATATTGAATCTTCTTGACAAATTTGGGCTATGAAGCAAGTGTGTTTTCAACTTTACTCTTTCATAAGACCTTTAATCACTTTTGCATGTTAATATTCAAAGAAAAAGGAAAAAGAAAAGGGAATCAATATAAAAAAACGGGTTGTTAAAAGCAAAAGCTTAAAGTTATGTACTTCAGGCTTGCTTTCCCTAAAAAGATAAGATGTATGTTTCAAGCATGCCATTCCCTCAAAATAAGATGTATGCTTCAAGCATGCCACTCCTAGAAAATAAAAGAAGTATGCTTCAAGCATGCCACATGCAGTTTATTGTTCAAAGATTAAAATGGTCTACTAGATTGGAGTTGAAACTACATGCTCGCCCTGATTTGTTAGTTGCTTCAATTTTGAGTCTTTGTTTTTCTACTAAAGGTCTTGCTTAGTACTTGGCTATAGTTGACTGAATTGAGGTTGAGATGCATGTCATTCCCTAACTTGTTAACATCACATTAAGATCATGTATTTTGCATATTATGTGATATATAAGGTTATATGATCGAATGAGCTCATCTTTTGCTATCTTGGCACTCCTTGTTTCTCCTTGTGAAATCACTGCTACAAGAAAAAATTTGAACAAATTCTCTCTTTTGTACTCTTGATGAATCCATTATCAAAGAGGGAGAAGTTTGGGAATCTTTGAGAAGTTCAAAGAAAAAGGGGGAGAAGTTTTGAGAAATTTGCGAGAAGTTTGGAGAACTTTGGAATCTTTTGGACACATTGCACATTCACACACATTTTCATTTTCAGGGGGAATTCTGTGTTTTCTTCCCTTGGTCTTTGATCCTTTGGATTTCAAAATCTTTTGTAAAGTGAATGCCAAATGTTCAATTCTAAGTGGTGTTGCCAATGTTTTCATCAAGGGGGAGATTGTGAAATCATGTGCTGAAAAATTGGCTTAGAACTGGCTTAGAATTGGATTTGCAAAATGTGCTTGTGCATGTGTTTCACAATTTGACAAGAAACAGTAAGTTTCTCTTTGCGCCGGACTAATTTTCAAGTTCCAGAGAGTTGAACGTTTACGCCGGACCGATTGTGTTTCAGTCCGTTGTGAACGTGTTTTTGCTGGTCTGATTTCTCGAAGAGACAGAGTGTTGGACGTTTCCATCAGACCAACTTTTTGGTCCGCCGTGAACATGTATTTGAGGCCTTTTGCATCGGACCAAGTTTTTCAAGTAACCGAGGTTTTGATGTGTACGTCGAACCATTTCTTTTGGTCCGCCGTAAACGTGATTTTGACGTTTTTCCGCCGGACTGTTTTCTTTCAAAAACAGTAAGTTTTACATGTACGACAAACCAAGTTTTTTTTGGTCTGCCGTAAACATGTTTTGGCCACCTCATTTTCCCATGGACGACAAACCAAGTTTTTGGGTTTGCCGTGGACGTGCTTTTGAGCTCATGAGCCGGACTCAATTTTTCCAAGAAACCAGTAAGTTTTGCATGTACGTCGGACCAATTTCTTTGGTCAGTCGTGAACGGATTTTTGAGGATTGATTTCGCATGTACGACGGACTGATTTTTTTTAGTCTGTCGTGAACGTGTTTTCACCGGAATGATTTCTTCTTGAAACCGAGACTTTCACTTGTACACCAGACCGGTTTTGTTGGTCCATCGTGAATGGACTTTTTCTAGGGTTTTTAATTTTGGTCCGTTGTGAACGTGTTTTGCTCGGTTTGGATGTTGAGCAAATTTGAATTTGATTTTTGGTTAAACTTTGAGATTATGAAATTGGTGAAAATTTCATGATGCTTATTTTGAAGTGGACTTTATGCAATGCTCGTGTGAGTATTTGCATGGACTAATGTTGAGTCAAGTCGCGGACTTGTGCTCGGAATCGTTTTGTGGTTTGTTCATGTGTAGGTATTGCTCGAGGGCGAATGTGGTCGATGACGGGACCGGAACTAGGTTCATGGAGGAACTGAGGTTCGAGACTAGGTTCGGGAGGAACTGAGGTCTTGGTGGTCAAGGATGTCATGCGGGACGTTCGGGCTAAGAGAATGGTGCACATGAAGAATGGTTAGTCACGTGAGAATGACAGGAGGTCATTCGCGTGCAAAGTGTTAGTCACGTGAGTATGGTAGGGTTGCCATACACGTGCAAGGGTTGTACTCGGCCAGGTTGGGTCAAGTGGAGTTGTGTTGAATACATACTCCTTCTAGGATTAGGAGTGGGACTCCTTCTAGGATTAGGAGTAGGAATTTTATTCAGGACTCCTTGTGGTTGCTCCTTTAAATAGGAGGGGTTGTCTCCTGTTTAGAGCATCAACCCAGACATTGAAAGCTTATAGCTTTGTTTTAGGGTTTGTACTCTTTTGGTGGGAGTACTTTAGACAAAAGAAATAAAGATCAATTCTTCCATATCCTAGCGTGCTACAGTAACCACGTTGCTACAGTGTTTTCTGTTTTTGTTCTTGTTTGCATGCTTGTTCTAATTGTAGATTGGTTTTTGATCTATGAGTTTCATGTTGATTTGTTCCATCAAAAACCTTTCTAGGGTATTGATTTAGAGTTTCTCAAAGTCTAGTTGATTAATCTTTTGAGGATCTTGTTTAATCTTGAAGTTTTGATTAGATTGATTTTCGTCAAGTTCTGGAACAGCAAGCTTGTGAATCTCATAACTTTTGATCCATAAGTCCAATCGAGTTGATTCTTTTTGGGTTCGATTCGTATTGGAATTTTGTTTGCTGTGTCAAAATTTGAGATCAATCTAACGGTTGGATCTCCAGGAATTAGCGTTTTACCAAACCTCTGTCATTCTGTTTTTGTCGAATACGAGGCAATTATTTGGTTCTGTTTTGGGGTGAACTTTTAGTAGATCAAGAATTTGGTTTTATATTCCGCACAATCATTCACCCCCCTCTGATTGCTATATTCGTGTACTTCGATCCTACACAACCCTAAACGCCGTTCGCACGCCTCACCGCCGCGATGAGGGCATGCATTGCCCCAAAAAGCCTAGGCACCGTCTCGATCAACACGTAGACGTTGGCGACATCACGAGCGATGCCCTCCTGTGCGGCCAACTCCTCCATCGCACGATCAAAGTCGATCCAGAGCTCAACTAAGAGCACCTCCTCGACCGAGCCGGGTGGAGCATCGGCCATGGCGATTGGTTCGTCGGAAGAAGGCTGACTGGGGATAATAGGGGAGAAATCAAGAAGAACAAGGTGTCAGACAAGGCGAGGGAAAGGGACAATAGCACCATTATATACACACTCAACACGAGAGAGTCGAGAAGTCTAGAGTAAATATTGGAGCAAGAAACCGAGGAGACTCTCCATTTTCCAGGCATCAAACTCACCTCCTCGAATCCCGAGTACCGAATAAATCAATACACGCGGGCAAAGTGAACAAAGCTGGTGCTTTCTTACACATGTCGTATTAGCAAAAACATGTGGATCCAGTACCAAGGGAGCAAGAGGAGCTGAGAGATACCCGAAGGCAAGTCCGCCACGTCAAGCAAGGACATTCATTTGCATAAAAAATAATATTACAAAAAAAGAGGCGAAACTACGGAGGAGCAAGCCTCTCCTTTTTTGTTGCTTTGCTCACCTTAACGGCGGGCTTGGGAGCATTCATCGCGGGGAGGGCTCGTAGTACTGATTCCCTCGCTGCCTCTTCTCCATGATGCTTCCAAAAGTCAGAAATAAAGCGAGAGGCCAACCGAATCGCGACGGAAGAGGGTTTCCCGACCGTCATAAGATCAGCGAAGCCCGGTTGAGTCGAGGCAGCGGGGATAAACCCTTCATTTCCAGAAGCTGTGTAGTTTTAAGGGACCCCAGTTTTGCGCAATAATCACCGAAGGCTACGGCTAAAGACCCGAGAAGTCTAGCGGAGGTTTGAAGGAATTTGACAGCTTCGGAATCAGAAGAAGGGACGCGACTTCAGCCCGAATTCGCCTCGATCCCCAAACGAGGGAGTTGCTGTAGAAAGGTGTTTGTCGCTCCTTGAATCCCCTCAGCCAAAAACTGCCGTGTTTTTTGAATATGTTCACAATGCTCCTCCGCTCGCAAGGCGTTGCGGAGGTGCGCATCGGCCTCGCCCTTCGCCACCGCAAGCTGTCTAGGGTGTTCCTCTGCTTCCTTCCTAAGAATCTCATTACCCCTCTCCGCCGCAACTAAAAGAGTTTTCAATTCCTCGATGCGGTCATCTTTCTTCTTCTCGTTCCGCTCATCCACTGCGCAGTTTTCTTTTGCAACGCTCAGATTTTTCCTCATCAGAGACAACGCCTCCTCGAGCTCAATAGTTCGAGCCGCTAGCTCTCGGCTATGTGACAGTTCATTATGCACCTTCGCTAAGGCTTCAGTGGAAGCATGTAGGGCCTTTGTCAGCTCAGCCTTCTCAGCCTCTAGTTCTTCCACACGGTTCTGGGCAGTTCAGTGCTGGCCTGTAGCTATATTATGCCGCTTCTGAAAGTCCTGGTTTCGACGGATTATCTCAGATGCCATGATAGCCCCCTTCAAAGAAAGATCCAAAGAAGTCTCGCATAGCTGGAGATCATGAAGACCTTCGAAGAGGGCCACAGAATCCTTGTATAGACTGAAAGCATGCCGCATTCTTGTTATAGTAGGGCCCGAAGCAACACCACTCTCGAAATCCCGAGCGGACAAGTCTGACAAATCGAACCTAAAAGGAGGCGGTTTGAGCCGAATCCCAGAGCCCAGAAACTCGGGAGGCAGACTTCCCTTGCTCGTGGATGAAGAACCTGCCGAAATAGCCGCACGGAGCTCCAAACCCCCAGCTCCGATAGGAGTCGGAGCAACAGCATTTAACCCAGAGGAAGCTGGTTCAGAAGCCACGACTCCCTACGCCATTTTGACGGCATCCGTTCCTACGCGCGCTCCGTCAAATCCCAATAAATTAGCACAACCAAAGGACCCCCAAGGAGTGGTTTCAGGGGTCGAACCTTCAGCCCCCAGAGGGGTATCCGGGGCAACGGTTTCCAGTCAAAGGCCACGTGTTCCCTTAGGAAGCTGGACAGTGGTCTCACCGAAAACGTCCAGCACCTCCGCGGGCGGGGGATCAACCTCCCTAGCAGTAGGCTTGGATCCACCCTCCGACGGGCCAAATATCTCCTTAATAAACAGATCGTCCCCCTCTTCTTCATCTTCAAGGCCACTAAAGTCTATGTCGGGGATATTCAAAAACGAATAGCCAGGGGAACGCTCCTCACTTGGACCAGCACTCAGACCCGTATCCGGAGGGCACGGCACGGGGGGAAGCTCCACCGCCCCGGAAACAGGCTGCCACTCCACAGGGCTCAAGCCGGGTGAAGGATCCGAGACACGAGGTTGCTCCAATGGCTTCACCACTACATCAACGGATGATGCACCACCGTGGATCAAACCTGGATTGGAGCCAGATGGAGGTAAGGATGACTTTGCGGCTGCGCCAATGGATGACAACCCGGAAATATTCGCCCCGGAAGTAAGGCCAAAAGTGGACAGTGGGGGGGGGGGCGGAATAATCGCCGTGGAGGCCGACGAATCACCCTCTTCACTCGTTTCTTCATCATCCCAACTGTCATCCTCATCATCTTCGCCCAATTCTTCACTCCCTCCAGAAGAAGCAGTCACTCGGGGTGGGATCATCCGAGTTAACCTGGCCCGCTTCGACGAACGGGGAGAGCAAACTGCCCCTGAGGGGTGGGAACCACTCGGGGCCCCCATTCTGAAAAACAAGAATTCCTGGCGGCTCCGACTGCCTCCATAGCCGCCTCATACTCAGCCTGTTTGCAAGGTCCGAGTAATCCCCGCGCTAGCCTCTCAGTCGCACCACGCCCAAGAATCCGAGCCCCCTCTGGCATTACCACTGATACCGAACCCTCTGACGACCACTCCAAAGTTACAGTAGAGTTCCTCGCCAAAGGTTCAAATCAGCAAAGACAATACTACACCAAATCCCGCATCGTGCTCTAGGTGCGAAGAGCCTTCAGGTAATTGAGACATCTGATTTCCTCCACATTCGCGCTCCAATTTGGAGATCAGGTCGCACGAATGGAACCCATAGAAGTTTGAAGAGGAGAATCTGGACCATCAAGCACCTGATAATACCATCGTTGCATCGACCCCGACTCCCATTTTCATTTGGCAGCTGCCACTGGAATCTCTTTCACCAGCGATCTCTTCATCTGAATGTTTAATGAACCGAAGCATGACCTACGGCCCCCATTCTCCGTCCTGTGCTGCTTCGGCTGCCAAAACGCATCTTCAATAAGAGAAATTAGGCGCTCGATCAGTTTGATTCTGGCAGGACGAAACGCCCACTCCAACACCGCTAACCGCACTATGGCGTTGGGCGTAAGCTCTGCTTGAAAAGCCCGCAACACGGACACCAGTAGGGGGGCCGAGGGAAACCGAAGACGCGCCTCCAAGAATGCAGGAAACACCACTGCCTCATTTGGTCGAGGCTGGGGGGTTTCTTCGTCACCGGGGAGTCGCATGGAAGGACGGGCCACGTCGAAATCCCTCGCCAAACTGTCAAGTTCTACAGAACTCAAAAGCGACTGCCCCAAAACTGGAGACAGTGCCGCGGCATCTTCCCCGCTCAAAACCAGCTTCATCAGGGGAGCGCGTCGGGGACCCATGAACAGAAGAACTGACGGCGAATGAAGGAGGACAACGCAAGCGGGACAAGAGAGTGAAAGTGGGAAAGCGCGCAACAAGACTGATCCAAAAAAAAGAAGTGCCTCGGTTACATCGGCCGCCGCGTTTATAAGAAATAGCCTCACGCCCCCACCCCACTCTTTTCCCCCTAACCGTAGATTTGTTCGTGTGGCGCCAATCGCGCATATAGAAAAGGCGAGTGAACCAAACCAAGAAGCCTGACAGCTAGGGCACCCGGATCAAGATGACATAAGGAGACCGGGTGCCTGGTTCTTGAGAACCAAACCACTCAACACATCGATTGACCCATCCGTACCTGACATTGCCGAACCTGATACCTGAAAACGTTTAAAAAAAGACAGCAGCGACTTACCCCGCGCAGAGGGAAAAGGTGGGATGGATTTCCCTTTTACCCCCCAAATTTGGAGGGAGATAACTTGGACCTACTTTATAACATACCTGAGGGTGGTGCGATACCCACTCGCATCCATGAGGGGCTACTGTCATGGGCTCAACGAACCCATCCCCTTTGGCGGGGAAAATGAGGTCCGCGCTTCCACTTAGGTCAAAGCAGCGAGGACGAAGCAACGAGAAGAATAGCGGAGGGGATCGGTGGAGGAAACCTACCTCCTTCATCCCCCATAAAAATTATCACGGTAGGGCCCGCTCAGACCTGACATCTTGTCAGAGCCACAGGGAAACCCCTGGCATAGCCAGACAAGTCTAGGGCCCTAAACCACGTGAAATTCCATCGAAACCCTTTGGGTGAAAATAAAACAAAAGGGCAAAAATGTAAAGCAAGAAAAAAAAGCCACATAAGGCCTATCTAACCCTTGGTTAGGGACAGGTGGAAAAGAAGGGTTGGAAGACCACGGAAAAAGCCTGTAACCCGATGACAGAGTCGGTTAGAAAGGAGCCGACCAGTGCATGCATGTCCCCTCCCCTACCCTATAAAAGGAAGAAAAGAGGAGATCAACAGAGAGAGCAATATTGCAAAAAAAAAGAAGACAAAGAAGAACCTGGCGTATTCATTCCGCCACAGTTATATTGAACTTCATTTAGAATAGGCAAAACAAATTGAACCGAATAAGTGAATTAACAACGCAAGAATTAATTACAACAACAAAATGACTATTGTCACAAATAGTCTTGTTATCCCAGTCTTTCAGAGCAATAGCCACCCAAACACGCATGATCCCCAAAACAGATAAGTCTAGCCCCTTTGCACAATGTAATTATATGACAGAAGATCAAATATACTCACATTGCATCTACTCACGGTCTGTTAAACAGGAAACCCCCATCAAAGGCATTGACCAAGAAAAAACTATTGCCACTGTACTACCATAGAATCACCAGTGAAGCCTTTAGGGATACAATGCCGCAAACCACCAATTGAGGCAAATCACCGATTAGTCCAAAGATGCAAGCAAAGTTGCATAGAGCCACATAACACACTTCTTGGTCGGTAATAGACCACATCGACCAAGAACAACAAGCCACGAAAGAATTTCTCCATAGGAAAGGCAACAAGTCACCAAGTAATACATCCACCACGATGCCAAATCATCCACAGAGAACAAGCACAGTCTACACCATGATTCGGGAATAGTGAGCACTATATAACCACACCTTCCACGACATGCCCATAGTTGCCGGCTGACACTACTGTCCTCACATTTCAGGTTACACACTAATTGGCTACCGCAGGTGAAGGAAGATAGATCAGGGCCAAAGACCACTTGAGGGTGTTGGGTAGCGGAGGATTTCATCAAAGCACTACCGGAGAAGAAGAAACCAAGGTGAATTAGAAATAAAAAAAAGTGGCAAAAAACACATCGCTCTTTACTCTACCGAGGTGGAACATGAATATGGGTTTTAAGTAGAATGGGTGGAGGTGAAGAAGGAAAAACTATCACCAGAGGAGCCGCTTGGCATCGCCACATGCAAGGAAGCAACGCCCGATTACGCGGCTACTGCTGCTCTATCCCTTTCCCTCTGACTCGCTCTCTAGGGGCTAGGGCACCGAATGGTGCTTTAGCCCCTCCGACTAGGCCAGTTAGGCTGGGTGGGCCATATCGGCCAAGTTGGCCTCGTAAGCTCTTTTTCTTTTGAAAATTTGGGTAAAACCCAATTTTATACAACCAAAGGTCATTGTGATATCTTTGTCACAAAAGTTAGGAAGCCTAGATGTCATCAGAGCGTGGACCACCGAACTTGGCATAGGCTCGCATCCCAGCTCAGTCCCGACGGTGTTATAATTTGAAGTTTTGACTTTGGAAGC
The DNA here is from genome assembly GCA_036346355.1 of Rhipidocladum racemiflorum. NCBI lineage: Eukaryota > Viridiplantae > Streptophyta > Magnoliopsida > Poales > Poaceae > Rhipidocladum > Rhipidocladum racemiflorum. Next base: position 47,790,804 of record CM070575.1, read on the forward strand.
ATTCATAGAAGCTCCAACAGGAGGTTCCTCCAGTCAGCTCTAGGACTAGAGGTGGGCATCAGCACGGGCACATCGTCCTTCGTGCCTGAACCATGCCGTGCCAGCCCAGCTCATCTTCAGTGAGGCCAGGCACGGCCCATATGTGCTTCATTCCTACTTCATGCCGTGCTGGCCCAAGCTCTGCCCATTTACACTATTGCGACGAGAGGAAAGAGAAGGAGACACACGATGCTCAATCTCTATCAGTTCTCTCTCACCCATTGCTCCCTCTCGCAGCTCTCTCTCTCTCTCTTGTCCATCTCTCTCAGTCTCTCGCCCGGTACTCCCTCTCTAGGCTCTCTCCCTCTCTCTCGACCGTCTCTCTCAATCTCTCTCTCGCCTGTTGCCTCCCTCTCTCTCGCTCATTGGCCGACGGGAGAACGGGAGATGGTCATCTATAGAAAGCCCAATAGTACTTGTTCTCTATAAAAAGTTCATCAGACTCATAACCTCGACAGTAGTAGAAATCTAGTGAAATAAAACCATTGTAGATAAGTGACATAATATAGCCATCAACAACAATGAAGTTGTGATAGTAGATCCGTGGATGTTGGATCGGATCTAGACTATAAATTGCACATACTTGAGACTACAAACGGCAGCGCCGCGGCGTGCCTGTGCCTCCGCCATGCTACCCGTGTCATGCCAGCATGGGCCTAGCCCAAACAGCCATGCTAGGCCGGGCCACCCATTGTGCCTTTGTCTCAGGCCCATCATGACCCATGCTACAGTGTCGTGCTAGCCCGGCACGGCCCACCCCCGTGTCGTGCCAGGTTTTGGACCGGGATGGACCATCGTGCCTTGGACTATTCCAAAAATGTCTGGTCCAAGTGGCCACATCTATCTAGGACACCCAAACCAACACGGATAGGAATTTTTTCGAGACAACTTCCAAAGGTCCCTATATTGAAGGAAGGCCCTGCCGCAACAAAGCCATCGAAGAAATTCAGCAAAATTTGTTGAAATCTAGAGTTTAGGGCTTGTTAGAGAGTTCATCAAGTCACCATCCACTAGTACAAAAATAGTCATTAGCGGCGGTTTTTAACTAACATCAGTGGCGGTTTTCAAACCGTCACAGATTAAGTGCCACTGATAATCGAGGATTTTCAGTAGCGGTTTTAAAACCACCACAAATGCTTATATTATCTTTGACGATTATAGCCAAAAACCACCACAAATACTTATATCACTACTTTAAAAACCAACATTTGTGTTAGTTCTAGCAACTTCGTGCAACGCATCAGCCCATCCTATTACTACTCTTGACTCTCGCTCAAGCACACCTAACTTTGAAGTATGCACACTTAACTTCGAAGTTCTAAAGAATGCTTCAATCGAGGCATTTTCGGATGAAACTTCTCATTAGCTTTCGAACGAGCCAAAGAACGCTCCGATCGAAGTTACAAGTCAAAAGTTATGGCCATTTTACCTAACATGTTCGGATTTCCTATTTGCAAATCGAATCAGACTTTTTGCCTGAAAGAAAAATTGGAGAGCTCATCGTGCTGATTCCAGAAAGTATAAGAACACCCTAATCGAAATTACGAGTCAAAAGTTATGTGACATTTTTACTAACCGTACGAAATATTATTTGTGACGGTTTTAAACTAAAACCGCCACAGATAATACTATCAGTGATGGTTTTAGCCAAAAACCGCCACAAATAGTCATATTATCAGTGGCAGTTTTTAGCTAAAACCACCGCAAATACTCATAATTATTTGTGACAATTTTAGCTGAAAACCGCCACAAATAATGCGTTATTTCTGTCGGTTTTTCTTTACAATCGCCACAAATAATGCATTATTTGTTGCGGTTTTTCTTTGCAACCACCACAAATAGTTCCAAAAGTATTTGTGATGGTTCCAAAGAAAAACTGTCACAAATAACGCATTATTTGTGGTGATTTTTCTTTAGAACCTCCACAAATAGTTCCAAAAGTATTTCTGGCGGTTCCAAAGAAAAACCACCACAAATAACGCATTATTTGTGATGGTTTCAAACAAAAACCATAACAAATAGTGCTCCCGCCATTTTAAATTTTAAAACCATCACTAATAACTCTATTTGTGACGGTTCTAAAAAAACGCCTTAAATAGGGTGTCACCTATGTGTTGTTTTGTAGTACTGATCCCGTGTCGACAAGGGTTGATGACCCAAGCCTCGGCAACCAAGGGCGCTAACTCATGCCACCCGTTGGCACCAACTTACACTGTCAGTTTTGGTCCACATCATCGCCTATAGTCCTACTTTGGTCCCTATACGTTCCCATGGAAATATATGGCCCAGTTCGTGTCAGCTTCTGGATTATCAGAGAAGCTGCTTCTGATTGTGAGAGAATAGGGCCAAACCGGCTGTGACTTTCAGGTTTTGGACCAAGCCGGCGAGAATCAGCAAGAATCAGTGAGAATTATGTTTCAGCCAGATTCTGATTTTATGTCGAAGGCAGCTTTTGATTCTCATAGAAACTGTCCAAAATCCTCCCGTTTGATAAATAATTCGTCTTTTTTTTAAATAGAAGGTGTCCAAAAGCTTAAACGAACGGGGCATATATATATTTGTGGACAGAGGGGGTACAACCATGCATCAAAAAGAGACTCCACAATCTGAGAATGAAAGCGGTAATTTTGATGGCATTCGACGAAAACCACCCTTTTATGCTTGACGACACCATCCATTCATTCATCTCCACTACTAAAAGTGCAGCGAAGCCGTGATCCTCAAAAGCAAGGAAAAGAAAGAGCACAGGACGAGCTAGAGAGAATGAAAGGGCTATAGCACAAAGTAATGGGCATCGGCGCATCCGTCTGTTGCCATCGCGTCCATGCTAGATAGATAGAAAGTAAGAAAGAAGCTAGCAAAGTGAGGGGGATACGGATTAGGGAGAACAAGAGCTGAAACGCACGCACACACCGGGTCCTATTCCCACCAAAGCTGCCGCTACTCCGTACGTAGAGATAGTGTTGTCTCCCTTTTCGTTGAGATTTGATGCATAATTGTTAGACAAGGTTTGGTTCCTGGAATAATATATTCCAGTATCGGTATCATTCTTTATTGGCGTCCCTGTTCGTGTTTAATATAATAATATATATTTATATCCATATATTTATTTAATTATATATACACTAAATTCCACTTATAATATTACCCTAAATATGTAGTAGTACTATCAAGTATAACATATGGTTCAATAGATAATTAACATTATCAATTCCACTGGTATTATATGGTATAGAAGCTGGTATAACTGTCTAGTATCGAAGTTTGTATGGTCAGGATTGATCAATATCGAGCTGATATGACCACTGTTAATCAGTATCTAGACTACTAGATACATAGTGTTGGAATTGGCCCATGAGTATGGCCCATTTCCTTTAATTCCAAAGATTGCATGGTTAGTACCATACTGCTTAGCCAAAATAGAAGGAAGACAATTTATAAGGTGGAGTTCTTACCACTCCTTGAGTTATAAGGAGCATGACATAGGGATGGTATGAGAAGGATTTTGGAGAAACACACGCGCGCACGTATGCACGCGCACGTATTCGCGTATTTTCACGTGAAAATCCGTGTGACTTGTGACTTATGAGGAGCGACCGCGCCGCGTCATAGTGTGTCTCCTGGCACTATGAATTCACCTTTTATTTTGCTTAATCATGCAATTATTTAACTTTCTATACTGGTCAGGAGATTGCATAATGACCATTATTTTTGTTTGAATTAGCAGTTACCAGTGCATTAAGTTTGTTTAAATTCAGTCAGTTACTAGTCCTTAATGCTGCCAGTTACTAGTGAGTAATGGAGACAATTACTGGTTAGAGGCTATATAAGACCTGGAGACGTCCAGACCAAAATACTGAGTTTTTCCAATTCCACACTTTCTTCTTCTTCCTACGAGATCTGCACTACTATAGAACAGCACATAGATGACGCCATATCACTGCCGGTTGGGCTAGAGCAGTCAGTGATAAAATATCACTGCCCGTTCTTACGAACCGATGCCCTAGAAACTTATCACTACCGGTTTGTATAACTAACCGGCAGTGATAACACACTATCACTACCGGTTGATACCCAAAACCGGTAGTGAAGTATCACTGCCGATTTATACACAAAACCGGTAGTGATAGTTGAACTTTTACTGCCGGTCAAATCTTGAACCGGCAGTGATATGTTTTTTCCCGCCCATATGAAAATTCCCGCGTAATCCGATCATATCACTGCCAGTTTTGGGCAGAGCCGGCAGTGATAAGCCATTTATATATAGCTCCAGCAACAGAGGCCGTTGTAACACCCCGGCATTTAATAAGCCCGAATGCTACCAAACATAGACTAATCAACCTCTAAATACCATATATCAAGATAAATTACAGGAAAGGAGTAAATGCTAAAACCGAATATTTCGGCAGCATCTCCTTTGTTTTTCCATGAATTGAAGCAACAACAATAAGATCATAGTATAAAGAATGACATCTAAATCATCAATAATAAGGGTTCTAGCAGCAGTATAAACCTAGAATAAAGATTCCAACCATCTCATGAGCCAAACGAAGTAAATGAGGAAACCAAGCACACAAATTAACCATCACAATTAAAGGAAAGAACATGTCATTGTTTATATGTGTGATGCTAAGTGATGACGTGTGACTAGATCCCTTTCCTGCATGTCGGTTTCATGGTACCTAAGAAAAACAACATAAACACAAGCGTGAGTTCACCACTCAGCAAGTATATTGCAATGTAACAAGAAAATACATTCTAATACCTTCATCACCACTTTTCACATACGACATCATACTCATCTCATATTCATAGCTTAAGCATATCATTGACATCATCATATATCATCATCATATAACATCCTCATATAATGCAATGCAATGCGATGCACATATCTCCTGGAAACTCATACCGGTATGGTTGAGTACACACCCGTCGGTGTGCAACCTCTCCCCCCTTCCATCCCGAAGATGGAGGGTGCCTACTCCTCGCTTCCATACACCGCGGTGGATGGAATCACGATGTAGGACTTACTCATTGGCTCTCCGAAATAGTCATAACTTTCTCACCGACCTTCCCCGGACTAGTTATGACTTTCTCACCGCCCGGGCCATGTATCATGCCATGTATGGAAACATGCCAACATCATAAATAACTTGTACATTAACACATGGCATCATAACATAATAAGTATATTCATCATATCAATGGCAATCATTAAAGCATGGCATGTGAACATATCATATATTCAATTTCAATCTCAACTAATCTAGCAAACTACAACCCGCTACCCATTCCAATACACTTGCCTCAACCACGGGCGACGGATTGGCGAGAAGTAGAAGGAACTCCTGGGGTCACACCACCTGCACATAGGTACCACACACTCACAATCATGTCCACAAAACAGTACGCAAACACTCTTCTACCCCGACATCGCAAACTACTCGCAAAACCCAAAAACAGAGGTTCTGTCCCGTCGGGACAGCAGCCTTCCAAAAGGCATAACTCGGGTTCTAAGACTCCGAATCGAATAAATGAGTACATCCTCGCATATCTTAGGAAATTTCCTAACTTTTTCTAAGTATATGGAAAGATTGATTCAGATTCTAAAGTGGTTTAATCTACAGAATATTGTGATCTGTTCCAATCACGCCACAGTTTTTAATACGTTCGGTAAAACGAGAATAACTTTCAAACGGCTGGGAGGAATTGGACGTTCTTTATACCCACTGAAAGGTATTGAAGTTACCTACAACTTCTTCAACAGGCGGCCGACCAAATTCCTAATCTAACTTGGCGAAAACACAAACCCTAGGTCGACTGCACATGTTGCCCGAAACAGAGAACATGGCAAACTCTAGATTCCATCTAATCTACCCAACTACAGCACAACCAATTGATCTAAAAACATGATATTAACCCTTAGAATAGTACCTAGACCAACCCCAAGGATCCCCATGGCCATACCTTCGCCCAACGAACAAAAACCCACCGGATCTCCTCCCGGTTCACGCGATCTCCCTCCTCGCTCTGAATCCACCGGATATCCTCGTCGCAGAGCGCTCCAATGGGCAGATCTTCAGGGTGGTCAGGTGGAGAATCTTCCCTCGGGCAGCAAGGGGTGGTGGAGAGGGATGGGGAGGAGAGGGGCGCAAGGGGGCGGCTTTGGGAGGTGGAGGCGCCACAAGGGGGAGGTGGGGGACGTGAGTGGCGGCTAGGGCATGGGGGGGCGCACATGGGCAGGGGGTGGGGCGCAAGAAGGCTGGGGGAGGCACACCAACCAGGTCTCCTACTCCTACTTGGACTCAAACTCCATCCCACCAAAGCCCACAACCCTTTCCCTTAGGCCCAAACTCCCCCGGGAAGGCCCAAACTCCCGGAATCGGCCCAGAAACGCAAATAAACCTCATAGCGTAAGGTTTCAACCTCAATTTCCATATTTCATAATGTTTTTGACCTCAACATTCACATTATATGAGGTTACGACACTCCGTGGTGTCACATTCTCCCCCCTTCAACAGGATTCGACCTCGAATCCAAGACACACCAATACGCAACCTAGCAAAACAAAAGATAGCTAGGTTTTACATCACATACCTGAGGCGAAAAGCTCAGGATATTGCTCGCGCATGCGAGACTCCACTTCCCAGGTCACTTCTCTCTCTAACCTAAAACCACTGGAACTACACTGATCAAGACTCGGTGACAAGATGCTTAGGCTCGAAGACCCACAGCTCTAACGATAACCCACGATCAACCTCTTGCAAGAACTTTACTCAACACTAAAACACAAAGCACTCACACATGGTCTCAGCATGACCCAAGCGATAGGATAAATCCTCAAACAGACCACTAAAGAAACGGTCTCACACTCCCCATTTCATACATTCCTTAGCACTAGAGTGCCCGATCACTTTGACCAACGCTACTCTCCAGAAGAAACAGGGTACCAACCTCTAACTCCGACTCTTGATCCTCCTTCAGCTCTCGCGAGCAAAAAAAGTGTTTTCACACCTCGATCTCCCTACTGTGGTTCGTCATAAGCAAGACGACGCGAACCAAGCCGGACACATCATTCCAAGACTACCAACTGCTTGAACAAACAAGGTTAAAACCTTGCAAAAGATTGATCTTTTACAACTAGGCCAACACCCACCGTTACCACTGAAGGAAAAACCTACATTATAACCAGTGTCCTTAAAACCCGTAAAAACACTGTCAACCGAGCAATCCACATCGGTCGACACAACTCGCTCAGAGATCGGCGACAAAAGATCCAATACACTTTGAAAGGATAAAGCAATTACTTGCAACCACAAAGTGGTCCACTAATAGTTTAATCGACCCTACCGTGGAACGCATCAACGACCTGATTCTCCAAGAAGGTTTGCATTGGGTGAACTCAACCATAAACCATGAACCCCAAATTGATCCACACACAACAACTCGAACCCCAAAAGCGCTAAAAGCCACTTTGGAAAGAATTTGGCAACAACCAAGGAGTACTCATTTTAATTTCCTACGTCAAGACGCGAAGGAAACACAAATGTCCTACACCACAACCAACATACCAGAAATTCTTCATTGTTTTCTTTTCATACCAGACAGAAATAGAAATCTTGATTTATGACATGCATGCACACTTTTCAAGAGCACTCCGGATTAGTCATATATCCATGTATGACTTTCTCACCGACCTGGCTCACTGACTTTGTAACACCCCGGCATCTAGTATGCCCGAATGCTACCAAACATAGGCTAAACAACATCTAAATACCATAAATTAAGATAAATTACAGCAAAAGAGTAAATGCTAAAACCAAAAATTTCGGCAGCATCTCCTTTGTTTTTCCAAGAATTGAAGCAACAACAATATGATCACAGGATTTATATAAAGAATGACATCTAAATCATCAATAATAAGAGTTCTAGCAGCAGAATAAGCCTAGAATAAAGATTCCAACCATCTCCTGAGCCAAACGAAGTAAATGAGGAAACCAAGCACACAAATTAACCATTACACCAAGTTGCATGGCACTACTCTTGTTATCATGACCAAGATGAATAAATTGTCGATAAGTGTGGAGCTACGTGTAGATGTGTAGCTAATGCCATTCCCCGTATGCTAGTTTCATGGTACCTAAAACAACAAGAAAGCACAAGCGTGAATTCAACACTCAGCAAGTATATTGCAATGGTACAAAAGAACAATTACATGGCTACAACAACTCACATCATGTCTATCATCTCTTTCATGATCACATATCATTATCATCATCATCATGTATGCAATGCGATGCGATGCACATGTCTCCTGAAAACTCATACCGGTATGGTTGAGTACACACCCGTCGGTGTGCACCCTCTCCCCCTTCCATCCTGAAGATGGAGGGTGCCTACTCCTCGCTTCCATACACCGCGGTGGATGGAATCACGATGTAGGACTTACTCATTGGCTCTCCGGAATAGTCATAACTTTCTCAACGACCTTCCCTGGGCTAGTTATGACTTTCTCACCACCCGGGACATGTATCATGCCTTGTATGCAAACATGCCAACATCATAAATAACTTTGTACATTAACACATGGCATCATAACATAATAAGCATATTCATCATATCAATGGCAAACATTTAAGCATGGCATGTGAACATATCATATATTCAACTTCAATCTCAACCAATCTAGAAAACTACAACCCGCTACCCATTCCAATACACTTGCCTCAACCACGGGCGATGGACTGGCAAGAGGTAGAAGGCACTCCCCGGGTCGCACCACCTGCACATAGGTACCACACACTCACAATCATGTCCACAAAACTGTACGCAAACACTCTTCTACCCCGACATCGCAAACTACTCGCAAAACCCAAAAATAGAGGTTCTGTCCCGTCGGGACAGCAGCCTTCCAAAAGGCATAACTCGGGTTCTAAGACTCCGAATCAATTAAAAGAGTACATCCTCGCGTAGCTTAGGAAATTTCCTAACTTTTTCTAAGTATATGCAAAGACTTATTCGGACTCTAAAGTGGTTTAATCTACAGAATACCGTGATCTGTTCCAATCACGTCACAATTTTTAATACGTTAGGTAAATCGAGCATAACTTTCCAACGGCTGGGCATAATTGGACGTTCTTTATACCCACTTAAAGGTATTGAAGTTACCTACAACTTCTTCAATAGGCAGACGACCAAATTCTGAATCTAAATTTGTGAAAACCCAAACCCTAGGTCGACTGCTCATGCTGCCCGAAACAGAGAACGTGGCAAACTCTGGATTTCATCTAATCGCACCACCAATTGATATAAAAACATGATATTAACCCTTAGAACATATCCTAGACCAACCCCAAGGATCCCCGTGGCCATACCTTTGCCCGACGAACGAAAACCCAACGGATCTCCTCCCGGTTCACGTGATCCCCTTCCTCGCTACAAATCCATCGGATCTCCTCATCGCGGAGCGCTCCAATGGACGGATCTGCGGGATGTTGAGGTGGAGAACTCCCTTAGGGCAGCAAGGGGTGGTGGATAGGTGAGGAGATGGGCGCAAGGGGCTTGGGAGGCGGCGGCTAGGAGAGCTGGAGGCAAGGGGTGGAGGGGAGAGTGGGGGGGCAGCTAGGGTTGAAAGGGGGCGCGCACACAGCAGGGGAGGCGCGCAAGGGGCAGGGGAAGGCCTCCAAATAGGTCTCCTACTCCCAAAAGGACTCAAACTCCTCCCCACCAAGGCCCACGACCCTTTCCCTTAGGCCCAAACTCACCCGGGAAGGCCCAAACTCCCGGAAACGCAAATAAACCTCATACCGTATGGTTTCAACCTCCAATTCCACATTCCATAATGTTTTTGCTCTCAACATTCACATTTTATAAGGTTACAACACTCCGTGGTGTCACATTCTCCCCCCCTTCCACAGGATTCGACCTCGAATCCAAGACATGCCACTGTGCCAAACCAACAACACACAGAGATCTAATCTTCGCGGTTCAATCCTGAAGAAAAGAGCTTTGGGTAAAGCTCGCCTCCGCGAGACTTCAACTCCTAGGTCGCTTCTCTAAATAAAACCACTGAAATTTACACTGATCGAGACTCGATGACAGGACGCCTAGGTTCGAAGACCAACAGCTCTAACGATAACTCGCAATCAACACTTACGAGAACTTTACTCAACATTGAAACACAAAGTACTCACACATGGTCTCATCACGACCCCAAGCGATAAGATAAATCCTCAAACAGCCCACAAAAAGAAAACGGTCTCATACTCCTCATTATATGCATTCCTTGGCACTGAAGTGCCCGATCCCTTCAACTAATGCTACTCTCTGAAAGAACACGGTACCAACCTCCCTTCTGTGGTTCCTTGTACTCAAGACGACGCGAAACAGGAGAGACACAACGTTCTAAGATTACCACCAGAACGAAAAACCTATTTTATATCCAGGATCCGTAAGACTCGCGCAACAGAAACAACCGAACGTTCCTCTGCGGTTGACACAACTCGCTCATTGCCCAATGACAAAAAGATCCAATACACTTCAAAAGGAAAAGTGATTACTAGCAACCACCAAATGGTCCACTAGTAATTTAATCAACCCTACCGAGGAACACCTCAACGACTCAATTCTCAAAGAAGGTTTGCATTGAGTCATACACAACCTTCCACTCAAAGGACCACGATAAAGAGTGCAATCATTGAGTAAGCTCAACCGTAAAACATGAACCCAATTGGTCCACATACATCAACTCAAACCCCAAAGCGCTAAAACCACTTTGGAAAGGATCCGGCAACATCCAAAGAGCACACATTTTATTTTTCTAAACGAAATCGCAAAGAAAACTCAAACCTCTAACACCACAGCCAAAATACCACAATTTATTCATTCTTTCTTTTCATACTAGGAAGAAATGGAAATCTCGATACATGACGAGAATGCACACTTTTCAAGAGCACTCCGGATTAGTCTTATATATCCATATATGACTTTCTCACCGACCTGGCTCACCGACTCATTTATCATTGAACATTTTTAAACAATGCCATGCTTCGTTTTCACCATTCGCTCATCATGTAACAACAATACCGAAAAGTCATTCACCAAAAGACTTCTTCCTCGGTATCACATGATTGAAACACACATAACATTGACGGTTTCGCTACAACAAATAGACTATGACGGCAGCATAGTTGACAGTGAAACACCACGTCGCATCACATCCCACATCAATTGAAAACTGAACTTGCAAAACATTGCATTTCATCCAAATTCAACATTTTGGAAGAGAACATCAAAATTTCAAGTCGAGCATCTTCTCCCACAACCGTCACAAATTTTCTCAAGGAGAGGGAAACTCATTTCCAAAAGGGAACACCTCACTAACAAAATCACTTTATAAAACATTCATAAAATCCACCTTTTTGAAGCACTCGCAAACATCACACACATTATGCAAATAAATCCAACTCCAGTCAAAAAGAGTTACAAATTAAATCTCAAGAATTTCCAACACAACCCACTATGTCCATCTGCTTTCGTTAAAATTTATTCCAGAAATAATTCAGGGTGAACGCGAAGGAGCGCGATCCACTCAAAATCTTTTGGGTGTAAATCCATACTCATAACAAAAATTAAACAAAATAGCCAAAACCAAAGATTGGCACCAATAGCTTCGAGTTTTAGGGAACCTCGGAAACACAACACAAGGAATACCTTGACCGAAGGCATTCAACCAAAATGGCAAACAACCACACCAGTTCAAAAGGTTTTAAACACCAGCTCAGCATGAATCCCACCATAACTTGTATTCCACTACACTTACCATTTAAGCATTCAATAATCACTATTTACTCAACAAGAGAGTCCAACCGGATTTAACAAGATTTACATAACAATTTCTTTCTCTAGTTACCATTCCCAACACTTTTTAATTAAGGTTTAAGATGTTTATCACAAAGGCACCCAACCAAGACTACATTGACATGATCCCCACGGATCACCAAATCATATAACAACGTATTCTCTATTTCAAACATGGTACTTCAACAGATACTTGAGCATGATTAACCTACCAATTTTATACAATCCAAACGTCAAAATCTTGACAATTGAAACTTGTTCAATCAATAAAATGACTTCAACAAATAAGTAATATCTCTACAAGATAAAATTCGTAAATAGGATTCTAAGATATGCATTCATTAAGGTTAAAATATTGCATCATGATTACTAACCATTGTTCATCCCATCACAACATGTACTTGACATAATACCATAGTTTTACACTTTCCTTCTATTGGATCAATGGTTTCCAACAATTAACAACACTACCAAGGCATCAATATAAATTCTTTGCATAATCATCAATCAACAACATAAATAGCAACTCTAATCAACTTCCAAATTAAAGCCACTAGTCAACATGATTAAATTTCTTTATTAACCCGTTAGATTAGAACATCTTTAAACAACCGGCAAGGTTTCTTTAACAGTATCATTAATTTACATCATCTTAATGTTCTAACTATGCATCAAGGTTTAAACTTTAACATTAACGAGGATCATAAGCACTTTTAAAGCAAGGCAGCAGATTCTAAGCATGTACATTAACCCATTTAATCATTCTCGCTACAGAGTAAACTACAACACTAATAGTCTATTTATTCTCCAGCTAGAGATGATAATCACATTGAATTGATTCAACTAAAAATTTAACTTAGCAACACATCATTCCATAAACCACATTGTTACCTAATACATAGCACGGACATAAACTTTTCTAAACACCTTCATGGGGCACGAACTCTTGACAAACAGGATGCAACTCAACTTTTAAAGATAACTACAACTCAAGAACCAGAACGAACACCGATAGAAAATTTCTCCTTTCCAGGCAAGGAAGAAAAAACAAAAATCCAACAGAAATGTTGGAGAGCTCAACTCTCAAATTCCCAAATTTGCCCACAAAACTCTTCAAGAAATCTCAAGATCTATACTTCCAAGAAGGAAGAAGGATGCACCAGGGAAAATCAAATGTTCATTAAATCTTTTCCGATAAAAGATTCAAACTTAGCTCCACCAACTCAAGGCCTGCACAAGGGGAAACTCCAACACTTTTTCTTAGATAGGGAGAACAACAACCACAAAAGTTTCCTCCTCAAGACAGTCCGTAATGACCAACAAAACTGGTGTCAAAGCAAAAATAGCGACCAACAGATGTGCAACACAAAACCTTTCTTCTACGTCTTCAACCAAGGAAGACAAAACCACGAACCACATACGAACAATCCGCGAAAATCCAATACCAAACACTTTTCCTTTGGTTTCAATCAACTAGAGCCAAGAAGACCAACCGAAACCGACTGTTAGAACGGTAAAGAGCAAATGAAAGAATCCACCACAAACTCTTCTATTCGACTCCAGCCCACTACCCGGTCTACGACAGAAAGGATAAGCACTCTTCTCCCACAGGGTTAATGGTTCTTCGGTGATGGCGCTCACCGGCCACACCGTCAAACCACACCCTTACTATGAACAAAAAAGAGGTGACCGAAACCCTTCGGCACCACAACCCCACTTTAACACAACCACAAGAACAATTCAATCATTTATCTCATAGACATAGCAACATGCATTATCAAATGAAGCATTCAACATCAAAGCTTAAATACAACATTTAAGCATAAAGAAACGATACACATACCCTTTCCTACTGTGCATCTACTGTGTGCCAAATTTTAGATTAGTTATACCACTTTTGCAAGTTTTAATGTTGCTATCCTATGACAAAATTTTAGTTAAGACCTAAGACATGTTTCTAAGTTATTCCACATCACATTTTAGTTGTACCCTATAGCATGATACTAAAAATACACATTCCAAGGACCTACAGCCCGCTCTGATACCAACTGTAACACCCCGGCATCTAGTATGCCCGAATGCTACCAAACATAGGCTAAACAACATCTAAATACCATAAATTAAGATAAATTACAGCAAAGGAGTAAATGCTAAAACCAAAAATTTCGGCAGCATCTCCTTTGTTTTTCCAAGAATTGAAGCAACAACAATATGATCACAGGATTTAGTATAAAGAATGACATCTAGATCATCAATAACAAGGGTTCTAGCAGCAGAATAAGCCTAGAATAAAGATTCCAACTATCTCATGAGCCAAACGAAGTAAATGAGGAAACCAAGCACACAAATTAACCATTGCACCAAGTTGCATGGTACTACTCTTGTTATCATGACCAAGATGAATAAATTGTCTATAAGTGTGGAGCTACGTGTAGATGTGTAGCTAATGCCCTTCCCCGTATGCCTGTTTCATGGTACCTAAAACAACAAGAAAGCACAAGCGTGAGTTCAACACTCAGCAAGTATATTGTAATGGTACAAAAGAACAATTACATGGCTACAACAACTCACATCATGTCTATCATCTCTTTCATGATCACATATCATTATCATCATCGTCATGTATGCAATGCGATGCGATGCACATGTCTCCTGAAAACTCATACCGGTATAGTTGAGTACACACCCATCGGTGTGCACCCTCTCCCCCCTTCCATCCCGAATATGGAGGGTGCCTACTACTCGCTTTCATACACCGCGGTGGATGGAATCACGATGTAGGACTTACTCATTGGCTCTCCGGAATAGTCATAACTTTCTCACCGACCTTCCCCGGACTAGTTATGACTTTCTCACTGCCCGTGCCATGTATCATTCCATGTATGCAAACATGCCAACATCATAAATAACTTTGTACATTAACACATGGCATCATAACATAATAAGCATATTCATCATATCAATGGAAAACATTTAAGCATGGCATGTGAACATATCATATATTCAACTTCAATCTCAACCAATCTAGAAAAGTACAACCCGCTACCCATTCCAATACACTTGCCTCAACCACGGGCGACGAATTGGCGAGAAGTAGAAGGCACTCCCGGGGTCGCACCACCTGCACATAGGTACCACACACTCACAATCATGTCCACAAAACAGTACGCAAACACTCTTCTACCCCGACATCACAAACTACTCGCAAAACCCAAAAATAGAGGTTCTGTCCCGTTGGGACAGCAGCCTTCCAAAAGGCATAACTCGAGTTCTAAGACTCCGAATCAATTAAAAGAGTACATACTCACGTATCTTAGGAAATTTCCAAACTTTTTCTAAGTATATGGAAAGACTTATTCGGACACTAAAGTGGTTTAATCTACAGAATACCGTGATCTGTTCCAATCACGTCACAGTTTTTAATACGTTCGGTAAAATGAGCATAACTTTCAAACGGCTAGGCAGAATTGGACGTTCTTTATACCCACTGAAAGGTATTGAAGTTACCTACAACTTCTTCAATAGGCGGATGACCAAATTCTGAATCTAAATTCACGAAAACCCAAACCCTAGGTCGAATGCTCATTTTGCCCGAAACAGAGAACGTGTCAAACTCTGGATTTCATCTAATCGCACCACCAATTGATATAGAAACATGATATTAACCCTTAGAACAGATCCTAGACCAACCCCAAGGATCCCCGTGGCCATACCTTTGCCCGACGAACGAAAACCAACGGATCTCCTCCCGGTTCGCGCGATCCCCTTCCTCGCTCCAAATCCACCGAATCTCCTCATCGCGGAGCGCTCCAATGGATGGATCTGCGGGATGGTGACATGGAGAACTCACTTAGGGAAGCATGGGGTGGTGGATATGTGAGGAGAGGGGCGCAAGGGGCTTGGGAGGTGGCAGCTAGGAGAGGTGGGGGCAAGGGGTGGAGGGGAGAGTGGGGGGCGGCTAGGGTTGAAAGGGGGGCGCACACAGCAGGGGAGGCGCACAAGGGGCTGGGGGAGGCCTCCAACCAGGTCTCCTACTCCCAAAAGGACTCAAACTCCTCCCCACCAAGGCCCACGACCCTTTCCCTTAGGACCAAACTTCCCCGGGAAGGCCCAAACTCCTGGAAACGCAAATAAACCTCATACCGTATGGTTTCAACCTCCAATTCCACATTCCATAATGTTTTTGCCATCATGCCATTATGCCAAACCAACAACACACAGAGATCTAATCTTCGCGGTTCAATCCTGAAGAAAAGAGCTTTGGGTAAAGCTCGCCTCCGCGAGACTTCAACTCCCAGGTCGCTTCTCTAAATAAAACCACTGGAATTTACACTGATCGAGACTCGATGACAGGACGCCTAGGTTCGAAGACCAACAGCTCTAACGATAACTCGCAATCAACACTTACGAGAACTTTACTCAACATTGAAACACAAAGTACTCACACATGGTCTCAGCACGACCCCAAGCGATAAGATAAATCCTCAAACAGCCCACAAAAAGAAAACGGTCTCATACTCCTCGTTCTATGCATTCCTTGGCACTGAAGTGCCTGATCCCTTAAACTAATGCTACTCTACAGAAGAACACGGTACCAACCTCCCTTCTGTGGTTCCTTGTACTCAAGACGACGCGAAACAGGAGAGACACAACGTTCTAAGATTACCACCAGAACGAACAACCTACTTTATATCCAGGATCCGTAAGACTCACGCAACAGAAACAACCGAACGTTCCTCTGCGGTTGACACAAGTCGCTCATTGCCCAATGACAAAAAGATCCAATGCACTTCAAAAGGAAAAGTGATTACTAGCAACCACCAAATGGTCCACTAGTAATTTAGTCAACCCTACCGAGGAACACCTCAACGACACAATTCTCAAAGAAGGTTTGCATTGAGTCATACACAACCTTCCACTCAAAGGACCACGATAAAGAGTACAATCATTGAGTAAGCTCAACCGTAAAACATGAACCCAATTGGTCCACATACATCAACTCAAACCCCAAAGCGCTAAAACCACTTTGGAAAGGATCCGGCAACATCCAAAGAGCACACATTTTATTTTTCTAAACCAAATCGCAAAGAAAACTCAAACCTCTAACACCACAGCCAAAATACCACAATTTATTCATTCTTTCTTTTCATACTAGGAAGAAATGGAAATCTCGATACATGACGAGAATGCACACTTTTCAAGAGCACTCCGGATTAGTCATATATATCCATATATGACTTTCTCACCGACCTGGCTCACCGACTCATTTATCATTGAACATTTATAAACGATGCCATGCTTCGTTTTCACCATTCGCTCATCATGTAACAACAATACCGAAAAGTCATTCACCAAAAGACTTCTTCCTCGGTATCACATGATTGAAACACACATAACATTGACAGTTGCGCTACAACAAATAGACTATGACGGCAGCATAGTTGACAGTGAAACACCACGTCGCATCACATCCCACATCAATTGAAAACTGAACTTGCAAAACATTGCATTTCATCCAAATTCAACATTTTGGAAGAGAATATCAAAATTTCAAGTCGAGCATCTTCTCCCACAACCGTCACAAATTTTCTCAAGGAGAGGGAAACTCATTTCCAAAAGGAAACACCTCACTAACAAAATCACTTTATAAAACATTCATAAAATCCACCTTTTTGAAGCACTCGCAAACATCACACACATTATGCAAATAAATCCAACTCCAGTCAAAAAGAGTTACAAATTAAATCTCAAGAGTTTCCAAAACAACCCACTATGTCCATCTGCTTCCGTTAAAATTTATTCTAAAGATAATTTAGGGTGAACGCGAAGGAGCGCGATCCACTCAAAAACTTTTGGGTGTAAATCCATACTGATAGCACAAATTAAACAAAATAGCCAAAACCAAAGATTGGCACCAATAGCTACGGGTTTTCGGGAAACTCAAAAAGACAACACAAGGAATACCTTGACCGAAGGCATTCAACCCAAATTGCAAACAACCACACTAGTTCAAAAGGTTTTAAACACCAGCTCAGCATGAATCCCACTATAACTTGTATTCCACTACACTTACCATTTAAGTATTCAATAATCACTATTTACTCATCAAGAGAGTCCAACCGGATTTAATAAGATTTACATAACAATTTCTTTCTCTAGTTACCATTCCCAACACTTTTTAATTAAGGTTTAAGATGCTTATCACAAAGGCACCCAACTAAGACTACATTGACATGATCCCCACGGATCACCAAATCATATAACAATGTATTCTCTATTTCAAACATGGTACTTCAACAGATACTTGAGCATGATCAACCTACCAATTTTATACAATCCATACGTCAAAATCTTGACAATCGAAACTTGTTCAATCAATAAAATGACTTCAACAAATAAGTAATATCTCTACAAGATAAAATTCATAAATAGGATTCTAAGATATGCATTCATTAAGGTTAAAATCTTGCATCATGATTACTAACCATTGTTCATCCCATCACAACATGTACTCGACATAATACCACAGTTTTACACTTTCCTTCTATTGGATCAATGGTTTCCAACAATTAACAACACTAACAAGGCATCAATATCAATTCTTTGCATAATCATCAATCAACAAATTAAATAGCAACTCTAATCAACTTCCAAATTAAAGCCACTAGTCAACATGATTAAATTTCTCTATTAACCCGTTAGATTAGAACATCTTTAAACAACTGGCAAGGTTTCTTTAACAATATCATTAATTTACATCATCTTAATGTTCTAACTATGCATCAAGGTTTAAACTTTTAACATTAACGAGGATCATAAGCACTTTTAAGCAAGGCAACAGATTCTAAGCATGTACATTAACCCATTTAATCATTCTCGCTACAGAGTAAACTACAACACTAGTAGTATATTTATTCTCCAGCTAGAGATGATAATCACATTGAATTGATTCAACTCAAAATTTAACTTAGCAACACGTCATTCCATAAACCACATTGTTACCTACTACATAGCACGGACATAAACTTTCCTAAACACCTTCATGGGGCACGAACTCTTGACAAACAGGATGCAACTCAACTTTTAAAGATAACCACAACTCAAGAACCAGAACGAACACCGATAGAAAATTTCTCCTTTCCAGGCAAGGAAGAAAAACAAAACTCCAACAGAAATGCAGGAGAGCTCAACTCTCCATTTCCCAAATTTGCCCACAAAACTCTTCAAGAAATCTCAAGATCTATACTTCCAAGAAGGAAAAAGGATGCACCAGGGAAAATCAAATGTTCATTAAATCTTTTCCGATAAAAGATTCAAACTTAGCTCCACCAACTCAAGGCCTGCACAAGGGGAAACTCCAACACTTTTTCTTAGATAGGGAGAACAACAACCACAATAGTTTCCTCCTCAAGACAGCCCGTAATGACCAACAAAACCGGTGTCAAAGCAAAATTAGCGACCAACAGATGCGCAACACAAAACCTTTCTTCTACATCTTCAACCAAGGAAGACAAAACCACAAATCGCCTACGGAACAATCTACGATAAATCAAATACCAAACACTTTTCTTTTGATTTCGATCTACTAAAACAAAGAAAACTGTGACACTACGGTATGGTGTGACATTATAAAATGTGAAATTAGAGAATAAAAACTTTCGGCTTGAGGTTTACTCGCGTTTTTGGGCCTTATGAAGTAATGTGACACCACGGAGTGTCGTAACCTTATAAAATGTGAATGATGAGGTTAAAAACATTATGAAATATGGTATTAGAGGTTAAAACTATATGGTAGGAGGTTTAATTGCGTTTCCGGGCCGTTGTCGGGGTTTTGGGCCTTCCCAGGGGAGTTTGGGCCTAAAAGAGGGGGTTGTGGGCTTTGGTGGGATGGAGTGGGAATCCATTTAGGACTAGGATTCAGGTTTGGGGCTGGTAAAGGGGGGCCTCCCTACCCCTTGTGCGCCCCCACCCCTCCTCCCCTTGGCCCTAGCCGCACCCCCCTCTCCCCTTTGGTCGAGCACCCCTCCCCTTTGCCCCCTTGCCTCCCCACCTCTCCACCACCTCTCCTCCACCCCCTTGCTGCCCTAGGGTGGCCTCCCCACCCCCTGCACCTCGAGGATCCATCCATTAGAGCGAGGAGCAAGGAGCGAGGAGCGAGGAGCGAACCGGGAGGAGATCCATTCAGTTTTTGTGCGTCGGGCGAAGGTATGGGAATCCTTGGGGTTGGTATAGGTACTGTTATAAGGGTGTTTATAAAGTTTTTAGATCAATTGGTGGTGCTGGAATTGAGTAGATTGGATTAGATCTAGATGTTGCCACGTTTCTGTTTTGGGACAGCATGAGCAGTCGACCTAGGGTTCAGTTTGTCGCCAATTTAGAGTTGGAATTTGGTCGTACGGAAGTTGAAGAAGTTGTAGATAATTTCGTTATCTTTCAGTGGATTTAAAGAACGTTATATTCCGATCAGCCGTTTGAAAGTTATGGCTGTTTTACCGAGCATGTTAAAATCTGTGACGCGATTGGAACAGATCACGGTAATCTGTAGATTAAACAACTTTAGATTCCGAATTAGTCTTTCCTTATACCAAGAAAAATATGGGAAATTTCCTAAGCTACGCGAGGATGTACTCATTTAATTGATTCGGAGTCCCAGAACTCAAGTTATACCTTTTGGAAGGCTGCTGTCCCGACGGGACAGAACCTCTATTTTTGGTGATCGCGAGTAGTTGGCAATGTCGGGGTAGATGAGGGTTTGCGTACTGTTTTGTGGGCTTGATTGTGAGTGTGTGGTCCCTATGTGCAGGTGGTGTGACCCCGGGAGGGCCTTCTACTTCTCGCCAATCCGTCGCCCGTGGTTGAGGCAAGTGTATTGTAATGGATAGCTGTTTGTAGGTTGCTAGTTGAGACTAGATGAGATTGATTATATGAGATGATCACTTGCCATGCTTTAATGATTTCCAATGATATGATGAGTATGTTTATCATGTTATGATGCCATGTGTTAATGTACGAGTTAATTACGATGTTGGCATAATTGCATACATGGCATGATTACATGGCCCGGGCGGTGAGAAAGTCATAACTAGTCTGTGAAGGTCGGTGAGAAAGTTATGACTAATCCGGAGAGCTAATGAGTAAGTCCTACATCGTGATCCCATTCACCGTGGTGAACGGAAGCGAGGAGTAGGCACGGTGAACGGAAGCGAGGAGTAGGCACCCTCCATCTTCGGGATGGAAGGGGGGAGAGGGTGCACACCGACGGGTGTGTACTCAACCATACCGGTATGAGTTTTCAGGAGATATGTGCATCGCATTGCATTACATTGCATTGCATTATATGAGGATGTTATGTGAGGATGATTTATGATGATGTCAATGATATGCTTTCACTATGAATATGAGATGTGTATGATGTTGTGTGAGAAAAGTGGTGATGAAGGTATTGGAATGTATTTTCTTGTTCCATTGCAATATACTTGCTGAGTGATGAACTCATGCTTGTGTTTATGTTGTTTTTCTTATATACCATGAAACCGGCATGCGGGAAAAAGGGTTTAGCTACACTTCTTCACGTAGCTCCACACAAATTAGACAGTATTACTACTTGGAGTCATGATAATGAAAGTATTGCCATGAAACTTGGAGAATTGATTAACTGTGTGCTCGGTCTTACTATTTGATTCATTTAGCTCATGAAGTGGTTGAAGGCTTTATCCTGGACTTATATTGTTGCTATGTCACGTGTTATTGCTGTTTTAGATGCTTTCCATTATGATATAACTTGTGCTATTTTGTTATTGCTCCGAATCATGGAAAAACAAAGGAGATGCTGCCGAAATTTTTCAGTATTAGCATTTGTTCCTTTGCTGTAATTTAGCTTAATTCATGGTATCTAGGTGTTGTTTAGTCTATGTTTGGTAGCAATCGGGCATATTAATTGCCGGGGTGTTACAGTTGGTATCAGAGCAGGCTGTAGGTCCTTGGAATGTGTATTTTTAGTGTCATGCTAGAGGATACAACTAAAATGTGATGTGGAATAACTTAGAAACATGGCCTAGGTTTTAACTAAAATTTTGTCGTAGGATAGCAACATTAAAACCTGCAACAGTGGTATAACTAATCTAAAAATTTGACACACAATGGATGCACAGTAGGAAAGGGTATGGGTATCGTTTCTTTACGCTTAAATGTTGTATTTAAGCTATGATGTTGAATGTTTCCTTTGATAATGCATGTTGCTATGTCTATGAGATAAATGATTGAATTGTTCCTGTTGTGGTGATAAAAGTGGGGTTTTGGTGCCGAAGGGTTTCGGTCACCTCTCTTATTTCATAGTAAGGGTGAGGTTTGACGGTGTGGCCGGTTAGCGCCATCACCGAAGAACTATTAACCCCTGTAGGAGAAGAGTGATTACCCTTTCTGTCGTAGATCGGGTAGTTGACTGGAGACAAAAAGAAGAGTTAGTGGTGGGTTCCTTCGTATGTTCTTTGCCGTTCTGACGGTCGGTTTTCGCTACTTTTCTTGGCTTTAGTTGATTTGAATCAAATGAAAAGTGTTGGGTTTGCGCGGATTGTGTCGTGTGCGGTGTGTGGTTCTGTCTTCCTTGGTTGAAGACGAAGAAGAGGAGTCTAGTGTTGCGCTTCTTTTGGGCGCCTTTCCAGTTTTGATGCCTGTTGATTGCTTTATGGGGAACAAGCATTCAGTTTAATCATATGGTTGTCTTTCTCCGAGGTTAAAGGAGTTATTGCGGAGTTATGCTAGACCTGGCTGTCAGGGCTGAAGTTCTGTGGCTTTGTAGGAGTAAGTGGTGTTTGATTTTGTTATTTTGCTGGTTTAAAGAAATCATCTTTGAAAAAAAACCCTTCTTGTTTCGTGAAAGATTGGGGTTTGGTGTTAAGGTTTTATTTGCAAAGGTTTATTTGATCGGTTGGTTCCCTCCTGTGGGAGTCTTTGAGATTGAAAAGTGTTTTGGAAAATTCCTTTGCAAGACCAAGTTTGGGTTTGTCTCATTGCAATTTTGAGAGTCAAGTTTCCTTATGAATTTCGGATGAGTTTTAAAACTAAAATGCTGCAAACAAAGTAAGTAGTCTTTTGACTAAAATCGTTTGTCCCTAGTAAGAATTGTTGTTTAGCATGTTATGTAGTAGGTAACAATGTGGTTTATGGAATGATGTGTTGTTAAGTTAATTTGTGAGTTGAAACAATTCAATGCGGTTGTTATCTCTAGCTTGAGAATAAATAGACTACTAGTGTTGTAGTTTACTCTTAGCGAGAATGATTAAAGGTGTTAATGTACATGCTTAGAATCGGTTGCTTTGCTTTAAAAGTGCTTATGATCCCCGATTATGTCTAAAGTTTTAAACCACGATGCATAGTTAAAACATTAAGATGATGTAGACGTCATTATCAAGTTAAAGAAGCTTTCTTTGGTTGTTTAAAGATGTTCTAATCTAATGGAGTAATAGAGGAATTTAATCGTGTCGCCTAGTGACTTTAATTTGGAAGTTGATTAGAGTTGCTATTTACGTTGTTGCAAACTACTAGTATATTTGGAAGTATGCAGTTGTGTCTCTACAATGCAAGTATTGATATCAATTGAGAAGACATAAGACTTTTTGTTAATGATGTTGTTAAGGGCAGTGTTAATGCTAGTATTCAATCTATTTTAAATAGTTGGAGTATGTTGTGTGGTGGTAATTTTGTTATCACCTATGTATAGGGTAGCTAAAAGTAATGTTGTTGGTTGATGATCATGCCCATTTGTTGTTATTGATGACTAAGTAGTGGTGGTAACTGTTTAGATTACTCGTTGGAAAACCATGGTTAAAATAGAGGAATTTGTAACATGTGGTGATGGAGTGCTCTTGAAGAATGTGCATTCATGTCATGAAACGAGATTTCCCTTGCTTCCTAGTATGAAAAGAAACAATGAAGAATTTCTGGTATGTTGGTTGTGGTGTAGGGGATTTATGCTTCCTTTGTGACTTGGCTTGGATGTTGCCGATTTATTTCCAAAAATGGTTGTTAACGCTTTGGGTTTGAGTTGTCGTGTGTGGTCCACTTGGGCTTGATAGCTAAGTGTTTTTGTGTGAGGGCGAGACCCTCTTAAGAAAGGAACCAATTGTGGTTTGGTAAGGTTTTACAATCCTAGCTTGGGGCTAGGTGTAGAACCTTAGTGGTATAAGGGTGGTTTGTGATGGAGGTTGATGATGTATGGGTTTAACCATTATTAAGAGTAGCGATGGGTGGAAGTGAAGTTGACGGTAGTTCGGTGATATTTGTCTTGCCGTGAGCAATTGTCGTCACTAGTTGTTTTTGGTTTTGAGTCTTGCCTGGGAGAGGATGGAATGAAATGTTAGCATGATCGTGTATCGGAAGGGCAAGTGTGCCTTAATGAGTTATTCCCCTCGATGGAAATTTTCGGGAATGTAGAGAGGTCGTTAAAGGAATTGTGACTTGCTTTGATTATGTCATGTTGAGTTTAATGGAGTGTGGTAGTCAGGTTGGTTGTGATAGAAGTGTGAAGTGTTTGTCGTGAGGATTCGAGCGTTTTGGGTTGATGGAGCCCTTTGTGGTTGAAATGCAGTTTCTGTTTGGGAATTGAAGTGATGGTCGAACTGTGAGAGGTTGCCCTTAGTTGAGCTAGATCAATACTTTTCTCGCCAAGTGTTGGTTTTGAGAACTTGCTTGTCGTTTGTTCCGGTTTGAGTTTTCATGCGGATGTTTTGTGCTACAGAGAAGTCTTTTGTCCCTTGGGGATTTTGTTGTTGATTTTGGCGTCCTTCGGATTCGAGGTCGAATCCTGTTGAAGGGGGGAATAATGTGACACTACGGTATGGTGTGACATTATAAAATATGAAATTAGAGAATAAAACCTTTCGGCTTGAGGTTTACTCGCGTTTTTGGGCCTTATGAAGTAATGTGACACCACGGAGTGTCGTAACCTTATAAAATGTGAATGATGAGGTTAAACACATTATGAAATATGGTATTAGAGGTTAAAACTATATGGTAGGAGGTTTAATTGCGTTTCCGGGCCGTTTCCGGGGTTTTGGGCCTTCCTAAGGGAGTTTGGGCCTAAAAGAGGGGGTTGTGGGCTTTGGTGGGATGGAGTGGGAATCCATTTAGGACTAGGATTCAGGTTTGGGGCTGGTAAAGGGGGGCCTCCCTGCCCCTTGTGCGCCCCCAGCCCCTTGTGTGCGCCCCCACCCCTCCTCCCCTTGGCCCTAACCGCACCCCACTCTCCCCTTTGGCCGAGCGCCCCTCCCCTTTGCCCCCTTGCCTCCCCACCTCTCCAGCACCTCTCCTCCACCCCCTTGATGCCCTAGGGTGGCCTCCCCACCCCCTGCACCTCGAGGATCCGTCCATTGGAGCAAGGAGCGAGGAGCGAGGAGCGAACCGGGAGGAGATGATTCAGTTTTTGTGCGTCGGGCGAAGGTATGGCCATGGGAATCCTTGGGGTTGGTCTAGGTACTATTCTAAGGGTGTTTATCAAGTTTTTAGATCAATTGGTGGTGCCAGAATTGAGTAGATTGGATTAGATCTAGATGCTGCCACGTTTCTGTTTTGGGACAGCATGACCAGTCGACCTAGGGTTCAGTTTTTTGCCAATTTAGATTTGGAATTTGGTCGTATGGAAGTTGAAGAAGTTGTAGATAATTTCATTATCTTTCAGTGGATATAAAGAACGTTAAATTCCGATCAGCTGTTTGAAAGTTATGGTTGTTTTACCGAGCATGTTAAAATCTGTGACGCGATTGGAAAAGATCACGGTAATCTGTAGATTAAACAACTTTGCAATCCGAATCAGTATTTCCTTATACCTAGAAAAAGTTGGGAAATTTCCTAAGCTACGCAAGGATGTACTCGTTTAATTGATTCGGAGTCCCAGAACTCAAGTTATGCTGTTTGGAAGGCTGCTGTCCCGACGGGATAGAACCTCTGTTTTTGGTTATCGCGAGTAGTTGGCAATGTCGGGGTAGATGAGGGTTTGCGTACTGTTTTGTGGGCTTGATTGTGAGAGTGTGGTCCCTATGTGCAGGTGGTGTGACCCCGGGAGGGCCTTCTACTTCTCACCAATCCGTCGCCCGTGGTTGAGGCAAGTGTATTGTAATGGATAGCTGTTTGTAGGTTGCTAGTTGAGACTAGATGAAATTGATTATTTGAGATGATCACTTGCCATGCTTTAATGATTTCCAATGATATGATGAGTATGTTTATCATGTTATGATGCCATGTGTTAATCTACGAGTTAATTACGATGTTGGCATAATTGCATACATGGCATGATTACATGGCCCGGGCGGTGAGAAAGTCATAACTAGTCCGGGAAGGTCGGTGAGAAAGTTATGACTAATCCGGATAGCCAATGAGTAAGTCCTACATCGTGATCCCATTCACCGCGGTGAACGGAAGCGAGGAGTAAGCACCCTCCATCTTCGGGATGGAAGGGGGGAGGGGGTGCACACCGACGGGTGTGTACTCAACCATACCGGTATCAGATTCCAGGAGATATGTGCATCGCGTTGCATTACATTGCATTGCATTATATGAGGATGTTATGTGAGGATGATTTATGATGATGTCAATGATATGCTTTCACTATGAATATGAGATGTGTACGATGTTGTGTGAGAAAAGTGGTGATGAAGGTATTGGAATGTGTTTTCTTGTTCTATTGTAATATACTTGCTGAGTGATGAACTCATGCTTGTGTTTATGTTGTTTTTCTTCGGTACCATGAAACCGGCATGCGGGAAAAAGGGTTTAGCTACACTTCTTCACGTAGCTCCACACAAATTAGACAGTATTACTACTTGGAGTCATGATAATGAAAGTATTGCCATGAAACTTGGAGAATTGATTAACTGTGTGCTCGATCTTACTATTTGATTCGTTTAGCTCATGAAGTGGTTAAAGGCTTTATCCTGGACTTATATTGTTGCTATGTCACATGTTATTGCTGTTTTAGATGCTTTCCATTATGATATAACTTGTGCTATTTTGTTGTTGCTCCGAATCATGGAAAAACAAAGGAGATGCTGCCGAAATTTTTCGGTATTAGCATTTGTTCCTTTGCTGTAATTTAGCTTAATTCATGGTATCTAGGTGTTGTTTAGTCTATGTTTGGTAGCATTCGGGCATATTAATTGCCGGGGTGTTACAAAAACGAACCAAAACTGACCGTCAGAACGGTAAGGAACATCCATAGGAATCCACCACCAATCTCTTCTATTTGACTCCCGTCAACTACCCGACCTATGACAGAAAAGGTGAGCACTCTTCTCCTACAGGGGTTAATAATTTTTCGGTGATGGCGTTAACAGGCCACACCGTCAAACCACACCCTTACTATGAACAAAAAGAGGTGACCGAAACCCTTCAGCATCACAACCCCACTATATCACAAATAACAAGAACAATTCAATCATTTATCTCATAGACATAGCAACATGCATTATCAAATGAAGCATTCAACATCAAAGCTTAAATACAACATTTAAGCGTAAAGAAACGATACCCATACCCTTTCCTACTGTGCAGCCATGTGTGTCAAATTTTAGATTAGTTATACCACTTTTGCAAGTTTTAAGGTTGCTATCCTATAACAAAATTTTATTTAGAACCTAAGCCATGTTTCTAAGTTATTCCACATCACATTTTAGTTGTAACCTAAGGTATGACACTAAAAATACACATTCCAAGGACCTACAGCCCGCTTTGATACCAACTGTAACACCCCAGCATTTAATATGCCCGAATGCTACCAAGCATAGACTAATCAACCTCTAAATACCATAAATTAAGATAAATTACAGCAAAGGAGTAAGTGCTAAAACCGAAAATTTCGGCAGCATCTCCTTTGTTTTTCCATGAATTGAAACAACAAAAATAAGATCACAGGATATAGTATAAAGAATGGCATCTAAATCATCAATAATAAGGGTTCTAGCAGCAGTATAAGCCTAGAATAAAGATTCCAACCATCTCATGAGCCAAACGAAGTAAATGAGGAAACCAAGCACACAAATTAACCATCATAATTAAAGGAAGGAACATGTCATTGTTTATATGTGTGATGCTAAGTGATGACGTGTGATTAGCTCCCTTTCCAGCATGCCGGTTTCATGGTACCTAAGAAAAACAACATAAACACAAGCGTGAGTTCATCACTCAGCAAGTATATTGCAATGGAACAAGAAAATACATTCTAATACCTTCATCACCACTTTTCACATATGACATCATTCTCATCTCATATTCATAGCGTAAGCATATCATTGACATCATCATATATCATCGTCATATAACATCCTCATATAATGCAATGCAATGCAATGCGATGCACATATCTCCTGGAAACTCATACCGGTATGGTTGAGTACACACCCGTCGGTGTGCACCCTCTCCCCCCTTCCATCCCGACGATGGAGGGTGCCTACTCCTCGCTTCCACACACCGCGGTGGATGGAATCATGATGTAGGACTTACTCATTGGCTCTCCGGAATAGTCATAACATTCTCACCGACCTTCCCCGGACTAGTTATGACTTTCTCACCGCTCGGGCCATGTATCATGCCATGTATGCAAACATGCCAACATCATAAATAACTTGTACATTAACACATGGCATCATAACATAATAAGCATATTCATCATATTAATGGCAATCATTAAAGCATGGCATGTGAATATATAATATATTCAATTTCAATCTCAACCAATCTAGCAAACTACAACCCACTACCCATTCCAATACACTTGCCTCAACCAAGGGCGATGGATTGGCGAGAAGTAGAAGGCACTCCTGGGGTCACACCACCTGCACATAGGTACCACACACTCACAATCATGTCCACAAAATAGTACGCAAACACTTTTCTACACCGACATCGCAAACTACTCGCAAAACCCAAAAATAGAGGTTCTGTCCCGTCGGGACAGCAGCCTTCCAAAAGGCATAAATCGGATTCTAAGACTCCGAATCAAATAAACGAGTACATCCTAGCGAAGCTTAGGAAATTTCCTAACTTTTTCTAAGTATATGGAAAGACTGATTCGGAATCTAAAGTGGTTTAATCTGTAGAAAACTGTGATCTGTTCCAATCATGCCACAGTTTTTAATATGTTCGGTAAAACGAGAATAACTTTCAAACGGCTAGGTGGAATTGAATGTTATTTATACCCACTGAAAGGTATTGAAGTTACCTACAACTTCTTCAACAGGCGGCCGACCAAATTTCAACTCTAACTTGGCGAAAACCCAAACCCTAGGTCGATTGCACATGCTGCCCGAAACAGAGAACGTGGCAAACTCTAGATTCCATCTAATCTACCCAACGACAGCACCACCAATTGATCTAAAAACATGATATTAACCCTTAGAACACTACCTAGACCAACCCCAAGGATCCCCATGGCCATACCTTCGCCCGACGAACGAAAACCCACCGGATCTCCTCCCGGTTCGCACGATCTCCCTCCTCGCTCCGAATCCACCGGATCTCCTCATCGCGGAGTGCTCCAATGGATGGATCTTCAGGGTGGTGAGGTGGAGAAGCTTCCCTAGGGCAGCAAGGGGTGGTGGAGAGGGATGGGGAGGAGAGGGGCGCAAGGGGGCGGCTTGGGGAGGTGGAGGCGCCACAAGGGGGAGTTGGGGGAAGTGAGGGGCGGCTAGGGCATGGGGGGCGCACATGGGCAGGGGGTGGGGCGCAAGAAGGCTGGGGGAGGCACACCAACCAGGTCTCCTACTCCTAATTGGACTCAAACTCCATCCCACCAAATCCCACAACCCTTTCCCTTAGGTCCAAACTCCCCCAGGAAGGCCCAAACTCCCGGAATCGGCCCAGAAACGCAAATAAACCTCATAGCGTAAGGTTTCAACCTCAATTTCCATATTTCATAATGTTTTTGACCTCAACATTCACATTATATAAGGTTATGACACTCCGTGGTGTCATAGCCGTCCCAACCGAGTAGACAGAGAGGAGCTCTGTTTGATCGGTTGGCACAATTTTTGGCAAGGTGCTGCCAAAATTTGTACAAATATTTTTCTCGTATTTTTTTCCGAGGTGACATCTTCTCCGACCAAGCAGAACAAAGAGGAGCTCTGCTTTGCTCGGTAATTATTATCTTAACAAGTTGCTGCTAAAAAATTGTTTCAAAATTTATCTCGTCTTTCTCTTATATTCAATTATATGCTTGTTTGATGTATATTAATTTAATTTAATAGCGGTACGTAACTAAATGAAATGAATTAATTAGCAGCTATGTGCTTATAATGTGTTTGTAATTAATTAGCAATACATAACAAAATAAAATGAATTAATTAGCGGTAAATCTAATCATTTACAATTATGTTGTTATTTGTAGTTATGTGCTTATAATGTATTTATTGTTTGGATTAATTAGCACTGCATGACTAATGGAAACAATATATTATTTGTAGATTGACTGAAGGTGGATGTATGACATGGACCGTTGCGGTCCAGAGTTCTTTAATGGTGTGACTTGTTTTCTGAACGTGGCTGCGGCACACAAGTTGAAGAATCTGGCAGACTTTATGTGTTGTCCATGCATTGATTGCAAAAATGAGAAGCTATTTTCTAACATAGAGTCGATACGTGCACACTTACTTCGGTGGAGTTTCAAGGCTGGCTATACCTGTTGGATCGAGCACGGTGAAGATGATATTGTACATAAAGGGCAACACATTGATGAAGATGATATTATACATGAAGGGCAACACATTGATGAAGATCATATTGTACATGAAGGGCAACATATTGATGAAGATGACAGAGACAATGATATGACGGTGGTGGAAGGTACGTTCGTTCATAGCCACGAAGATGATCAAGATCAAATGTTGCGTGATGGGGAGGGGGATTTCACGAGTGAAAGGGAGTTTCAAAAGTTCCAGCGTATGGTACAGGACTCTACAACGCCATTGTACCTGGGCTACAAGGAGGAGCACAAAAAGCTGCATACTGTGCTTTCACTACTGCAGTTGAAGGCAAGCAATGGTTGGTCCGATAAGAGCTTTACTGAGTTGTTATCTCTCTTGGGGGACTTGCTTCCAGAGGGTAACATGTTGCCTACAACTACGTACCAGGCCAAGCAGGTTGTCTGCCCGCTGGGATTGGAAGTACAAAGAATACACGCATGTCCAAATGATTGCATATTGTATCGCAACGAGTTTGCAGACATGGATGCCTGTGTTGTTTGCAAAGCAAAGCAATACAAAGGCAATGATGATGATATCGAAAATGATGATGTCGGGGTGAAGTGTAAGAAGAGGTGTCCCCGTAAGGTGGTGTGGTATTTCCCTATAATTCCACGTCTGAAGCGATTGTTTGCGAACAAAAGGCATGCCCAAAGAAACGACAAATTTTAACATGTACCCAAAGATAAGGGAGTTCTAGGAGGACTTCGTGGCGTACAAGAATTGTGAAGAAGCCGAGATAGTGAGTCAAAGGAACAAGGCTAACGCAGATAAAAATATATACCCTCACACACTAGGCACTGGTGGCTACATGAAGAAAATACCTGCATGGGATAGGACCGAAGAAGAGCTAATCTGCATGGGCGTCATTCCTGCGACTGTCGAGTTGAGCGAACGATCAAAGCAATGGTTGCATGGGAGGGGGGCTTCTTTCTCAGAAGATGGCAGCTTAAGCTTCAGGAGCGATAGAACCCAGGAAGTGTCACGAAAAATAGCAGATGCTCACGTGTAGTCTTTCGAAGGCTTTTTCACACCACGAAGGGAGAATGATGAGCTGAGCGTTGCCCTGGGTAACAAGGAGCACCCTAGTCGCACACAAGGAGTTGGTTTGGTGCCGTGGAAAGAAGGCTTCCCAGCTGACGCATTGTTGTACAAGCGGCCAAAGAGACTAAGAGAAGATCAACTGGACCGTCAAATACAAGATGATGTGGCAAGAGCGTTGGCAGAACAGAGAGCAGAGCTGGATAAGGTTGTGGAACAGAGAGTGGAGCAAGCAGTAGAGAGAGCTCTCAGCTCACGACCGCCACCCAATGACAGCCCTCGGAACTTCAGTCATGGTGTTCATAAGAGCAGCTGCGCGTCCACAGCGATGCCTGAAGAGCATGGACTCCATTTTCCAGTGGATGACATCACAAAACCAACACCGTGCAATCTTCATTTGTCTGCACATGGCATTACCTTCAAGGTGGCTGATGGCAGGGCTTGGCCATGCGGCTCCTCGTAGGTTCTGCACTGCCACCCGATACTGCTGGGATTTGCCATGGTCGAAGTGGACAGTGTAGTCCGACAATACTGCAAAATGGAGGTAGAGATCCCTGGCGAGGATGGGAACAACAAACTTGGAGGAAACGTGCAAGGCTTCCTTGTGTGGCGCAAGAGCCTGATTAAGTTTGACTCGGACGATGAGGACGATGACGATGATGCTCAGCGTCACTCTCCACATAGGAAAAGTCCAACTTCTCCACCAGCACCAATCAGGAAAAGTCCGTCTCCTTCGCCGGCACCAGCCAGGCAAAGTCTGTCTCCTCAGCCGGCACCATCCAGGCAAAGTCCGTGTCCTCCGTCGGCACCAGCCAAGAAAAGTTCAAATCGAACATTAGCAACATCTCGGAAGTCCGCACTGTCTCATAGCAAATATCGATCATCTGTGAAGTCAGCACAACCTCAAAAGAAATTAGCAGCCGAGATGACTGAAGAAGAACGAAGAAAGGAAATAAGTGCTTGTGTAACTTCTCACTTCAAAAAGATGCCATCACCTCAGAAAACTAAAGTTGATGCTAATGCGCAGAAGTTTTTCTTGAGTATGGCAGAAGTCAAACAGGCAGGGGTTGCTTTTGAACCTTCAAAAATGTCAGACTACGAGCGCATATCCAGGAAGAAATACTTAAAGGAGGCTAGTGCGGACGCGTTGACATCAAAAAATGAAATAGATATTACTGAACAACTTCGTGCTCACGAGGAAGGTCTAAGGTGGAGGTTCGTTAACAGGCAACCGCTGGTTGAACCAGCTCATTTAGACAACCTAACAACACAATTGCGGCGCGTCCATCAGTGGTACATGCAGCTGAGCAGAAATGGTATGCATGCATTCTCAGTCAAATACAAAGAATCGGATTTTCACAATGGGGATAATACCTTCTTGGTGTTTTTCACCGAATTGTATATGTTGTACCAGCAAGATGCCCTGGACATGAATATAATTAGAGTGTGGACTTTGTAAGTTTCAATTTATATTATTGTATATATATTCCTGTACCGCTTAACTTCGTGTCTAACTTCTTTCTTATGTATGTAGAGTGGCAATGAAAACATAGGACTTATCGATGCGGGGATTGTCAACGAGAATATTATCCTTTTGAATCCACAATTTATTTCCTTTCGATTCCACAATTTATTGAAAACCATTTATTTAATACTTTATTGAAGCTGCAATACAAAACCTCCATACTTTTACCCTATAACTTTAAGTACGTATTACCCTACTTCTAATGTCATTTTACTATTTTTGCGTGACACGATGTGGGACTAATAGGCTATTTTAACATATATGACCAGCTTTCACTGGGTCCTCCTCGTCATCGAGTTAGAAGCTAGCAAGATTTTTGTCCTCGACTCGATGAGAAAACCCCTTGATCTGTATCAAGACTTTTGGGACATGATGAACAGGTAAACTCGATCGTTGCATCATTGCTCTAGTAATATTCCATTCTATTGCATTTAACATTAATTACCATTTGACATCATTCACAGGGCATTCCCACGATATTACAAGAGAAGTCCTCGGTATCGTCCCTATAAGAAAGATTTTCAAATAGTAACGGGCTTTCCATGCATGAGACAGGACCCGGGAAATAACTTATGCGCATACTATGTATGTTCAAATATGCATTCAATTGTGACAGAGAGTGTCGGCTATAACGAATCCATGGTATATAATTACACATTGATATCTACTTTTCTTTCATTTAACACATATCATCATTAATTCAATTTCTCTTTTCTTAAATAACAGTGCTCCAGGTTGAAAACTAACAAGTTACTACTAACAAAAATTTTAACAATTCAAGAGCAGATGGCTGGATTCATTCACAGTGATATCAGCAATCCAAACGGCGAGTCCCATGACAAATTTTAATTCGATCTACTGGAGTCGTTGAAAAATCAAAGTGGATGAGATATACTTGTAAACAGACTATTGTAAAAACTAAATATTTTGAAAAACTCTTGAAAAATTTGCAGATGAACTTCGAAGATGACTCTACCTATGTATAACATTGCAGGTTCAAATTCATATGAATTAAATTCTGTACAGAGTGGACTAGTAGTATAGATACTCACTCTACCAGGCCCATCCCACCAACGACGCTGGTTACAAACTATATAATGCAAAGAAAATATGCAAGAACCGACAATGATATACATATCACTACCGAATTTTAGTGTGTACCGGCAGTGATATATCTATATCACTGCCGATTTTTCGTTCAAGCAGGTAGTGATAGACACATATCACTGTCGGTTTGTGTTTCACCTGGCAGTGATAGTTAGTTATCACTACCGGTTTGTGTGTCACCCGGTAGTGATAGTTAGTTATCACTGTCGGTTTGTGTATAACCCAGCAGAGATATCTGTTATCACTGCCGGCTCAGGAACCGATAGTGATAATCACGAGTATCACTGCCAACCAACCACTGCCGGCTCCTATAACCGGCAGTGATAGCATTTTGGAACCGGCAGTGATTGCCTGTTCTATAGTAGTGCTGAGGTGTTGAGCAGCTGGACCACGCCAGCCTTCCTACTCGGCGTGCACCATGATGGAGGGTGGGCGGTATCTCCGAGTCGTTGTCGCAGAGTTCACCTGCATGGGGCGGCAATAAGGTTTCTGGGCAGCGCATTTGCGCGACCGCTCCTGCGCTGCTTCCTCAACTTCGACTTCTTCCACGACCTCTTCTCCTCATCGTTTTGTTCTTCATCAAGCTCAACTGTAAGTCGTTAGTGTTCGTTCAACTTGATCATATTCTGTTTCATGAGTATATATATGTTTGGAAGTACAATGTGTAGCCTGCTGTTAGATTTACTGTGTGCATCACTATTTATCTGTGATATTTGTCTCCTGGTAAAATCTGGAATTAAAATATTGCACACTTTTCCAACAATCTAGAAACCTTATTTGTGATATTTTTGTGATTCAGCAATGGCTAATCCTTCGGATGCTATGAAACCTGAGAGGTTTTCTAGTGCAAATTTCCGTAGATGGCAGACAAGGGCTAAGTTTTGGCTCATGTCATTGGGGCTGTGGTGGGTGATCCGCCCGCAGTATCCATTTATGGTTGAGCAGTACATGTAGTTTGATAGTGCGAACAACACTGCACTAGGCTGCCTTTTGACCATTTTGGCAGATCAGCTCTATGATTGTATATGAACTACACATCTGCCAATGAGTTGTGGGATGCACTTGACCAGAAGTATGCAGAGGCTGAAGCCGGTCGTTGGATGTACGTGTGCGATCAATTCTTCGATTTTAGCATGGATGACGCTAAGTCGACTGTTGCATAAGCACACGACCTCCAGCTACTGGTTGGCGAGATTGCGCACTTGGGTTGTGCATTACCTCCTAAGTTTGTGCCAGCGGGCATTGTCGCCAAACTCCCCTCATCTTGGCGGGATTTTGCTAGTAGCTTAAAGCACAAGAAGAAAGAGATTTCTGTTGAGGATCTCATTGTAGCCCTCGATGTGGAAGAAAAGGCAAGAGCAAAAGATGCACCAAGCAAAACTAATCGGAATGATGCCAATGTCGTCGAGAAGAAATCATATGGCAAGAACTACAATGTTCCTAAACCAAATAAGACAACTAGCTTTAAAAAGAAGAAAATTGAGAAAAAGGACATGAAGAACATCACCTATTTCGTGTGCGGAAAGGACGATCATATGGCAAAAGACTATCGCTATTGCAAAAACTGGACAAATGAACAAGGCAAGAAAAATGCCAATATGACCATAGGCGAGGCCTCGACTTCAGGAGGGTATGGTAATTCTCCTGTTGTTTTTTCAGCATGTCAAACCACTTATTGGTAGGTTGATACTGGTGCTAATGTTCACGTGTGTTCTGATGTTTCCTTGTTTTCTTCTTATCAGGCAGCTAGGGCTTCCTCTGTCCTAATGGGGAACGGGTCGCATGCTTCTGTTCTTGGTGTTGGCACGGTGGATCTGAGGCTTACTTCAGTGAAGGTTGTCCACTTGAAGAACGTGTAGCATGCGCCAACAATAAAAAAGAACCTCGTTAGTGGTTCTCTCCTATGCAGGGATGGTTATAAGCTGGTATTTGAGTCAAATAAAGTTGTAATATCTAAGTTTGGGAACTTTGTTGGGAAAGGCTATGAGAGCGGAGGCTTGTTCTGCCTAAGTACTCTAG
The DNA here is from genome assembly GCA_036346355.1 of Rhipidocladum racemiflorum. NCBI lineage: Eukaryota > Viridiplantae > Streptophyta > Magnoliopsida > Poales > Poaceae > Rhipidocladum > Rhipidocladum racemiflorum. The sequence continues at coordinate 47,827,122 of CM070575.1, forward strand.
AGTCTTGCTATAATAAGAATCTTGCAACTGGTTTGAATAAGTGTGATGCCAATATTTGTCATTCTTGATTTTGTCATATTGGTTTTGATAGCATTGCTCGAATGTCCAGATTACAATTAATTCCAAAATGTGATATTGTCAAAGGATCAAAATGCCAATCTTGTGTGCAAGCAAAACAACCTAGAAAACTCTTCAAGGGATTGGAGGAAGAAAAGAATTTGGCACCATTAAATCTTGTCCATTCTGACCTGTGTGAAATGAATGGATTGATGACAAAAGGAGGCAAAAGATACTTTCTAACTCTTATAGATGATGCAACACATTATTGTTATGTGTATTTGCTGAAAATAAATGATGAAGTTTTAAACTACTTCAAAATCTATAATGCTGAGGTTGAGAACCAACTAGAAAAGAAAATTAAAAGACTAAGGTCTGATCGTGGAGGAGAGTATATCTCTCATGAATTCTCCCAGTTCTGTTCTAAGCATGGTATAATCCATGAAGTTACATCACCATATTCTCCGCAATCAAATGGGGTAGCTGAGAGGAAGAATCGAACACTCACAGACTTGGTGAATGCCATGTTAGAGAGTGTCGGTATGCCTAAAATGTGGTGGGGAGAAGCTATATTGACAACAACTTTTGTCCTAAACGGAGTAATCACAAAAAAGTATGAGATTACTCTGTATGAGGGATGGAAGGGGAGAAAGCCCAATGTCAATTTTTTGCTAACATGGGGGTGTTTGGCAAAGGTCAATATACCATTGTAGAAAAAGAGAAAGCATGGACCTAAAACAGTCGATTGTATTTTTCTAGGATATGCACATAACAGTACGACCTATAGATTTTTAGTAGTAAAATCAGAAACTCCTGAGATTATTGCTAGCACAATAATGGAGTCCAGAGATGCTTCATTCTTTGAGGATATTTATCCTATGAGATCAACAAGTAGTACTTCACGAACTAAGAATACTCAAACTGAAAATAATAATAATAATGTTGAACATACCACTATTTCTAAACCAATGAGTGATACACTACCAGTAGAAGATATTATTGAGGAGGATAACAATTTAGTCACAGAAGCTCCTCGTAGGAGCAAGAGACAAAGGGTTGAGAAAACCTTTGGCGATGACTTTATTGTATACCTCGTGGATGATGTGCCAAAAACTATTTTAGAGGCTTATGCATTACCTGATGATGAGTATTGGAAAGAGGCGGTCCGTAGCGAGATGGATTCCATCGTGGCTAATGGGACTTGGGAGATCACTGATCGTCCTAGTGGGTGCAAACCTGTTGGATGCAAGTGGGTCTTTAAATAGAAAATGAGGCCTGATGGTACTATTGATAAGTACAAGGCAATACTTATGGCCAACGGTTATACCCAGAAAGAATGAAAGGATTATTTTGATACTTATTCTCCGTTTGCCAGATTAACCACTATTAAGGTGCTCATTGCATTAGTTGCTTCCCATGGTCTACACATCCATCAAATGGATGTAAAGACAGCTTTCCTTAATGGAGAGTTGGAGGAAGAAATCTATATGGAGCAACCAGATGGTTATGTGATTATTGAACATGAAAATAAAGTGTGCAAATTATTAAAATCCTTGTATGGCCTAAAGCAAGCACCTAAGCAATGGCACGAAAAGTTTGATAAAACTTTGACATCAGCTGGTTTTGCTGTTAATGAGGCAGATAATTGTGTATATTATCGTTATGGTGGGGGTCAATGTGTGATTTTGTGTTTGTATGTTGATGACATACTTATATTTGGGACTAACACTGCTGTAATTGACGAGGTCAAAACTTTCTTATCTCTATGCTTTGATATGAAAGACTTGGGAGAGGCAGATGTTATTCTGATTATTAAATTGATCAAGAATGAGGATGGGATCATTTTGCACCAATCCCATTACGTTGAGAAAATATTGAGCCTGTTCGGCTTTGAGAATTGTAGAACTTCTCCAACACCATATGATCCGAGTGTTAAGCTTCGGAAAAATCAAGGGTTAGGGAAAGATCAATTGAGGTATTTAGAAATTATTGGGTCCCTTATATATCTAGCTGGTGCCACAAGACCTGATATCTCATTTGTTGTGAGCAAATTAAGCCGGTTTACATCTAACCCGGGAGATGATCATTGGGAGGCACTTGAAAGAGTGTTGCGCTATTTGAGAGGCACAACATCTTATGGAATTCACTACACTAGATATACATCTGTATTAGAAGGATATAGTGATTCCAATTGGATCTCTGATGCGGATGAGATCAAAGCTACAAGTGGTTATATTTTTACCTTAGCTGGTGCTGCAGTTTCATGGAGGTCTTGCAAACAGACCATATTAACAAGGTCAACCATGGAAGCTGAACTTATAGCACTTGATACAGCCACTGTTGAGGCTGAATGGCTTAGAGAGCTACTATTGGACTTGCCATTGGTTGAGAAACCAGTACCGCCAATCCTTATGTACTGCGATAACCAAACAATGTTGACTAAGGTTATGAGTACTAAGGATAACATGAAGTCCTCCAGACATGTGAAGCACAGGCTTCAATCTGTCAGAAAATTGAGAAACTCCGGAGTAATTGCTGTGAATTATATTTGTACTAAGAAAAATCTAGTAGATCCTTTTACAAAAGGAATTGCAAGAAAAACGATTTCCATTGCGTCTATGGACATGGCTATGATGCCCATTTGAGTTACAACAAAATAGTAACCCATACCTTCCTGACCGGAGATCCCGTGAATTAGCTAATGGGAAAAACAAGTTGATGTTGTAACAAGAGAGTACATAATATTAAATTGTACCTGTGTCCTAATAGACAAAGTACTCTCGACTGTATGGAAGGTTGGCTTAAAAGCCTTAATGTATTCTAGTCTAAAAATGAGAGAAAAAGGTATTGGCCTACAGGATCTCTATAATGAATACACCTACTTGAGCATAACTGTGAGGTCGCAGTTCACGAGAATGGGGCATTCTCTAAAAAGCTCATGAGCAGATACAGGAGCATGACCATATAACGCTCTGTATAGGCGTGGTTCAATGGTAGCCTTGTATCAGTTGTGATTGCAAGTGAAATCTGATCACAAAAAGCTATGAATTCAAGGCATAGTCCATTCATCGGCTTTGAGAAGATGAATCTTGCTAATCTAGGTGTAAGTTCAACCCATACGGGACTTATTGTCGGGAGCCGCCCAGACCGTCCTTGGGCTATTTGAATGCTCTGTTGCCCTCATCAGATTTGGAGGCTAGCAACGGATCGCCGATGGCGCTCGCAATGCTAGCACCCAAGCCCAAATGAGACAACCGTGAGACCATTCGAATAACTCGACCACAATCCCGGTATTCCCCCGGTATGCAACTCGAAGCTTGCCCAGGATCACCCCGCATACCGGTTTCCATTGCCATATCAACTCAATTTGCATAAAGGGGGCAACGAACTCAAAACTTTACGACCAGAAATGCAACCGCAGAAGCACGACAAAACGACTAAAAACCAAAGCACAAATACAAACCCGACAACCACATATGGCAAGAACTCACAATGACAGATTCTAACTCGCAAAACAAGCCACAAGAAGAGCCTACCTAAGCTCGGGATTTCTACAAAATTTCGGCATGATGCCTCTAGAAGTGAGGACATCCACTCAGCAGACAATAGAAACATTCAATTTATCACACATGACACTACAACAATGACATAGCATAATAATCGACATGGATAGGAGCAACATATAAAGCATGATATGAGCACCAAAATACATCAAAGTTCAACAACATAAATAGCCAAGTATTCAAGCCTAGACATGACATAGTTTAAGGCTAACTATACAACAAAAGGAATGCACAAACACCAAATTAAACCAAAATTATGACATCTCTGGAAGTGTCCTGCCTCTGAACACTTCCGGGCGTAAGCAACGTCGCAAGTAGCCTCTACTCGGTGCCCCGCCCGGACACCGAGAGGCAGTACGGACAGAACTCGCATCCATCCTGATCCTCACCTGAAAACCACAAAGCAGAAGCATGAGTACAAAAGGTACTCGCAAGACTTACCCATGGTCCATATATGACCGATTCGAAGGAATATGCATTTGGATGTAGCAAGGAATAAGCTTAAGATAAAAGTGTGGAAAAGCTTAACTTTGTTGCATAATGACATTCCACTACTCCATTCACAAATTTTATAGCACTTATGGACAGCACCTATAACTAGAGTGAAATCTAAAACTAAACATTTAAAGTAAAGCAAGTAACATCATGAACAAGTACAATCATCAACATACCAACTAGCATCAAGTTTAAGTTATTACTACGTTGAATTGTCGGATGATACAAGCGTGCTCATATCCGAGAGCGCGGCAATTTGAATCGCTTTCTCAACCCTTTGGGGGATCATCAATCGCACGACATGTGCCCCAAGGGAACCTCATGTCAACCATCCTCCCATCCATACATATTCGTTGAGCCATCTTCATGCAGTTCGAGCACCTAGCACCCCCTCGAGCAGCCCAAGCCTCACTTGGCTCTCGAGAGTCGGCCTAAGCCTCGCCCTCAACCACGTCCAACCGCATGAGGGCATGACCCATCGAACAGTATGTGACGAAAGAATGGCTTACCGTACCATTATATCGGGCATGCAATCAACAAGATGTGCTCGATCAACATGGCAAACAACGGATCGGTCCTTAACCGACAAAGGTGAGACTACAACACTTGAGTCTCCACACCCAAATGATCCAACTCTCTCGCTCAGTCTCAAATTCAACATTCTAGAACATAACCATAAGCATTGCAGCCCAACATTTGTGAAGTAAATAATCTCAAGAGATGGAACCCTCCACCACTTGGCCCATGCCCGACAACTAAGGACCTTGTAGGTGCAGCAATTTGGTTCTAATACCATTCCCACAATTCAACTCATAATGCATGACTTAATCATCCAATAAGCAATTGATTCACTAAAATAAAATTACATATAAGGTCAAATATGCTTAGGTGCTTGCCTTGAGCTTCTGCTGGATTTTCAATCACAGTTTGCTCCTCGTGTTCTCCCTTGGCCACGGCCACATCAATCACCGCGGTTTCGTTCTCTACACGATCATAATGTTGTTGGGGAACGTGGTATGCTACTCTAGCGCAAATTAAAATTTCTACCGCAAACCAGAAAAGCTACTCGAAAGAAGGGGATCATAGATCTATTACCACTAGACGCGCAATTGCGGAATCCTTCGCACGTCGTTGTAGTGGATCGTTCTCGGCGTGAATCGTCCTCACCGCAGATCGTCTTCACTGCGGATCGTCCTCGCTGCGGATCGTCCTCGCCACGCCGCAGTAGCAGCAGCGTCACCACAGCAGACAACACGTCCGGGGATGGAACACCGTGCGTCGGTGTGCAAGCACCGGGTCGCTCGGCAAGGGCAACGAGAGGATGTGGCTAGCGTTTCTGGCGAAACACCTCTAAACCGCACGAAAGTCTGTTCTGCGTCCAGCCTCCTCCCCTCCTTATATAGCCACGAGGTGAAACCCCAGGCAGTCAGGGCCCATCTACGCGCTAAGGCCACGAGGTCCATTAATTACGAATCCAATCCGAATTAATGCGTCCCAGCCCGTTAAGTGTGTGACCCTGTAGGTTCATGCGCATTTGGACATGGATTCAGAAAACCCTTTTCTAATCAAATAGTCGGTAGCGGCTCCTTGGAGAGCATGCCAACTCCCAAATGCATATGATTAAAGTACTGATGTAATAATCCCTTTGCCAAACTATATGAAGATCGAACTCAAGGCGAGAAGCATGTCATCCTTTGATAGTTCAATCCATCTCTCGTATCCGTGATATATTAATGAGTTGTGATTGACTTCTCAATCACGGCATGGCCATGCACTTCCTTAATCATATCACACGAGTGGCCTAGACATATATCTCCATTACATTGGAGTGGCAAATTCCATCTTGACTGCTCACTTCCCTCTGCATGTTTCATAGTAAACATGAAAGCTACCTTTATAACTATCCGGTTAGGAAATGGTGTTTGGTAACCCTAAGTTAAACTATTACACATGTAGGGAATATGACAATCTCAGGTCTAAGGATCATACATCTACTATGTATGAGATACACTGACGACACATAAGAATGTAACATTCTCGTAGTGTCCCATTGTGGGTCTATCTAACCCATGTTCTTCAACATGCGTCCACAATGTATTGATGATATCTCCATATCTTATGATCTATGAAACATGATCATCGAACAAAAATGTGCTGATCTATTCATCATTGTCCTATACGATGATATCCGATTAGAGATATTTATCGAATTATATCAATAAGTAAAGAGCTTCATAAACAAGTCACACACTTGTTGATCAAAACAATGATATCATTCATTGGACTAATAATCATATTATTATTCATAAACATAGTCATGTTACAATCATCCATATGATTGCCTCAAGGGCATAACACTAACAATCTCCCACTTGCACTTAAGTCAATCAATTAAGTATCTAATACCAATAGACCTCGTGTGCGCCTCGTGCTTTGGCTGTGGCAGTGGCTTTGTTAACAGATCAGCCACATTGGCTTCCGTATGTACTTTGCATATCTTCACGTCACCTCTATCCACAATCTCGCGAATAAGGTGAAAGCGTCGGAATATATGTTTGGACTTCTGATGTGATCAAGGCTCGTTTGCTTGGGCAATGGCACCACTATTATCGCAATAGATGTCCATTGGACTAGAGGCACTAGCGACCACACCAAGCTCTGAGATAAACTTCTTTATCCATACAGCTTCTTTTGCGGCATCCGAAGCCGTAATGTACTCCGCTTATGTCGTAGAGTCAGCCACCGTGTTTTGCTTGGAACTCTTCCAGCTTACTGCTCCTCCATTTAGTGTAAGCACAAAACCGGATTGTGATCGAAAATCATCTTTGTCAGTTTGGAAGTTTGCGTTGGTGTAACCTTTTACAACCAGTTCTTCCTCACCTCCAAAGACTAGAAACATACCCTCAGTTCTTCTCAAGTACTTTAGGATGTTTTTCACGGCTATCCAATGACCATCACCGGGATCCGCTTGGTATCTACTTGTGACAATTAGAGCATATGAGACATCTGGACGTCTGAGCATCATGGCATACATGATAGATCCAATAGCCGAAGCATATGGAATCTTGCTCATCCTGTCTCGCTCATCAGTTGTCGAAGGACACTGATTCTTGCTTAGACTGATGCCATGTGACATTGGCATGAAACCTCTCTTAGATTCATGCATATTGAACCTTTTCAATACTTTGTCAATGTACGTTTCCTGGCTTAATCCAATCAACCTTTTTGATCTATGTCTATAGATCTTTATGCCCAAGATATAACATGCTTCTCCCAAGTCCTTCATTGAGAAACTCCTTTTCAACGAAGTCTTAACATCTTTAAGCATAGGAATATCATTCATGATCAATAATATATCATCCACATACAAGATCAGAAACACAAGTGTGCTCCCACTAGCCTTCTTGTAAACACAAGGCTCTTCTTCATTTTTGATAAAGCCAAATCCTTTGACCAGTTCATCAAAACGAATGTTCCAACTCCGAGATGCTTGCTTTAACACATAAATGGATCTCTGAAGCTTGCATATCTGTTTAGCATTTTTAGGATCAACAAAACCCTCAGGTTGTATCATGTATACATCCTCAGATAGATTCCAATTAAGGAAAGCTGTTTTGACATCCATTTGCCATATTTCATAACCGAAATATGCAGCAATTGCTAAAATGATCCGGACAGACTTGAGCATGGCTACCGGTGAAAAAGTTTCATCATAGTCAATTCCTTGAACTTGTTTGAAACCCTTTGCCACCAACCGTGCCTTATAGATCTGAATATTTTCATCTACGTTTGTCTTCTTCTTGAAAATCCATTTGCATTCTATGGTTTTTACACCATCAGGAGTATCGACCAAGTTCCAAACTTGATTATCATGCATGGATTGAATTTCGGATCTCATGGCTCCAAGCCATTTTTTGGAGTTTGGGTCTATCATGGTTTCTTCATAAGTCGTGGGCTCATCATTGTCCAACAATAATATGCCATGTCCATATCTTATAGGTTCATGACGCGGCCTCCCCGACCTACGTGGGGCTGGTGTCTCTTCCGCAGGTTGTACAACATTTTGTACATCATGTGATGGTTTAGTGGCATCTTGAACATGCTCATGTGATTCTCAAACTTCATCAAGATGCACATCACTTCCACTGATTTCTTTTGAAAGAAACTCTTTCTCCAAAAAGACACCATTTCGAGCAATAAAAACTTTGCTCTCGTTTCTTTTGTAAAAGTAATATCCTTTTGTTTCTCTAGGATACCCCACAAAGAAGCATTTTTCTGATTTAGGTGCAAGTTTATCTGATTGCAAATGTTTTACATAAGCTTCACATCCCCATATCTTGAGAAATGACAACATGGGACTTCTCCTAGTCCATATCTCATATGGTGTCTTCTCAACGGAATTTCATGGGACCCTATTTAATGTGAACGTAGCTGTCTCTAGAGCGAACCCCCAGAAGGAAAATGGCTAATCTGTTTGGCTGAACATTGACCGAACCATGTCCAATAAAGTTCGATTCCGTCGTTCGGATACGCCATTCCATTGAGGCGTTCCTGGCGGAGTAAGTTGTGGAACGATTCCACATTGCTTTAGATGATCACCAAACTCTTGGCTCAAGTATTCGCCACCACAATCTGATCGTAAGTGTTTTATTGATTTGCCAAGTTGATTTTGTACTTCGTTCTGAAACCCTTTGAACCTTTCAAAGGTTCCAGACTTATGCCTCATTAAATAGATATATCCATATCTACTAAAGTCATCAGTAAAAGTTACAAAGTACTGAAACCCACCTCTAATAATTGAGCTCATTGGTCTACATACATCTGTATGTACTAGGGCCAACAATTCACTCGCCCTCTCACTAAAACCTGTGAAAGGGGTTTTTGTCATCTTGCCAAGTAAACAAGACTCACATGTTTCAAATGATTCAAAATCAAATGAGGTGAGAAGTCCATCACCATGGAGCTTCTTCATGCACTTCTCATTTATGTGACCTAAGCGATAATGCCATAAAAAGGTAGGGTTCAAATCATTTGGTCGAGGTCTTTTGACATTAACATTATAGACATGTTTTTCTTTGAGTTCAAGGACGTATAACCCATCCACCATGGGACAACGACCAAAATAAATATCATTCAAAAATATTGAACAAACAAAGTTCTTTATTCTGAATTCATAACCTTCATGTTCCAAACAGGAAGATGAAATAATGTTTCTACTCAAAGCTGGAACAAAATAACAATTATTATGTTCTAAAACTAATCTTGAAGGCAACTGCAATGGGTAGGTGCCAACGGCAAGACCAGCAACTCTTGCTTTATTCCCCACGCGAATTTCCACTTCTTCTTTTGCCAAGTCTCTACTCTTTGTCAGCCCCTGCATCGAATTGCAAAGGTGAGCAACCGATCTGGTATCATATACCCAAGAGCTGGAATAAGAAGTAGCAAGATTAATTTCTATGACATTAATACATGAAGTGGAAGTCACACTCCCATTCTTTTATCCGCTGTACTTCTCATGATTCCGTTTCCAATGTACTGACTTATTGCAATAGAAGCACTGGGTTTCGGGTTGAGAGCCGACTTTGAGCTTCTAAAGCTTAGTTTTGAGGCTTGTGATCTCATCTTGAGCCTTTCCCTTGCCCTTTCCCTTTTCTCAAGTGTGACACTACGGTATGGTGTGACATTATAGAATGTGAAATTAGAGAATAAAACCTTTCGGCTTGAGGTTTACTCGCGTTTTTGGGCCGTTTGAAGTGATGTGTCACCACGGAGTGTCGTAACCTTTTAAATGGTGCATGTTAAGGTCAAAAACTTTATGAAATATGGTATGGCAGGTTAAAACCATAAGGTATGGAGGTTAATAACGTTTCCGGCCATTTGCCGTTTGGGTTTTGGGCCTTCCCGGGGGAGTTTGGGCCATAAGTGGGCTTTGGTGGGATGGAGTAGGTCTCCGTAACGGACTAGGATTGGGTGTGGGGGCTGGTAAAAGGGCTCCCCACCAGCCCTTGGGCGTTCACCCCTACCCCTTGTGCGCCTCCCCCCACTTGCCCTTGCCCTAGCCGCCTCCCTCCTCCCTTGGCCGTGCGCCTCCCCCTCCTTTGCCCCATTGCTCCCCACCTCTCCACCACCTCTCCTCCACCCCCTTGCTGCCCTAGGGTGGTCTCCACACCTCTGCACCTTGTGGATCCATCCGTTGGAGCGAGGAGCGAGGAGCGTGGAGCGAGGAGCGATCCGCGAGGAGATCTATTGGAGATTCGTTCGTTGGGCAAAGGTGGTGTGACACCGGGAGTGCCCTCGACTTCCCACAAATCCGTCGCCCGCGGTTGAGGCAAGTGTGTTGTAATGTATAGCGGATTGTAGGTTGCTTGTTGATATTGGATGAAAGATTGAATACTTGCTATGATCACTTGCCTTGCTTGCTGTTTTCCAATGATATATTGAGTATGATTATCATGATATGATGCTATGTGTCTATACTTATCATGATTCGATGCCATGTGTAATATTTGTCATGATGAGATGCCATATGTTTATGTACATGTGAAATATGATAATTGGCATAGTTGCATGCATGACATGAGATAGGGCGAGGGCGGTGAGAAAGTCATAACTAGTCCGGCAAGGCCGGTGAGAAAGTTATGACTAGTCCGGAACGCCATTGAGTAAGACCTACATCGTGATTCCATCCACGTGGTGAATGGAAGCGAGGAGTAGGCACCCTCCATCTTCGGGATGGAAGGGGGGAAAAGGGTGCACACCGACGGTGTGTACTCAACCATACAGTATGAGTTTCCAAGGAGATATGAGCATACCATTGCATTGCATTGCATTGCAATACATATTTAATGATGATGATGTTGTTATGTGCTCAAGTATGAGATGTTATATGTGATGTAAGGTATTATTGTCTTGTAAATGATCTTGTTGTCCATTACAATATGCTTGCTGAGTTTTCGAACTCACGCTTGTGTTTTATGTTGTTTTTAGGTACTTTGAGATCGGCATGCGGGAAAAAGGGTCTAGCTACACTTCTACACGTAGCTCCACCATCATAGTCCATAATTAATCACTTGGAGACATGATATTAAGAGTTATGCCTTAAACTTAATGTATGGTTTAATTTAGCATGCTAGTGATTCCTTATTTGCTTCGCTTTTAGTTTATGAAGTGGTTGAGCGTGGTATTATTGGCGTAATTTGATGATATATCCATTTATGTTGATGTTTTAGATGTCGTGTGCTATGATATATCTTGCCATGATATTGATATGGTGTTAATTCATGGAAAAACAAAGGAGATGCTGCCGAAATATCGGTTTTTAGCATATGTACCTTTGCTGGAATTTATGTTTAAATGTGGTATTTAGATGTTGTTTAGCTTATGTTTGGTAGCATTCGGGCATATTAAATGCCGGGTGTTACTGATTGGTATCGAGCGGGCTGTAGGTCCTTGGAATGCGTATTTTTAGTGTCATGCCATAGGGTACAACTAAAATATGATGTGGAATAACTTAGAAACATGGCTTAGGTTTCAACTAAAACTTTGTCATAGGATAGCAACATTAAAACTTGCAAAAAATGGTATAACTAATCTAAAATTTGACACACATTGGATGCACAGTAGGAAAGGGTATGGGTATCGTTTCTTTACACTTAAATGTTGTATTTAAGCTTTGATGTTGAATGCTTCTTTTGACAATGCATGTTGCTATGTCAATGATATATGTTGTGGTGATAAGAGTGGGGTTGTGGTACCGAAGGGTTTCGGTCACCTCTTGTTGTTTATAGTTAGGGTGAGGTTTGACGGTGTGGCCAGTTAGCGCCATCACCGAAGAAGCTATTAACCCTCGTAGGAGAAAAGCGCTTACCCTTTCTCGTCAGAATCGGGTAGTTGATTGGAGACGAAAAGGAAGAGTTAATGGTGGTTTCCTTCGGATGTTCTTTGTCGCTCGACGGTCGGTGTTTGTTGCTTTTCTTGGCTTTAGCTGTTTTGAACCAAATGAAAAGGTGATGGGCTTTCGCGGATCGTTCCGTATGCGGTGTGGTTTTGTCTTCCTTGGGTGAAGACGAAGAAGAGGAGTCTAGTGTTGCGCTTCTTTTGGGCGCCTTTCCAGTTTTTGATGCCTGTTAATTGCTTTATGAAGAACAAGCATTCGATTTATTCTGTGGTTGTCTATCTCCAAGGCTAAAGGAGTTTTGTTCGAGTTGTGCGGCACTGGCCGTTAGGGCTGAAGTTAAGAGCTTCAGAGTAGTAATCGGTGTTTGATTTCATCATTTTACTTGGTTTGAGAAATCATCTTTGAAAGCCCTCTTGAGTCGTGAAAGTTAGGGGTTTGGTGTTAAGGTTTTATTTGAAAAGGTTAATGGAGCACTTGGTTCCCTTTCGAGAAAAGTTGTCTTCCAACCAGTTTCCTCTATGGAAGTCTTTGAGATTGAAAAGTGTTTTGGAGAATTCCTTTGCATAACCAAGTTTGGGTTTGTCTCATTGCAATTTTGAGAGTCAAGTTTCCTTATGAATTTGGGATGAGTTTTAAAACTAAAATGTTGTAAACAAAGTAAGTAGTCTTTTGATCAAATCGCTTTGTCCCTAGTAAGAATTGATGTTTAGCATGTTATGTAGTAGGTAACAATGTGGTTTATGGATTGATGTGTTGCTAAGTTAAATTTTGAGTTGAATCAATTCAATGTGAGTAAAATCTCTAAGTTTGAGAATAAATAGACTACTAGTGTTGTAGTTCACTCTTAGCGAGAATGATTGAAAGTGTTAATGTTCATGCTTAGAATCTGTTGCCTTGCTTTAAAAGTGCTTATGATCCTCGTTAATGTTAAAAGTTTAAACCTTGATGCATAGTTAAAACATTAAGATGATGTAAACTGCTGATATTGTTAAGAAGCTTTGCTTGGTGTTTAAAGATGTGCTAATCTAACGGATTAGTAGAGACTAGTGACTTTAATTTGGAAGTTGATTGGAGTGGTTATTTATGTTGTTGCAAACTATTAGTATATTTGGAAGTATGCAGTTGTGACCCTTCAATGCTAGTTTTCAATCTATTTTAAATAGTTGGAGTATGTTGTAATTTTGTTATCACCTATGTATAGGGTAGCTAAAAGTAATGTTGATCGGTTGATGATTATGCCCATTTGTTTTTATTGATGACTTAGTAGTGGTGGTAGTTGTGTAGAATACTTGTTGGAAACCATTGACTAAATGGAGGGTGTTGTAACCTGTGGTGATGGAGTGAACCATGGATAATTAACCTGATGTAGAGTTTTATCCTTAATGAATGTATGCCTTGGAATCCTAGCTATGAACTTTGTCTTGTAGAGATAATATTTACATGTTGAAGTCATTGTTTAACTGAATAAGGTTCGGTTATCGAGACGTGAATAGATAGGAGGTATGAAATTTATATGTTGATCTTGCTGAAAGATTTGTTGAAGTACTATGTTTCAAATTTAGAATAAGAAGTATTATGATTCGGTGATCCGTGGGGATCATATCATTATAGTCTTGGTTGGGTGCCTTCTTGATAAGCATCATAAACCCTTATTAAAAGTTTTGGGAATGGTAACTAGAGGAAGAATTTGTTGTGAAGCTTTTGGTTGAATTGAGTTGGGGCTCCTCGGGAGTAAAAGTGATTATTAAAGTCTTTTAATGGAAAGCGTAGTGGAGTTCTAGAGATGGTTCTTTTACGCTGAGCTTGTGTTTAAAAGCTTTTGGACTGGTTTGGTTGTTTGCCATTTTGGTTGAAGGGTTTTCGGTCAAGGTGTTCCTTATCTTGTGTTTGAGTTTCCCCAAAACTCGTGAATGTTTGGTGTTGACCTTTGGTTTTGGCGAATTTGTTTAGTTCGTGTTGTGAGTTTGGATTTACATCCAAAAGTTTTGAGTCGATCGCGCCCTTTCGCGTCAGACCGAATTATCTTTGGAATTAATTTTAAAAGGAAGCAGATGGTCTTAAAGGGTTGTGTTGGAAACTTTTGAGTTGAGCCCTTAATGTGTAACTCTTTTTGGCTAGAGTTGGAGTTGTTTTGAAAATGTGTGTGATGTTGCGAGTACTTCAAAAAGGTGGACTTTATGAAAGTTTTACAAAGTGATTTTGTTAGTGAGGTGTTCCCTTTTGGGAATGAGTTTCCCTCTCCTTGAGGAAGTTCGTGATGGTTGTGGGAGCAGATGCTCGACTTGAAATTTTGATGTTCTTTTCCAAAATGTTGAATTTGGATGAAATGCAATGTTGTGCAAGTCAACTGATGTGGGGTCTTTTACGACGTGGTGTTTTACTGTCAACTATGCTGCCGTCATAGTCTATATGAATTTCCGCAACCTTTGATGTTAATTGTGTTTCCATCATTTGATACCAAGGAAGAAGTCATTTGGTGAATGACTATTCGGTGCCGTTGTTACATGATGAATGAAGGGTGAAAAAGGAAAACGAGACATTGTTTATGCATAATTAATCATCAAGGAGTCGACGAGCTAGGTCGGTGAGAAAGTCATATAAGGATATATGACTAATCCGGAGTGCTCTTGAAAAGTGTGCATGCATGTCAAGAATCGAGATGTCCATTTCTTTCTAGTATGAAAAGAAAGAATGAAGGATTTATGCTTCCTTTGTGATTTGGCTTGCATGTTGCCGAATTCTTTCCAAAATGGTTGTTAACGCTTTGGGTTTGAGTTGTCGTGTGTACACTTGGGGATGATACCTAAGTGTTTTTGTGTGAGGGCGAGACCCTCTTAAAAAAGGAACCAATTGTGGTTTGGTAAGGTTTTTCGATCCTAGCTTGGGGCTAGGTGTTGAACCCTAGTGGTATAAGGGTGGTTTGTGATGGAGGTTGATGATGTATGGGTCTAACCATTATTAAGTGTAGCGATGGGTGGAAGTGAAGTTGACGGTAGTTCGGTGATATTTGTCTCCGCCGTGAGCATTTGTCGTCACTAGTTGTTCTTGGATTTGAGTCTTGTGCGGGAAAGGATGGAATAAAATGTTAGTATGATGGTGTATCGGAAGGGCAAGTGTGCCTTAATGAGTTTTCCCTCGATGGAAATTTTCGGAATGTAGAAAGGTCGTTAAAGGAATTGTGACTTCCTTTGATTATGTCATGTTGAGTTTAATGGAGTATGGTAGTCAGGTTGGTTGTGATAGAAGTATGAAGTGTTTGCCGTGAGGATTCGAGCGCTTTTGGGTTGATGGAGCCCTTTGTGGTTGAAACGCAGATTCTGTTGGGGAATTGAAGTGAAGGTCGATTTGTGAGGGGTTGCCCTTAGTTGAGCTAGATCAACACTTTTTCTCTATGTGTTGGTTTTGGGAACTCGCTTGTTGTTTGTTAGGTTTTAGTCGTTGTGTGAATGTTTTGTGCCGCAGAGAAGCCGCTTTGTCCCTTGGGGATTTTGTCATTGATTTTGGCGTCCTTCTGATTCGAGGTCGAATCCTGTCGAAGGGGAAGAATGTGACACTACGGTATGGTGTGACATTATAGAATATGAAATTAGAGAATAAAACCTTCGCTTGAGGTTTACTCGCGTTTTTGGGCCGTTTGAAGTGATGTGTCACCACTGAGTGTCGTGAACCTTTTAAATGGTGCATGTTAAGGTCAAAACTTTATGAAATATGGTATGGCAGGTTAAAACCATAAGGTATGGAGGTTAATAACGCTTTAGGGCCGTTTGGGGTTTTGGGCCTTCCTGGGAGTTTGGGCCTTAAGTGGGCTTTGGTGGGATGGAGTAGGTCTCCGTAACGGACTAGGATTGGGTGTGGGGGCTAGTAAAAGGGCTCCCCACCAGCCCTTGGGCGTTCACCCATGCCCCTTGTGCGCCCTCCCCCCCCCCCCACTAGCCCTTGCCCTAGCCGCCTCCCTCCTCCCTTGGCCGTGCGCCTCCCCCTCCTTTGCCCCATTGCTCCCCACCTCTCCACCACCTCTCCTCCACCCCCTTGCTGCCCTAGGGTGGTCTCCACACCTCTCGCACCTTGTGGATCCATCCGTTGGAGCGAGGAGCGAGGAGCGTGGAAGCGAGGAGCGATCCGCGAGAGATCTATTGGAGATTCGTTCGTTGGGCAAAGGTGGTGTGACACCGGAGTGCCTCGACTTCCCACAAATCCGTCGCTCATGATTGAGGCAAGTGTGTTGTAATGTATAGCGGATTGTAGGTTGCTTGTTGATATTGGATGAAAGATTGAATACTTGCTATGATCACTTGCCTTGCTTGTCGTTTTCCAATGATATATTGAGTATGATTATCATGATATGATGCTATGTGTCTATACTTATCATGATTCGATGCCATGTGTAATATTTGTCATGATGAGATGCCATATGTTTATGTACATGTGAAATATGATAATTGGCATAGTTGCATGCATGACATGAGATAGAGGCGAGGCGGTGAGAAAGTCATAACTAGTCCCAAGGTCGGTGAGAAAGTTATGACTAGTCCTAACGCCATTGAGTAAGACCTACATCGTGATTCCATCCACGTGGTGAATGGAAGCGAGGAGTAGGCACCCTCCATCTTCGGGATGGAAGGGGGGGAAAGGGTGCACACCGACGGGTGTGTACTCAACCATACCGGTATGAGTTCCAAGGAGATATGAGCATAACATTGCATTGCATTGCATTGCAATACATATTTAATGATGATGATGTTGTTATGTGCTCAAGTATGAGATGTTATATGTGATGTAAGGTATTATTGTCTTGTAAATGATCTTGTTGTCCATTACAATATGCTTGCTGAGTTTTCGAACTCATGCTTGTGTTTTATGTTGTTTTTAGGTACTTTGAGATCGGCATGCGGGAAAAAGGGGTCTAGCTACACTTCTACACGTAGCTCCACCATCATAGTCCATAATTAATCACTTGGAGACATGATATTAAGAGTTGTGCCTTAAACTTAATGTATGGTTTAATTTAGCATGCTAGTGATTCCTTATTTGCTTCGTTTTAGTTTATGAAGTGGTTGAGCGTGGTATTATTGGCGTAATTTGATGATATATCCATTTATGTTGATGTTTTAGATGTCGTGTGCTATGATATATCTTGCCATGATATTGATATGGTGTTAATTCATGGAAAACAAAGGAGATGCTGCCGAAATATCGGTTTTTAGCATATGTACCTTTGCTGGAATTTATGTTTAAATGTGGTATTTAGATGTTGTTTAGCTTATGTTTGGTAGCATTCGGGCATATTAAATGCCGGGGTGTTACACCAAGCCTTAGCTTTCCTCTTTTTGAAGGCAGTTGTCTTCTGAACCATCATCACATGATTGGGTTTCTTCTTAATGCTTTCCTCGGCAGCCTTGAGCATCCCATGTAGCTCGGTCAGGCTCTTTTCCATGCTATTCATATGAAAATTCATAATGAATGGCTCAAAGCTCTGAGGCAGAGACTGGAGAATTACGCCTCAGAGCGGACCAATGCTAAGGGAAACTCAAGCTTTTCCAATCTCCCAATGTAGCCAATCATCTTGATTACATGTGGGCTGACCGGATCGCCTTCACCGACTTTACAAGCAAACAGAAGCTTTGAGATGCCATACCTTTCAGCCCTTGCTTGGTTCCCAAACATGCCCTTCAAGCCCACAATCATATTGTAAGCATCCTGGTCCTCATATTGCTTTTGCAGCTTAGAGTCCATGGTGACAAGCATGAGACAGCTGACCTCTACGGAGGCATTAACATGTTTTTCATAATCAACCTTCAAATTTGGAGGAGCATTTTCAGCCGGTTCATCAGGGATTGGATTCTCTAGAACATACTCATTTTTTTCATGCTTGAGAACAATTCTCAAGTTGCGATACCAATCAACGAAATTTGTTCCATTTAGTTTTTCTCTTTCCAAAATCGATCTCAAAGCAAAACCAGGTGTAGCAGTAGGAGCAGCAGGAGGTTCCATTGAACTACAACAAAAACATGCAAAGTTTCTGAACACTATGTTTATGTAATACTTTTATTAAACATTTTAACAAAAGAAACTCCTATCATGTGCCCCTTTTATGGACACATGGTGAGTATTCAAGATCCATATTCATCAAACACTAGTGAGCTTTGGCATCACTGCTAGAAATCTAATGGCATAGGTAAGCAACATCTTTTCTAATTACATCTTGTGTAACTCTTGTTGGTTGAGCATGAAAACAAGTAATGAATGCCTCCGTCAACTTGAGTCATGGCCAGGTCAACTTGCCCCTAGGGTTCACATGAGGGAGGGAGCACTTCCCATTTCTGGGTGTCAATTAAGAAACCTAGCCTCATGTGTGTTTTCCTAGACACCAATCGTCTTGTATCCGTTCCTTCATTACTGAAATCATATTCCAACCACTTGTCCTTAAGCCCAAAACCGTTTTGATAGCTCAGTTAAATCAACCATTGTTATGTGCGATGTGTCCAACACATCCCTATCATTTATTAAGATAGTCATTGATATCTACTTTGGCAGTCATATCAATAATGATCTAAATTCTTGATGGGTGCCACAATTGGATGGACATATTTGATTTAAAAATTTTATAACTATGGGGATGAACAATATCTACTATGAACATGGCATCACATGAAATGAGCATAAAGAAAATAGCAAGGATTAAACACACATCCACATATAATCAAATTAAGATGTGAAATAGTATGGCCATTAGCATTAGGATCTCCATAATCATGCTTGATTGTTCACCTTGGCATCATGCTTGATGCCACCATCTTCATCATTGTAGATGCAACTCTTTACAACTTTGATAATGAATATTACATGAGGGTTTGAAACATCAGAAGTCGACACGCAGGTCGTTATACATTTTAGATTGAAATAGCCTTATGGCTTGACACGGCACTGTGACACTACGGGATGTCGAGACACCGTAAAAGGTGAAATTAGAGAATGTGACTTTATAAAAAAGTGAAATTAGAGATTGTGACTTTATAAAAATATGAAATCGGAGTTTAAAACTTTACGCTATGAAGTTTAATCGCGTTTCCGGGCCGATTTCGGGAGTTTGGGCCTTTCCGGAGAGAGTTGGGCCCTAGGGGGAAACCATGTGGGCCAAAAGTGGGATCTCCTGGCCCATGAGGGGGAGGAAGGCAGCAAGGTGCGCCCCCATCCCTGCTGCGCCCACCCCCCCCCATTGGAGCCCTAGCTGCCCCCCACTTCTCCACCTCTCCTTGCCTCCACTCCTCCCTAGCCGCCACCCCTAGCCGCCCCCCTTACGCCCCACCCCTCCCCATCCCTATCCACCATCCTTGCTGCCCCTAGGGGAGTTCTCCACCTCACCACCCTTCTGATCCGTCCATTGGAGCGCTCCGCGATGAGGAGATCCGGTGGATTTGGAGCGAGGAAGGAGATCGCGTGAACCGGGAGGAGATTCGTCGGTTCATCGTTCGTGGGGCTAAGGTATGGCTAGGGGAATCCTTGGGGTTGGTCTAGGGGTTGTGCTAGAGGGTAATTGGATGCTTTTAGATCAGTTGGTGGTGTTGTAATTGGGTAGATTGGATGAAAACTAGAGTTTGCCACGTTCTCTGCTTCGGGCAGATTGTGCAGTCGACCTAGGGTTTTAGTTTTCGCGACCTTAGATTCGGAATTTGGTCGTCCGCCTTTTGAAGAAGTTGTAGGTAAATTCAATACCTTTCAGTGGACATAAAGAACGTCCAATTCCGCCCAGCTGTTTGAAAGTTATACTCAATTTACCGAACGTGTTCAAATCTATGACGTAGCTGGGACAGAACGTAGTATTTTGTAGATTAAACAACTTTAGAGTCTGAATCAGCTTTTCCATATACTTAGAAAAAGTTAAGAAATTTCCTAAGCTATGCGAGGATGTACTCGTTTAATCAATTCGGAGTCCTATATCTAAAGTTATGATAGTTTGAAATATGTTGTCCCCCGGGGGGGGCAGATTCTTTGTTTTTCATTTTCGGGAGTAGTTTGCGATATCGGGGTAGATGGGCAATGGCGTACTGTTTTGTGGGCATGTTGTGATTGTGTGGCATCTATGTGCAGGTGTTGTGACCCCGGGAGTGCCCTCCTCATCCCGCCAATCCGTCGCCCGAGGTTAAGGCAAGTGTATTGGGATGAGTAGCATGTGGTTTATTTGCTTGTCTTGACCAGATGCAATTGTTTCCCTGTTATGCTATCTTGCCAT